>CAWUFW010003237.1:1200000-1884846 GCA_963921515.1 Calotriton arnoldi
TCCCTTTGAACTGCTGTACGGCCATCTTGTAAGAGGACCTCTGAGTCTGGTCAATGAAGGCTGGGAGAAAGCTCCCAGGAAAACTCCCCAGGATGTATTTAGTTACATGCTGGCCTTCAGGAACCAGACTCGGCGTTTCAGACAACTCGCTGAGGCGAATCTGGAAGCCAGCCAGGAAGAGATGAAACGTTGGCATGATCAGAATGCCACTCTGATCGAGTTTCAGCCTGGACAAAACGTTTGGGTCATGGCCCCAGTGGAGCCCTGTGCGCTCCAAGATAAGTGGACCGGACCATTTGAGGTGGTGGAGCGCAAGAGTGATGTCACCTACTTGGTGGACTTGCAGTCTCCCAGGAACCCCTTGCGGGTCCTGCATGTGAACCGCCTGAAGCCCCACTTTGAGAGATCTGAAGTGGGCATGCTCTTAGCAACAGATGCTGGAATGGAAGAAGAGACTGAACCTCTTCCTGACCTCCTGTATGCAAAAGAGCAAGATGGGTCAGTGGATGGTGTGAACCTCTCTCCCACCCTGATCCCTGAGCAGCAGAATGACTGTCGCCAACTGTTGGGACAGTTTTCTGATCTGTTCTCCCTGACTCCCAGTATCACTGAATGGTGCATCCATGATGTGGACACTGGGGACAGTCCTCCTGTGACGCACAAAACTTACAGAGTGACTGACAGGGTGAGAGCTTGCATCAAGGAGGAGGTCTCCAAGATGTTTGCCTTAGGGGTGATTGAGTCCTCTAACAGCCCTTGGGCCAGCCCAGTGGTCTTGGTCCCAAAGGCTGCCGCGCCTGGTGCCACACCCGAACTCCGGTTCTGTTTTGACTACCGAGGACTCAATTCAGTCACCAGGACTGACGCGCACCCCATCCCCAGAGCTGATGAGCTCATTGATCGGTTGGGGGCTGCCCGGTACCTCAGCACGTTTGATCTAACATCTGGATACTGGCAGATTGCCTTAACTGATGGGGCCAAAGAGAGGTCAGCATTCTCCACACCAGATGGGCACTACCAATTCCGGGTGATGCCCTTTGGAATGAAGAATGCCCCTGCCACCTTTCAGAGGTTGGTCAACCAGGTGGTGGCTGGGCTGGAGGATTTCAGTGCCGCCTCCCTGGATGACATTGCCGTGTTCAGTGCCACTTGGGAGGAACATCTGCACCACCTCTGGGAAGTGTTGAAGGCGCTGCGGAAGGCAGGCCTCACGATCAAGGCGAGTAAGTGCCAGATCGGGCAGGGTTCTGTGGTGTACTTGGGACACCAGGTTGGGACACCAGGTGGCGCCCCTACAGCCCAAGATAGATACCATCCTGGCTTGGGAACCCCCCAAAACCCAGACAGAGGTGAGAGCCTTCTTAGGGCTCACCGGGTATTACAGGAGGTTTGTCAAGGGGTATGGCAACATTGTTGCACCCTTGACTGAGCTGACTTCCAGGAAGCAGCCCAGGAAAGTGAACTGGACTGATGCCTGCCAAAAGGCTTTTGATGCCCTGAAATCTGCCATGTGCACGGCGCCCGTGCTTCAGGCGCCCAACTTCTCAAGGGAATTCATTGTGCAGACAGATGCTTCAGAGCATGTTGTTGGGGCTGTGCTTTCACAGATGAATGAGGAGAACTCCACGTGGGGAGAATGCAAATGCACACGTTTTTCTTTCATATATTTCCATGTGCAAATGGGCCTAGACCAACCTGTAGCCTTTATTAGTAGGAGGTTACTCCCACGGGAACAGAGGTGGAGTGCGATTGAGCGTGAGGCATTTGCTGTGGTCTGGGCACTGGAGAAGTTGAGACCATACTTGTTTGGGACTCACTTCCGGGTTCAGACAGACCACAGGCCCCTCAGATGGTTAATGCAGATGAGGGGTGAGAATCCAAAACTGTTGAGGTGGTCCATTTCCCTACAGGGGATGGACTTCACGGTGGAACACCGCCCTGGTACAGAACACGCCAGATTTTTCCGCCTTAGTGATGAGAACTCCCAGGAGGGAGGGTAGTTCTCCCCACATTTCAGCTGGAGGGGGCACGTGTTAGACTTGGCACCATTGGCGTGGGTCTCCCTTCCATTTTTTGCTGTTGCCTCTTATGTTTTTGCTGGTTTTAGATGCTTTTGGGCACTGTGCCACTGCTGTTCAGTGCCACAGTGCAAGTACTCCCTACTGTAAATTGATGTGTTGATTAGTGACTCCATGATTGGGTTATATGATTTACTTGTCAGACCCTAGTACAGTGCACCATGGGTGCCCAGGGCTTGTAAATCAAATGCTGCTGGTGGGCTTGCAGCACTGGTTGTGCCACCCACAGAAGCAGCTTGTAAAGTGTGTCTCCGGCCTGCCATTGCAGAGCCTGTGTGCAGTCTGTGACTGCCATGTCGACTTGGCAAGTGCACCCACTTGCCAGTCCCTAAACCTTCCCTTATCTTCATATCAGACACCCCTAAGGTAGGCCCAAGGGCAGGGTGCATTGTAAGTATAAGGTAGGACATGCCCTGGTGTGTGTGGCATGTCCTAATAGTGAATTACAGCCATTTTCGTTTTTCACTATTGCAAGGCTACCTGTTCCCCATAGGCCAGAATGGGCAGTTTGATTATTACACCTTATAATCCTAACTGACCCAGGGAACATGGTAGAAAAACGAATTTAGTATGCCTGAACTCAGAATGATAAAAAACATCTTTTAGTGAAGTTGGTTTTAACATTCTGTGTTTGAAAATACCACTTTTAGAAAGTAGGTATTTTCTTGCCTAACCGTCCAGCTGCCTCTGCTCAGGTTGTGTATTGTATGTCTGGGTTTGTGAGTGACAGGGGCTGGGGGATTCCAGGAGGCAGGGTGAGTCAGCACTAGGCTGAATAGGTCTGCCTGAAGGAGGATGGGTTGGAGGAGTTGCACCTGGGTCTGAATAGGGCTGTGCCTGCCTTCCACAATGCTGGCTCCACCTCCTGCCGGGCGTCTGATGGCTCTGCCCCTCACTCTCAAAGGAAAGAAGGAGTCATGTACACAAAGTGCTCCAAGACTGACCAGAACTGGTTTGGACTAGGCAAAGGCCTCTCTGCCTTCAGAGAACAAAGGATTTCTGTGTATAAGTACTGGGGCCCAGACCCCATGAAATTAGATCACTTCTGGGAAATCAAGAAACCTGTGCCAAGGAGAAGAACCGGAGAAGCTGAAGGAGGAGTACTGCCCCTGTGCTGTTTTGCTGATTGGGGTTGGCCTGCAGTGGTTGCTTTCTGCCAAGGACAGGAGAAAAGACTTTGCTGTGCTTATCATCTTGGAGAAGAGAATCTCCAAGGGCTTGAACTGAGCTTGCCTCCTGCCTGAAGTCACAGGGACACAAAGACTTCACTCCTTCTGTTTGCCTGCATCTAGAACTGCTGTTTTAGCTGCTAACAGAGGGAAATTGCAACACTGATGCCGGCGAGCGACGCCGTAACCTGCACCGAAGCCGTGGGCCCTGCTCGTGAAGAGCACAACGCACCGCCCCGACTTGCACCGTAGGCCCGATGCCTGCCGACGCCGTGCGACATCGACTCCGAAGCCGTCACCGAGGCCGCTGCCTGCACCGGAGCCGAGGACACCGCTCGTGACGCTCACGACGCACCGTCCCGACTCGCACCGCAGCCCCGACTTCACCGACGCCAGGGCTTCATCATCGCGGAGCCGATCCTCGACGTGGGTGACCCCGAATCCATCGACACCGCACCATCGTAAGGAACCGACGTCTCGCCGCCATCCGTGACGTCACCTCCCCGACACAGTAAGGAACCGACGCCTCACCTCCCTGCGCTGCAGTAAGGAACCGAGACATCACCTCCCCTGGGGTCGTAAGGAACCGATGCCGCCGGCGCCAACGAAGCATCACCTCCCGACGCCGTGCACCGTCTTTGTTTTCATCGAATTCCAGGTACTGTTCTTTGTGGGTCTGCTCGACTCCGGGCCCGACGCCGCGCACCTCGCGGTCGGCGCCGTACTTTGGGATTTCCACCGGTCACGACGTCGTGATAACTCCAAGTGGAGTTATTTGTTGCTACAAGCTTTATTTGATTGACTATCCTATTTTTGAAGATAACGTGAACTGTCTCTATCATTTTGAGTCTATTTTAGATTACAGTATTGTGGATTTTTGCTATTGGGTCTTGTGTTAAATCTATATAAAGATTATTTATTTTTACATACAACCTGTGTGGTGTCCATCTGTAGTGTTTTCACCGTATTACTGTATGTGTTCACAAATGCTTTACACACTGCCTCTGAGATAAGCCTGTCTGCTCGTGCCAAGCTACCAGGGGGTGAGCAGGGGTTATTTTAGGAGTGTATCCCCCTTATCCTGACTAGAAGCAAGGGTCCCTATTTGGACAAAGGTGCAAACCATTGCCAACTAGAGACCCCCAGTTCTAACAGGAATTAATGTGTCTCTTTTGTCGCTAACTTTGAATTGATACATTCTATTTAATTTGAAAAAAATGAATATGCTTTCCACATATATACGTATAGGGGTTGCATAATTTATAAAAAGTATATTATGAGGATGTGCTAGCATAGCGCCTTGGGTGCGTGCATGTGCCACTAATACATAATCTGTGCTTGAGGGAGAGACCAAGTCTGTGGCAAACGCAGAACTTGTTCATTCATAGTGCTGAGATCTACCTTCAGTTTTCTTCAGGTAGCCATGAAGTGACAGAGGGTGCATAGTGTATAGGTGGACACACGGGTGTCGGAGGGAAGACCTTTTCCTTGTTACCATTGCAAGTCCATGTACTCATCAGTTCGCATAAGCCAGGAGCAGTGGAGTACAATGTTACATTTCTAACCCTAATTTAGCAGTGGGGAAATGGGTTCATGCATTGGCCAGTGAAGTACCGAGCTTGTTGGACATAACTAGGCCCCACCACACCACTCGCGTGGCTGGCGCTTTAAATGTTAAAAGGATGGACAAGCAAACCTAGGTCCTCATTTACATGAGGCCTGCGCCACCCGTGCTTAACGTTTTACGATGATCCTGTGGCGCAGGCCTCTCAATCATATCTATGAGGCGACGCAAAGCCCCCCTGCGTGGCTTTCCATGACCTCATAGATATGGAGTAAGGCAAGGCAGCACAAATACTCTACGTCAAGGAGGTGCTCCATGGGCGTTGCGGTCGGTGTTCCCTCTCAACACCCATGGATTTTGACATGGCCCCAGATTTACAACATCACATAAACTTGGGGCAGTGCCAAAAACTTACACCTCCCCAGAGCAGGCGTAACAAGGAGAAATGTTTATTTCTCCTTGTTTTTTCCTCTTTCTACATGTGCTGCATTCTGCGGCACACATAGAACGAGGAAAATGCCTCTCGTGATTGCATAGTGCAAGGGAGCCTACGTTGACGCTAGGCACCAAATTGTGCGCCGGCACTGGCTGAAGGGACAGGAATGCACCGTATCTACTGTAAATACGCTCATTCCTGTCCTTTCGAATTGGCATAGGACAGTGCAGCAAAATAACTTGCGGCGCTGTCCTCCCCCAATTTTGTGTAAATGAGACCCCAAGATTCCGTTAAGGGAATATGCACCATGTTTTTTCACTCTACGAATGATAATATCGAGTTTTTTCACAGAGAAGTGGGAAATCTACATTCAGATGTGCACATTTACGTCTGAGTGTATATTTCCTACTTTTTGCAATGCACCAACTCCTCAGGGAATCCACATGGAATGATGCTCCTGCACAGTCACATGATTTTCTTTTTGGGAATATATTCCCTCTGTTCTGAGTTCTCTGTAATATAGAGAACTCCACGTGGGGAGAATGCAAATGCACACGTTTTTCTTTCATATATAATTTCCATGTGCAAATGTTTTTCCCCGCGAAGAAACCCCTACACCGTCACCAGCTTTGGGCTTGATCCAATTCCCTTGCCGCTCTGGAGGAGGTATACAGTGGCGTAGCTAGACCTTTAGCAACCTGTGGCGGTGGGGGTGTTTGCCGCCCCGCGACGGCCGCAGGTAAGAGTGGGGTGGGGGTTCGCTGCCCCCAAAGCTCGTGCCCCCCCCATACGCCACTGGAGGTATTTGTGTCAGAACTCGGCTGAAGTAAACATACGACCCTTTCCAGACTGGAAGGGGGTGCTAGTGGTTTGTAAATGCCCACATACAAACGTCTCATGCTAACCACGCTTTGGAACATCCTGAACACCTGAAATCTACCCCTTGAGTGGGAATTGCAGGGGCAGAAACCCATTTGTGAATTTCTCGCAGGCATAACTGAGGTAAATGTTGTTGTAATCTTACGCTTCTGTCTGAGTTTATCTATGTGCTCACTACCCTCCGTTGATAAGTTCCCCTTAATACTCTTTCATATTTTTGAACGCCCCTCCCCCTACTGGTGTGACATTTTGTCAGCCCATATAACCAAAGCCGATATTTTATTCAACATTATACCAGTCATTAAGGCATTTTGTAAGAACGGATATTATCTACATTTAAATATATCACCACTCTGGCAAAGACCAATTTTTCTGTTTGACATTGATGTCACATAGTCATCACAAAGTCAGTAATAAACGCTCTCTCAATTAAAGCAATCGTGACTGTGTGCCAGTAAATTAATTAAATGTCATTTATGTGGTTGAAGATTTGTAAAAATAATCATGTTTGATTAATTTCCTGGTGCAACGCAGAACAAGCCACTTCCAGAGGTGTGCTCAGTGCTACTTCTGTAACAGTATTCATTTTGTGTGCTGTTTCAGCAGGGAACACAGCACTGGACAGCACCTTTACACAACAACTCAGTTCGCAGCAGTTTTTAGTAATTGCCAATATTAAAGATTAAGACTCTGGGCTTTAATCTAGCTTAACAAGAAGTGGTCCAAAATGAGCTACAGCTCAAGGTACCACTGACTATCTTACATATTCCCCTTCAGGATCATCAGTTCTATGTAAATGTATCACACATGGATATACCGGAAATCTGGAGTGGATCCAGGCTTTGCTCGTGACATGGAAGAGCAGTGCTTAATTTGTAAAAACATAAGTGCCAGGGCCCCCACCGGGAGGCCACTGCACCTTGCACCACCCACTGCCCCCGCCAGCGCAGCCAGTGCCAGTAACAACACAACTATTACCCATCACACTCCTACAGGGGTGACTATTCCAGGCCCCTAAAGCTATAGGATCAGCTTGGGTATTATGTATTAGTCCTTTATTAATGTATATTAAACTAATAAACAACTGTTGTTGTGCTCATCTCCAAATTACGCAAACAATGCCACCATGTGGCAGGCTGTCTTAAGTGCCGGTGTTGACAATTAAGTACCAGTGCTGAGCACCGGAAACCACCGGCTCATATTAAGCACTGTGGAAGAGCCTGCGCTTCACCTGTGGTTGGCCACCCAACTCGTCAAGTAAATAAAGTGCTAATACGCTGAGGAGCTTGATCTAAGAACTTGCAGTGATTGGAAAGTATGATGTTTCCTGAGCCCTCAGAAAGTTTCTAGATGGCACTGAACAGAAATAGGCTGAAGGAACAACATTTTGGTACCTGCATGAGATGTGCACAAGATTACCAGCAGCTACGGTGCAGTATTTCGTTGCACAAATATTGAAAATGAGCTGCAATTTCACATTGACTGTATGGTACGTGACCCATCCACCCTATGTATACCAGTGTTAGACTAAGGATATTAAATCCTACAAGTACAAGGATGCTAAGAAAGGCCAGCAGAGGTGGCGGATAAAGGACACGCACCAATTGCTGACGAGTGTGCTGCCGCAATGTGTAAAGCAAAAGACACACAATTGATGGATGGAATGCAGAACACATCAAAACATTCACCCCTAGTCAAAAGATCTGGGTTAAATCCATCATTCTTTTGCTCACCATGCCACCCCAGTTTAGACCTGGCCATATGCAAATCAGCTTTGACCCCGTGCCTCATGGGAGCAGCCCAGCCCGAACTGCCAAGCCAGGTCCTCCCTGGACCGGAAACAAGCATCCTAGGACCGGTTTCAGGCTTTCACCCCTCATCAGCCAGGATAGCTTGAATCCAGTGGCACAGTGAGCCCGGGACCCAAGTCTGGCAGCAATGTATAAAACCGTCCTCTCTGTTAATTTTCATGGGGCCTGATGTCATCAAGAAAGTGCTCAGATATTGTGCAAGATTAAACCTTAGCGTTTAAATTAATTTTTTCCAAAACTCTTCCAACCTTTTTAGTTTAATCTTACCTTGTTTCATGAATGTCAAAACTTCCCAAACAGTCCTCTTCCAGATTCCTTCCAATGGATACTGCTCTCAGTCCACCATTGTGCTAGATCAAAATTCAATACATGGTCAAACAAAGATGGTTTATCAGGAGTACCAAAAGTAATCATGCAAGGGCTGGTTGGGAACTTCAGAAATAAATACCCCTCTTCTCACATAATTACTGTGCACCTTATTGTCCAGATTTTACTTGATTTTAACCCTATTGTGCGAATTGTGCTCTGATCCAATATTAATAAACAATGCGGTGCATCCTGTAAAGGGCCAGACTAGCCCAAAACGTTTCTTCTGTTTTATGGAAACCTAGGCATGACACAAAACGTGTTGCATGTTCATCTAGCAATGCGCACAAAAAAATGTTGTAGAAAATTATCTCCTTTTGCGTGGTGTACCCCGGATTTTTGCCCTATCTGTTTTTTCTGGATGTATAATTCTGTGCACTTTACCCCTGCTACCAGTAGTAAGGTGCCTGTACATCACCTTTTAATATGGTTGAATTGGCATACTCCTAATTGACACATTTAACTTTCCTATAAGTACCTAGTATAACTTTCAAGTTTCCTGCTCGTCGCTGTTCTGTAGGGACAACTCAGTGCGTCGTTCGTTCGCACGGAGTTGTCCCTACAGAATAGCGACGCGCAGGAAACTTGAAAGTTCCAGCCATTATTTCAAACGCAGATTACTCTAAATGTCATCAGCCGATTAATTAGGCATGCAACACTGACATTTACCTTTATAGTGCTGTTTTTCCCGCTCGCGGTTAGAAGGAGCCACACGTGTCCCCGCATAACTTCAGCCTCTCATCAGAGGCGACTTATGATCCCCTCACCACAGTCCTGATGAAGACCCCGGCGTAAGGATTGTAATAGCCTACTGATCTATTGGGGTCGAAACGTCGACATTTTTCCATCCAGCCAGCTTTAACACCAGAGATTTAGTACTGTGTTAACTAAAACCATGGCTATACAAGCTTTTTTTTGTGAATATTGTGATTAATAGGCTCGACCAATGAGCCACATGTCTTCTAAGTATTATATTGTTTTGTTTTGATGCACACTACACTTTTGTAGTCACTACCCCAACCTCACCTGAATCACCATCACTCCACCTGTTTCCCCCCTCCCCCCTTTCCCACCTAGGGCTATCACTGTATATAATAATATATGAACCATGTCAATAACAGACCAATGCTCAGGGTGAATTAAACACGAGGAGCAACAAATACCTTTTGTCTCAGTTTTGATTTTGTATTTATGTTGTGATTTTGGATTTTAAATTGTATGGTCGTTTTCTGGGACCACTGTTCCTATGTACTGTCATTTAAATGTGCAAAGCTCAAGAGATGTAAAGCAGAATACAGCTGGTCTTGGTCAATTTCTTCTGGTTTATGGGGGCAAATATATATAAAAATGTTAAGAAACTATGAAGCACTTCTCTCTGGAAGACATCTGGCTATTCCTTTTACACGATTTATGACATATGGCACATTATAAAACATTAGTAAAAATGTATGAATGGCTCTCATTCCTGAACACCTGTTTAAGATGCTCCGTAGTTCTCTCATACGCTCATCAGCATGCATGCACATATAGTCCCCCCGTCTCCCATCAATATCGGGTCCATGAAGAAGACAGGCATGGCAGTCACTGTGTGGGAAGTCCTGTAGGGCTGACAGGGTCGACTGATAGGTGTTATGTGACTGAGGCTGGTTCAGTGTGTGCATTGAGTGCAGAGTGAGTGCTCTGAGGGGCTCTACGGCTGTGATGTCAGACAGAACCCTGTCTGGTGACTGTGACAGGGAGACCTGCCAGTTGAACACGAATGGGGGTGATGCGCAGACCGTTAGGCTGAGAAGTGGTCCTGTCACTTTTTCACCTGAGGTAGGACTCCAGCGAGGACCTTCCAGGCACTATTTAAACCCTAAGATGGGTGCGGTCTTGATGAGCCAGGCAGGAAGATCAACGAGTGACCCTGGTGTGCTCCAGAAGTTCTCGATCTCTAGAGAGCGTGAGAAGGACAGGCAAGACGCGCACGTGACAGGACAAGCCTGACCTAGCAATGGAGATGTTCATCGCCTCTCACTCTTCAGTGGTTGCTGACAAGCCTGACCCAGCAATGGAGATGTTCATCGCCTCTCACTCTTCAGTGGTTGCTGACAAGCCTGACCCAGCAATGGAGATGTTCGTAGCCTCTCACTCTTCAGTGGTTGTTGACAAGCCTGGCCCAGCAATGGAGATGTTCATCGCCTCTCACTCTTCAGTGGTAGCTGACAAGCCTGACCCAGCAATGGCGATGTTCATCGCCTCTGACTCTTCAGTGATTGCTGACACGCCTGACCCAGCAATGGAGATGTTCATCGCCTCTCACTCTTCAGTGGTTGCTGACAAGCCTGACCCAGCAATGGAGATGTTCATAGCCTCTCACTCTTCAGTGGTTGCTGACAAGCCTGACCCAGCAATGGAGTGTTAATCGCCTCTCACTCTTTAGTGGTTGCTGCTTTTGGCTAGAGGACGCCTTCCACAGAGCACCTTCAGAGTCAGCTGGTCCCAAGACATGTTACTAGGTGGACACTGTATGTGCCTTTCAGTTTTAAAGTCACTTTCGCTTTATTGCATTTAATAGGCAAAGCCAAATATAGCAAATTAACTTATTCAAGTAACATTTCACATAACATCCTCTAATCATTACAAAGTACACATCAGTACTCATTTAAAATGTATTTAAAAAATGTACACACTAATATGCGTCGTGTATAGTTGGTGGAGTTATGATAAACTTTAAGATCCTTGGCCTGTCTTGACATTATGGTGTAATAACAACTGTTTAAAGAACCGGAACCGTGCCGGAAGTGACTTTAACTCGGGGCTCAAGAAAAGTACATGATTTAGGCCTTGATACCCTGGACCAGCAGACGCGCATACACATAAACATTCAGATGAACTGTCCCTGCCCACGGCAGACTTCTAGTGTGAAGAACCACTTCTTACCACTGGCATGTGTGATTCAGTTCTCTTCTGTGGGTGCTGTGGGCAGTGTTACTAGACTGACAGACTGCCTACTGCCTTGAGAACATGTTGATGCGTTGTGTACTTTTAAAGAAACGCGTCACATTTGGATTTGTTCACCTGCACTCTGTGCTTGACTTCATCTACAGGTGAGCACGTCATCGAAAGAAGCCATGTGGCCTGGACAGTTCGGTTCTTTGCTCAACAGTGTAATGGCCACAAGAACAAGGGAAACTGGAGCAGAGAAAGGGATGAGAGAGAGATTCACCCAGTAATTTGAGTTCCACTCACGCCCAGGTGGGTATATGTAACACACTGTGCAAGAAACAGGTTTATCAAGCGGCGGCTCCTCCGCAAGGCAGAGGAGTATCACCTAATGCACCCTCCCCTCCGCCCCCCTGCCAGCACACAAAAAAAGGGAAAATAAAACGATAATAAACCTGTGTTTATTATCATTTTATTTTTCTCCATAGCGTTGTGTCTAGGGAGCGGGGCCATGGGGATGACAGGCAGAGGGGCAGAGGTAGGTGCACTGTTGTCAGTGTGCATGATGGTTTGGCCGACTGTCTCAGTACGGCCAAACCGTCATGCGCACTGCAGCGGTCTCCACCCCGAGCTGCTGCTGGGTCGGAGACAGCAGGCACAGGCTCCCAGTCTGCCTGGGAGCACAAATTCAGAGCGCTCCGGCGATCTTGACGCTGCTCTTGGCATGAGAGCAGCGTCAGGATTGGCTGTAGGGGATTCTGGGAGCCTGTGCCTGCAGTGCAGGGAGCCAGAGAGGAGCATCAGAGAGGCAGGTAAGTTATTTTTTATTTATTTTTTGTTTGGTTATCCGTCGTCTCGGTCCCACCCTCCCCCACCCCGCCACTTTGCAAGGACACCGGCCGCTACTGTGTTTATCAGTTAGTCATGTGACTCAGGGAAGGTTTCCTGAGTAAAGTTGGGAACTGTGTGACTGTTGTATTTCATTAGAGCGTACTCAAGAATGATGGTGATGTGTGAATCAGGAGTGATGTTTAAGTGAGACATCTTTACAGATCTTTCATATGTCTGATGCTCTCGTGTTATTGGTCACCGAGAATGGAATGGGGCATCTCTAATTCCTGTTAGGGTTATTCTTACTTATTAAGGATGGGGTGAACCTATGCCACAGTCATAATGCGTTTATGATATAACTGAGAAGTACGGGCGATCTCCCAGTACCTTTTCAACAACAACAGTGAGACACTACTCATCCGTAGAGAAGTAGTGTACTAGTCTAGGGGGACTGATGACGTGGCATAGCTGGAGGACAATTTCCATAAGTTAGTTAGTAATCTATAAACTAAGTAATACCTGGATCAGGTGCTGCTTAGCTTTCTCCAATGTTTTATTTCAGTTCCAAGTCACATGGTTTATGTTGGTCATTAGTGCATGCTGAAGCCATCGACTGTCATTCACACAGTAAAGGCCGCCAGTTTGGAAGGAAGGAAGCCTGTCCTGGGGACCCGACTACAAGTTGTACGGCACTGGCTGAGTGCACACTCCACCCACAACATTATTGTTGCCATGCAGTAACATAATTATCATTACCATGCGGTAACACCTCATCAGTACTCTGCAATTACGAGTTGTGCATCTTAGATGGGGAATACCTGTATGGACACAGATTGCTGTGATATATTTGCCACAGTGTTCCCTATTGTAACGGGTTTAACACACAAAGAGCTGTTTCTATGAGTTAACACATGCTTTCATGTGTTAATTTCCTTCCGCCTGATTACTAGTTTCTAGGTTTTTCCACAACTGTTCTTTCCTGGTATGGAAGAACCCGACTACATTTTTTTACCTGTAAATCTGGCCGGAAAATTTGCATAAGACTTTGGCTGCAGCTGCTCAAACAAAACTTCTCTTTCCCTCCCTTACTTAATTCAATTCAATATAAGCTTTATTTGGCATGTACAAACAACCCTAAAAGCAATTACAACGTTTAAAATACAATTGTAAAAACAATCAGTTAAAAGAGATTTAGACAGCCATTACATAGGACACTCCATATCAAATACATATTAATCATTTATCAGAAGACAATGCCTTTTCTTGCATTTATGGCTTTTAATATAAATGACGCAACATTAAAACATATACCAGGATCATTAAGGTAAGCAAGTAATTTCATTGCAGCTTTATGCGCTCTCACATTGTGTTTTTAAAAAAAGTAGTTTTAAATAGTAATGCCTAAAATACAAGTAAAAATCACAATAAAGCATAAAATGCACTGTGCTTTGCTTAGACTGCCCATCACGAGGGCAGGGGGTAAAATCTGAGGGACACGATTTCATTACAGGGAAAGCGACTATATGGTGTACTATTCCTAATCTCAATCTGATCAATACAAAGCGATGTGTTGGCTTAGTCACCTGGGTCAGATAATCTTGAAATCCCATCATAGATTCTATTGATTGATAGAATATAAAAGTTGATTGTTCCCCTACCATTCTCATACGTGTTTCTGTTTTATAAAACAGAAAGGCATCCTTAATTACCTGTTTAGTTAAGGTAATCACCTGCACAGGATTCATTTGGATTTGTAATTTAAATAATTTACTATATGTATCACTAATATATCTTGACCATGGAATACACAATGTTTTATCCAGAAGTAGACAGTACTTAATAATAGATTTGGTAAAATTAGTTTAATCTTTGGCCCAAATGGACCTCCATAACAACAACGGTTGCAGGGTAACCACATCTGCTAGGTACAATAATCCTACCTCCTGGTGTATTACTTCAGTAGACGCTGAGGAGGGTAAACTTAAAAGACGTTTTAAAAAGGAATTTTCTTCTCGCTGCAATACTTGGCTACAATTATGGCCCCACACCCCTGTGCCATATAGGGCAGTCGCAACAGATCTGGACGTGTATATTTCTAACATTTCCTTGATTGGGCGGTTGCCTAATTTTGACGCAAATCTAAAAACCCCGTATGCACTCTTAGTCATCTTAGATCGAACATTGATTAATTCATGTGACCAATTTCCACTACCTGAAAAAGTATCTCCCAGGTAGCAAAAACTGTTAACAGTATCTACAGTAGCACTATCAATATAAAAAGTTTGCATTTCTTTAATTTAGGTCCGCATACCATAGTATATGATTTTGTTTTATTGATTAGCAGTTTCCCTTGCGACAATAAAGTCCCTGAAGTTGTCAATTAATCACTGTGCGCCTACCGGGGTCTTAGAGAGCAACACAGCATCATCTGCATATAGCAGCGCCGGTATAGGGCTACCAGAGATTTGTGGGGCATCTGCTTGAACCAATTGCAAAACTTTGTCCACCTCATTAATAAACTTTGAAAAAAGGAGTGGGGCAAGAACACAGCCCTGGCGAATACCTCTTTTCACATCAAAATGTGGTGTGCATTCGCCCGCTGCCCATATCGCACCTTAGTTGATAGCATCTCATAAAGCCTTGCAAGGAAACAGATAATTGTTTTGGGTGTGCCAAGGTTAAGCAGAGTTGGCCAAAGAATTGAGGGGTCGACAAAATCGAATTCGCTGCTAAGGTCTGCAAAGCATAGATACAATCTCCCTTCTTTAGCCTATTAATAATTCCAAGTTAATACATTGCTCTGTGGTCCCTACTCCTTTTCTAAAACCATATTGTGCTGGGGAGAGTATCGCATTTTCATTTGCCCACTCTTCTAATCTCACTAGAAGGACTTTGCTCATCACCTTTACTGAGGAATCTAGGAGCGATATGGGGTGGTAGTTTTTTGCTTCTGACTTATTACCTTTCTTAAAAATAGGAATAATAACAGATTGACCCCACGAAGGAGGGATATGCTCTGTCACAGCTGTATTAAATACCCTAGTAAGAGTGGGCCCCCATAAGTCTGTTGCAGCTTTATAGACATCTACTGGGACCCCATCTACGCCCGGGGCTTTCCCCCCCTTGCTTCCCTTCAGTCCCATCTGTACTTCTATAGGTGTAATATTTAATGGTAGCATGGGCCAATTACTCTTTGTTATTCTTAATGTCCTAGATACTTCGTAATCTGGTGGAATAAAAATACTTGAAAAATGAGATACCCAAGCTTCACATGTAACATGGGATAGCAACTCCGGGAATGAATCACACTTTAAAAATGGCGAATTCACTATTTTCCAAAACAGTTTGTTATTAGCAGTATCTGCTGCCATGGATAACTTATCCCATGCTGACTCCTGTAATTCCTTTTTCCTAGCCTCAAGGACAGTTTTGTAATTAAACCATAGGTTTTTGATCAGGGTATTATCTCTTGGTTTGCAGTGTAGGGCCTCTTTCAATTGATTTAGGGCTTGTGTGCATGTATAATCAGACCACCCTCTACGGTGCCTGTTTTTTTCCCGGTAGGGAGCGGTCAATATCCCATCAATTATAGTGTTAATTTTAATCAAATTAATTATCAATTGGGTGGGGCTAACAACTTATTTGAGACAATATAAAATCTCCTCACCACATTTTGTGACAATTTCATAAAACATTTTTGTGGGGTCCACTCCCTCCCATTTAATACGAACCCCGTTAAGTCTAAAAGGGGCAATATTAGTTATAGTACTTGGGTGGGCTACAACCTTTCTGCCCCAAATGAGCGCTGTCATTATGAAACAGTTGTGATCGCTCAGTGCAAGCTGGCCAACCCTCGGAGTATAACACATATTGCTAGCACTAGAGGAAATTAGCACATGATCGATGGTAGATGCAGCATTCCTACCTATGAAAGTTGGTATTAGGTCACCATTAATATAGCGAGCACTCTGTAGCAATTCTAAATCATACTTGGCAATCATTGAGTTCAGGGCTCCACCATAGTCATTGTGTGGGAAATTTATATAATCATCTCCCTCTTCATTTTTAACCCCACATGCCCAAGTGGCTGACAAAGAGCATGTATGAATATTAAAATCCCTACCCAAATAAGTACAATGTTATTGTTAATAGAGCTTAATAGGGTATCTAACCCCTTATCCAACTCTAGAACAATTTTACTACGGGTTGAATCAAACACATTATTATATTAATCGACCACAACCACATCCCTGCCATCTTTAGAATTCAACCATATAATTTGAATATGCGCTCCAATTGTGACAACTCTCTTTATATTTAATGGTAGCTTATTTGAAACAAGAATCAAGAGCCCCCTTTCGCTCTTCCAGCAGGAGATGGTACAGCCTGTAACCAATGTGAAGAAAATCCTTCAATATAAATAGGATCGGTACACCAAGTTTCTTGTAAACGAATCATGTCAAGTTCATTAATAATATCATACCATCCTAGGGAGTCCTGTTTACTTATTAGACCAGCAATATTCCAGGTTGCAATTTTATATCCATTATCTATTTAAAAACCTAGGTTAACAGTGGAAAACTCACTCTCACAATCCTCATGTTGATTAATAGAGGCTAAAATGATATTCTCGGCATATGGTGGGTCAGTACCCTGATCTTTAGAGGGTAGGGTAATAACATCTAAATATACCCCACCATGATCGCCTTTCCCATCTTTAGGGATTATGGTCTTGGCTCTAAGGGAATGATCAAAGTCACGTCAATCATTTTCCTGCAGGGTGCTCAGGGCTTGATATCTATTTGAGACAGGCAATAAGTATCGAGGTTGGACCTCTAAATCTGGGGTCATACGTAAGCTGCCAGTCTCGGCCTCCGCGTATTGGGTCGGCCTGAAGTGCCTATAAAAGAAGCCAAGGGGTTGCAATGACACATTCTGATCCAACTGAATCGATGGAATTGCCCTAACTCGGGTATTTCTTGCCCAGCTTGGATTTCTAAAGTTAATAATTATACAATCTCCTTTAAAGCACCAGTTAAAGATGCATTAATTTATGGTAGGAACAGGGAGATTAAGTGATTTGCCCATAATTACAGGATGTTGAGCCAACACCGAGACTCGAACCTGGTTCCACAGCACCAAAGTCGGCAGCTCTGGCCATTAGGCCACATCCTTTCCCCACTTTCATGGTTAGTAGTTGGTTCAGTTTTAGGTGGTGCTAACAGGAGAGATGGGCTGGTGCAAGCTGCCTCCTGACGAGAGCCCCTGCACTTACTGTTTTACAAATTAACCACTGACCAATTCTCAGTTTACATACAGCTAATTTTAGCATCTGTGAAGCAGGATCTCAACACAAGGTACTTATCATCAAAATCATTTAAGTTCTTCCAGACATTTGATAAGACCTCCAGTAGTGCTTGAACTGAACCCCCTGGTAGGTTGAGGAGCAGACCCCACGATTAAGCATGCCTCCCCGGTGGGTGAAGGTCTTGGATCCTGTTATCAGATATAGGATGAGGGCATAGTTCGACCACGTCTCTGATTAAACAATAGATCCTTTTAGTATTCTCCATTATCATTGGGTTCGCTATATAATGGTATATTGAGTGTACACGATGAGAGGATACACAACACACCCTTGAGAATTTCCTCTTACTCCCTCAAGCAGGAGTGATGCAGGAATGAGGGTCGGCGTCAAACTATTGCTAATATTGTTTTATATTGTGTCATCAATTGTACAATATAGGTACAACAAGTACCCAGTTCTCTCTTCAAGAAAGAATAGGAGGAAGCTCTGCAATACAGCTTTACGCCATTCCTTATATATTTTGTAAAGCAGAGGCAATTGACCAAGACTAGCTAAATTCTGCTTTCTTGTTACATTTCTCAAGTTTCCTGTTCTTGGCAGGAGGAATATTACCTGCAGCTACAACTCATTCTGGACAATAACTTCCTCAAAGGCTTTGCAACTCATTTCATTGATCGCCTTTTTGATACATTGTTGTACGTTTTAATACTGTGGGCCTGATTCTCAAACCACACTTTGTAGTAGGTTTTGTAGTACAACAAAACAATCTCCAAAGCATTCTGCAAAATGTAAGTTTTGCCTATAAATATATGTGGGGAGTTCTCCACCCCAACGGTGGAGTCTATGTAAATGTTACTATAGATTTTAGTAGTAAATGTGGGAGTAACACAGGAGAGTGGGTGGGAAAAGGGGCAGACTTACTTCTAAAGGGGATGGGATTAGGGAGGAGTAAGAGACGTTTAGGGAGGGACGTCATCCATCCACACAAGAGTAAGCCAAGTGCATCTTTCTAGGGGTGGAGACATATAACTTATACTTTTGTAGTAAGTTTAAACTCAGAGTTTGTGAATATCGAAAGTTGTAAACATACCACAATGTGTAAACTTACTCAGAATTGTAACGTACCTTTGTGAATCAGGCCCTGAGTTGTTGCTGTCATGTTGTTGCCCAACAACCAGAAGATAGACGGCAACCTAAAGCATTCTCAGTTCTTGAATGAGTTAACCGATTGGAGTAGGGTGTTGGTGTTAGACCTGGCTTTTCTAGCAGGTTTACCCCCCGACTTTTTGCTTTTTGCCCTCCTGTTTTTGACCCTGTTTTTGTTGGCTTTAGGACTCTGGGCACTTTACCACTGCTAAGCAGTGCTAAAGTGAATATGCTCTCTGAGTCAATTGTTATGGATTGGTGTTTCCATGATTGGCTTATTTGACTTACTACTAAGTCCCTAGTATAGTGCACTGTGTGTGTCCAGGGCCTTTAAGTCAAATGCTTCTTGTTGGCCTGAAGCACTGATTGTGCCACCCACACAATGAACCCTTCAAAGAGGTCTCAGACCTGCAAATGCAGTGCCTGCGTGCAGTCTCTACTGCCATGTCAACCTGGTAAGTGCACCCGCTTTCCATGCCCTAACCTTCCCTTTTCATACATGTGAGTCACCCCTAAGGTAGGCCGAAGGTACCCCTGGGGACAGGATGCAGTGTATGTGAAAGGTAGCACATTTACTGATGTGTGTGATATGTCCTGATAGTGAAATACAGGGTATTTCATTTTTCACTCTTGAAAGGCTATCTGTCCCTTAGGATAGAATTGGAGTTTATTTATAACATCTTATAAGTATAACTTCGCACTGGGAAAAGATAGAAAGATGGAGTTTAATATGCCTGAACTCAGTATATAAAGATGCATCTTTTAGTAAAGATGATTTTTATATTGTGTTTTTGAAAATACCACTTTTAGAAAGTGGGTATTTTCTTGCTTAGCCCTCCTGTGTGCCTCTGCTGGTTTGTGGATTCACTGTCTGGCTTTGGAGTGACAGGGGCTGGGGATGTGCATTCTCTTCAGAGTGCCACTCGGGGGGTCCAGGTGTGTCCTGCCTTTCCTGAATGAGTCAGGGCTGGGATGGATAGACCTGGGCTGCATTTAGAGTTAAGGGAGGAGATTTCCTTGCACCTGAATGGGGCTGGTCTGCCTTACACAATGCTGTCTCCACCTCCTGCCGGGAAGCTGTACCAGAGAGGACAGAACTTGTTTTGTCTGAGCACAGAGCCTCTCTGCCACCAGAAAACAAAGGAAAATGCTGTATAAATATTGGGGAACAGACCCCAGAGCTTTAAAATTATTCTGAACTCAAGAGGAGCCTCTGCCAAGGAGAAGAGCTGGGAAAACAGAAGGAGAAGTACTGCCCCTTTGCTGTGTGCTGTCTGGGGCTGGCCTGCAGTGGCTGTTTCTGCCAAGGAGAGGACAAAGACCTTGCTGTGTGCTGTGTATCCTGCTAGAAGAAGTTCTCCAAGCTCTTGAAGTAGAGCTTGCCTCCTGTTCTGAAGTATCAGGGATACAAAGTCTTCACTACAAGCTCCCCTGGACTTCCTTGCTGGGAGTTCTGACCTGCCAAGAGGTGCCTGTTGCTGTGTTGGGCCTCTCGAGGTTGTTCCTGCTTTTGGGAGCTGGAAAAGAGACGCAACTAAGAGAAGTGCGACGTATCCGCACCCGTTCACCTCTGTGCCGGTGAAGAAACCAACGCAGCGCATGCCCACGGCTGCAGAAATCGCCGCACGCTGAATCCTGTGCACCGATCTCCCAAGTCCGAGATCACCGTACCGATTCCGACGCAGGCCCTGCTGTGCAGCTGCAAGAACCAACGCATCGTGTGACCGCGGCTGGAGAGACCAACGCAGCGCCGTTGCCGCCGCATCGAGAACCAACGCATCCCTGATCCCCACGCATCGCACTGGGGCGCCAAGTCTACAAGAATTCCGAGGCCGCAGTAAGAAACCGACGCATCACCTCACCGCAAAGTAAGAAACCAACCTATCACCTCCCCTTCAGTAAGGAACCGACGCATCACCTCCCCTGCGTGGCAGTAAGGAACCAACGCATCACCTCCCCTGAAGTAAAGACAGACGCAGAACCTTCCCTGGGCGTAAGGAACCTACGCATCACCTTCCCAGCGGCTGTTTTTGTTTCTGATTGTGACGCATCCAAGGTACTTTGTGTTGAAAGTGTCACATCTATAGTTTGCTACGGACAGAACTGTTTTTGCCTTCTAAGGATTGCATTTTAAGTACTGTATTGTGGATTTCTGTCGTTTTGGTCTTGTTTGGTTTAGATAAAGATTACTTATTTTTCTAAACTTGTGTGATGTCCATTTGTAGTGTTTACACTGTATTACTGTATGTGGGCACAAATGCTTTACACACTGCCTCTGAGATAAGCCTATCTGCTCATGCCAAGCTACCAAGGTTGAGCAGGGACAAAAGCGAATCTCCACTTGCTGTATGACCTTAAAATTTCGATAACTCCAGATAGCTGCAACATCTAGAAGTACTGGTAGACATTTCATTTTATAGATCTGCAGTAGTGATAGTGTTGGTTTATTACCAGTCTGTTTGGAGTATCTGAAAAGAGCACTACAGGCTAAAGAAAAGCGGGAACACCGCTTTGATAAACAAGTAAGCCAGTTATTCAGATAATCAAAAGTAATCCCCAAATAGGGGGAATCAGGCACCCTAGTAACTCTGTTACCCTTTATAATGATAGGTCTAGTTTTAGGGATTTTCCTTCCACATACCATGCAGTGTGTTTTTCTGCTATTCACCTGCGCTCCAGCCCATCCATAAAGTTGACGAAAAGGTCAACAAGAATTTTTAACTCATTGGCCGTGCGGGTCATCAACACGGTATCATCCGCATAGAGTAGGGAAGGCACAGGAACTGATTTTACCGTGGGCAGGTCTTTCCCATGTGCGGCCAAATAAGAATTCAAACCATTAATGTATAAAAGGAAAAATAATGGTGCCAGCACACATCCCTGTCTAACCCCACGTGGGAGGGAAAAAGATTCTGAATATTCCCCACTCACTGAAGCATTCACATCTGAGTGCAGTGCCCTTAAACAATCAATCAGTGGGAAGGGTAGGCCTAACGCCAATAAATTTGACCATAGCTTTGACCTGTTCACCCGATCGAAGGCACTACTCAGGACCTTAAACGCAAGGTGAATAGTCCCTTGCTTAGCAGATGCATATTTTCCTATTATAAGATTAAGGTTCAGGCACTGTTCCATATTACCCTTTCCTTCCTGAAACCCATACTGGAATGGGCAGAAAATATTATGTGATTGAGCCCACAATTCTGCGCACTGTAATACAATGCGACCCACCACCTTCAGTGCAGAATTGATCAAAGAGATGGGTCTGTAGCATGTGGGATCATGTCTAGACCCTTTTTTTAAAACAGGTGCTATAACTGCCGATTTCCAAGACAAAGGGAGACCTATCTGCACGGCAGCATTCAAAACGTTTGTTAAAATAGGGGCCCAGAAATGGGATTTGGCCTTATCAAGATCCATGGGTATCCAATCTGGACCAGGGGCTTTATTGGATGGGCCTCATACACCTCTTCTAGATCAGTGATACTCAAAGTACGGCCCGGGGGCCGCTTGCGGCCCTCTTGACCTTTACATGCGGCCCCCCCTGGTGAACAGCAGCACAAGCTGCTGTTTGGTTTCTGAACACTAATATTCATTAAAAAATGTTAAATAAACAGGCAAGCATGTATTAACCTGCAAATAAATGCTTGCCCGTTTCTTTAACTTTTTTTAGACCTCCTTACACAATCCCTGACCCACCCAGACCCCCTAACTCCACCCTGCTGTACTTTGTGGCCCCTGGGCAAATGTTTGCGAGTATCCATGTTCTAGATCAAACCTGATCTCCAGTGGATAAAGATCATTATCCTCATCTATTGCCAAAGGGGCATCAAAACCAAGGGCATAAACCTTTTTGAAATGGGATACCCATTGCTCTGGTTTGATGATAGAACCAATATTGTCTGGAGCGGTCAGGGTGGGTTGCCAACCATTTAGAATGGCCCAAAAGCCACTTGAATCCCGGGAGTCACAAGTAAGCAGCAATTGCTCCCAGAAGGCCTCTTTGAGCTCAGCTTTTCGCTTCTTGATTGCCTGCTTGTAACCCTTCCTCACCCTTATTATGGCCTGTTGGTTGCAGGGACTTTCATTAAGGGCATCCCGGAGTTGGTTATGAGTCACTCTACAAGTTTTATCAAACCAGCCACATTGTACGGCTGGGCCCTGCTCCGTTAACTCCCTCATAATGGTGTTAGTTGAGCAGTAGCAGCCGCCACTAACAGAGGGTGGTGGGGCAAGTGGAGGGAGCACGGAGGAGTGCGTGGGGGTGTGTTACTAATAATAATAAAAAGAACTTAACTGAAGACGCCAGCCGCCTCTTGTGTCGCATCACTCCTGCTGTCCTCTTACTTCCCAGTAGCCCCTGGGGCAGACTCCCATCCAATCCCCGTGCTGAAGAGCAGCACAGGGATTGGCCTGAGCAGGCAGGAAAGACGCTCCACTCAGGTCATGGAGTCTGTGGGGTTTCTTCAGCCCGGCGGCTGAATGCAGTCGGGTTGGATTAACCTAAGTGCGCATGTGTGTTTCGGTCGGCCTAAGACGTTTGGCCAAACACATATGCGCATGTAGGGAGTGCACAAGCACTCCTGCTTCCCCCTCCCATGCCCCGCCCCTCCCTGCACAAGCTGGCTCAGAACCGGCAAACGAAAAATAAAACCATGCTAGAACATCGTTTTATTTTTCAGTTGCTTGCTCTGCGCCAGGCAGTGGGGATACGCTCCTCCGCCATTGCAGAGGACTCGCCGCTGTAGTTGAGACATTCAGGGCCATATTTAGCCACGAAGAGGCGGAGCTTGGCGTTAGCCTTCTTGGCACCATATTTACAACAGTATGGTGCAGCCCTGCATTTCCCCCTGCGCTGGCGCTAAATTTAGCAGCCTAGCGCCAATGCAGGTACCCTTGCACCAGGGTGCAAGGGTGTCTGCGTTGAGGAGAAGATTGTTTATCTGCAGGAAGTTGTGTCCCTTCCTGCACAAAAACAATCTTTAAATGGTGTTTTGTCACTTCTATGTGTGCTGCTTAATGCAGCACACATAGAAGTTACAAAATGTCATTTCTTTTAAAGATTGTTTATGTGCAGGAAGGGTCACCTTCCTGTACATAAACAATCAATGGCCTTTTGCTGTTTCTGTGCTGCACAACGCAGCATAGATGGAAACAGCAAAAACGAGGAGAAATAAAAAAAAATCTCCTTGTTTCGCCTGTTTAAGACCAGGTTTTCCCTGGTCTTAATTTTGGCGCTGCCTCCTATTTAAGCTGCCCTTGTAAATAGGGGGCAGTGTAAAAATCAATGGGTGTTGCGGTGGAACGCCCACCGCAACATCCATTGCCCTCCCCTTTCACGCTAAGTACAGCGTGAAAGGGGCCTTATTTACAAGACAGCGTTAAGCCACGTTAAGTGGCTTAACGCTGCCTTGTAAATAAGGCGAAGCACATATCGCCATAGGAACGTCACTAAAAGTGACGTTTGGGCGAAAGGGGCTTGTAAATATGCCCCTCAATTGGGAAAAGCCCTCCAAGACCACTACAGGGGAAGGGTCGATAGCAGCAGATGTTCGTCAATAAAGTTTAAGTTGGATCTGACAACAGTCTCAAATGGAAATTGGGAGATTACGCCACCGAATCCTTGTCCTCTTATCCTTGGGCATTAGGCCTATCAAGCCAGGGGCAGTGTCTGAGCTGAGACCCGTTGGAGCGGTCACCCTTATTTCAATGGGGTTACGATCACTAAATCCAGTATCATGCACAACTCCTGGGCTCACAAAACTTACAAGAGACCTGGAAATAAAAATATAGTCAATTATCGTTCCTTTACCCCAGCCAACAAATGTGGGTAAATCTTTCGTCAGACAGCCTCCCCCAGTCATCACATTACAAAGGCCCACCTGCCCAAGGGCTACACATAACGCCTGCCCTCTACAATCCAGGAGGGGTGCGGTCATAGGAGAATCTCCAACAATAAAGGGGTTACTCCATCTTGATGGCACCCAGCTGTGCATTAAAGTCCCCCGCCAAGATAACATTAAAAAAGTTGAGATAAGCAAGTTACCTGGCTTCTAAAATACATAATGCTTGAAATAACACTTTGATCTGACAACCAAGTTCCCTAACTGACTTAAAAAAATTACCAAAAGGAAATGCGAGTCCCGTGAGGAGATCACCCCTAAAATCTGGATCCCTGTGTGACTGATGGGGATAGGAACAACCTTTAGCTGCTTGGAAATACGGATCAGAATAGACAACCTCTTCGCGCTCTATGGCCAGGAGAAGGGATGGCTGCAACATTAAGGCTCTTGTACCCATCCCATACTAATGGCTCCCGAGCCCAGGACTCCTGCAACACAAGAACATCGCACTGAGTAACACAATGAAGCCATTCCTGGTCGTTTATCTTATCCCTTATCCCTGCTACATTCCAACCAAGGGTACGCTCCGGTACCGTTCACAACTAGGGACTCGTCTAACCTTGTGGGCAATAAACAGAGAGTTGGAGTACAGACCCTAGGGCTACTCAGAGGAGGGGCAGGAGGACACAGGCAGTCATTCTGATCTGAGCCAGCTAAGGCAGAGAAACTATTTGCAGTAGGAACTGCAAACTGGTGCAAAACATGGAGCCTCTTCATACCTGTGGCTAAAGAATGAGATTGAAAGTAGCAAGAGGAAGAATACTAATTCCTGTATCACATAAGGGCTTTGGGATAGAACTATAAATCTATCACTTGGCCAAGTTAGGCGACCGACAATTAATCACCACGCAGTCCCCAGGACATTTCTTTCCCAGAGGACCCACTCAACCAACCCTTCTAACAAAGAGGATGTCATTGAAGTCAGTATTATAGCGTAACCAGTGGCACACTTTGTTTTTCAATTGGGCGGCTTCCTTTTCCCTAGGGATAGCATGAGGTACCCCTGCCAAGGTAGCAACATACGGACAGCAAGCGGGGGGAAGATTCAGATTAGGCCTCTCTACTGCTAGTTGATGATCTCCCCCCACTCTCATAGAGGCATCCACTGTGGAAGGATTAACATTACTATCAGCCCTCCCTGCTCTTGCTGTACCCCAGGGGCCTGCTCCGCAGAGGGAACATGAAGGTGGAGCAGCACAGGAGCCTCCGCAGTTAATGGCACATTTGGCGGCAAACAGTCAGGAACTGAATCAAATGCCCTGGGCACCCCACTAAGTTCCCTACTACGTACACTTTTAGGAGTAGCAGATCTAAAGCCAGCACAAGAGGCTGAGGAAGAACATTACAGGAATATTCTTAGTCTCTATAAGCTTAGTCAGGCCTGACATGGTGAGCTCCAGTGAGGACCACCCTTCCAAAAGCGGAGTAACACATTGCAAAATAGTGTCCTTACGTTTATGTAGCCCCGTGTCCCAGTCCGGATTACTGACTGCCGAAAACTGGCGGTTATTGGAGGGCCCCGCTTCTTAGGAGAGTGAGATTTCTGCTTTTCTACAGCCGGAGGCCTAGGTTGGCGCTTCCTTTGAGCAGGTGGTATCGTGAGTTTCCAATGGGTCCTTCTAAGCCGGACTTTCCAGGGTTTCTAAGGAGGCTGTTGAGAGGCTATGCATATCCTCCCTGCCACTTTGAGCTGGAAGTTCATCAGGTGTGTCTGCAGCATATTGGAACCTAATCAGGGAGCTCGGACCCTCCTCCGCCTCCAAAGAAAAGTTCAGTTCTGCTAAATCAATTTCCCTTAATATTACACCCACTACCCGTGCCCAAAAATAGCCTAAGGTAGTACCATTAGTGCCGTGGGCCTAACACAGAGTCTTTGGGGCATTGTAACTGGCGTTACCCCTGGCACTGGCAAGAGCGCAATAGGCTGAGTGAACGTAAGGCACCAAGGGATAGAATATTGGCCACAAAAATACAGATTTAGGAGACTATACGAAAAGTTCTACTAGATTAGAGATGAACGAGGGGGGGCCAGCTCAACCTCCTCCAAGCGATGACGGGTGAAGATGGGCCTGCCCTTAGCCCAGGCTTCACCCATGATGCGCTTTGTAGCGCGAAGGGGGGGTGTGGCCTCCTCCTCCTCCTCCTCCAGTCTTCCGTCACTGCTGCCTCCTGGGACACCGAGTCTCACCACAGAAAAACACACAAGCGGAGCTGACCCCAGGGCAGGCACAAGTTTACACCAACACTTGAGGCAGCACTTTAAGTGTAACACGGCTCAGCCCTGTTAAGGGTGTGTATGCCGCAGCGCAGTCCTCAGCGATCCGCCCTATACATAATACAGACCATGGTGCATACGGTTCATACAACACTTTACTCACTGCAGATTTCCTTGAGTACTTGTCAGGTTCCTTGTGAATCCCTAAAACGTTGGGAATCTGATTTACACAGAGCAGTAAAACTACTGAATCAAATTGTCTTTCTTTTAATGAGGGGCATTGTAAATTGGGTTCAGGGTTTTTTTTAATTTCCACTGGATTAGTCTTTGCAATTATGAACTTCTGATGGTTTCCGATATCACTAAAATATCTTTCCTTTGTTCTGACCTTTAGAAATGTCAGTTTTTAACCTCTTCTCTTAGAGGTTGTGATTTGGCACTTTGCAGTGATTTGGCACTTTGCAGTGCTTTTATGAACTCTCTACAATCTATTGTATTCCTAAATTAGAGACAGTGCCCCACTAGAGGCCTCACACATGTTGTAAAGTGAGGTGGCACACGCTATTTTACCTCTTCCCATGCAGCCCAAAAGTTTGCCTTCACTTCCTGCCTCTCTTGGGTCAGTTGATTTGACAAGACAGAGATCCTCTACGGTTTGCCTGATCCTTAAGACATCTTCTGCTATCCTGCGCTGACCTGAGTAGTAATAGCGTACATGGCTACACTGAAAATTAGCCCTTAAATATCATTAGTAATGTTTCTGCTTGGTTATGACTAGTAACTCAATTTAATTTCTTCTCATGTATTGGCCTGAATCCACTTCTTGTGCTGTATCAGACATATTTTTTTTTTCTGGGCAGGACCAGTCTAGAAATCAAAATCATCCCTGCCAAAAATGGTCATTCCAGACCCACACCACATGAGGCGGCGACTAGAATGAGGCTATCGTGCTTTAGCTCATGGCAGCCCATCCATCTTTGAAAGCAGAGGCAGAGCGTACAGCCGTCTCGAAACAGCAGTATGACAGAAGGGCCAGTCTAGCCCTGCTCCTTAGGCATCATTTCTAGACCACATGTTACCTTCCATAACCCTATGTCTCTTCATCTGGTGCATGAGCTCTATTCAACCTTTTTCTCTGGTTTATCAATTCTCTTCTACTTTTTCTGATGTGTTCTTCTCACCCCACACTTCTTGTTTATCTGTCCTGTGCCACTTCTCCTGCGGCATCGAGCCTGCTCCATTTCTTCTGGTGCATTAACCTTCTCCTCAGGCATCAATCCTAATTGGCTTTTCTTGTCTTGTATACTCTCCCTATCCTTATCCACATATTCTGTGAGACAACTCCTCCCAGTACATCTTCTGGTGGATCATCTCCATCGCACTTCTTCTGGGGTGTAAACTATATTCCACTTCTTCTGGGATGTCAGCCTTATCCTAGTTTTTCTGGAACATCAAAGACTCATCCCAGTTCTTCTGGTGCATCCGCCGTATGCAATTCCTTCTAGTGCCTTACCCCGCTTCTTCTGGGGCGTAACCGTACCCCTCTTTTTCTCGTGCATCAGTCCTATTCAACTTCTTCTAGGCCATCAACTATTTTTGATTTTTGTTCTGGTGTGCCTTCGCTATTTTACTTTATATGTTTTATGAACTCATGGTAGAACTGGCCATCCCAAAGGCAATTCTAAATGTATAGTCAAGAATATTGATCAGGAAGAGATGGGTTATCATCAGAAGCTGTAGGATTGGATTACATGAGATAAACTACTTTGGGATTGGAAGCCATCGGTTGTAAAGCTTGCTCAAGGCGTATTGCTTTTTTTCCCTAAAATATATGCCTGTTTTCAAAACATTTGTGTGTTTTGAGATATGTTTTGAGCATACCAGCTATCTGGGTGGCAAGAATGTGGGATTCATTATAATGTAAGGAATAAATGTACATTTCATAGTATCCTTCTGTAGAGAGGCATGAGGTGGTTGTTTGCTTACAAAGGATGTGTGTCCTGATTGAGTTTGGCATGCACCTTATGCCTGGGCTCCATGGAGGGCACCCACCAACCTTCTCCAGAAATGTAAAAGGTGATGGGAGGCGGGGGGGGAGCAGAAGTTTGAGAAAGTTTAGTGTTGAGGCAAAATCAATCCCTGAATAATCATGAGAACTGACGCATTGCACATATTTTAAATAAGATGATTTCAAAGTGACTCTGAAAACAGAGTTGCATCCAAATAATAATAGCTGTAATGATTATTCAATGCATTAATCAGTGTAGATTTATGCTGGAATATGATTAGCTAATTACTGCAATCAAATGTTCAAGCCATTTATTGAAAGCAGTTGTTAAGGACAGAAAAGAGCAGATAACTGGGTCTGGAAAGTGCAACATTGTTTTCCACTGTCCTCTGAAGAGGCATTGGTGACAAAGTTAGAAAGGAATGGGATACATATAGGCCCAAACACCTGAGGATACAGCTCGGTGTGCTATGGGCGTGGCTCAAGGTAATGGTACGACGAATCAAATGGCAGACACTGACCATTTCTCCTGTCATAAGTGCAATAGAGAACAACCCCAAGAATGATATGAAGATGTCCCCATGAACTGTTTCACAGCTGAATCATCTTACATTTTCTATGTGTCAACCACGTGTTTCTGATACATAACATGTAAGGGTGTAATGTGTTCCAATATTGCCACTGAGAAGTTGTGGAGGCATCATAAACCACAAAGCTCATGGCAGAGTGGCTTGTAAATGTCATCTGAACCTGAGATGACAATACAGGACCATGGACCAGATGTACTAAAGTTCTAGTTGCATAAAGTGATCGCAATTAGAGACCAGTTATTTTGCGTCCAGAATTCACAACCTATTTTCTAAACCGACCTATGTACTACTAGGTTGATTTGCAAAATAGGGATTCGAATTAAGTAGCAATTTAACCTACTTAGTTACTATTCACACAAATTGCGACTCAGTCCGATTGGTCCCAATCACACGGATGGTGGTCTGCAAGGTAAAGCAGACCACCATGTGTGTGATTGTTTTTAAATAAGGGCAACTTTAAATAAATTTTTAAAAAGCAGCCTGATTTCTTTAAAAGAAATGGGGCTGCTTATAAACAGAAAAATAGTTTTGAGTTTTTGCAAGTGCCATTCAGAGCTGACAGTGATCCCTAAAACCACTGCCTAATTCCCTAAATTTTGTAACCAGCTTTACAAAGGGGAAGGAGTCCAAAGGGGACCCCTTCACTTGTGTGAATAGGTGACCACCCCAACTTGGGAAATGGTAACTTGTCAATGGTTTGCAACACAAATTTCGGTCGCAAACCACTAACAAATAGAATACCGATTCACGATTTAGAAGGGATGTCCACAGCACTCCCCTTCCAAACTGCAAAGTTATAACCATTCGTAATCCAATATACTGAGGGCAGATTTACAAGCCCCTTGTGCCACTTTGCGTCACTTTCCCCATGTTAAAAGTGACGCAAAAGTGGTGCAAGAGGCTTGTAAATCTGCCCCTGAGTCGATAAAAGTTTAGCGACTCCAAAAATGGGAATTGTACACAGAAAATACATATTTTATGGTCACATCAGCTGTGATTTCTATTGAATTTCTATACTTTTTACATTTTTTTTTTTATTGTGTTTTGTGAAAAACATAACCATAACTTATTTTTGATAAAGTTTTTTCTGTGATTTTATAATATATCTAACTTCCGTGTAGTTTTATAATATATGAAAGGTACCCTGTTGATCATGTCTTATGCCTACCCTTCGGCTATTTTTAGCGGGCTTTAGGCGCATAACCTGGGCTGTTCTAGTCCCCAGGGCACACGGTCATTGGCCAGTCATGGTAGGCTCTGGGCATAACCAACAGCCAGGCCGTTAGCCAGCACCAGTGGCTTTGAGCACACTGTGGACACAGAGCTTGACCATTAAGCCAGCCCGTGGCACCAAACCAGCCGCTCACATCAAAAAGATGCATATGGTTTTTTGCATGCGCAGTAGACTCTGTAAGGAGGGCATGGCCTAATCATTGCAACAGCTCCCCTATTGCAGGGCCAGATATGCACAGCTTTTGAGCATGAGGAGTGGGCTGTGGGCACAGGAGAAGGAAAATGGGAAGCCCTGCCCCAGACCCCATTTCCACAGTGCTTGTTGTTATGTTATGTTATGTTACAGGGTATTTGTAGAGCGCGCGGCTACTCCCAGGAGTGTCCCGGCGCTGACTTAACCCCATTGACAGAACAGTTGTACGCAACAGCAGGTGCTTCATCTAATGTTGAAAGAGCCAAGTTTTTAGCTTTCTCCTAAAGCTAAGGAGATTTTGCACCTGTCTCAGGGGGGGCGGCAGGCTGTTCCACAGCTTAGAGGCCACCACCTGGAAGGAGCGTCCGCCCATACGCGAACGAGCGAACTTAGGCACGATCGACAACCTCTGAGTCGAGGAACGCAGGGTTCTAAATGGAGCATAGGGCTGAATTCTGCTCCTGATGTAGGGAGCCCCTAAGTTGTGAAAGGCCTTGAAGGCCAGCACCAAGGCCTTAAAATTAACCCTCTTTCGCACCAGGAGCCAGTGCAGGGACACCAAAAGAGGCGTAATGTGTGTCCTAGGGTCAACCATAAGAACGGCCCTTGCTGCCGCGTTTTGAACCACCTGCAGATGGCCAAATAGGTAATCAGGGAGGCCTAAGTACAGGACATTAACATAGTCCAACCTTGACGTTATCAGGGCTTGGACCACGGGTTTTCTATGCGAGACTGGAAGTAGGGGGAGGAAGTTCCTCATCGTTTTCAATAGTCCAAAACAAGTGCCGGCCACTGATTGGACTTGGGACTTCATGGACATGTCCGCATCCAATTTTACCCCAAGGTTTTTTACGGTGGTGACTGGGCAAGCGGGGGGGGACATATCCTGGGGCCACCATTGGCGCCATTCCTCACCCGGGCTATGGCCGAAAAAAATGATTTCAGACTTGTCTGTATTACATAACAGTTGATTTTGCCTGAGCCAGGCAAACACCTTTGTCAGGCAATTGTTTATTTCACTTCCTCTTCACGCAGCGTCCTTCTCGCAGTTGCGTGTCGTCGGCATAGGATATAACTTTTGCCCCATGTTGCTCTGCCAGGAGTGCAAGGGGAGCCATGTATAAATTGAACAAAGTTGGGCTCAAAACAGAGCCCTGTGGCACTCAAACCTTCATCGGGGGGATAGGGACAGAGAAGGGGGGGGGACCAAACTGTTTGCTGGCGGCTTTCCAAAAAGGAGGAGAACCACCTAAGGACAGTGCCCCTGATGCCACAGTCCTGGAGTCGGTGCAGAAGTAAATCGTGGGGCACGGTATCGAAAGCCGCCGAGAGGTCCAGTAATATCAATACTGCTTTTCCTCCTCTATCCAGAGTGGTTTAAATGGTGTCTGAGACTTCCAATAAAGCTGTCTCCGTACTAAAGTTGGCTCTGAACCCTGACTGGCTGGGATGCAGTACATGGGTTGCCTCTACAAAATCAGTGACCACAGTGTTCACATATTTCTCCAAAGCCTTGGAGAAGTAGGGCAACAGCGATATTGGCCTGTAATTACTGGCTACAGGGGGGTCTGCCGAAGGCTTTTTTAGGAGTGGAAGAATTTGTCCGTATTTCCAACTCTCCGGCATCAGTCCCTCGGACAAAGAAAGGTTCAGGACCAGGTTAACCGCTGGATTGATCACTTCGGCGATAGATGCCAATACTTTGGCCGGACAAGGGTCTAAGGGGGAGCCGGATTTCAACGCTTTCATTATTTTGAGGGACATAGTCAGCAGAATAGGGGGGAACTCAGAGAGAGTCTTATCTGAGTTGGAGTAGACGAAGGAGGGCAAATCTATGCTGCCATTACTGACTTGAGGCACATCCCCAAAAGAATCCTGGATAGTTTTGATTTTATTATAGAAATATTGCGCAATGTGGTTTGTCCATTCATATGTAGGGGTGAAGGGGCCCTTAATTGCATCCGCAGAGGAGAAAGCCTTGACAATCTTGAACAATTCACGGCTGCTATTCCCAGCTTGTTCAATTTTTGAGGCCAGAAAATATCTTTTTCCCTCACGGACTTTGGCATAATGGGCCTTCAAAGCCAATTTATAGGTAATTTTGTTTGCAGGATCAAAGTTCTTCTTCCAAAGCCTCTCCAGGCATTTACACGCGCTTTTACTTTTCCTTAGTGCTTCTGTGAACCTTTGTGTGGAATCTTGAGGTGCATAGTTAAATTGTGAAATCTACTTTTTATGAGAAATTTCAGTAGGATTCGCCCAAAGAAAATATGTATAAAAATAAGTATGGAGCAGCCGAGCGGAATGGCCGCAAGCTAAAGCGGCTCCGAGACCCTCGCTACATATCCGCTTACAATTGCTGCCATTCTTCCCCGTTTTTGGGGATCCCGGCCCTGCTGTCCTGGGGCAGTGACTAAATATCCGTGCTGGTGTGGCGAAGCTGCGGATCGGAGGGGAGAAGTATGCGGCGGCCGGCGGCCCGGAGAAATATGGCGGCGAGCCCTCGCTCTGCTGCCTGAAGGTACAGCGGTGACGAATCCTGCCTGCGCACCGGCTTTATCGGGCCCATCCTTGTCGGCAGAAAACCGAGTGAGCAGCGACCGGACTGTGTGCAGGGGCGAAATTGACTGCGCGGTGCCCCCGTGGTCTGCCGCTGTCGGGCAGCACCAGCGCTGCTGACGGTGGCTGAGCTGTGCCGGAGGGGTCGGGAAATTGAGGCCCCGGCGTGACGGGCCCACCAGGCTAAATCTCCGAGGGAGACGAGCTGTGGATCGAGGTAGTGGCGCGGAGGCGGGGAGTGTGAGACTGTGGACTGTCTCTCTTCCCGCCCGGGCCCCGCATTGCCCCTGAAGACATGCAGGAGGGAACTGCGCCAGCCGGTGACTCACCGAGGGCCTTGGTCGCAGAGGCCATTATCCTGCATATCCGGCAACTGCCGCCATCGATGGCCGGACCTGGGGGGCACTGGCGGTGAGTGCGCAGCTAGCTGATTTTGCCTTGCGACCCCGTAGGGAGGATAGAAATGGTGATTGGGCTGTGGCCGGTCGACACTGGCACCAATGGTGGACCTGTGATGCGACGCTAGTGCCCTTCTTTAACGGCATTGCCCACAGCGACCAGGCCTGCCCACAAGGCAGGTGGCGCACCCTGCCTGGGCCCAGTTGAATCGGAGGTCCACCTTTGCATTCTGAAAGCCGACGTCTGCGGCAGCAATAGACTGGCTTAAAGTGCGGTACTGCAACGCACTGTTACTGATTCAGGAGAGCTGTAGATCCTCACCAAATTGTCTGTGCCTGCGGCCTTCAGCTCGGACACGTGGACTCTGGGGCGCCGCGCCGTCTTGAGGCCGTGCTGATCAGGGCGGTGAGAGTGGACACTGACACCGCGCGGTGCATTGGGGGTGAGTCCTGTTGCTCCCTGTTCCCACTACAGCTGCACACGGGTCGATAAGCCAGGAAACCCGATAGGCCACCAGGGGATACTACGCTCCCCCCCTGGGCAGGCAGCGGTGAGTACTGGGGCCGTCCCCACCGATCCCAGGGGCAGCGGGACTCGGTTAACTGACACCATGGCAACCGGGAAAGGCGCCAAAACGCAAGTGCAGGCCAAGCTGGCCAAATTTGCATGGTCCAGTTCGGGAGAGGAGAAGGGGACCCTGCAGCAGGAAATGCCTGATGCGCGACAGAACCCGCCGCAAGAGCAAGAAGTAACGCTTGAAGATATTATGGCGGCCATCACGAGTGTGAAAACCTCCCTTGAGACTCGCATCGACACGGTGAATGTAGAAGTCTCCCTCATAAGAGCCGATCTTCGGAAAATGGACTCTCGGATGAAAGAGGTGGAAGAGGTCACAGCAGATCTGAATAAAGATACCGCCGTTCTGAAACAGCAAGTCACTCAACTGCTGGACAGACAGACCAAAATGGAGAAACAACTGGACGATTACGAAGGTAGGGCATGCAGAAACAACGTGCAAATTCTTGGCATCCCGGAGCGAATGGAAGGGCCTGCCGTTGACCTGTTCGTCGAAGACCTGATTCTAAAGAAACTACAACCCAAGGGACTCTCGAACTATTTCTCTATCGAGCGAGCCCATCGTGTCCCCGGAGGGAGGCCCAAGCCCGGGGCCCCCCCAAGGCCCATTATTGCTCGGGTCTTTAACTTTTGGGACCGAGACAGTATACTTCAAGCTGCGCGTGCCGCCCCACCACTCAAGCTGGAAGACAGTGCGGTCACCTTTTTCCCTGATTTTACTGTTAAAGTCCAGGCCCAACGTCGTAGTTTCCTGGCGGTCAAACAGGCGCTAAGAGACAAAGAGGTGAAATACGCTATGTTCTTTCCTGCAAAACCCCGGGTGGAGTCTGATGGTAAAGCCTTGTTCTTCTCCTCACCTGAGGAAGTATGGGACTGGCTGGAGGGTTGGCGTCGCGTGGAGAAACCTCATAGACACCGCAATGGAGGTCCCCGGACCACCAGAACTGACCTCAATGCTGGACAGCGTGGCGATACGACTAGACCAAAAATAAGTATGAAGATAGTTGTGGTGAATGAACCCCACAACAAAAGATAGGGTTTTTTATTTTTAGGACCCCCTAAATACTCCCCAGGTTCAGGAGCGGCTACACATGTCCCCTTATTCCACCCCTTGCACCTTTTTCCAGGGTGCAGGGTTGGGTGCTTAGCATTCAGCAATGAACACTGCAACAAAAGTATTCATTTGCTACCAGCCAATCAGTTCATCCTGATTTGCATACCCTCTGATGGCTTCAAAACAAAGAGTTAAGATATGCAATTGAGAAATACTTCAAAGGTTCCACAACACATTTTGTAATGCAAACGACTCAAACCTAATGAACGTAATCACACCGAAGCACAAAATCACCCTAGTTTAAGCAAAGTTGTAGTTTCATGCCAAGTTTGTTGTAGTTCTGTTCTTCAGTTTTTACTGTAATCGAAATGACAAATTCTTATAGGAGCTTGAATGCAAAACACAACTTCTTTGACCCTTCTCTTTAACTTTAGCCACACATGCACAGATTCACCTGAACCTCAGCCGCCTCTTGCATTATTGCCAAATTCCATCCAGATTCCTATAATTGAATCAACATTATTTGTGAACCACATAATACCCTTTCAATGGAAACTAATAAATGCACAATCACTATTGCCATGATGTATGTATATATAATTCACTGAAAAAAAACAAAGGCTACAGGGACGTTTTAGCTAGGCTCAGATTTCACTCGTACAAAACCACTGAAATTCAGCAGTTATAGTTACCTGAGCTATCTATAACTTACGCACCGCAATGCACTGCTTATGGCCTTACATATTACATCACTCATCACTCATGACCTGGTCAGTGACATCACTGATGACATCACTGATGGCATCTCAAATGACGTTACTGATGACATCACTGATGACATCATCCACAGAACCACTCACACCTACTCACACCCCCATACAACCTCTTGTAAGCCTGCTCACACTGTCAAACATTCACCCCCAGTAAAGAGATCTGGACTTAAATCCATCGTTTTTTTGCTCACCATGCCATTCAAGTTTGGACCCAGCCATATGCAAATCAGTCTTGAACCTGCTCCCCATGATAGAAGTCCAGTCCAAACTGCCAGGCCAGGTCCTCCCTGGACTGAAAACAAGTATCCTGGGACCGATTGTGGAGTATCACCCCTCATCAGCCAGGTTAGTTTGAATCCAATGGCATAATGAGCATGGGGCCCATGTCTGGGCATACCCTTCCCACTTGAGTCATTGTCCATGCCACAGTGACATCTCGGCTGGACTATGCAAATTGTCTGTACCTGGGTTTGCCCGCCTATTTGGTCAAGAGACAAATGGTACAAAATGCGGTGGCGAGATTAATTAGGCTAGTACCATTTCGGCACCACATCTCTCCGCATATAAGATAGCTCCACTGACTGCCAGTAGCGAAAAGGATCGAGTTTAAGGCCTTAACAATGGCCTTTCGGGCGCTGCATGGTAGATGTCCTAGCTACCTTAAACACCGGTTATGCCGCTACCAACACAAACGATCATTGAGGTCCAACTCTCAGAACTTGCTTTGCATACCTCGCTTTGCTAAAGCACGCATAGGGGGCAGATACTTGTGGCGGCCAAACTGTGGAACTCCCTGCCGAATAATATGCGACTGATCCAATCTGAACCGGTATTCAGAAAAACGTTGAAGACCTGGCTTTTTAGCCAAGGCTAGAACTTTTGGCTAAGCACCTCTCATGCCTGCCCTGCCGGCTATAGCGCCCGGACACCTCTGTTTGAGGTAGCTGTTGCGCTCTATAAATACTGATATTATTATTATTATTTAAAGCAACTATAACAACACAAAAAGATGATGGACGGAGTGCTGAACATTGTCAAACATTCACCCCCAGACCCAGTCATATGCAAATCAGGCATTACCCTGCTCCCCATGGGAACAGCCCAGCCCAAACTGCTAGGCCAGGTCCTCCCTGAACCGGAAACCAGCATCCTGCGACCGATTTTGGGGTATCACCCATCATCAGGAAGGCTAGCTTGAATCCAGTGGCATAGCAAGCATGGGACCAACGTCTGGGCATACCCTTCCCACCTAGAGTGACTATAGCAACACAAATGATAATGGACAGAATGTTGATTTATCTAACCATGTAATATATACTAGACTGTCAAGGTGACTTATCACAAAGGAGTCTCTGAAGGAGGTAGGTTTTCTGAATGTTTAAGAAGGAATGAGCTTTGGGGGGGTGTGGCCAAGGTGGTGGCCGCAGCTGACGGGTAGAACAGAGCTCCGTGAATGGCCCATAAATTATCCAGTATTTTTCCCCTTCATCCCACCAAACTTTTGCCTGCAAAGCTACCCAAGTGCCTCGCACAACTCGGTGGAATCTCCCGACACAGCTTTTTGTCAAATGGAGGCACTGATTCGGTGCTCCATTGCCCGTGTGATACGGCCTAGGGAGGCGGGTCCTATTGGAGGCCTCAAGTGCTGACACTTACGCGCTCGTCATGCATCACGAACTCCACTCTTACCTGTGATCCACGAGGGGTACCTAGGGTACTGGGGTGCCCATGCCCGTTGTTGCAGCTCAATACGGATCCCCCCCAGGGTTGATGTCCTTGACTGTCTGGGGCACCGATGGAGGCATAATCCGTGGACCCGGTTCAATCAATCAATCAATCAATCAGGGGAATTGTAAGCGCGCTACTCACCCGTGAGGGTCTCAAGGCGCTGGGGGGGGGGGATCCGCTGGTCTGTTTAGCCGAAGAGCCAGGTCTTGAGAGTTTTTCTGAAGGTGTTCAGGGAGGGTGCGCGTCTGATGTCTGCCGGTAGCTCGTTCCATGTCTTGGCTGCAATGTGAGACAAGGATCTTCCGCCTGCTCTGGCTCTGTGGATGCGCGGGGTTTCGTCCAGTGCGAGGTTGGAGGATTGGATGTTTCTTTTGGGTGCGTGGAAGTTGATTCTGTCGTTGAGGTATTCGGGTCCGTTGTTGTGTAGGCATTTGTAGGCGTGGGTGAGGATTTTGAAAGTGACTCTTTTCTCCACGGGAGCCAGTGGAGTCTTCGTAGGTGTTGGCTGATGTGTTCTTGCCGAGGGATGCCGAGGACGAGTCTGGCTGCGGTGTCTTGGATGGTCTGGAGTTTGCAGAGTAGGGACTTGTTGATGCCGGCGTAGAGTGCGTTTCCATAGTCCAATCTGCTGGTGATGAGTGCGTGGGTGACCGTCTTCCTTGACTCGGGGGGGATCCATTTGAAAATCTTACGGAGTATGCAGAGGGTAGTGAAGCAGCTGGATGTGACGGCGTTGACCTGTCGAGGATGATACCCAGGTTCTTGGCGTGGTCTGAGGGGGTGGGTGGGCTCCCGAGGGCTGTCGGCCACCAGATGTTGTCCCATGCTGAAGGGGTGGTTCCGAGGACTTCTGTTTTCTCTGCGTTGAGTTTCAGACAGCTGTTGGTCATCCAGTCTGTGACGTCTTGCATTCCTTTCTGGAAGTTGAGTTTGGCGGTGGTGGGGTCTCGGGAGAGGGAGAGGATGAGCTGGGTGTCATCGGCGTAGGATACGATGCTGAGGCCATATTTTCGGACGATGGCTGCGAGGGGGGCCATGTATATATTGAAGAGGGTCGGCTCAGTGATGATCCCTGTGGGACTCCGCAGGTGATTTTCATAGGATCGGAGAGGAAGGGTGGTAGCCTGATTCTCTGGCTTCTTCCGGTGAGGAACGATCGGATCCAGTCCAGGGCTGTTCCTTGTATGCCGAAGTCGTGCAGTCTGGCGACTAGTGTGCGGTAAGAGACGGTGTCGAAAGCAGCTGATAGGTCGAGTAAGATGAGGGCTGCTGAGTGTCCTTGGTCCAGGAGGGTGCGGATGTCGTCTGTGGCGGCGAGTATGGTGGTCTCTGTGCTGTGGTTGCTTCGGAATCCGGATTGGGACGGGTTGAGGATGGAGTTCTCTTCGATGAACCGTGTCAGTTCTCCGTTGACCATTTTCTCTGCAACTTTGGCTGCGAAGGGGAGGAGTGAGATGGGCCGGTAGTTTTTGAGGTCGGTGGGGTCCGCTGTGGGCTTCTTGAGTAGAGGTCTGACTTCTGTGCGTTTCCAGTCGTCTGGGAAGGTGCCTGTTCTGAAGGTTGTGTTGATGGTGCGTTTCAGTTCGGGTGCGATGGCGGCCGCAACTCTTTGGTAGATGTGAGGCGGGCAGCGGTCGGTGGGGGCCCCCGAGTGAATGCCTTTCATGGTCGAGGTGGTGTCTTCGGTCGTGATGGGTGTCCAGTTGGAGATGGTGGGTTGTCTGTTGCCCTTGGGGGCTGGGGGGGGGAGGCTGTGGCGTCTGGAGGGCAGTCAGAGAAGTTGTCATAGAGGCTTTTGATCTTGAGGTGGAAGAAGGTTCCAAGCTTGTTGCAGAGGTCTTGGGATGGGGTGATGTCTGTGGCTTCGCTGCGTGGGTTGGCGAATTCCTGAATGTCGCTGAAGAGTTCCTTGGAGTTGGTGGAGTTTGCGAGGATTTTGTTGTGGATGAAGTTCCTTTTGGTGGTTCTGATCTGGTTGTGGTAGTCTGTCATGGCGCCCTTGTAGGTGGTGTAGTTTTCGGCTGTCTTGGTGTTTCTCCAGTTCTTCTCCAGGCGTCTGCAGGTGCGCCTGGTTTCCTGGAGGGCGGTTGTGAACCAGGCGGCTTTCCTGGGGCGTTGTTTGTCGGTGTTGCTTAGTGGGGCGAGCTCGTCTGCGCAGTTGGAGATCCAGGTGTGGAGTTCTCTGGCTGCGCTGTTGGCGTCGGCATTCCCGGCCGTCCAGGTGTGGCTGTCTCGGGTGAGGGTAGAGTTCAGTTGCTCGTCGGTGACATTTCTCCAGTTCCTTCGTGGTGGGCGTGGTGTAGGTTTGGGTGCCCTAGGTTTGTCAATGGTGAAGTGTACGCAGTGGTGGTCGGTCCATGGTGGTTGCATTGTGTGCCTGAAGTAGACGCTGTTTCCTGTGGCGAAGATGGGGTCGAGGGTGTGTCCTGCTCGATGGGTCGGTGTGGTGACGAGTTGTTTGAGTCCGATGTTGGCTAGGTTGTCACGAAGGGTGGAGTAGTTGGGGTCGTTGGGGTTTTCGAGGTAGAAGTTCAGGTCTCCGATGAGTATGTAGTTTGTTGACGCGATGGCGTGGGGTGCGATGAAGTCGGTGATGGTGGTGGCGAAGGGTGTCCGGGGGCCGGGGGGTCTGTAGACGAGGGTTCCTCGGAGTGTGGCATTGGGGGTGATCTGGATCTTGAAATGCAGGTGTTCGGCGGAGGGGAAGGTTTCGCTGGAGGTTGTGAGGCGGAAGGTGCTTTTGTGGGTGATGGCTAGGCCCCCTCCCGGGTGGTTGGGGCGGTCCTTCCTTTGGATTTTGTATCCGTCCGGGATGGCGATGTTGATGTCGGGAGAGGAGGAGGTATTGGTCCAGGTCTCTGTGAAAAAGGGGATGTCGGGCGAGAGGGAGTCAAGAAGGTTCCAGATCTCCATGGCATGCTTGTGTACGGAGCGTACGTTGAGGAGGATGCATCTCAGTGTGTCGTCGCTGTTGGCGTCGGCGGTGTTGGGGGCCGGGTTTGTGGTGAGGGTCAGTCGGCAGTGGAGGCAGGAGAACTGGCCGTGGGTCGTGTTCGGCGAGGCCTGTTTGCAGGATCTGAGTCTTCCGGGGTTGAGTGCGTGGATGGCGGTGGAGTCGTAGCGATGGAGGGTGACAGATCCAGGGTTCCTGGCACTGGCCACGGGCGGGGCGGGGCATGGACGGGCGCAGACGGGCTTGCCTTAGGCATGCCTATGGCACGCCAGCAGCGCGACCGTGCAGCGCCGCCATAAGTAGGGGAGGGGGAGGGACGAGCAGCTGGGAGGCGGGAGGGGGCGGGAACGGCGGGAAAAGAGAACAGAAACGGCTGGGCAGCGAGAAAAAACAGAACCAGTGGCAGCGAAAAATGAACGGGCACAAGTGGCAGCGAGAATAAAACAGAAACACAATAATCAGTTACTAAGGCACTGAAGAACAAAAACACAGAGCAGAGACACGAGGATCATAAAAACATAATGATCAGGTACTGAGGCACTGAAGAACAAAAATGAAACACAGAGCAGAGGCACGAGATACCAGTGAGGTTGGAGAGCGGTCTTGAACCCTACCTGGCAATACATGTAAAACAGCAACCATGTTGTTTCCTGCAGGACTCCTAGTCATCACAGACAAATGTAGGTCACACAACTGTCTGTTGGATTCTGTACCCAGGTCCTGCACCCCCCTGGCAGTGGAAATAAAGATCTTGGCCTGGGATCCTTTACTCCTAAAGTGAGCCATCCCGCTTCAGGTGCAGCTACTCCCTGCATCGCTGGAGCACCGACACTGATTTGTCTTGGTATTTGTCACCACCCACATAAACTGTTATCCTATGGCGAGCCAGAACATGACCACACACCACACAAACGATGGTACACCCGAAGACCGACAAACCACGGTGATGGTGACTGGAACCTGGGTTGGTGCGGAGACCATGAATGTTACCGATGCTGCAGGTTCGTCCCTGGTGGCCACGCTCTCCGAGCACTCCTGCCGATTCGACGAACTCTTGACAGTTGTGCTGAAATTAAATCCACCCTTGAAGCCAAAATAGACGCCTTATGCATAGACATGGGCCTCCTCTGAGAAGATCACAAGAAACTGAAGGAATGTGTTAAGAGCATGGACTCAACTCTGGCAGCCCTGAGACCCAAGGTGGCGGACATTTGGGCCATGCAGAAAGAGAAAGACTACCTACGTAGGCGAGTGGATGATCAGGAAGGTAGATTGAGGCGGAACAATGTGAGGTTCGTGGGCCTCCCGGAACAGGCAAAGGGCCCAATTGTGGAACTGCACCTCGAAGACTGGTTTGTAAACACGATTTTGCAGGGTAAACAATCATCCTTCTTTTCTGTTGAACGGGCCCACAGGGTGCCTGGGAGGCCCCCCCCCTCTGAGTGGCTGTCCATGACCAGTGGTTGCTCGCCTCTTTAATTACAAGGACAGGGACCACATCCTGCAAGTGACACGAGCCAGGGGTCCTTGGTCTGTCGAGAATACCCAAGTACATAGTTATCCTGATTACACAGGTTCAACGCCGCAGTTCCTCATTCATATTAGTAAAGAAGTGTCTTCACGACCATGGCATTAAGTATGGATTGCAATTCCCTGCTACACTCTGGATTGCTCACGAAGGCACCACTTCCTTTTGCTCAACCCCAGCGGATACCTGGTCCTGGGTGGGAACTCAGAGGCATCACATCCCCTTCAGAGGTTAAGAAAGATCCTCCTCCTATATGGAAAACACAAAGGCACTGTAAACCACGTAACAGGTGTCGCCCACAGGGCCTAATTAGAGAATAAGCAGCTAAGGAGAGGGCTCAGGCAGTGGCCGATGTGGAGTGACACATGGCGGCCTCCTCCCCCACAGGATCAGAAACTAAGAACCAACTTGATGAATCTCTGGAAGTGACTGCCTCGCAGGTTGCTGAACTGTTGGGTGGCTGCTCACTCTTTACACCTCAGACAGCTGAGGATTTGATATAGGCTGCAGTCCCAGGTTTGGTGATGCTGTTGATATATATGTATTATAACTGCAGTGGCTGTCGTCTGAGTAAGCGGTAACAATGTTGATATAATGGCTGAGGGTTGCAGACACACTCACACAGGGCCACTGCTGTAGACGTCTAACCACCCCACTTGTAAAATACCACTGCTATAGATGGTTACATTACTTTGTACATATTGCTTTATAATGCTAATGGCTGGTCGCCCGTTGGTGCACTGACCTTGGAATGGGCGTTTCTTATATATTCTCTTTTTTATCTCATACGTGGTTCTTCTTTCTTTTTGTGGACAATGTGACATGCTGTGGTATTTGGAGGGGTTTTAGGGGGGCTCAGTGTGGGACGGGGGCTCGGGTGGGGCGGGTATGCTGGGGTGGACACCAAATGCACATCACAATGGCTGCCAATGTTGTAATAGCTGAAAACCCATTTCTGCTAATGTCCCAGAATGTGCAAGGGCTGGCAGGTTACACAAAGCTAAAATCGTGTCTATCAATACCTATGTAGATGCCGGATTCAGATAGCACTAGTCCAGGAGACACATCGGACCGCCCATGACCTAGAGGCCATGAGCAAGCATTAGAGGGGCACACTGGTAGGGACCACAAACTCTAGATATGCTAGGGGAGTTCTAATCTGGGTAGCACAGGGAGTGCCCCTCGAGGTGTTGCATACCAGAATTTACAAGAACTGAAGGTATGGGGTGTTGGAGGGGCTGCTGGGCGGTCTCCCTTTATCCCTTATGTCACTCTATGCACCCAACACTAACCACGCTACCTTCCTGCACTCCTTGACTCCGGCACTATTACATAACACTTTGGCGCTGAGTTACTGGGGAGGGGACTTTAACTGCATCCTGGACCCCAATACGTGGGGCACAATCGATCTCCCTTACACAACATTTATAAAGGTGGGTCACCAACACTAAGGTGCAGGATGGTGGCGCAGCCTGAACAGTGAGTCCTTGGAATTTTCATACTACTTGGCTCTTCATGACCTGAACACCAGGATTGACCTCTTATGTGGCGCCTTCCCTCGGAAGCGCTCCATGATGCAGCATTACGCTCCACTCTCCCAGAAAATGTCACCTCCTATTTTCAGGATAACGTGGAGCTCAGCCTCGGGAACTGGTATTGAATCGGACGCGTTCAAGGCCATACTTCGCTGCTACACAATCAAGGCTGTATATGGAGCCAAGCTAACCCTCTGAAGGGAACGCAGTACTTTGGAAATGGACATACGACGCTATGAACAATTATTTCTCACAGACCAGATGGTTGCGGCCCTGCTGGCACAGGCTAGATGCGTGCACAGATCCACTCTAGAGAAGCTGGGAACTCTAGACTATAGGAAGTACTTGGCAAGGAAGCACACAGAGGGAGATAAGGTGGTAGACTTTCAGCATGGCTTCTCCGCTCAGACTTACCAAGGGGCTCCATCACAGCCATAAGAGACGAAACTGGACTTATTCTTAATTCACAAGACGGTATTAATGCGCCTTTTCATTCATAATACGCTAACTTATACAGAGCCCCTAAAGGGGAGGATCTGGCACCGACACAATCCTTTCTAGATGGACTGGTTCTCCCACGTATGCAGGACCCTCAGTGAGCGGATTTGGAAGCTCCAATTACTGAAACCGAAATCTCTGATGCAATTAAACAAATGGCGCAGGGTAAAAGAACCCTGGTGTGTACGGCTGCCCATTGGAGTTTTACTCCACTTTCAAATCACAAATCGTTCCGCACCTGCTCAAGGTCTACACTGAGGCTTACACAGGAGGTATACTCCCCCCCCACCCTCAGAGAGACAGTGCTAGTGGTACTACCCAGACCACATAGAGACCCACTACTCTTAGGGTCATATCGTCCACTCTCCCTCTTGAACTCTGAATACAAGATTCTTGGGAAGGTGCTAGCCAACCGATTGATCCCAATAGTGCAACATGTAGTACATCAAGACCAAAACGGGTTCATCCTGAATACTTTCTTGAACCTGGGTCGGCTTTTCATGTTGATGGACTGGGCACACGAGACGGGTGTGCACCCTTGGGTTGCATTCCTCGATATTGAGAAGGGATTTGACATCCTGGGATGGGGTTACCTAATGGAGGTTCTTGGCAGGTTTGGAGTGGGGCCTAAATTCCTTAAACAGGTCTCTTTGTTATATATCTTGCTCATGGCGTGTGTAAAAACTGGTTCCACATTCTCTCAATCCTTTAACATCGGGCGCAGCACCCATCAAGGTGCCCCTATCCCCAATTATTTTCATGCTCGCAATGGAGCCACTGGCTTGAGCAATCCGACAATGCGCCACGAGCTGGGGGATACAGGCAGACAATCATTGGCATACAATATCCAGGTACGCGGGCGACGCCCTGGTGAATCTTCATGAGGATGCAATGGTACTTCCGAGTCTCATGGAATACTAGAGCAGTTTGGGGACGCCCCTGGAGTATAGGTGAATTGGGATAAATCCCAACTATTTCCACTGACATTTCTTTCCCCAGATCAACGGCGGGCACTCCCTTGGGCCTGGGATGCGTTTAAGAATTTGGGGATCTGGATCTATCATTCTGAAAGGGATTTGCTGGACGGTAACATAGGTAAGGCCATCACCAATTCAAGATCTTCCCTACCATTCTGGACCACATTGCCACTCTCCCCTACGGGTCGCATAGCTATCTCAAAAATGCAGCTACTCCCCAGATTGTTATACTTTTTTTCGGCCCTTCCCATTCTATTACCCCAAAAGTTCTTTAAGGACTTGCGAACACTCCTGATCGCACTAAAATGGGGTAATGGCAGAAAGCGAGTGACTATTAATAAACTGTATGCCCCTCTATCAGAAGGCGGCTTGGGTGCCCCAAATTACGAGTATTATTATGTGGCTGCTCAGTTACTGTGGCCTACTTGTTGGTTGGATGGCCAAAATATGACCGAACTGGGCCACTGGTCAGTTGGGATACGCCCCCCTATGGTGCTGGAATAGTTGTTGGGGTTGGAGAGAGAGGTCCCCAAAAAGGCTGGAATACCCTTATGCACACAGGCCGCTCGTGCTGGAGCATCTATCTGGTCTAGAAGCGTCCTCACCCCCATATGCACCTGAATTATCTATTTGGGTGATGCCAGACTGTAAAGAATTGGTCTCCAGACTGGAGGCCACCACATGGGTAAACTCAGGTTTCACAACATGGGGAGACTTCCTCACTGATAAAATCCTCTGCGCATTTGAGAATCTGGTGGACGACTATGGTGTACCACGGGAACTTTCCTCCTCTATGCCTCGCTAACTCATCACTTACATACGGTTTGGCATAGAACACACGATGAACCAGACACATCCAGGCTCCTCCAGGTAGTGCTTGCACACGGGGTTGGCCGCCACACTGTCACACTACTATACAACACCATACGAGCGGAAAGAGGAACGATCCTCACTGCTCTCCGTGCTTACTGGGGGGAGGCTTATCCACTCCACTCACAGACAAAAAATGGGCACAATGTTCAGGGGTCCCGAAATGAATCTCTATGAATGCCAGACTCAAATATACTCAGTTTAATTATCTTCACCATACTTACCTTACTCCCCACAGATTGCCGCGTATGTATCAAGGGGCTTCGGACTCCTGCCCACGCTACCAAGGCACCGCAGCCAATTTTATCCACATGTTATGGACATTTACCCATCTGATTCCCTATTGGAATAAGATAACTGAAGTACTCTCCGAGGCCCTATGCACTCCACTCCACACGGATGGTCTTCATTATCTCCTAGGGGTACCCTCCCATTCGGTTGCATGTAAAGCTACCAACAAATTTCTTGACCTGGCACTGGTCTTGGCCAAGCGAAGAATAGCAATGTGCTGGAAGTCGGCGGTGTCCCCCCCTCATCAGATTGTGGCTGTCCGATCCTGGCAGGACAGGAAGCAATACATACTGCAAGGACAGGCCGACCGTCCGCATCCTACTCCCCAAACTAGCAAAGATATCTGTAGGTGGTGGAATCTATATCTGAAAGCACTCCTCCCTGAAAGTATACGGGGTACTGGTCTGACCAGAGGACCAGAGGCGTGGCCATCCTGGCCCCCCCACTCCCCAGGTAATGCACCCCCTACATACAGTGACAGTAATACGAATCAATGCTTCCCACCCCCCCCCCCCTTATTATCCCATCTGACACACCACACGGAAGCCACCAGCAGTCACACAATTATTTTCCCACATTTTAATCTGTTCTTAGACTGTTTTAAGCAATTGTTCTAACTGTTGCACTGAACTGAACACACAGATATTGCAGAACTGTATGTGATTTATGTATAATGTACGCAATGAAACCCCTTCAACAAACGTGCGGTAATCTTTTCAGTAGCATTGCTTAACCACACAAATATTTCTTTGCTGTCAATTATATTATCACTCAAGCTATCAATAAAGAAACATTAAAAAAAGAAGTAATGAGCCGTGCAGAATGCAGCACACATAGAAAAAACAAAAAACAAGATGAAATTAATCATTTCTCCTCTTATCGCCATCCTAAGACCAGGTATTCCCTGGCATTCGTTTTTGGTGCTGCCTCAGCCTTGTAAATCTGGGGCAGCGTCAAAAAGCAATGGGTGTTGCGGTGGAATGCCCACAGTAACACCCATTGTATGCCCCTTTGCCGCAGAGGACTGCGATGGAAAGGGGCATATTTACAGGGTGGCATTAAGCCACGTTAAGTGGCTTAGCGCCACCTTGTAAATATGGAAAATGGTGCTAGGTGGCCTCTGTACAGTACATGGTGCTTGACTCTTACATGAAAATGAATATTTAAATGCCCTGTCCCTGGGATTTCCAGAGTAGAAACTCGTGCCACGCACCCCTCCAATGGGCCTTCAAAGTTCACCTTGACTTTGGGGCACTGTGAGCTCTCATCCTTCTCAGCGGCCTCCACCGCAGGATACGCCCTTGCTGCCCCCTTTGCAATCAGTGATGACTGCACGTGGCTAATGAGAGAGCAGCAAGACTGTGTGGCAGAGAAAAACAACATACCTTTAATTGAAACTAAAACATGCAAATTATGTAATAATTCATTTAAATTTATGCAAGTCAATAATTTTGCATTTAGCACTTTATTTAAGCATGTCATCAGCTTTTAATATATAGCTGCTTATCAACAGCCGTGCCAATGGGTACCTAGGTCTCTGCAGGCTTGCTGGAGCGATCAGCGCAGTGGGGAAGGAGCACACTGCTGGCATCTCATCAAAAGGTCCCCATTGCATTCTGGTAATTGCAGTTTGTGAACATACTAACTCACAGGCATGGACGTGCCCAGAACCAGCTAGTGCAGGCAGTGCTCGTATTTCTGTACATTCCTGGGCACATGTTTGTGCGTGGTTGCCCTTTTTCAGAAGGAAGTAGTAGGTCTTTTTAGGGGTGCTTGAAATCCTGCGGGTGCTTGAAATCCTGCTTGTATTTCATCCGGTCAGTTTCACTCCAAAGCCTGCACGTGCACCCCAAGCCTCGTCAGCCTAATCACGCCTGGAGGAGCTCTACCAATCTGTAGAAAGACTTCACACTCCCAATGGAAAACTGCAGGGACCCAAAAAGGGCATCATTATGCGGCATTATTATGCGGCATTATTATGCGGCAGGCCCATCTGCCAAACTGTGCCATACTGGGTCCAAGGAAACTGGCGATAGGTCTGCTTTTTTATGGAACATCCACCAAGAAACACAAACATAAACCATGTATCACACAAGCAAGAATGCCCAACACATACACAAACACCAGCATACACACAATTACAAAACAAGTATAAACCATGTATCAGAAAACACAGAAACATCCATGCACACTCAGTAAAACATATCAGCATGCACTCATGCACACAGAGGTAAGAATGCCCAAAACACACATAAACACCAGCATACACACAATTACAAAACAAATTATAAACCATGTATCAGCACACAGAAAGATCCATGCACACGCAGTAAAACATCAGCATGCACTCATGCACACAGAGAGTAAAACTCAGGTAGACACCTGAGCGCAAAAAAACAACAGTTACACAAGCAAGAATGCCTAACTCACACTCAAACATCAGCAACATCCATGGACACTCAGTAAAATACATCAGCATGCACTCATGCACACAGAGGGTAAAACTTAGGGAGGTGATTGAGCACAAAAATTCGAGTCACACACGCAGGAAAGCTCAACACACACACACACCAGTATACAGACAATTACAAAACAAAATAAACCATGTATTTGTACACACAGAAACATTCATGCACACTCAGTAATACACATCAGCATGCATTCATTTACACACAGGCTGAAACTTAGAGAGGCATCTGTGCACAAAAAACAACAGTCATACAGCAAGACTGCCCAACACACACACACACACACGCACACACACACAATTACAAAACAAGCATAGGCACACATTTTGTCAATCAACACGCACACATATAAAAATGAAATGTAACTGACATATTCTGCTCCCCTTGGGCATAGTGTGAAAAGTTACATCCAACCCTTAAACTAAAAATAATACTAAGCATCTGAATTACTCTATGCCATGATTTACCCCAACAATGCTTGAATTAGTTAGATTATGGTAAATTCAAATGCTTCTGGTGCTATATACCATCAACAAGTGAGCTCTAGGCGCAGGCTGCTCTATATATCCCTTGCCTAAGACCAAGATGTTTGAGGAAACAGCAGACACTTGCTTAGACCATCACTTCCCTTGGTTCTTTATTCGTATGTGGCTCAGTTACACTGATGCTGAGCAGAATGTGTGCTGACCCAAGAATGGGCCCTCTGGGGATACTGGAAGAGATCCTCTTCTGTCAGATCACGCACCAATGGGATGAGAGCTTTTTTATATCTTAAAGGTGATGCATCAAACATTTACTCGTCAGCAGTGATGCTTGTCCAACCCTCTGAACACTAATAAAGAACTGATTCATGTTGCATTTCCTTGGCATTTCCTTGGACAACAGATTTGACTAAGATCACTGGCTACCTGTCAACAAGAGAATCACCTTCAAGCTTCTCATGCACGCCTACAAAGCCCTCCACAACGCCGGACCTGCATACCTCAACCACCGTCTCTCCTTCTACACTCCCACCATACATCTCCGCTCCGCCCAACTGGCCCTGGCCACCATCCCACGGATCCACCTGACCTCTGCTGGAAGAAGATCCTTCTCCTGCCTCCCTGGACCTCCCTGCCTCTGCACCTCAGTAATCACCATCGCTGCCGTAATTCAGGAAGGACCTCAAGACCTGGCTCTTCGACTGAACCACAGACCCACCCCACACCCCGCTCAGTGCCTTGAGACCCTCATGGGTGAGTAGTCGCGCTTTATAATATTACTGATTGATTGATCAGTGAACGTGAATACTATTAGCTCCATTCTTTAGATCAGGGTTCTGCCAGATTTTAGCACATCCCCATTTAGATAAATGTAGTTATCTTAAAAATCTGGCAGGGGCCTAGCCCTTCAGGACCGAGTTTCAAGGGTAGTCCCATAACCATTGCTAACTGTAGTGCGATATAATTCATTAATTGAATATAAATAATTTTGTACGGGGGAATTGTAAATTAATCCTCAGTGATGCTTATTTTTTGCAATAGTTCCTAATCCTTGTAGTTTTAAAATTCTTTCATTGCTATCCCTGTGTGCGTAAGTTCACTTGAAACATTCATCCCTTGCTACAAACTTCCACCCTGTTTTTTTTTTTTGTAAATCCGAGGGCCAGATTTATCATGTAAGGTGACACAAAGGCAACACAAGCCCTTAAGTGAGCTTTACTTTGCCAGGCAGAGCCATCTTGCATGGCTCTGGGTGGCATAGTAAATCTGGAGTAATGGAAGGCCCTGGCAAGGCGTCACATGGGTGGAATATGGTCCTTCCCAGGCATCAACCATGGATTTTGGCGCATTCCCAGATCTACTAGCACTGGTAAACCTGGGAATGTGTCAAAATGGTACACCTTCCCAGGGGAGGCGTAACAAGGCGAAATACGTTAATTTCTCCTCGTAACACCTCAGAGGATTGCTTTTGTGCAGGAAGGTATCCTTTCCTGCACAAAAACAATCCTTGGTGTAACATAGGCACCCTTGCACCATGGCACCAGGTTACCTGCGTTGGCGCTAGCCTGCAGTCAGTGCACCAGAGCAGAGAGAGAGCATGAATGAGCCAAATAATACTAAATATGGTGCATTCCTGACCTCTCCCTGTCACGGAACGCAGCACAGCAAGGTGACTTGCTGGATTGGGCTGCGTAATTTTTTTAATAAATCTGGCCCTGAGTCTGCAATGTGTAGTGCATGAAAGCGCAAAGAGAATATCACAATAATACAGTTACGAGAATGTTGGAATGGTTCAACAATGTTCCCGAACATATAATGACTGCAATCACTAACAGATCACAATCACCACATTATAAAACTGAGGATTACATTCCCATCAAAGCTGTGACATTTTATGCAGTGGTAAACTCTGCTGGTCAAAGATGGAAAATAAGCTAAAGTGTGCAATGACAAAGACAGTAAATAATAGGGTGTAAAGGAAAAGAACTTAATCTTAGAAAAACCTATGATTACACCAAACACAGAATAAAATAGATATTTCAGAATAAAGCACCCAAGAAAATACTGCATGGAATATAAAAGACTCTCCAGCCTTCAATGGCTAAGGGACAAAGACCGGGAAGTCACGACTGCACAGCTGCCTCTTCTCCGCAAAACTCCCCTTTGGCTCTGATGCAGGGGCAGGATGATATGGACCTCAGGATAAAGTGACGTGGCGACAGGGAGACACGGGTAATCGAAGGACACACCTACAGACAAAGTAGGAGAAGAAAACACTGACACACGCACACTAGCACAGGTAGACCCTGATGCACACTGAAACAGGAAGACACTGAGACACCTACTGGTACATGGAGCCATTAACTCGAGAGAAGGACACACACAATCACACACACACACACATGCTTACGCTTAGTATTGGGCTCCTTTTCCTTCCTCCCTGCAATAGAAATTTCTAGGTGCTTAAGGAATAAAAAGGAGTTAGGATCTACTACAATTTAAAAATGACAGTGTAACCCAAATGGCCCCACAGTAAAACTCTGAATCAGAAGATGGGATTGAGTATGGAATTATTAAAAATTGATAGCAAGACTGATATAAACAAGTCTCAAGAATATATTCTAACAATACAGGATTACTACCTTGCCTAGTTCTAGGTCTTGTGTCCCCATACAGGTTCATTAAAATGTTCCACATGGTAAATCTTTGGGAAAACTATTCCAAGATAACATGTACCATTCCATCCACTGGGCAATTTCAAATATGCATAATGTCCACAAATAAAGTACACTCTAGGAATCACATGATTCCGTCCCTCCAAGAAAAGGTCATTCTTCCCTCTCACCTCGGAAATATGTTCACATTTGCTCTTCCCTATAAATAACCGGTCTATATAACTCTGATCAACGTGTATACACAGTTTTCCCTTATGTTGCCAATCTAAGGTCAAGGCCGACACATTTCCCTTCACCTGATGTTCAATTTCTTCACTACTCCACCTGTGGTGTCTCTTGAGATCTTTATCAGTTTCAGATTTGGACTCTAGATCTCTCCTTCTATCTTCCAATAGATTCAAGAATTTCTTCTCCACATTTGACATTGAACAGGTCAAATTATGTCTGTGTGCATATGCAGTGTCTAGTGGCTTAAGAGACACAAAATATTTGCCTGCAATCTCTGCACCTTTAAAATAAGGATTCATATTCAAATGTTTGAAAGGGCTAAATCATAATTCAAAAAATAATTTTGAAAACTACCCTGTCTATAGAATTGGCTTAGTAAAAGACTACAAGAAATTCCGTAAGTCAAAGGAATTTGGTGATAGGTGATACCCTCTGAAACAGACGCAAGCAACTGAGTGCAAACATGCCAATCCCTTGCATTCATAGTGTCAATGTATTCATAATGCAATCTAAAATAAATGTTTGAAGAAAAATCTCCCCTTGATAGATCTGTGTGAAATTTCTTAACCCCCAATACCTGTGGGTTACTATCAGCAGGACGTGGTGTAGTAGGAGCAACAGTAGGCTTGAGCTATACTGACCTATATATAGCTGAATATACCCCTGTAAGCAATATGATTAGAACTAAAGCTACAACTATTAATGTGCCTGCTATGATGTATCTATGCCTATTAGTATTAAAATTGGCTTCCATTTCTTCATTGGAACCTAGACCTTTGGGTGGAACGTAGTAGCTGCAGAGTCTTCTCTGCCGGTTTCCACCTGTGGAAGCAGCAAAACCAAAGTTCAAATGATATGCAACAGGAATATGTACAAAGGTCTTCATGAGTCTTCCTTAGCCCCACTCGGTGTTCTTCTAAAGGGCAACCTTAAGCTCCTTCAACTGCCTCGGGCCTCTGAACTCTTCTTTCTTCCCTGCAAAGTCTATTTAAATGTCTCAAATAAGAGACGGTTCAAGTTCAATAACAATCAGTTCCAAAATGAAGTGTTTCAGTTCATCGACTAGCACAGGGAACTCATTCGTATCCAGGATAGGAAACTCGGCCACATCCAGGATAAGATGTCTCAAAGCACTCTATCTCGCTGATAGAGGAGGTTCAAAAGTAAGATTGAACTAAAGATCAAGTTCCCAAAGTTTCAAATGAACTTTCGCAGTGATCCTAGAATTCCCAGATGTCATTCTACTTGTCATTTGCAAGGAAGTAAGCCAATTCAGGGGAAGAGTACTTCCACTAGGGCACTCCTGCTCACTTTGACTGTCTGAGTGCAGTCTACTCTCCTCCTCTGTCGCTCAGATCAGAATCCTGAGTATCCTCCGGGATGACTGGCAGGTTACCTTCTCCCTGCAGAGCCAGTCTCCCCCTCTCCTGCCTTTTCGGCCAACGTTCTCCTCCAGCCACTCGCGATTCCACAGCACTAGGCCCTTCGTTAGGGTTTGAGTCTGGCTCAGTCACAACCACAGGACTAGCCTCTCTTTCTTCAGTTTTGACAACCAACTCTCTAGGACCCCCCTCAGGCCCAACAAGCGCTGTTTCAGGTTCTTGCTGGTCCCCTACAGCTTGACTAACCTTCTCCTGTGATCTCTTGACCACTACTGGCACTTCTAGTAGTGGTGATGTTATATCATCAAGGGGGCATGGAACTAGGTGACCATGGTCAGCTTGTATCCAGTTGGGGAGACCTTCGTACTTCACAGCAGTCGTGGTGGCAAGGTTCACCTGGAAGGTATCAGATCATCAGTAATGTTCACAAGCTGATTTGCAGGTCGGCTACCAACCTCATTGCCCTGCCCATGATGATCTCCTGGGAGGACAATCCTGTCCTACGATCGGGTATGCTGCGGAAACACATTAACACAAGCAACAAAGCATCAGGCGATTTCAAAGACGTAGAAGCACACACATTTGCAAGCCTGGATTTTAACCCCGGGCGGAGAACTCTGCTCTGCCAGCGGAGTTTACGGTGTTTTGCCTGCTCTGCGCTCCGTTGAGAACATGGAGTTCAGGCAAAACTCTGACTCCGTAGCGGAGCGGAGTTAGCCGGCCTCTCCACCCTCCCTGATTTAATTATAACAAAAAAAAATGGCACTTACCTGCTGTGGCGTCTCCGGGCTGCCTCTACTTCGTCGTAGTCTCTCTCTCCTCCTTGTCCTAGCAGACCCCTACGTTGTACGTCTTGCGCGCACGTGCAAGATGTACAACGTAGGGGTTTACGAGGACGGTGAGGACGAGGAGGAGAGAGAGACCACGGCGAGTAGGAGGCAGCCCGGAAACGCGACAGCAGGTAAGTGCCTTTTTTTTGTTATAATTAAATTGAGGAGGGTGGAGGGGAGCGGCGCAGAGTTTTTTTCTAACTCCGTGGAACTCCGCGTAGTGGCACTCCGCCCGGGCTTACTGGATTTCAAAGTTTCATTGACCTGTTCCACCAGATCCAAAGCCTCAGGCCTTTAGCTACAATGCAGCCTCTGTTCAACCTGTAAAGCGGCACACAACATCCTCAGGATTTCATAGTGGAAGTGTGTGCCTCGGTCAGATTCCAAAGAAGTCGGTAAGCCAAATCTGGGTATTAACTCCCTCAACAACAACTTTGCTACTGTCAGACTGTCATTCCTTCTTGTGGGGTATGCCTCAACCCACTATGAAAAGATACACTCAACAACCAAGACATACCTGAATCCATTGCACACAGGCAACTCAATGAAATCCAACTGCATCCTATTAAAAGGACCACCTGATCTCACTATGTGACTCAGTGTTACTGTGGTCCTCTTTCCCACATTATTCTGTTGGCACACAGCACATCTGTGGCACAGTGTTTCAGCCATTAATCTAAACCTGGGATTGAACCAAGTCTGCCTGAACAACTGGACCATTGCTTTCCTCCCTACATGAGTCAGACCATGGAAATGCATAGCTATTGGTGGCAGCAGAATATTTGGCAGCACAGGTCTACAATCTCCTGAAACCCATATCTCATCCTCATCTCTCTTCGCACAATCTGCTTTGACCCAGCCCTGCTGTTCTGCTTCTGACACTTCTCCTTCCAGCCTCTTGACTTCCTCCCAATATCAGCTGTAGTTAACAAATGTTGTAGCTGGTCTTGTCTGGCCCCTCGTTCGTATATTCACCATTGAAAGTGCAAGCATTATGAGCACAATACTTTGCAACCTCATCGGCATATCTGTTGCCAACAGTCACATGGTCATCCCTTACAATGTGCAGCCCACTTGACGACTGTAATTTGGGTAGGCATCTGCAATGCTTCAAGGAGTTTTCGGATGTGCTCCCCATTTCAAATGGGTGACCCCGAGGAGGTCATAAACCCCCGCTGGGACCATAACTGCCAGAAATAATGAACGACCCCAAAGTAGTCCTGTGTATCAGGGAAAATAGTCAATCTCTGTTGGTCAGAGACACAGGGGTATATTTACAAGAACTGCCGCTAACTAACATTAGCGTTAGTTAGCAGCAGTTTTCTTAACGCGGCCTATCACCAAACACTATCACCCTGTTTGTGATGTATTTACAATACATCGCTACATGTCGATAGTAACAGCTAGCCACGGTGAAAACTGCCACTAAAACTAGCGTCAAGGCGATAAAAAGTTTGACGTTAGCTAGAGAAAAGTGACGAAAGGCCCATTAGCAGCTAAAAAACTCACATTAGTCAGCCCAACATGAAATTTTTTGCCTCTAGAGGCAAAAATAGCCTATAAGTCCACCTCCAATGAAAAATAGGAAATAAAACCAATGGAATGGAGAATGGAGCAGCCACGCCAAGTGCAGCACAGATCAACAAGCCCCCCAAAACCCCCAACGGCCAGGATGACCAGCCAGAGTCCCAGGGGAAGAGGAAATGCAGATTCAGGGTTACAGTTATGAAATGAGGCTCATCGCTGGGAAAAACCAGTGATGCATCACTTTTCATAGCGCCCTCCTTGCAATACCATGGCAGCCACAGCCTTGAAAGTGGGGACAGTCCCTGGGGTCTGGGGGCCTCGCTGGGCCTGCGTCTGTGACCCGGAGTGGGAGGCAGAGGTGCTATGGAGTTGCTGGGCCATGGCGGTAGACATTGAGGCGTTGGCGATTGCCCTGACCTGGTGGTGAAGTCTGGCAGGTCGCATGGAGACACGTTGCTGACCTATGTGAGAAGACCGTCTGGCGCCCCTTGGAGCTGTGAACGGTAGAGGTGCTCCTGCGCACCAACGTTGGGAGGTCTGCACCGCATACTAGGCGCAACCACTACTACGAGGTGCACGGGGGAGATTACCAATGGTGGACCGCGCCTCTCTGCATCACAGGCCGGAGGATATTGCGCTGGCCAAACGCTGTGGAGGGTGAGGCCCCTGAGCTGCACCAAACTTGTGTGGCGGGAGCGCTGCAACTTCACGCCAAAGGGGGCCCTGTTGCATCACCTGCATCAGGAGGTTCCCCAGCGGAATTGGCGGTGACTGCTGTAACCAGGCTTGTGAAAACCCGCCTGAATGAGGTTCCTGCTGGCTGAGTCACAGATTTGGACAGAGTGCAGTGCATTGAGCCCCGGTGTCAATGTCCAGGTGAGGAGAAGGTGGGATGCGTAGCAGAGGAGGACCAGGGCGAGTCAGGCCCAGGCCTAGCGCCTGTGGGTGACGCACAATCGTGCCCTGAGCAATCCCTGCACTGCAGCTGACCTACATCACCGAGGGCACCACACAAGACTGGTGGGGGACTCCACTAACTGGCTCAAGTCGCTGAGATCAGCCATTGGTGGCAGCGGGTGCCAGGGTACAGGGGATGGTTCTGGCCCAGGCCCTTGGGTATGCAGCTTGATCCGCCATTACTCGCAGTGGAAGTGAGGAACACGGAATCTGGTCGCCAATGTTAGATCGGAAGAGGCAACCGGGTGGTGCTGCCTTTCCTTGCCCCCTGTTAGTTTTCTTTTGGGTGTACGGGGGACTAACCCTTAGTTGACTTCCTCTTCCCACAGCGCTGCGCCGTCTGGTTGCTGCTGTCCCCATATGCTGCTGCTGGTTCCTCTGACCCAGAGGTCAGGTGTTGGAGTACCTCCTCCACCCTCAGGCTCCTGCCTGTGGCTCAGCCCTGGTGGTCCAGTGGTAGAGTGTCACTGCTCTGCAGCTTAACTGCCCTCCTGTCCCTCTTTTCTGCTGTTCCTGTTCATCTTTCTGCTCTTCTACGTTGCTTTTCTACCTTTGTCTTTTTTTAAAAATCTTTGCTTTGTTTGGCTTTGTTTTTCCTGTGTTTTTTTGCAGTTCCTTTTTCTCTATCCTCTCCCTCATTGCCGCTGCAATCCCCTGCGTCCCCGCCCCCTCCAGTGTCCTTACCCGTGTTTCCCGCCTCCCAGCTGTCCAGCCTCCTGTAGCACTACTTAATGGTGGGCGCTGTGTGGCCATGCGCAGCAGGCGTGCCACTGGTGTGCCAAAGGCAAGCCTGTCTGCGTCCGTCCGCCCCTGTACCATGCCCAGCACCAGGGACCCGGCCTCTCGGACACTCCACCACTACAACGCCAGCACCCTCCTCGCCCTCAACCCTGGACGCCATGCCGCCTGCCATCTAGCATCACCGAAGAATACCCTTGAACCCTGCACTTGCCAAAACTGCAAACGCACCTCCTGCCACATCAGCACACTAGCGCCTCTTGCCGCCCAGCTGACAAACAGCGCACCCGACGGACTCAACTGCATCCTCCTCAACGTGCGGTCCCTCTACAAATACACAACAGAAATCTGGGACCTGCTTGATGCACCCTCTTCAGACATCGCCTTCTTCTCAGAAACCTGGACCAACCACTGCTCCGGACCGGACATCGCCATCGCCATCCCTGATGGCTACAAAATCACCTGCAAGGACCACCCCGACCGTCCAGGAGGAGACATTGCCATTGTCTACAAACGCACACTCCGACTGGCCACGCACTCTAATGATCCAACAGCGAACATGGAACACCTCCACTTCCAGTTCTGGACCAACTCCAACCCCACCCTCCACAGCACCCTCATCTACAGGCCCCTTGGGCCATGAACCCCCATTCACCATTGCCATTGTAGACCTCATCGCACCCCAGGCTCTCCCATCCACCGACTACATCTTACTCGGAGACCTCAAGTTCCACCTGGACAACCCCAGTGACCAGAACACCACCACCCTCCTGGGGAACCTCGCCAACATCGGACTCAAGCAGCTAGTCACCGCACAAACCCACATAGCTGGAGACACGCTCGAGCCCGTCTTCTCCGCCAGCGGGAACTTCAACTACAGCCACACCACAGAACTCTCCTGGACCGACCATCATTATTTACATCACGCCTTTACCACACCCACCGTACCCCCCCACCATCATCCATTGCAGCTGGATCAAGGCCACCGATGAACTTCTTGTCAACTCCCTCAGCACCACCACTCCGCCAACGGGTACAGACACCAACACAACAGCGCGCAACCTCCACCGATGGATTTCCAACTGCGCCGACACCTTGGCATACCTCAAGAAAAGACCAGGCAAACAGCACTCCTTGAAGGCCAACTGGTTCACTCCTGCCCTCCACTAGTCCAGACGCACCTACAGACGTCTCGAGAAGAGAAGGAGCCACAACAATACCCCTGAAACTCACTCAACCTTCAAATCCGCCATCAACGGATGGCGGATACACAGAGGAAGAGGAAATACCCTGGATTGATAGGTTTTGTGCAGGTAGGCGTCCCTTCCTGCACAACATCAATCAACTCTGCAACACCATGGCGCAAGGGTGCCTGCATTGTTGCATGGCAGCCATTGTGCGTCAATGTAGGCAAAAAATACAAGGGGGCTCATTCATGAGCCCCTTGAGCCCCTTCCGACATTTTAAAGCCACCGGTGCGTCATTTTCTTGACGTACTTGCAGCGTTAATTTTGCACCACGTTGTGCCGTATTTACAAAGTGACGCATCTAGGCATACGCGTGACCTTGTGAAGCCCTGTGCCACATTATACCTGCGTCAGGTATGATGTACTGCAACAATTCTAGGACGCCACTGAGTCAGAACCTTACGCCTTCCTCATGGCAGGCATAAGGGTGACGCAGTGCCATATGGATAGGCTGGCCCCATGCATTGCTGGAGTTGCGTCATGCTTGTGACACAACTGCAGCAATGCAGGATTCCAGACTAATCTGTCATTAATTGCGCCATGGAGCACCCTACAGTGAATATGACACATCCATGGTGTCGCAAGAGAGGCGCAGTGAAAAGTGTTGCAAAGCTGTTTTGTCGCAGCGATGCAACACTTTTCATGAATGAGGCTCAGGAATGCGCCCTATCTTATTGATAGTGCGCATTCCTGCCCTTTTGTTTTGTCGCAGGGCAGCGCAGCAACATTCCTTGCAGCGCTGTCCAGCACCAAAACCTCTGAAATGAGGCCCCAAGCGTATGCACCAATTTTAAGACCAGCTATTTTCTGGTCTAAAAAACTGCCTCTAACTGGACTTAGCGGCAGTTTTGGGGGGTTATCGCCGGACAGAAATTTCATTGTAAATATCGCGAAGTGGGGTTAGCAGCAGTTTTTGCACGGGAACGTCCACCTTGCATCTCATTTTCGTTAAGTCCCGCTAATAGAAGTGGGGAGCTTGAAAATTAACGTTTACACTGAAAAAGTGCCGCTAACTGCAGTTAGCAGTATTTTGTAAATAAGGAGATAAATAAAGCTGCTGTAACGTCCAAAAATTGACGCTACGGCGGCGTTAACTTCTTGTAAATATGCCCCACAGTATGCCCTTGTAAGAGCAATCAATTCAGCCACTTGGGCTGAGAACACTCCCTGGAGCCAAGAAGCTTCTACTGCTCCTGAAACTGTACAGACTGCGTAATCAGTTCGTTAATTTCCATACACTGGCTCCAGACTAACTACGGGGGGTATGCAGCCCTTTGTGTAGAGGCAAGACACAGCCTATTCAAGTGAAAGTAGGGCTGTGCCCAGTTCCGCCAGTGATGGTCCATCCAGCATACCTAAGCTCTCTAGTGGGTGTGGCTGTCTAAAAGGAATACATAAAGCTCAACTGTCAGCTACACCCAGTCATGGGATCCAGATGCAGGCTGCAGGCAGTAGATGGCTAAGGCAGGATAATTCCAACTTTCTAAAAGTGGCATTTTCAAAATTGTAATTTAAAATACCACTGCACCATGAGATAGAATTTTTCATTACAATTCCAAAGACACCAAACATGAACTGGTTATCTACTCCAATTCAGAAATGATCACTTATTAGATGTAATAAGATACCTACTTTGTTTCCTATGAGAGAGGTAGGCGTTGCAGTAGTGAACAATTAATTTAGGAGTTTTTTTACTACTAGGACAAAAGGTACATGTTCCACTTTTTAAATACACTGCACCCTGCCCTCTAGGCTATCCAGGGCCTACCCTAGGGGTGACTTACATGCATTCAAAAAAAGAAAGTTTGGTCTTGGCAAAAGGTGTATTTTGCCAAGTTTACACAGCAGTTTAGAAACTGCACACACAGGCTGCAATGCCAGGCCTGAGACATGTTTAAAGCGCTACTTAATTGGCTGGCACAATCAGTGTTGCAAGCCACTAGTGGCATTTAATTTAGAGGCTCTGGGCACAGGTAGTGCCACCTTAGCAGGGACCTACAAGTAAATTAAATATGCTAATTGGGTATAAGGCAATTCTACCATGTTTTAAGGAGAGAGCAAAAACACTAAAGCCAGCAAAAACGGAGTCAGCAAAACAGGAGGATTGAAGGCAAAAAGTTAGGGGGAAAACCACACCAAGGAGGCCAGGTCTAAAACTCCATATTTTCCAGTCTCTACATTGAAATGAAACTCAATATTTTGTCTGAACTGAAATACAATTAAAGTTGAAATGGTGAATAACAGCTGGATTACTATTTGTTGTTTTCTAATAGTGTGCTCATAACGTGCCTGTCGCAGAGCCCGAAACTGGAGAAGAAATCTCACTCTTTCCATCATTCCCCCTCCCCCGTAACGAGAAAAGACATATTCCAAGTGTGTGTGGTTCTACCAGGAGGTGGCTATTTAATCCATTAAAATCCCATCAAGGTAGAGAAGGGCAGTTACATAAATCAGAGCTATGACAAGCAAGGAAGGCATTACACAGATAGTACAGGATGTGACATTTTAACTATATTAAACCAAAATGTTTTTTTCCAAAACGACCCCCAGCAGCAGGATTTGTGAATCTGGAGATGTTGTCAATTTCTGGCCGAAGAACAAAGAGTATTCCTGGTCTTGCAGTGTTTCAAGCCCCCACAGAGGTGCCCCCTGCTGACATCATGTATGCATGACAAGGAGATAAGGGTGGGGCACTTGACCTTCCACCCAGCGGGGACTATCCACTAGATGAGGAGACACCCCATCCCCCGCCGAATGTCCCGGGCATAGAGAGAGTATCGCATCTGCTGCTGCCGGGGAGCGATTGATGGCATCTCTTTGCTATGTTCAGGATCTCCGCCCCAAGATTGCTACCTTCTGTGTGATGCAAAAACCTTATGTGGTACTGCTTGCTTTCAATATAATATGGCTGATAATTGTAATATACTGTAATATGAAGACACTCATTAATGTCCTATGTATGCTTTTGTCAGTATCTGTATACTACATTTTCTAACAACAAAATGTCTGTGCCAACATGATACCACTGATTTCTCCTATGAAAGCATTGCTTTGGTTATTAAGTTCCCCAATAAAAAGGGAACATTTCTTGTACTGAAATAATATAGTGCAGAAGGTAGAATTCAAAAGCCTGATGGATGACTCCTTGTGTAATGAAGAACTGCACTGAGTTTGTTAGTAAAAATTAAACAAGGTGCAAATAGAGTTTGTAATCCTGATGGAGGACTCCTGATGAAAATAAACAAAGTGCAAGTGTATCCTTTGTAAATGTGATGTGAGGATACTTCTTTCAAAAATTTCAAGAATGTCTTTTGTCAACTTCTCAGGATAACAAGTTTCAGTAATTCTAACTGAGGTGGCATGGTATACTAAATAACAATGGACTGGGATGCACCTGAGTAATTACCAGAGGCTGAGATTAATTCAGACATTCCACCAATCACTTTTTTGTGTACTTCAGTGTGTTTCCCTCAGTGGGTAGGGTATGCCCAGATGTGGGGCCCGTGCACACTGTCAATAGAACCAAGCTATACCTGACTGATGGGCCCTAACCAGGGCGAAAACAGTCCTGGTTTGCTTGTGTTCCGGTTCACAGATGACCTGGCCTGGCAGATGAGGCTGGGCTGTTCCCATTGGAGCAGGGTCCAGACTGATTTGCATATGGCTGGGTCGAAACTGAGGTGGCATGGTGTGCAAAATAATGTTGGCCTTTGATACGGACCGAGAAATTACCAGTGGCTGAATTAATTCAAGTATTTCATCCTTCTCTTTTTTTGTGAACTCCCATATGTGCAATGACTCTTTTTTCGTTTTTTTCGCTCCACACAGAAAATATTTTTAATCTGTTGCGGAGTTCCATACTCTACATACTCACCATGCCTTCTACGCAGACAGTTAAAGGGTGTAAGCTGAAACTAGCTCTCAAAGCAGAGATGTGTTTTAAATGTTCAATGGTTAGCTAACCATATATTTCAATAGGCCTCTTTAGTTGGATCAGGGATAATACTTATGCTTACAAGAGTTACAAATGTAAACAAAATCTTTTTACAGATTTCTGTTAAATAATACATGTAATATATTTAATTGCAGTGGTTCCAATGTCTCATTCAGTATATTTCAAATTCTAGTTGATGGCGAATTCATCTGTACACAATGAATGTGATTAAGCAGCCATACAAGCCAGTCAAATATTACTGTTTTTTTATGAAGCATGATGTTTACAGAGCTCAGTGTTCAAGGGGATTACACTTGAGTGAGCAATAGTGAAAGTAAGTATTTGTGTACAGATTTGTCAAGGGAACACGGCTAATGATATACACCAGAAGCCTAAACACAGTGCCCTAAAATGATGTTTCCCAAACCTAATGTCGTAGTTGATGTTTCAACCCAAGATTGGATTTCAGTGTCTTCACCAGGGCACAGAGAGTTAATAAGGCAATGGAGGTGAAGGTACGAAATATTGAATAGGGAATATTGACTTACCACATTCTCATAGCTAAAGTATCAAGCACCAGACAAGTATATATAAGTAAATATAGATTTGCTAAACTTAACTCCACATATATGTACTAGCTATCTTCAGGGACATAGTTGGGGACTTAGAATAGCACATCAGAACTTATCTATATGCATATATATGCATTACCCTCCTTGATATTGTGATCCTTGATATTTTGGCTATGATATTCTGTTAAATTGATGTTCCCTACTCAGTATTCTGGACTACAGCTGGCCATTCGCAATAAAATGGGCAAATAATATAAATCCTGGATCCACCATTCACCACTGCGATCCTTCAAGAGCGTACATACACGCTCACTCATCCCTATTCTTTTACTTCAGGACATTGTTTTAGTCTCTTAAAGCAAACAGCCCGTGTATTTTCCTAAAGGAACTTCTAAAAAAGAGAAAAAGTAACTAATGACAAAGATTATTCATGAGGTAAACATGTTTCCTGTGATCTCCACATGCTCTCTATCATCTTTTTAACTTTCTTTACCCTAGGATAGATGGAGGGCTTCTATTTGTCTCTGGGGTCATCTGGTTAGCTACTTTTGAAGACTATATTTTGCTTCCACCAAGGGCTGGTTTCAGGAAATATATTTCCTCATATATTTGTCTTTTCTCCGGTATGTAACTGGTTCAAACAAAAGAAAGCTCTATTTATTTGTAAAAGCATGAATTAAATGTCCAGCTCTTTGGTGATCTTTCTAGGATATAATTACAATGAGCTTGTTTTTAAAACTCAATCTTATAGTTCAGATATATCAATAAACAAGAACCATATATTAAGCGTTTCAATCACGTACATGGCTCTACCCAGAAAACATCCATTAACTTGGTTCAAAGTGTTGTAGGAGAGATCCATTGTCCTGTTTCATCGTTTCGTCCCTGGTCGAATATTAATTGCATCGGTGCCATCCACTTTCTTGAACTATCTTCTGGGTCTAGTGCTCGTACCGTTATGTTATGTTATGTGTATTTGGAAAGCACACTCTCACCAGCAAGTGTATCCTGGCACTGCGCAGATGTGTGTTCCTCGCCTTGCCTATGGTAGATTGGTTAAATGAAAAGCCAGGGCTTCAGCTTTTTGTGGATTTCAAGAATAGAGGAGGAGGCTCTGATGTGGAGTGGGAGGCGGTTCCACGCTTTTGGAGCGATGTAAGCAGGGGCGGTGCGTCCATAGGAGCGCCGGGGCATTGCCCCCCTGCGCGCCAGCTGTCACATTGCATATAAAATATATAGTTGTTTTTTGCAGTTTTAAACAAAATGAATTTAAGTATTGCCCAGCCGGCAGAGATTTCTATCACCACAGTGACGTTGGATGACCTACCGTAGGGTGGTCCAGGCAAAATTATTGGCAGGCTGCAGTCACCCTGCCCAAGCAGTGAAAATGAAGTGCGCATGTCAGTTTGGCCATTTCATTTTCCACAGCCAACCTGACATGGGTACTTCAGCTCTTTTCAACCGATGCTACAAGTTAGCGGAGGGAACACAGACCGCAGACTCGTGGTCCGTATGTGAGCGCTGTGTCTGCCTGCCCTATCCCATCTGGGTGCTGTTTCATGCTGTTCACTAATACAAACAACATGAAACCAGCGTCAGGATTTGGCGCTGGTACTGACGCCATCTGCTCTCGTTATCTCAAGAGAATGGAGGCGTCTCCATCGGAAGCACTTGGGTTTTTGCAGAAAACCAAGGTCCACTTCAGACAAAGCCCTGGGCTATAGACACTCGTGGGCTGAAGTGAAGCGCGTTGGCAGAGCTGTGTCGCACTCAGTAACCGCTCTTAGTCCCAATACCGGCAACATCCCCCACCTTCCCATAGATAAACGTGCATGAATAAAGACACAAGACACTTTGTTTATGGGAAAAACTTGTCGCAGGTTTATTCCATACAAGAGTATGCAATAAGGTGGGTTATCTTACGGGCGATCCATGGGCAGGCAGCCATCCAACCTATGCTGCCCCTGCCCGCCTGATGAGCCAACACTGTGGGATGGATGTCCGATCAGCGCTACACCTTTGTTGATCCACCACTGGATCACGTGTCCCTTGTTACCATCCTACTCACGCCCCTTTCAGGGCGGAGCGTATCAGGGTAAACCCCCGGTTGGTCAGGCCCCCAACCGCCCGAAGGACTAACGGGGCGCCGTCGCGGTTCTCCAGGACCCTGCCCTGAGGGTCCTGGTCTTTGGCTCTGGCACCCCTATTGTGCCGTGCAGAGGTACCCTTACTGTACCCGTCTGCCGCAGAGGTACCCTTACTGTACCGGACTGCTTCCAGATCGCCCTGTAACTCCGCCTGCAACGCAAAAAGAAACATTAAAACATTCAGTACACTTTAACCTCCAGCCAAGCCGCAGGGTTAGAGGAAGGGAGGGAGACGGCGTGGCTGGGCAAAAAGAGGCCATTGCGGGGGTCAGGGGAGGTATACATACCCTCCCTCCACCCCGGGCGCACAGGAAGTGACGCCCCACGCCCACTGGCCAACGGGCTCCCGGCGGAAGCCCCCTAGAAGCTAGAGCAAGGGGGGTAGGCTTGTGCCGCAATGGCACTAAGGGGCCGCCCTTTTAGGGTGCCCCCTTTGGGGGCGCGGGCAGCCGCATAGTCCCAATACCGGCAACATCCCCCACCTTCCCATAGATAAACGTGCATGAATAAAGACACAAGACACTTTGTTTATGGGAAAAACTTGTCGCAGGTTTATTCCATACAAGAGTATGCAATAAGGTGGGTCATCTTACGGGCGATCCATGGGCAGGCAGCCATCCAACCTATGCTGCCCCTGCCCGCCTGATGAGCCAGCACTGTGGGATGGATGTCCGATCAGCGCTACACCTTTGTTGATCCACCACTGGATCACGTGTCCCTTGTTACCATCCTACTCACGCCCCTTTCAGGGCGGAGCGTATCAGGGCAAACCCCCGGTTGGTCAGGCCCCCAACCGCCCGAAGGACTAACGGGGCGCCGTCGCGGTTCTCCAGGACCCTGCCCTGAGGGTCCTGGTCTTTGGCTCTGGCACCCCTATTGTGCCATGCAGAGGTACCCTTACTGTACCCGTCTGCCGCAGAGGTACCCTTACTGTACCAGACTGCTTCCAGATCGCCCTGAAACTCCGCCACAGCCCTGGGGGCGGCCACCGTCGCAGCCAGGGCCCCCCCACCACTGCACCTCCAATTACCTGCAACCTTCCCTTTCCAACATTCCTGTAAATCCAGGAGAAACAAGTCCATCCCCACCAGGGACAAGTGGACCCCGTCCTCCTCAAAGTAACCTTTAACGTTTGCCTGGATGAGCTCGTGTCTGATGAAACCCAGACCCCTCTGGTCTGTGAACTTGCACCATGAACAGTTCCCTCGTACGGGGATGTTCACCGGCCTCCTCTGACTTAGCTCCGTGCCACCTTAGCGGTGAATCATCTCCGACCACCAGAGCTCACATTGACCCCTGTAGTTGCTGATCTCACCGAAGCAGCGCATTTCACACATGCGACCGCTCAATACCAGGCCTCCTGCAAATCTAAGGAATGATATCCCTCCATACTGGTGATAGATGAACCCCATCTATATCACAGTGGCCCTTGGCGTTATCCTGGATCAGCTAGTGTCTAGTGAAACCAAAGGACCTAGGCCTGTGAACCTATGCCACAAACTATTCACCCTCCTGCGGGGAAGTTCCACTGCCTCACATGACCGAGCCCTGTGCCATCTCTGGGCAGGACGGATTCAGACACCAAGGCTCACCTTGCCCCATCTGTTTGCTGATCTCCCCAAGTTGCCGTCCTTCTCGCATCGTGTGTGCTTGAACACCTGTGTCCCCCATCGATGGGACAGCAGCCCACTAGTTAGGTGACCGCTCCCAACCCCACCTGCCTACTTTGGCAGTTCGGGCGAGGGGAAATATGCCTCACATTCGCACCGTCCCTTTGCTTTCTAAATCGAGACGCATGGGAATGGTCATAACTAGAAGTAAGTGCCAATAATCAAGGGTGCCTTCCTGCCATTGCCATGCATCCCTTATGGGAATTACGCCAGCTCAACTCCCTCTGGTGAAACCCCTAGGCATACCAGCTAAGAGAATCTGTCCGATTTCGTACAGTGCGCACTGTTTGCGATATGGTGCCTAACATTAAGGATTGACCAAGTCCTACTTTCCCCTCATCCTCGACTATTGCCGAATAGGGGGGGCAAGGGCGTTCCCACTGCCCGCCCCTGGGCAACCCCAGCGGTGGAAATTACCTGCTCAGTTAAATTACTTTATGTTGATCACTGGACATGGCAAATGTTCTTTACATAGTAGCCTTTGTGCTTGGCCCCTTGTTTCCCCATTTCTTGGGACGGCAGCACCCTGTTGACTGACAGCGTCACCACCCAGCGAGGCATCTATACTAACCGGGCGGGCATTTGCGCCTGACTGCAGGATCATATCCTCTGCCCTTGGTTCTGGGGTGTACTTATTTCGCCCCGCTGCCCAGATGGATGCATAAACCCCTTTGCGTGCTACCCTGGTGAACACCTTAATGGTATCAAAGCTGGTTTGAGACACCTCACCCTTTCGTGCAATTACAACTTACGCAGCGCCCCCGCTTGCCTAACTGCCGTCAGATCACAGATGCACAGTACCTACTGTCCATCTCTGACCCTGGGTGCTTTGAACCTGCCAAAGTGACGGAAACCATGCTTCCCAGTCCCCTGTTTAGCTGCAGTATACCTTCAGTGGGTCCGCTAGGAGATAAAACACCGCATTGGTCATGCAAACCTTAAGTACACAATTTCCACCTGGGCGTACCTCTAACTGAGACAGGCTCGACACAGCTGTAAAGCCAGGGACACACATACGTATTGTGCCACTATTGGAGACACTCACCCCTTCGGGGAGTGACAACTACACAGTTGCCTACCCAAGTCACCCAACAGACAAGTTGGCCCTGACTACCTTGTGTTCTGGTGCTAGATTTGGAAAGAGCCTTGCCTACACTTGCCGCCCCCCTGGGAAGCACAATGCTCGTGCTCTGGCCGCCGCGCGGCGATGCCCTCGTGTAGCATCGAACCCCAGGTCAAATGCGAGTGACAACTCCAACTACTTAAAACTACACCATGACCATGGGTGAAGTTTAACTCTTCGCCAAACTTCTGCTAGTGTACCCCACGGTCACGCCTCCTGTTCAGTCCAATATAGTAATTCATGGCACTGACCCCACAAGGGCCTAATACTGGGCTGTGTAAATGCGGCCCAAAGGTGGCCTTAAACAATCGGCTTGGTGTTGGATGGGTGCTAACATTATCTGGTTTAAGTGCCATCCCTTTGGCAGTCACTCCTGCCAAGATGTGCCAATGCAGGTGGAGGCAAGAGTTATCCAGCCCACCTTACTTCCTGTCCCCGTTATCTGAGTAACTCAGTGAAAGATGCACATTTGAACTGGTAGCGGAAACTGTTACTTACTCCTGCAAACGCTCTGCTCAGAGCAGCCCGCCAGACGATGGCTTCCATTGAGAGGCGGTGCCAACAGACCTCCAAGCACTTAAGGTGGTATCCCCGAGTAGGGCTCTAATCTAACAAATGACCCGTGCTTCTGATACCGCCTCTGGCTATAAGCCGCTCAGTGCTACTGATGCCTTGGCGCTTCCTGACCCACAGCCAGCTCACCCTGATACAATCCGCTCGTGACTGGGACTCACAGTGCGGCGAAAGCACGAGACATCCTAGCCTGACCTTAGCTCTTCGCCAGGCTCCCACACAAGAGCCCTCCACAAACCTTGTGGCCTAAAACATTCGCCCCGTGGAGCGGTTGCGAATGGACTGCAAACAACTCCTAGGCATTCTCTACCATTGTTGAAAATGGAGTTACTGATTGACTAGGGTATGCACCTAAGCCTGGCCGAACCCACCTGTCTATTCAGAAGGGAGTACACACTTAGGCTGACCCCTGCCCATCCCCTAGGTGGCTAGGCAGAGACCTTGGCTTATCCCAGACGCAGTGTAAATTTAATGTGCCAACCGCACTCCCACAGTGGCACACTACAGTAGAGATTCCATACCAGGTTATTTTAATTACCCTTCGTATCGTCCACCAAGAGACTTAGTACCATCTGCCCCTATTACCCTGTGCCACCCAACCTCATGACATCACAGGGATTACATAACTCACTAGGTCAATCGCCTGTGCCACCCTTCAGCCCCATGGAGATTGTGCTGGGCTCTCGCTTACTACCCTGCTGAGTGAGCCAACTGTATTCACCAGATTCATTACCAATTTCCGCTTCGGACTGTACTTGGTGACACGCTCACCCCCTGGTATCTTGGCGCTGCATAACCTGTTTATTGTTACTCAGCTCAATGGTACTCGTTTTTCGACCTCAGAATGAAATGCTTGTTTATTGCAACCTTGTGGCCACCCAGCGAAGTGTTTGCTCAATGCGCCTCTGCGCTACAGCTCATGCTTCACTAACCCTGCCGCATGTGCACCATCCCGCAAAAGGAATGGCTCCTGTACTCAACTTAAACGGCAGAGTGCACCGCACGCGCACCTACAATGTGCCTCTGCGCTACAGCTCATGCTTCACTAACCCTGCCGCATGTGCACCATCCCGCAAAAGGAATGGCTCCTGTAATCAACTTTGGTTGTCTCGTCACAGTTCTATCTAGCACATACTCAAGCTGAAGGTATCAAGGCGCCTCACATGAGCACCCGTCACGTTATACCATGACTTACGCCACATTCCTGGCACAGATAGATCTACGTGGCAGTAGGCCCCGCTAATTATTACACAATCTACAAGACCGTAATGACAATTGTCGAGGGGGGTTCACCACAGGGGAACTAGCAACTGCAGTGCACTCCCTGCTCCGTACATACATAGAAGAGCAGACTAGACACCCGGGTATGAATTACTCTTGTGCAGCTTACTGCTTTTTAAATTAAGCCCCTGCTCGCAAACTGGGAGGGGGATAGTGCAGTGGGCACAGTTAATGCTTCCACCAGGGACAAACATTGTGCTAACCCGTTTTGAGGAGCAAGCACGCTGATGCCGATCATGGGCGGGCCCATGAAATCCCACCCTTACTCGCCCACCCCGCCAAATTCTGGTATTAGTGATCCTAGCACAATACCGACCCGTACTCAAACAACCCGAAAACCCGTATTTGATGGACAGGCATGCTGTGGCACTGACTGGGGACCAATAATGGTACTTGGGTTCAATCAGGCGATACCTATCTTAACGCCTCCGCTCGTAAATGGAGTCAGAAGGTGCGGCGGCCCACCCAGCCAGCAGGGCCGGCAGCGGCGCCACCGAAGTACCCTAAGCAAAGGTCTCAACCCCGCAACCAGAATAGGCAGCACACAAGGACCAACCAACCATTGCCCAGCGCACTGAACCCGCCCCACATGTGGCAGTAATTGTTCAGCCCGTCCCCCAAACGCACCAAGTGAGCATCGCAGGCAATTGCACAATGTACCACAGAGCGCACCCCCCGCGGCCTCACACGCGCTAGACATGGCGGCGGCTGACAGGACCCAGCACACACTCAACACGAAAATGCAAGGGAAACGGCAATGCCCACCATTGCCAACCGATCGTCTTGCGCCGCCCACCCGCGGCTTTGGGATCCCCAGCAACAAGCTCTAACCCACTGGGACAATCACCCGCTATCGGATTGAAAACAACCCTCGGCATAGGGGTCAAAGACCGCAACCCTATGCCACTACAGGGACTCTCCCCCCGCTGCACCGCCGACCACCGCTGCGCCGCCCGCTCCTCCAACACAGCCCTAGGTGCCGTCAGAGAGAGCTCTGCCTGGACAGGCTCTCCAGTCTCGACGATCCCACCCTCCGGTACCCATCCAACCAGGATGCGGCCCGGTAACAGATCCCCATGTCTGCTGCGTGCATGGCGGTCGTCATCCCGTTGCCCCTCATTCAATCCCTTCGTTGCCGGACGGCCGGGCGACCCACTCTCTTGCCGCACTGCTGTACAGGCACCCTAAAGCCTCCCCGTCTCGGAACAACCAGCACACACCACACTCTGCGCCACCGCATATCAACATCTACGCCGTGCACCGGGTGCACCCATATAATCCGGCACAGCACGTGCCCCACCGACATACATCATGTGACGTTGCCTGTTCTGCGCCACCCTGAGCCACGCAAGTACCCAGACAATTCAACAAATTGCCGAGGAACACCGGGGAAATTGGGTGTCCTTAGTTACTTCTTCGGCTATTGCACAAGTCCACACTACCTCTGCCGTAATTCCTCTAAATAGTGCCGCTGCACTTTGGGGCCCATCAGATCCCGCCTGACTCCGTAGTTTTCCTGCTGCGGTTTGCCCTACTATGATCACGGTAGGCTCCAGCATGCTCAGCGGTTGACACCTTCGACCGAACGTAAAACAACCATGGGACAGTGCCACCTGGTGCTAAAGCACCCCTCTGAGGATAGGTGACTACCCCTGTCAGTGAGTCAAAGTCAACTCTGTAAATTATGCAGAATTGGTAGCAATGGGAGTGTTGTCAAGGCCTTCCTCGTGGGTCCACTAATGCCCCTGCAAACCACTTGTGATAATTATTAAAATGATTACTACCACTCTTAGCGCCACACTGTAACCACTTGCGCTACCTCCTGCGTGAAATAAAACACAAATTCAAGCCAACCCAGTGCCCTTGCGCCATGGAGCACCTTCTATCTTCAGACATAGTACGACGTAAAGCAGGACAAAATAAAGGAGGGGAGAGCCAACACCGAGACCCGAACCCGGGTCTCCAGTTCCAAAGTCGCACGGCACCTCTGTATATTGAGGCCGATCTCAAAGCATCCAAGTCTCCGTAGGACTTGCCCGAGGGAGGTTTACAAACATGTGGCAAATATTATGGCTACGCAGTAACTCGCGACGCGGTAGGCACACTGGCATGTTTCTGATTTCATTTCCAATGAGTGTAGGCGTAATAAACCGGGGTTCCAAGTAAAGACAGCAAAATGCCCTTGCCCGTTGTAACGCTCTCTGCCCGAGCAGGACGCAGCATAACACAGCAAAACCTTCAAATCCCTACACAGTCTGCAACTTAAACGTTGCCTTCCGCCCACAAGGAAGCCAAAATGAACCTCACTTCCGCCATATGAAAATCTGAAATGTGATAGCGGTGCATGCAGAGATAACGCTCAACGATAAGTGGCCCCAGGCGTGGAAAGCGGGATCGGTGTGCCCGTGGCAATATAACCAGTCAAGAGAAACATCAGCGCAACGCACCATCCCGCCCGTCCTCCCTCCACCTTTTTGGGGCAGTTTTATTTAGGGGAACCCGTACCGAGGATATCAGAGCACTTCACTTGAGCACCAGCTGCCTTACATACACACACATTGATTTCTAGACAGAGATTCAGTGATTTGCCCTGAATCTCAGGATGTTTGAGCGACCCTGCAAGACGCGAACTCGGTTCTACAGCTACGAGATCCACCCGAACAATCCGTTAGGCCACATTGCAGCCCCCCCCGGTGCTGGAGCCCAGGGCCTGGCTCCGGTCTAGATTCCCCGACCCCCGGCGCAGATGCCGCGGTCGGTTGCTCTCCCTCATAAGGATGGGCATGCTACCAAAGCTACCCATTACTCAACGTGGTGCCCCGTGTCTGGGCCCACTACCTCACTGCCTCGGGCCCACGTCTGTGCACAGAAAGGACGGCGGATTAAGTGGGGCGAGGGAACATCCGGCACGCAGCCATGACGCGCAAGACTAGCAGCATCAGAAGAGCAAGAATTCGACTCCTTTTCTGGGCCTCGAACCCGTGACCTCCAGAGCAGCCATAGGTCTCTGCACCCTTGCCCAGACCAATCGGCCACTGCCTCGTCAAATGCCTGAGCCACAGCGAGGCAACGATCGGAGCAAGCGCCACTGGCCCTCGCGGGACCCAAAGGCTCAACAGCACACTGCCCCCAAGCTCTGAATCCACGAAACACCACCGTCAATTTCACAGTGTGCATTCTCCAGTCTCGGGGAAAGCCACGCACCCCGCCCGACTGCCTCCCGGGCACGCCGACGCCCCGGGATCCCTCGCGCCACGCCACCACGGCCAACAGTGTACAGCCTCACACCACAACAGCCAGAGACACGCCGAGAGGGGCAGACACACAGTCTAACGCTCTCAAATTAGCTATTTTAGCCTGCTAATGATGCCACACTCACCGCAGCATACGACGCACACCGCAGTATCGGCCGACCAAGGGACGCGACACAAAGGATGCATTCAGCAAGGGGCCGCGAGCCACCCTCATGGTGCTAACTATCCCGCGGCCCGGAGCAACCCCGAAATAGACCTCAGTGCGCTGCCCCATCCCCCCACCTCGTGTGCCACTTGCCCTCTGAGCCCCTCAGCGCCGAGGGAGAGGCCCCAACTCCACAGCCAGCCCATTCCCGGGAGGGTCAGACCCTCGCCCGCTTGGGCCACAGACAAAACAGCCATGCTTAACTGCCGCTGACCCGGGGAGGGACACCTGGCGAGGACCCAGCAGCTCAGGCAGAGTGTCACTAATTTGGAGAGGGGGAGGGCAAACAGTCGCACTCACCGCAAGCGAACCGACGAACCCGGAGTTGACTGACCAGACGGCGTGACTGGGAAAAAAGAGGCCGTTGCGAGGGTCAGGGGAGGTATACATACCCTCCCTCCACCCCGGGCGCACAGGAAGTGACGCCCCACGCCCACTGGCCAACGGGCTCCCGGCGGAAGCCCCCTAGAAGCTAGAGCGAGGGGGGTAGGCTTGTGCCGCAATGGCACTAAGGGGCCGCCCTTTTAGGGTGCCCCCTTTGGGGGCGCGGGCAGCCGCAGTTGTGGTGTCCGGTTGACGAGCCCAGCCGACCAAGCGCAACCAAAGATCCTTTGGGTTTCTGTGTTACTCTGACACGAGGCCGCGAGGCACGTCGAAGTGTGCCTAATTTTTCCCACTTTTGAAACCGTTGCACCATATCGTACCTACTCCACTTTTGAATCGTGTGACACATTTAAAATAGCTGTATTCAGCTCCCCTTATCAGTCGCCTCATAGATTCCTCTTGTCGCTCCCAGCCTTACCTTTCATCATTTAGAATGTTTTTCCCGCCCCCACCCCAGCGATACTTGCTTGGATGGCTTTTCATACGTTGGCGTTCCGGGCAGGAGCTCTTCCCAGGGAAGCCTCAAAGTGTACAGGGTAGGAGTTTTAAGTTTAAGGAGGTTGCCTCTTCAGGTAGAATTGAACGGAGTTCTTACCATGAGGGTTTAATAAAATGCCAACATGCTTGAGGGTGAGACAGGGCGGATTTGTCAAGTGCAGAGAAAGACGCAAAGGCGCTGTTGTAAATTGCTGTCACAGAACAACTGCATCCCAGATTTCGGTTACATTAGTTGTGTTGATTTGTCGTAGGCTCCAGATGCGATCGATTGAGATCCTTACAAGATCATAGTCCTTTCCATGGGAGGTATCTTAAGGAGACCTGTCTGGCCCTCTAGCAGTTGTGCCAGTAGCAGGGTAGCCAGCCTGTCTGGTATATTGACTGTTTTTAGCAGATCCTATTCCAGCCTGATGTGCCTGAGATGTTGATGAAGGTAGAGTGGACAGGCGTCTGCAGAGGGTGCGTTGGGCTATTTCCAGCTGATTCATCTGCGCGAGGGAGGATTTCACAGCCATACCTTAGAGAGGGCATATATTTTGCTTTGATTACCTCGAGTAGAGTTTTAAAGAGGATCCTGATAAGTTGTTGGCTAGTTTCAGCAATGCATGAATCATTTGATTTTGTTTCCTCTGCTTGTCTGGAAAGGGATGGGAACCTTTGATGGTAAACCATAGGCGCAGGTGTATGTAGCACTCAGCAGATTGGATGGTCTTGTTTCTGCGCCAGCTGCTCTTTCTGCTTAGCCTGTTCTCAATGTGCAAAACATTGGACTTTTTGTACTTTACACTCACGTTGTCGGCAGCACAGTAACATTTTAGCTCGTACAGTAAACGCTGCAAAGCAATTCCTGTTTGATAAAAAATGACAGAGTTTTTCGCATGCATTAGGAGCTGGATTGGCGTTCCACCATGTTTTGGAGGGCAGGCTCTGTTGTTATGCAGGTTAGGGGCCATGTCCGTCACATAGAAAATAAATATCAGCGGGGCGAGACCGCATCCCTGTTATAACCCTTTCGTTGTAGGAATTTTACTGGTGAGCAATGAGCCATCCCCCAGACCCATGTCTCCTTGTATAATGCCTGAGTTACCGTCTAAAGAGTGAAATTCTTCCAGTTTGCTCCATAGTTTGTTACAGTCTATTGTGTCGTTCGCGGTTCGAGTATAGATCAAGCACGCAAAGACATCAGGAGACGAGGGTGCCAAGTGCCTTTTGAGTAGCATTGAGAGGCCCATACTATTATCAAGTGTACCATGCTATCTCTGAAGCCAGTTTGGTACCAAGTACTGAGCTTTGGACGTCTGCCCAGAGTTTTAGATCATTTCCAGGGAAAAGCCCTATTTAAAAAATACATGCTTGGGCAGTGCTACCCCTAGTGCTCAATTTGTAAAACATTAGGTTCCGGGGCCCAACATTTTGTTCAAAACCCACAGTCCGTGCTATTTAATTTCAGTGTGCTAGATACCAAAACTGTGTAGTCGTGATTCATCTTCGTGCCTCTTTAATCCACCACCAGGCACTTCCGGCCACTTTAATTCATTCTTTTAGGTTCCTGCTTTCTCCCTTTGAGTTGTTTTTCTATCTTTCTCTCCCTACTTCTAAGTGCTGGTCCCCAAAAATGAGTGCCAGTGGGCCTCACCAGCAACCACTGGCTCAAATTAAGCACTGGCTATCCCTCTTGGGTGTTGGGGTTGTTTACTGCAGACTACACCAGATGATGGGATACGACAGCGTGCACAAGTGGAGGGGTCCATATAGACAAACAAAATGTGCTGTAAAATGCACCTATATGCTCTCTAATTTCCAACACTTTTAGGGATAGAATACCCCAGTAGCCTCTTCAAAAAGCTGGACTGCTGTGCTTCACTCGCTAAATCCAATACGGGCCATGTATTTACGCCCCATCACTTTTTAAATTGTACCAGCTGCCACTGGATGTAAGAGAATGCCTTTCCTCCGCATCTGGTTTTGTTTAATTTTGTGATGTGCACGAGTAGGGGTTGTGTGGTGTGGAGGTGTTCCGATGGTTGGCGGAAGGAGATGCGACTGTTCATTTAGGTGGGCCCTAAATTGTGCAGTGCCTTGAATGTGTGTGTGAGTGGTATGGAATTAGCACGTTTGTATATTGGGAGCCAGGGGAGCTCCTGAGGTGGGGTGTGATGTGAGTTATGTGTGGGAGGTTGAGGATGATTCTAGTTGCTGAGTTCTGGATAGTTTCTAGACCTCGAGTTAGTTGTTTGGTGATCCCGGCTTAGAGGGTGTTTCCGTAGTCCAACCTGCTGGTGTCTAGGGCATGAGTGACAGTTTTTCTAGTGTTGCTTGGGAGCCATTTGAAGATCTTCCTCAACATCTTCAGGGTGTGGAAGCAGAATGCAGTGACGGCATTGACTTGTCATGTCCAGTTTGCTGTTGTTGATTATTCTGAGGTTCCTGGCATGGGTTATAGGTGTGGGTGTAGGTTTGAGTTTGGCCGGCTACGGTTGGAGTTCTGTGGTGAGGTGTTCTTGCTGAAGGTGACCTCTTCTGTCTTATTGGTGTTGAGCGTAAGACAGTTGGCTTTCATCCAGTTAGCAACTTCGGTCATGCAGGCAGTAATCTTGACTCTTGTGTTGTATTGTGATACAATGAGATGTCAAGCCATAATAAAATTAGTAGTGTCATAGGAGGAGAGCAGAGTGAGGTGGATTTCTGTAAAGTGATATAGAGAGAGCAGATATATAAAACATCTACCCTTATGTAGAGCTCGATGGAGTTTGGCATCGCAAAGATGTTTACCAAAAATATGGGTGAAGACTGGCATAAAATATTATCAATAAGCATCAAGGATCGATAACGATCTTCAGTGATTCCCTGGCCTCAGACCCAGCAACAGCCTCTCTGAAGCATACTGTGAACTATCACAAATGGCCACTACCTAGCCAACCACAGGGCCATATTTATCAAAAAGTAGCACAGCACAGCGCAGCGCAGCAAGTCACCTTGTTGCGTTACAGCAAAAGGGTAGGATTGTGCCGTATTTATCACAATACGACACATTCCTACCTTTTCCCAGTGCTGGTACACAATGTGCTGCCAAGGGCCAATGCAAGCACCCTTGCACCAAGGTGCCAGGGTACCTGCATTGCAAGTAGGATTATTTTTGTGCAGGAAGGGTAACCTTCCTGCACAAAAACAATTCCCTGAGGAATTCTTCTCTTTCTGTGTGTGCTGCAGAATGCAGCATACATAGAAAGAGGAAGTAACTAGGAGAAATAAAGATTTTTCTTTTAGCCATGCCTCCCCTGGGTGTAGAATTTTGGCACGTTCCCAGGTCTACCAGTAATGGTAAATCTGACAATGCATCAAATCCATGAGTGTTGCATGGGAACACCCACACAATACCTCCCGGGGGCAGAGTAACGCAATGCAGTGATTTGCATTGTGTTACTTTGGATTTATCAAGCCAGTCAGGGCCTTGCATCGCTTGATAAATCGCATGTTAGGGGTTTTAGGTGACTTTTTTACTACGTTGCGCGGTGCAAAAGCGATGCAACCCCTTGATAAATATGGCCCGCAGTTCCTACACCCTCTCTGGTTAGGAAGGGCTCTCTTTTGCAGCCTTGCACGGCTCTAGCTTATAGCTACGAATAGCCGGTATATGAAGATGCCCCCGGAGCCAGTCCAAGTAGCTACAAAGAGAGGGTCCTAAGACAACAGCAGGGAATATGTTTATTACCAGATACAAACAGCAGGACTGACACTATGCACTGACTAAGGAAGGGGAGGGAGACAGGAGGAGCTCAGAGTAATTCAGTGTTTCGCCTGCGAGCTGAGCTGACCACCTCTGCAGGGCACCCCTCTCAGGAAGGGCTTTGTTGGGAGAGAGCCGCATACATTAGGCGCACGTGGTTAGTATAATTTTATGAATGTGTTAAGGTCCAGGAAGTCGGAGGAATTTGAATGGCAAAAGTGTTTAAAATTATACAGATATTAAATCTAATGATTGCTTCCAGGAATGATATTGGCTTAATGAACCCTGAAATTGAAGGATAGTGGCAGACGCATTACAGAAAATATTAGCTCAATGCTTCAAAAATGTATTCCTTGAAACAACAAAAGCGATTGTTAATACAAATGAGATGGAGCTAAAAAAAATGAAATGCATAAAAACTTCTATTGGTAGAAAATGGATGTTACACACTTCAGGCCAAGCATTCCTTGATAGCGACAATGAATGCTAGGCTGGTAAATATTGTGCTACGGCGTAGCTGCAACCTCTTTTTCATCCCTTCACCCTCTCTGCCACTGGATTTAGCGCACTGAAGCCCTGAGATCTTACTTTTCCCCTCTACAAAACATTTAAATCCATTTTATATTAAATGCCACCAAGGTCTAACAATGTGCACTATGGCAGTGGTTCTTAGCCCATTGATGTCTGAGGCCCACCGCTCAATCATTGCTGGAAACTGGTGACCCCCACTGAGTCATTACTGGAACCTGGTGGCCCCCACTGAGTCATTACTGGAACCTGGTGGCCCCCACTGAGTCATTGCTGGAACCTGGTGGCCCCCACTGAGTCAATACTGGAACCTGGTGGCCCCCACTGAGTCATTACTGGAACCTGGTGGCCCCCACTGAGTCAATACTGGAACCTGGTGGCCCCCACTGAGTCATTACTGGAACCTGGTGGCCCCCACTGAGTCATTACTGGAACCTGGTGGCCCCCACTGAGTCATTGCTGGAACCTGGTGGCCCCCACTGAGTCATTACTGGAACCTGGTGGCCCCCACTGAGTCAATACTGGAACCTGGTGGCCCCCACTGAGTCATTACTGGAACCTGGTGGCCCCCACTGAGTCATTACTGGAACCTGGTGGCCCCCACTGAGTCATTGCTGGAACCTGGTGGCCCCCACTGAGTCATTACTGGAACCTGGTGGCCCCCACTGAGTCAATACTGGAACCTGGTGGCCCCCACTGAGTCATTACTGGAACCTGGTGGCCCCCACTGAGTCAATACTGGAACCTGGTGGCCCCCACCGAAGCCAGGGATCGGGGTCTAACAATTTTCGATAATTTGAACCGCAAAACAATAGGCCGAAAAGGCAGATACAAGCATACATCAAGCAAATACAAATGATGAAATATTTAATTTAATTCACAAATACAGAACAAAATAACATTTTCATTTTCATCGGAATATAGGAGCTGTCTAAATTGAATTGAAGCCACTCATCGTCCATGCTATAGTAATATATTCTGGTTGATGCACTTGCACTGCTCCCACAAATCAATCTGAGGATGCTAACTTAATTTTTAGCCACCAATTTCAAATCCCTTCACATTTACAAAACACTTTAAAAGTTTCAATTTGACATTTTGCTTCTTTATTTATAAAACTTTATTAATCTGCTAATAATATTTCATTTTCTAGGCAGTCGTGGACCCCCTGAGTAGGCTTGGCGGACCCCCGTGAGTTAATAACCACTGCTCTATGATAGATTGTTGAAAGTCTCCTGTCTGGCAGATGAAGCTGCACACCTTTTTAAGGGGGATTGGGGGACAGAGATGAGATAAGCTCTAGAGGGCATGAGCAAAACTGTGTTTTCTTCAGAACATATCCACCACAAAGAACTCAGGTTTTACCCATTAGACAAGTATACCTGAGCCTAAGGTCAGCGGAGATGCTGCTTTGCCTCTTTAGTCTATGGTTCAGGTGGGGTTAAAGGTGAGTCTCAACACCATGCATCTGGGATGGTACCTCCAGAAATGCGTGTAAAACATAAAAGGTGATGGGAGGAATGGTTGGAATTTGTCTTACTGCTGGCAATAGCTCAGGGTAGCATCCCAACCCATCATTCCTTTGCTCATCATGCTACCTCAGTTTGACCAAGCCAAATGCAAATCAGTATTGACCCTGCTCCTCATGAGAACTGGGTTCGAACTGCCAGGTCAGGTCCTCCCTGAACCAGAACACAAACAACCCAGTACCGGTTTCACCCTTGTTATGGGCTCATCAGCCGGATACAGCTTGGTTCCTGTTACACAGTGAGCATTGGACCCATGTCTGGGCATACCCATGCCACCTAGGGCATTACATGTAAGACACAAAAGGTGATGGGAAGAATGCTTGCAATTTGTCTAACTACTGGCAATTACTTGGGGTAGCATTCCAACCCACCATTATTATGTCCACCATGCCACCTCACTTTGAACTCAGCCATATGCAAATCAGTCTTGACCCTGTTCCTCATGGGAACAGTCCAGCCCGAACTGCCAGGCCAGGTCCTCCCTGAAGCGGAACACAAGCAAACCAGGACCGGTTTCACCCTAGTTATGGACTCATCAGCACGGGTACAGCTTGATTCCAGTGACACAGGATCCACGTCTGGGCATACCCATGCCGCCTAGGGCGGTACATGTAACACACAAAAGGGGATGGGGGAATGCTTGCAATTTGTCTAACCACTGGCAATCACTCGGAGTAGCATCCCAACCCATCGTTCTTTTGCTCACCATGCCATGTCAGTTTGGACCCAGCCATATGCAAATCAGTATTGTCCCTGCTCCTCATGGGAACAGTCCAGCCCGAACTGCCAAGGCAGGTCCTCGCTGAACCGGAACACAAGCCACTCAGGACCGGTTTCCAGAAATGCAAACCCGTTTTCAAAGCAGCAGATTGACCTGTATGTTAAACAAGCTAAACTGGATGATAAGAGAGAAGATTTTACTGCCACCAGAAACTGACTCCTGAGAGTTTGGGAGGATGACTCCTCTTCTCAAAATACAATTTGTGCAGTTAGCAACAGTGTTTTTATGCAGGCGAATGTCAATAATCCTGATGGGTAAAACCTGCTGTCTCACGAATCATTGTTTTGCAATGTGATACACGTTAAGATGATATTTATGTCAGTGCATGGCTATGCTATACATAGCAGAGGATTATGGTATCAGAATTTGTACATGAAGGTTGCCCTATCACAAGTGGGAAATTAAGTACATGGGAAATTAAGTATATTGTGCTAGAAAAAGAACCACTGTGTCATACATTCTAGAGAAGCAATACATATGGTACAGTTCTTCTTAGATGGCTTCAGAGGGATGGAATTATCTCAGGCTTGGTTAACCGATATTGGCCACCTTTTATTTTCAAACAACAAGAGAGAGAGGGTGATACACACACTCTTGGTCCCCCTAGGGCTTTTATAAATAAACAACAGAAGAGTGAGAACGACTAAAAGAAAGAAAGAAAAAGAGCCAGCAGCATAACATCACAAAAATTTGTAAAAGAACCCTCACTCACCAACCTAGTTGGTGACATGCTTCATCATTGGGTTCCCACCAGAGAGGCCGAATGCCTCCCTGGTGTGCTACAACGCCTGTTTACAGCGGAGCTGGTTATTTCGTGTATGGTGACAGAGTGCAATAATAGTGAGTGCAAAAAATGTGATTTAAAAATGCCGTGATTTTATCCAAAAAAACTTTATTAATGGAAAATCCGGCATAGATAAAAGAAGGTATTTAACTGCAAACTAATTATACCAGTTAAATCCTACAATGAAGATAAAATGATATTGGTCAACATGTTTCTGCCTTATCAATAATTCACCAGGCATTCATCAGGACCAAACACCCCGGCGGTGTGCACACGCTAAGGCGCACCCAGACCGTTGGTGAGGAACAGAACCGCAAAAACTCACGGTTTTGTGAACAAGTCTTCAGTAATTTTGAAAACTACGTGATTCTGAAAAGATAAACAAAATCATACATAACAAAACAACACAGAAAACATACATATACAATATATAAACTGGTATAGTGTTGTAATGTGCCCAACAATAATTAAGCTGCTTCTTGGTGCTCTTTTAATAAAAACAGACTATAAAAATAGTCACCGTTTTTCTAGTGGCCCATACATATTGTTTATATATATGGCCTAAAACAAGTGCCTAATTCATCATTCAAATCGGCACTTTTTCTTTTGTATATTATTATTTTTAAGCGTGCTTTCATTACATTAAGCCGCTTTTCAAATAAAAGGTAATCGTGACTATTGGTATGGGGCCCGTAAAAGATAGTACTAAACGTGACACACCTGCAAAAATACATTTAGGAGAAGAGATTCAACTTACGTGAAGTAAAAACTGACCTCACTACATAGGTCCAAGAGGGAGGGGGGCGCTCACTTGTAGTCACACACTAGAGGTAAAAAATGAGTTAGTATGCCGATGTAAATTGTCAACACGCCCTATATTGCAAACGGACACTCCATTACTCACTTCGTCAAAGTGCTGCGCCCGTGGTAGACCTACTGATCCCTTATCAAGAACCTCGACGATAAGTGTGTCAGTATGTGGAGGAATATTAAAAGGGAGTATCCAGGTCAAAGAAACGGAAGCAGTTGGGACGTCAATGATCATGTGACCGCTACTTCTTCCGTATTTTCACTTAGAGACCGGGATTCAGTCTGCGTGCAACGTATACGTGCCTGCAAGACTGAGTAGAAACTAGTACGCTAACCTTTGTCAGCAGTTGTTAATGTCTGAATCAAACTCCATCCAACAAGCATAGTAAATTATTCCAGGATTGCCTGTATACTCCACAAATACACAGACCAATGATATTAAATTAAAAAACGGGGGAACAAATTTCTTGCAATCATTATCAGTACTGTTAATCCCCAATACAAATCTTGAAAGCAATAAAAACGTATTCTAGAGCATTGAAGAACATGCCATATTCAGAATCACCATATTCATAGAGATATCATCTAGGGAATGAAAAATCTTTTGTACATCACTAATCACAGGTAAATGTTCTCAACGATGCATCACAGAGCCCCACGGAATATTATCGTTAAGCCCATTGATATGAGTGGCAAGTCGATAAACCCATTGTTGCTCTTTTTCAAACAATAACTGCGATATCTTGTTGCTAGGGTTAATTTTCTCAATTATGGTCCAACGCAAGTCATTAGTTGTATGGTTAGAACTAAGAAAATGCTCTGTTAATTTAGTTGTGTTTTTCCTACACCGAATATTACTTCGGTGTTCACACTACACGCTGTTTTATTTTTCTTGTAGTCATACCTATGTATCGCAGTCCACATGGACATGTGATCAAGTAGACCACATTGTTGGTATTACAGTTAGTGTGTGATCGTTGCGTCCATATCTTGCCTGTTTCAAGATTCAGTGTTTTTGTTGCTGTTGTTAAATGACAGACACTACATGAACCACAGGGAAAGTGTCCTGTGACACTTGGCAGACCCCAGGCATTCAGTACTGTCGGTTCACTGTCATTATTAAGCTGTTTGGGGCGAGTATGCACTAAAGAATCTCTAATGCTTTTAGCTTTTTGAAAGAAAATAACGGTTTCTCCCATTTTCTGTTGCTACTTTCTAGGATCCGCCAATGTTTCCTTATTGACTTTGTAATTGCATTAGATGCTGTACTGTAAGTGGTGACGCATGTGAGGGGGACCTCATCAGAGTGTTTAAGGGTGTCCTCCAACAATGCTTCCCTCGGTTGATTACGGGCCCTTTTACAGCTCTGTTTCAAGATATTTTCGGGATAACCTCGTCTCCGCAGTTTATTCGTAAGTTCTTCAGACTGGGAACGAAAATCACTAACCTTACTGCAATTCCGCCTTATACGTAAGAATTGTCCATACGGTAAATTCTCCCGCAAGGCCCTAGGATGAAAACTCGAAAAGGACAATAAATTGTTTTTAGCGGTTGGTTTGTAGTAGGTTCTAGTTGTTAGTTTACCGTCAGTCTTAGAAATTAACAAATCCAGAAAGATCATTTCATCTCTGTGGTAAGAATGGGTGAACTTTAAATTGGTGTCAAGAGTGTTAATCCAATTGAAAAAATCTTTCAGTAGACTTTCCGATCCCTGCCAAATGATAAATACGTCATCAATGTATCTTTTCCAAAAGACACATTGGACGCATAAGGGTTGTCTGTGGTCAAGATGTTTCTACATTCAAAATCAAAAACATATAGACCTGCTACACTGGGGGCAAAAACACTGCCCATAGAAGTCCCAGTTGTTTGTAAAAACAATTCCCCTTGATATTCAAAAAAATTCTGTTTTAGTGCCAAAGTTGCGCACTTAATAACGAATTGTCTCGGGGTATTGGAATCCCAGGCAGCCATTTCTAATACCTCACTGAGAACCCTTATTGTGTCATCCTGGGGAATGCTCGTGTACAAACTCTCAATATCTAATGATACTAAGAACGTGTTGTTGTCAACTGTTATGTTCTGTATGAGAGCTAGAAGATTTTTAGTGTCCCTGAGGTAAGTTGAGGTCTTTTGCACAAGTGGTTTTAAGAATTGGTCACAATAACGTGATAAAGGCTCCAAAAGTGAGCCTATGCCCGAAACTATACGACGCCCAGGTGGAGGGGTCCTATTTTTATGGGTTTTGGGTAGGGTATAGAAGTATGGAATTATTCCCTCACTAGTTGTCAAAAAATCAGCCTCTTGTTTTGTAATATGCTTATTTAATTCAGCATTATTAATTAACTCAAAAATCTTTGTCCTCAGTTCGGGGGATGGATCTTTTGTCAGAGGAGTATAACTGTTGCGATCACTCAAGAGGCGTCTGCACTCTTTGTCATAATCGACAGTATCTTGAATGACAACTCCCCCACCTTTATCTGCTGGCTTTATAACTACAGCGATATTGGACTGTAGTGCTTGTAGTGCTTGAAACTCTGCAGCACTCAGATTCTTATAAACTCCTGTCTCTTCAAAAGCTTCAACGTCATTAAACACCGCCTGCTCAAAAGTTATTATGTCAGCAGGAACGGTGTGAGGAGGTGGATTGAATGTAGATTTGGGACGCAGTCCTGTATCACTAGTAGAGTATACTGACTCAGATGGATTGACCTTCTCAAAAAAAGCTTTGAGCTTTAATTTTCTAAAAAAATCAGCTAGCTCACAGTGCACCCGAAATCTGTCCAAGCGTGCCGTAGGCACAAAACCTAATCCTTTTTCCAAAACTGACAGTTCAGTAGGAGTCAGGACCACACGCGAGAGATTCGTGACTAAACTCTCTGGTTGCTGGGTCCTGCTTCCTGGTTCTGTGTTTTGCTGCGGGTGTTGTTCCCCACTGCTTCGTCTGGTCCCCAATGGACTTGACCTATCCCTCTTCTCTTTACTCGCCCTCTCCGGCCCCTCTCTAAAAAAGGTGGTCGGTACGAGTTTTGAGGGAATGGTTGTGACAAAAAGGCTGGATTCCAGCCCATCATGGGGAACTGGGGTTGCTGATACTGGTTGTGATAATTAACAGGCCCTGGTGTTGGAAAAGGTGGCCAAATATCCTGAGGATGATACTGCCTATTCCATCCTCTTCCTCTTCCCCGCTGTCTTTGCTTATAACTTCCCCCACTCGATCCACTTGTAGTGGATGCATCATCCTCTGATATATCAGAGTTATTTGTTTTTCTTGGGGGTGGAATGTAATCAGGGTCAGCGTAAGGATAGGCTTTTATAAAAGCAAATCGTTTGAGGTCTTTCTGAAATTTCTGAGCTTTAGATTGAGTCAGGTTTTCCTTATATTCAATTATCTCTTTGTTCAGTTCTTCTAATTTCTTTTTGTATCCCGTTAGTGTAGCTTTAAAATGAGTCTCTGTCAATTGAATTTCTATCATTATGGCCTCAGAGAGTCTTAGAGCTGTTTTTATAATTAGGACCAACCAGTCGCGGGTACAATGCCACGCGATCTGGGCCCATTCTTTTCTGAACAGTGCATCATCAAGAAAAATCCTTGGAGCATTGGTGACTAAAAGGCCTCTAGGGGCCATATTATTCCGTAAGTACTCGGTAAGGATAGTTCCATGTAAGATGGTGCGTATTCGATTTCGTTTTTGCTCCGATAGTTTATCCCATTCCGTAGTTTGGGATATGGTTTGTGCAATTGAGGAATCTGCAAAAAGAGAGGGGTCTGCCAAAAGGGCATCCACCTCTTCCTTGGAATATGATAGACCTAAGTTCTCCATACTTCTCCCAAAAAGTAATAGTTCATCAATTAAAAATTAATAGTCATCAATCGAACAGAGTAATAACTCTCGCAGCTGTACGCTGCCGAAAATATATTCAAACAACAAGAGAGAGAGGGTGATACACACACTCTTGGTCCCCCTAGGGCTTTTATAAATAAACAACAGAAGAGTGAGAACGACTAAAAGAAAGAAAGAAAAAAGAGCCAGCAGCATAACATCACAAAAATTTGTAAAAAGAACCCTCACTCACCAACCTAGTTGGTGACATGCTTCATCATTGGGTTCCCACCAGAGAGGCCGAATGCCTCCCTGGTGTGCTACAACGCCTGTTTACAGCGGAGCTGGTTATTTCGTGTATGGTGACAGAGTGCAATAATAGTGAGTGCAAAAAATGTGATTTAAAAATGCCGTGATTTTATCCAAAAAAACTTTATTAATGGAAAATCCGGCATAGATAAAAGAAGGTATTTAACTGCGAACTAATTATACCAGTTAAATCCTACAATGAAGATAAAATGATATTGGTCAACATGTTTCTGCCTTATCAATAATTCACCAGGCATTCATCAGGATCAAACACCCCGGCGGTGTGCACACGCTAAGGCGCACCCAGACCGTTGGTGAGGAACAGAACCGCAAAAACTCACGGTTTTGTGAACAAGTCTTCAGTAATTTTGAAAACTACGTGATTCTGAAAAGATAAACAAAATCATACATAACAAAACAACACAGAAAACATACATATACAATATATAAACTGGTATAGTGTTGTAATGTGCCCAACAATAATTAAGCTGCTTCTTGGTGCCCTTTTAATAAAAACAGACTATAAAAATAGTCACCGTTTTTCTAGTGGCCCATACATATTGTTTATATATATGGCCTAAAACAAGTGCCTAATTCATCATTCAAATCGGCACTTTTTCTTTTGTATATTATTATTTTTAAGCGTGCTTTCATTACATTAAGCCGCTTTTCAAATAAAAGGTAATCGTGACTATTGGTATGGGGCCCGTAAAAGATAGTACTAAACGTGACACACCTGCAAAAATACATTTAGGAGAAGAGATTCAACTTACGTGAAGTAAAAATTGACCTCACTACATAGGTCCAAGAGGGAGGGGGGCGCTCACTTGTAGTCACACACTAGAGGTAAAAAATGAGTTAGTATGCCGATGTAAATTGTCAACACGCCCTATATTGCAAACGGACACTCCATTACTCACTTCGTCAAAGTGCCGCGCCCGTGGTAGACCTACTGATCCCTTATCAAGAACCTCGACGATAAGTGTGTCAGTATGTCGAGGAATATTAAAAGGGAGTATCCAGGTCAAAGAAACGGAAGCAGTTGGGACGTCAATGATCATGTGACCGCTACTTCTTCCGTATTTTCACTTAGAGACCGGGATTCAGTCTGCGTGCAACGTATACGTGCCTGCAAGACTGAGTAGAAACTAGTACGCTAACCTTTGTCAGCAGTTGTTAATGTCTGAATCAAACTCCATCCAACAAGCATAGTAAATTATTCCAGGATTGCCTGTTTACTCCACAAATACACAGACCAATGATATTAAATTAAAAAACGGGGGAACAAATTTCTTGCAATCATTATCAGTACTGTTAATCCCCAATACAAATCTTGAAAGCAATAAAAACGTATTCTAGAGCATTGAAGAACATGCCATATTCAGAATCACCATATTCATAGAGATATCATCTAGGGAATGAAAAATCTTTTGTACATCACTAATCACAGGTAAATGTTCTCAACGATGCATCACAGAGCCCCACGGAATATTATCGTTAAGCCCATTGATATGAGTGGCAAGTCGATAAACCCATCGTTGCTCTTTTTCAAACAATAACTGCGATATCTTGTTGCTAGGGTTAATTTTCTCAATTATGGTCCAACGCAAGTCATTAGTTGTATGGTTAGAACTAAGAAAATGCTCTGTTAATTTAGTTGTATTTTTCCTACACCGAATATTACTTCGGTGTTCACACTACACGCTGTTTTATTTTTCTTGTAGTCATACCTATGTATCGCAGTCCACATGGACATGTGATCAAGTAGACCACATTGTTGGTATTACAGTTAGTGTGTGATCGTTGCGTCCATATCTTGCCTGTTTCAAGATTCAGTGTTTTTGTTGCTGTTGTTAAATGACAGACACTACATGAACCACAGGGAAAGTGTCCTGTGACACTTGGCAGACCCCAGGCATTCAGTACTGTCGGTTCACTGTCATTATTAAGCTGTTTGGGGCGAGTATGCACTAAAGAATCTCTAATGCTTTTAGCTTTTTTGAAAGAAAATAACGGTTTCTCCCATTTTCTGTTGCTACTTTCTAGGATCCGCCAATGTTTCCTTATTGACTTTGTAATTGCATTAGATGCTGTACTGTAAGTGGTGATGCATGTGAGGGGGACCTCATCAGAGTGTTTAAGGGTGTCCTCCAACAATGCTTCCCTCGGTTGATTACGGGCCCTTTTACAGCTCTGTTTCAAGATATTTTCGGGATAACCTCGTCTCCGCAGTTTATTCGTAAGTTCTTCAGACTGGGAACGAAAATCACTAACCTTACTGCAATTCCGCCTTATACGTAAGAATTGTCCATACGGTAAATTCTCCCGCAAGGCCCTAGGATGAAAACTCGAAAAGGACAATAAATTGTTTTTAGCGGTTGGTTTGTAGTAGGTTCTAGTTGTTAGTTTACCGTCAGTCTTAGAAATTAACAAATCCAGAAAGATCATTTCATCTCTGTGGTAAGAATGGGTGAACTTTAAATTGGTGTCAAGAGTGTTAATCCAATTGAAAAAATCTTTCAGTAGACTTTCCGATCCCTGCCAAATGATAAATACGTCATCAATGTATCTTTTCCAAAAAGCAGGGTAAGGCTGTGGATAGGAGCATCAAAATGACAGAAGAGAAGTTCAGGGGCTATCTGATTAATGCTCGTTCTTTAATCAAGAATAACATGGATTTCGCAGAATTTATGGATGCTCGTGACCCTGATTGTGTATTCGTAACTGAAACATGGGCCTACGATTTTTCGAGGCCTGATTTGGTTGATGCGACTCCCTCTGGGTATTCTTTCATTAAACAAGATTGGAAAATTAGGCTAGGAGGTGGACTTGCCATTGTTTATAGTAGCTCTCTCCATCGTTCGATTGAATCTATCAAGTGTACTTTTCCCTGTGAGGTTTTGTTGTTTAGCTTAAAAATTCATGATACTCTTTCTCTGGCATTTTGGTCTACCACCCACAGGGACTCAAGTCTATTTTTACTCTGGAAATAGGCCAATTGGTTGAACCTTTTTTAGAGAAGTCAAACTTCACAATATTGGAGATCTCAATTTTCATCTGGAGGAGTTAACATGTAGGGATGCGAGTTCTCTTATTGACACTTGTCAAATTTTGGTCTTACTGAGAATGTTTCCAATAATCTGCTGTTGAGGTTTGAGGAAGTGCCCCCTTCAAGCTGGTCGGATCACTCTGCAGTTGGTTTTTCATAGATCTGGAAGTCCCCTCAGGGCAGCTGTAGAGAATCGGACAAGAAACGTTTAAGACGTGATTGGAAGGGCATGTTGGAGGCATCGTTTGCAAGGGCCCTTAACAATAGAAACAGAATAGACTATGATGTTAACTTAGCTGCCAAAGAATTTTTGGGTTGGCTCAGTTCAGCCTTGGACTTGGTCGCCCCGTTTAAGACTGTTCATTGTCATTAGGAAATGTTTTCTGCTCCTTGGTTCTCAGTCTGACTTAGATCTTTGAGGCAAATCTGTTGTAGACAAGAATATAGGAATCCCAGGACAAAAGACAAATATCCCTACATTGGATTTTTTTCGTTTTGGTGTCATTTTAAAGATATTTCCTATTTTTATAAATTGGTGTTGGATTTTTATTATGCGCTGTGTTTAAATCATTTACTGAATTGGTGTTTTTAAATGCTTTTCATGCCTGTCTTTGAAGTTAAGCCTGTCTGCTCGCAGCCAAGCTAACAAGGGTCGAGCATGGGAATGATTTTCTAAGACCTATTTTGAGCCCTAGACTGTGCTAGTGGCCTTATTGCCGGTGGTAGATGCATATTTGCCACTACTAATAACCCGCTTTCCATCAGTGCCGTATTACAGTGAATGTGCTACCCTAAGGACAACCGCAAACTTGTGCTGCCCTGGTGGCAGCGTATTCAAGTGAAATACGAAGCAGCCGTTTAAAGGCTGCTTTATGTTTCATTGTGCAGGCGGCAACCCGCCTGCACTTTTAAGAGGGGAAAGAGATCCCCTTGCAGCCGGGTGCAGTGAGTGACTGCACCTGCCTGCAAGGGGATGTCTGAGGAGTCCATGGGACCCCCTTTCTCCCCTCCAGAGGGCTGCCTTTAGGAGGCGCACCGAAAGTGAGCCATCTTTTTGTGGCGCACTTTCAGCGCACCTCCGAAAGGCATGTTTGCCTCTACGCCCGCATCCATAATATGGTGCACGATGCAGAGACAAAGAGATTCCCTCATTTGCTTCGGGCCGCACTCCCATGCAAATGAAAGAACAACCTCTTGAAATAGAGCTGGTGATATATGTGCGCCAGCACTATCTGTGTTACAGAAGGGGCGGCACAAGAGTCTGTGGTCCCTTCTGTAATTCCAAAGTGCCCTGGGAGCGTCCTATAATACGGCCCAGGTATTTTAAAAAACTGCCAAAATAAACAAAAGGGAGAGACCACCTAACCCTGGTTTCGAGCCATTCTACCACCCCAGTAGGGACAATAATGTCTTTCTGCTCCCCCCGTGGACCTCCAAAGGGTTAGAAAGCCTACTAGACATAAAAAGATTTTGAATATGGGGCAAAAGAAAGTGGTGTAGGGGGTTGCACTCTGGCATTGGGCCATACTTTCAAACCCAAAAGGGGCAAACCAGTCTTTCTGCCCCACCTCCCCTAGAGTTTTCATCCAATTTGCCCCTCAGGGGTGCAGAAAGCCTGCTAGACACCAATGATTTCAAAATAGTGCCAAAACACACAAAAGGATGGGCGGTCTTCTCTAGCATCGAGCCATACCCTCACCACAGAAGGGGCAATAGTGTATTTCTGCTCCCCTGCGGGCATATAAGAGGTTTGCCCCAATTGGGACGGTTGCTTCAAAACTGCCTCTTGGGGCTCCTTCAAAAGGAGAAAAACAGCATTTTGGCCTCCCCGGGGGCAGAAAGGGAATTTGCCCCCAGTTTGACAAAGGGGGTGTGGGGAGGCAGAAAGCCCACAGGATGGTAGGAATATTTTTTTAATAAAACAATGGGGCATAGAATGGCCCATTCTGACATCAGGTCCCACCCTCACCCCTAAAGTCTTAACAGTCATTCATCTCCCCTGCAGAGTATGACATCCCTATCCTAATGGCAAGCAAGAGGACATTTTGGGTGTTGTTTTTACATATAGGTCAGGAGAGTGGGGCTAAATCCCAAAATCGTCCCACTTGTGATGATAAATGGATGCACTTCTTGGGCTTGGTAGGCTGCCATCCCGGGAAACCTACCGGACCCATACATTTCTGAAAACTAGACGAGTGGCGTCCAGGAGATATGCCTCATGTAGATCCCATGACATTTTCTTACCCACAATGCTCTGCGTACCTCAAACTCTGCCTAAATTCACACATTTTCCTTGCATTTCTGTTATGCAAAGAGGGCTGTAGCCATGGGAAGACATTTGAGAGTCAGGCCAGCCCATATTAATGAGCGCAGCATTTAACGAGAAATCAGCTTATCGAAACAAACTGCATTTACATTTGAATGTATGCAAAGTAGTCAGATAAAAAAAAGTAGGCGCTGGAAATAGCTGCTGGAGTTCAGAAGGTGAATGAGCAATAAAAATGCCTTTAAACATTGTTTTTTACCTTGTCACATTTCCTGTGCATTCCAAGACAGAGGACACATTTCAGGCTATGTCTTCTCAAGAGTCGCTGCCTATTATTTTAACTTGGAGATGTTGTTTACATTTCTTTGTCTGACTGCAAAGTAAGAGAGTTTTATAATGTGAACTACGGGACAATCTTGCTGAAGTACAGGTAGTGCAAAATGAAAAACTGTAGGATGTCAGGTTTTTTTCTAATACACAACAAAAGGTAATTACCTGTAAGTGAACTGTACAAATATTTCAAAACATAGCAGTTGTGAAAACGTAAATGATTCACATTTTGATCTGCATTCTGAAGTGGAATGGAAAGAAAGATATTAATAGGATTGTCGTGTGGTTTGTGGACTCATGGTCTGCGCTGCTAAGTTAGCTTAGGCCTGGCTGCCATGATGCCTTTTTGCGCACGTTACTTTGTGCCTTTGTTTTTCCAGCCTCTGCTTGTGCCCGGCTATTTTAGAACTGTCTGCATTTCTGCCTTTCACCTTTCCTCCTATCCCCTTTGGGTTTCGTCTGCACATCATGTACAAGGTCAAAAAACAATGTCCCTTGTTCTTGCTGATTTGGTCAGCCCCTCGCACTTAGACATAACACGGAATGCAGCTGCACTGGAGAAATTCGTGTGCCTTTAATATTGTGTTTTCACTGTTAGAGACACTTGGAGAAAAACCTTTCCAGAGAGAAGAGCTGTGCTTGTCTGACGATGTAAACCTAGCATCTAGATATTGAGGTATGAGGGTCTGCCCGACAAAGCTCAGAGGTCTTCTATTTTTATAATAAACTAGCTACTAGCACGGGGAGGGTGGTATGGTCATTTAGCCCTATATCCACTGCTTTATGAAATGCTTTCCCCGTTTATATTCTATGGAATTGTAACTATGCTTATTGTTTTATTCTTATGCATTATGCTGATAGTACTGGCACGTGTACTGCATCTTAGAGCACGGTAGTTGAAATAAACATTTTAAACTATACAGTGACTCTTATTACGCACGTTGTGGACAGGTGTGAGTGAGTTATGAAAGGGTGTTCTTGCTCCTGCGAGTCCTGAGAGAGACCGTGTTCTGGGTTGTCTAATCATTGGTAGCATCGTTGCTAATGAGACGCTACTGCTAGTCGGGTTGGGATTGTGGGTACTAAGGTGTATGGTTGGCTCACCACTATACTCCGAGGTCCTATTTTCCTGTGCATAGCTCTGTGTATGTGCAGAATCCCTACAACATGGCGCCACCAACGAAGTGGACTGCTTATCTGCGAGACGCTTGAGTAGTTCTTGTGCTTGTCCACAACACCCTTCACAGACGCTTCCGGAGGCGTGTGTGAGGGCGATACCTCCTATATTGACGTTTTTATAGTTTTTTTTTTCAAGCTTGAAGTTGTTAAAAGGTGTTTAAACAAAACCCTATATTGTGCTGCCTCCTACTAGGTTGTCGAAAATTATTAGCCCTAATGGCTGTCGCCATTGCGGCGCATAGCCGCGCAGCGCTCCGAGCTCACTTGACAGTGTATGGAGTGCCTGACGCGGGTGTCGATCTGATCTTTGTGGTACAAGCGGATCCTGCTTACCGCTTTGAGGTGTTTTACTCTTGGATCACCTTTCCGGCGGTGGATGGGACTGATAATTTGTTCCATGAATATACAGCCACCGCACTTCCTAATGTCTATAGGCCTTATAGGAATCTTGAAGTACCGCTCACGGCATGGCAACACCGTGTTTGGTTTGATGGCGTCCTCCCCCAACCGATTACCTCGGTTCGTTTAGGCCCCTTATCGATTGAAGGGGCCACTTGGCCTGTTCTGGCCGGGTATACCCCACATCCGCGTTATATGACGCTGCCGGTCGCTGACCTGCGTAATTTACATTCGTCTTTGATACGCGTGCACAGAGCTTTAGTACAGTATGTTACAGGCAACATCCAGGCAGCCCCGCCTAGAGTCGCAGCGCATCCAGCTGGACCGGGCGGTGTAACCATAAGTCCCGTCATGGTTAATTCGGTGATGTGCAAGCGCCCACAAAATAAGGATGATTTACCTTATTGGCTTGCAGAAAAATTTGACCAGCTGGAGGCAGTTTTTCCAAATACTTCTCCTGTGGAAAAACACAGGATTTTGACGATTAGTTTGCCAAAGACTTGATCCCCGAGTTGGCGGAATGCAACAACTGGGGTAAGGTATTCGCAGCAGTATATGCGAAGTGTTTCGGCACTCCTTCCATGACAGTTCTCCCCTCTGTAATTAAACGAGTACAGGATGAGCATGGCCCTGAAGCGGCTGTGGAATTAGGGATGAGACTGGTGGGAGTGTTCGATGTAGTGGCTGATTTGATCCTTGCAAATCTCAAGGGCGATGCAGTTAACTTTCAAGTAGCTAATGCTTTGGCTTTGGTCCCAGAACCGGACAGGCCGCGCGAATTACCGAAAATTATAGCACAGGCTTACAAAACCATTGGCCGCAATAGCCTGGGGGTCAAGCCTTTTGCTAAAACGCAAACACCATCGCAACCACAACCAAAAACTCAGTCTGAGTAAGATGAGAAACCGTTCTTTACTAAAAAGAGCTGGAGGTTGAAAAAACAGGGTAAGCAACAGAAGAAGCCGGGGTCGCGAGGCGCTTCCCCAGTTTCCGTCTCTTCTGAACGCACATATGATTTGCGCGATAGAGCGAGAATTAAATCTCGAGAGAGATTTCAAGTCCCTGATCCGCGTTCTCCTCGTTCTTCACAGGCACCGTCGACCTCCCAAACAGGTGGAGGAGATCGCCAGGATAGAGGCAGGGGTCGAGAGGCTCCACAGGGACGAGACCAACCTCGACAACAAGTCCGAGGGAAACCAGAAGAATTTCAACGTTCTCGCCCACAGTTTCAGAAGAAAAAAGTTGCAGCTGTAACAGCGAGGTATGCCACAGACGGTGAGAACGAGACTCCTGAATTGGACGTGGGCAGTGACGCTCCTCGACAGCGCCGCGGAAGTTACCATAGTGCGGGAGGCACTATGTCCTCATGTGGAGGCGACAGCAACTGATACATTCATTACTGTCGAGACATTTGAGAGTCAGGCTAGCCCATATTAATGAGCGCAGCATTTAACGAGAAATCAGCTTATCGAAACAAACTGGCACCCCCTGACATACTATATAATATTGTCATTCAAATTGAAGGTGACATACAGCGTGTTATTAAAGGGATTTTTTGGGAGAATCTGACCTCTTCGTACGACATTTTGTTGGCAGAGGCAGATTGGCCGCCCCCATTCGTGCTTGCTGCACGTAGAGGGGAGGAGGTAATCCTTCCGAGCTTTTCTCGTCATGTCCCCAAGGACAAAGCGGAGGCTCTCGCAGCTGAGTGGGCTGTGTCCCTGGCTCCGGCGTTATACCGCAACCACGTGGGCTGGGATGAAGGCTCTCCCCCCCATGATATTCCTTTGCGGTCGCTGCCACAGCCACAACCCCAATATCCCATCAAGCGGGAAGCTAAAGGTCCTGTTTCCGAAATTCTGACACAGTTAGAATATCAAGGAGTAATTGAAACATGCGTGTCACCCATGAATAATCCCCTTTTCGCGGTTTCTAAACCCGATGGATCGTACCGCCTAGTTTTGGATTACCGACATTTGAACTCTCATTGTCGGACCTTTGCGGTGCAGAATACCCACAGTTCTGCGCTTGTAGACAGTCTCGTTCGTAAAAAATATAAAACTACACTTGACTTATCCAATGGATTTTACACGCACAACTTGTCCCCGGAGTGCAGCCAATGGAGCGCTTTCACATCCGGTGGTAAACAATTCAAATTCCGGCATTTACCCATGGGCTACAAGAACAGCCCGGGTGTATTGGCCGCACGTGTTGTCTCTTTGTTGGACAGCATATACCCAGATGCGTGTTCGTACGTCGACGATATCTATCTGACAGACGACGAATTATGGCCGCATCTTTCCCGAGTGGCCCGCATTATTCTTGAATTTGCGATTTTAAGATATAAATTTAATTTTGCCAAATCTCACATTGCTGAATTTACCGTCTTGTTTTTGGGCTATGAGCTCAATAATGAAGGTAAGGGCTTAGCTCCCCATTTCTTGGAGAAATGCGCACTTCTGTGCCCTCCAACCACTCTGAAGAAGCTTCAGTCTTTGCTGGGTTTTCTGAACTTCGGGCGTACTTATATTCTCGAATATGCCCAGCGTATCAAAGCCTCTTTATGCCTTGATACAACCTAACTTTTCGAAGTCATGCTGGCTTCCCGAGCATTCCTCCATACTGCAATCTTTGCAGTCAGATTTACTTGAATCTAAGTTCTTATTGACTCGTGACAACCACACAAACCTGGTGATAAGAATCGTTCCAGGGGCAGTGGGTTTCACGTACTTAACCTTTAACGAAGGTGACACAGTACCGATTGCATACAAGTCACATCTTTACACTTCTGCAGAAATGCGCTTTTCCTCTGTGGAGAAAGTTTTGACTGCAGTGCAAATGGCGATTCTAAAAGAACGCGCACTGGCACAGGGAAAACGCATTTTGGTGGTAACACCATATCCTGCCCTTGAGGCAGTGACGAAAGCAAGTGTACCGAACTCTAAGGCTTTGCACCCCGTTGGATACAATGGGCAACATCTTTGACGCCCCCGGATGTCACTTTTATCTTTGATTCTTCACTTCAGACACAGGAGTTTTTACATTATGAATTTGTTCATCCTCCTCCTCTGTCCTTGCTACCGCTTGAGGAGTACGAATGTATTATCTATACCGATGGTTCGGCACAACGGGCCACTGGTTCCAAGCATGCTTATTCAGCAGCATGTGCTATTGTTGCGGGTACTATGGTGAACGGAGAGTTCAAACAGACTGTAGTGCACACTCAGGCACTAGGAGACAGTACTGCACAATTGGCCGAGCTGCGCGCTTTGGTGCTCGCACTTGAGTTCGCGAATCCATTAATGTACCAAATGTACTCGGTGTGTCATATAGACTTTCTTTTCGCTTTGCGTATTTCACTTGCGAGGTCCTATTATCCTGTGCATAGCTCTGTGTATGTGCAGAATCCCTACAACAGGATCAAAACATATTGTTGTGATGCACAAATAATAAATATTGTACCGTGTTGAATTGTATTGCAGCATTTGTATAGCACTTACTAACCCTAAGTGTGGCACTGACAAGTGTGGCACTGAAACCCTTTACTACAAGGGCAGTAAGCTATGCCACATTGGGTGTGTGGTTGGAAGGGTGTTGTCTTTGTTTCGTGATTCTATGTGGGAAGTTAAGTTAATAGATTTGTAGAGAGCATGGTTGCCTCGGCAATGGGGCGTCCCAGCGCTAGGCCAGAAATAACATTGCAGGGTGGAGAGTGGGGGACAGAGGCTAGACCGGAAAGAGCCAGGTTTTTAAGGCCTTTCTAAAAGCCGCGTGATTCTGAATGCTCCTGATGTTCACAGGGAGGGTGTTCCAAAGGGCTGACGCCAACGCCCTAAAAGAGCGCCCCCCAGCTCTTTTGATTCGGGGGACACATGCTAGATGAAAATCCGCGGAGCGCAGCGTACGGCGCGGTATATACGGTGAAAGAAGGTCAGACAAGAAAGGAGGCGCTTGGTGGATAAAGATTTTGTGAGCGATGTACAAGGTCTTGAAATTAATTCTCTTGTCCACCGGCAGCCAGTGTAATTTGGGGATGAGTTTCGATACTGAGCAAAATTTAGGGAGAGCAAAGAGAGTACGTGCTGCCGCATTTTGAACACTCTGCAGACGCTGTATCCCAGATTTGTTGGCACCCAGATACAGGGAATTGCAATAATCCAATCTGGACATGATCGTAGATTGGATAATGATCTGGCATGTTTGTGGGTCAAAGAACCCTAACAGAGGCTTAAGTCCGCGTAGAAGCCCAAAACAAACCCCTGCCACCACTTTTGTTTGAGCTTTAAAGGACAAGACGCTGTCAATCCAAACTCCCAGGTTTTTCACAGCCTCTTTGGGCGAGGGAGCGGACCCCAGCGCATCGGGCCACCCCTGGTTGGTCCATAAATCAGTGTCTTTTCCTAACAACAGAATTTAAGATTTGCTGGCATTAAGCTGCAGGCAGTTAGCTGACATCCAGTTCGCTACAGCCAGCATAACCTCATGAAATTTGATTAAGGTATGGTTAGAGTTGTTGGAGAAGGAGATTACCAGCTGAGTGTCATCAGCATAAGATACTAATGACAGTCCTCTGTTGTTTTTTGCCACCACCGCAAGGGGTTGTATATAGATATTAAAAAGCGCCGGGCTCAGCGTCGATCCCTTGGAAGTGTTTCCATGTCATTGGTGATGACCACCGAGGTGCGGTTATGGTGTTTTGGGACACAGCATATAGCAATATGGTGGAGGATGAGGTGTGAGAGACACAGATGTGACGCATATGGTCTTTCAGTACACTGGGTGATATCCTCAGTTATTCCATGGCTTTTCATTTGATGATGGCTGGTGTATTGGATGCACAGTAGTGGTAATGGACAAACCTTGTAGCAGGTATGCCTCACGTGAATGTAGGAGGTGTAAGTTGCAGTTGACTGCCAACCGCTGGGTCTTATGGTATTAGAATGAGCCAGAAATGTTATATATGAAATTACAGAACTATATAATACCCCAGTGAACCATAGGTCAAGGCTCCCTAACTTACCTGGTATCGAAAGTAGTTGCTGGTAGGATTGTTTCCAACCTGTGGAATGTAATCTGAAAATGTAATCTGAGGGTGCGACTGCCTTTCCAGGTTCTGTTGTTGGGATGCGGGGAGGTGTAGTTGTCTTAGAAATATCCATGTTTTTAATAGTCTTCAGGAGTGTATAGGCTCCTGGATGCTTGCTTCAAATGCTTCCTGGTAGTGAGTTTCAGAGCTTGGAGGCTTGTACAGCGAAAGCAGTGCCCCCTGCAGATTTCTTATGGTAAGGTGGTATGATGATAAATGTTGCAAGTCTGGAGTCAGTGTTTGTATTGCTTGAATCTAACTTGTAGTTGTAGCGGTCTTTTTCCTTAGGAGGCTCTATGGACAATGTAAAGTGGCTTGAACATTGCTCTTCTAACTATATGTAGTCAGTGGAGTGATTGTAAGACAAGAGTCATGTGTTTTCTTGGGTGAAGGTGCAGAAGAAGTATTGCAGCAGCATTTTGAATGAGTTTTTATTTTGCGTATGATGAGTGCGGGAGCGCCAAAGTATAGGCTGTATACATAGCCAAGCTTGGAGATTATGAGTGTGAGGATGGGTTGCGGTTTCTGTTGGTATCCCAGGAATGGGAAGATGCAACGTAGTGTTTTCATTTGCAGTAGGCACCCTGTGTGACGTTAACATGTGGGATCAAATATAGGTCTGAGGCTATGATCTAAGGCTATGGTTACCCAGGTTTCTGAATTCTCTTGATATTGTTGGAGCTGCCTCATGTCCCATGGGCCATATTGCAGTAAGCTGGTATTTGTTCCATTGTCCGCAGTTCATAATCTTTGTCTGCAGTTTTGAGCTTTAGATTCTTTACTCATCATCCATGTGTTTATGCCCCGAAGAGGTAGAGGTCTTCCAGGCTATCTATTTTTCAAATGATTTAGGTGTCATCTGCATGGCTGTAGTAGGTGAGGTTGAATTATGTAATCAGGTTTGGTAAAGGGGTTAGGTTGATATTGAATAACAGAGGGGATAAGATGGACTGCTGAGTGACGCCACAGTGTTGTATATGAGGAGCTGATGTGAAAGGTGGTACGAACAGTATATCACATTCACAGCCGAGAGGCCAAGAATTCAATGGGCATTACCTAAACTCCTTTCTCACCATTCCCATATGGTATGTCAAACAAGAATTTGATGAAAAGATTGAAAACTGTGCAGGACATTGAGCCATGTTGTTCTTAAGCCAGCAACTTTCATTACATTTTCTATTCCTGATACATGAGTGGTAGTCACTGCCTAAAAATACCAGCCATTCAGAAGCAATGTCCAATCAGGAAATGTCCAGATTTCAATATGGCATGGTGCTTTGATTAGCCTATTGGTCTGGGGCATTACAAGTCAGATATGACTTACATTTGTCTGACATTGCTTCAACCAACAGCCTTTCTAGGTTCAATGGCCTGTTGTGAAATATAGCTTTGTGAGATAATGTATCTGCTTTAGAGATCTTGGGGGGCATATTATCAAGGGCTCTATCGCCGCTTTAGCTGGACTTTTTCCCGCTAAAGCGGCGATAATTCTAACGCCCTATTAGCAAGCTGTCGCTAACTGCTGTTAGCGACAGCTTCTAGGCGATAGCGACCGGGTTGGGTGCCGCTTTGCATGCCAGCGATATTTATCGCTAATGCATGCAAAGTAGGCGTTCCCAACCTAAAAGCGACTGGAAACAGTCGCTAAGCTCGCTATCGCCTATTAGCGAGGCAGGAGAGGTGATTAACGAACCAGCGCTAAACACGTTTAGCGCTGGTTTGTTAACGCCTGGTCCAGACCTGACTTAGCCATGTAATCCAATGGGAGGTGGATTACATGACTAAATCCCCCTCGCCCTATCACCTAGCTAACACTGGTCACAGTGTGAATATCGCTTGTTTTCAAGCGATATTCACACTGTTCTCCAGGGTTTCTATCGCTTAGGAGATAAGCGTTGCTGATAGCACGCTATCTCCGCGATAGAAACCTGCGATAGCCGGCGATAATTATCCTAGCGCTAACTGCGCTTAGCGATAATTATCGCCGGTTATTGCTAATAGGCCCCTTGATTTTTTTTGCAGGAGCCAGATAGTTTGTTAGGTTAATGTGCCCTCCGCAGAGGGCTGGTGATACCCCAACTTGCAGTTGTGTAAATCTGAAATGATCCAATTTATCCTGCCATGTCACAAAGGGCTGCTATAACAAACTATCTCTATCTCTCAACAATGGTTTAATATCTAGATACCCCTGCCAGTGTCATCACACTGAGGATTAATTGCCTGGAACCAAATATCATGGAAACCATAATAAGGGAATCTGAGGCTGGAAGCATATGTATTATATTTGACCTCTATAGACATCTCCCCACAACATTTTAAGATTTTTCCTTATTGTAATCTTAGATCTGTGGAGTATGAATCTGCTTTTTGAATTGTATTAACTGCTTTGAAATTCTGCTTTATCTAATTTATGGTTTTAGAAAATAAATTGGTGTTATGAGGTCCTATGTAATTAATGTGCTTAATGCATAATACATGATGAGTATTTGCTGTATTGTTTTTATTGGGCGAAGTGTGGCAACACGGGGCGGTAGGAATTTTATGGATCCACACAGATGCTGGGGTTTTCCTACACAGAAATATGAGGAAAATCTGTGATTCAGTCAATTTGGTGTTTGCATGGCATTCTGGGTAAGAAAATGTATTGGGATCCATGCAAGTCACACTACCCCGGACTACACTAGGTACCCTGGGCCTCATTTATGAAAAGTGACGCATCGCTGCGTGAAAGCAGCAATGCGTCACTTTTCATTGCGCCCTCATTGCGACATGCTGGATGCGTCATATTTACAGTATGACGCATCATGTCGCAAGGAGTTACAGATACGTCAGTATTTCTGAAGTATCTGTAGGCGCAAAAATGACGCATTGCTGGAGTGTGTCACAAAAGTGACGCAACTTCAGCAATGGGTAATTTCACATGAGCAAGTCCCATTTCAAATGTGCCTGCATCAGTCTTACGCCTGCTGTGAGGCAGGCGTAAGATATTGACGCATTTGCGTCCTAGAAGTGGCGCAGTGAAATCTCATAGATTTCACTGCGTCACTTCTACGAGGCTTACTTGCGTCGGAACGCCCACCCTGCATACATTATACCTGGCTCAGGTATTATGTGGCGCAGGGGTTTACAAAGTGACGCATCTACCTAGATACGTCACTTTGTAAGTATGATGCAACATGGGCATTTTTTACGCCGCTGGTGCGTCACAAAAAGTGACGCACCGGTGGCGCAAAAGTGACGGATGGGCTAATAAATAAGCCCCCCTGTTTTCAGATATGTCTAGGCCTGGCAGGCTTCCTAGGTGCCGACCGAGCCCTGGCCTAAATACCACAACCACCCAAATTGCCTGAGTTACAAAACAATGGGGAAACCCGAACATCCACCGGACCAGGGTATGATTCAGTACAAAAATAATGGTCACATTGGAAATGTAAATGAACATAGGATTCAAACATCACCTTAATAAATCAATGCATCCAATTTATTCATATTTATGACATATTAGTGTTCATATTCAATGACAGCACAAATATCTGCACAGTTATAAATTGGTGCTCCAAAGAGAGAAAGAAGGAGTGCTCAAAAGTGTGCGCTAGTGAGGGTTGTAGAAAAAGGAAAGGCAATGTGCAATATATACATCAAAGACTGATAGTGACCTATCCAGCCACTTTGAAGGCTAAATATGTAAAGAACATAGGGGCAGATTACGTTAAACTAACGCAGCGCGGTGCAGCAAGTTGCTTTGCTGCGCCGCGCTGCGTTAGTTTGGAAAGCACAGGGATGCGACATATTTACAAGAATATGTCGCATCTCTGTGCTTCCCCCTGCGCTGGCGCACAAACTGCAGCCATGCGCCGGCGCAGGCACCCTTGCACCATGGTGCAAGGATGCCTGCGTCGTGGGGAGATTGTTTTTGTGCAGGAAGGGCCACCTTCCTGCACAAAAACAATCACTACAAGCATTTTCCTCTTTCAATGCGTGCTGTAGAACGCATCTCCAGAGTTACGATTTCTCGTAATTCTGGAGATGTGTCGCGTTCCATGAGTGTTGCGTGGGAACACCCACAGCAACACCCATGGAACGCCCCTTCACCGCAAAGTGCTGCGTGTGAAGGGGCCGTATTTACAAGGAGAGGAAAAGTCACGCAGGGTGGCTTTTCCTCTCCTTGTAAATATGGAGCAGCCCCCTGCGCCACCAGTACGTCACGAAAAGTGACATACTGGTGGCGCAGGGGGCTCGTAAATCTGCCCCATAGTATCCTAATGACACAGTAAATCAATTGCTGTTGTCTGTATGTGAGAAACAAAGTAAGACCATCGACATTTCGACCCCCATGATGTGTGTAGGGAATTTTATCCTTAGAATGGGGTCTTCATCAGAACATGTGGAGACACCCTTCAAACCACCTAGATGAATCTGGTGGTGATATTCGGAAGTGTGGGCCCGTAGGCTCCTGCGTCGTGGAGGCGAGCACAAAAGAGTCAGAGCGTGTGGTCGTGAATCCTAGCTGAACGTGAGACGTCATGGTTAATCAAACGTTGCCCCACTGAATGAATCTCAGAAATGCTTTGATAGAAATCATGAATACGAGTGGAAGGTTAGGTTTAGTCAATTATTCTGCCGTGGACAGTATCCATATGCGATCTGCATGCTCGGTTGGAGTGAATCCGGTATCTGACGAGATAGATATTAAATATGAACCCAGATTGCCTGAACAGCTCAATATGCAAAATCTTGATGTTTCCTTGTTGAGTTTGGGGCCTTTCCTTTCAAGGGCGATAGACCAGCCACACAAGTGTAGTACTATGGTTATTGGGAGAAGAGTAGGAATGCAGTGTGGTATCACATTTGTTGATCCCCTCAGATTCCATTAGTGCAGTCTGCTTTCACTTTTGTTTTTCTGTTACAACAGCACACACAGCGTGCAAAACAAAAAATATAAAACTTGGGACTCAAGAGAAGCATTTTGCCCACGCCCGACTTTGATTTTGGAAAAGAAACTGTTTTTACCAGAATTCTTTTTTTCCAGTACTGTGGATGACCTGTTAAAGTCCACTGCACTGTAAAAGTGGTGTGATGGATGTCAACAGGTAGTCCTCAGCCCTAAAGCAGTCAAAAAACCACCAAATACATGCAGCTTGATGTCCTGTCCAACAAGACTGGACAACAAGCTGCTGGGATATGATGGTTACATTGCACTAACTTCTTTTTTCCAGTGTCGTAGGGGACTTCTCTAGTTCCAAAAGGCCCCCAGGATGGTAGGCTTCCAGGACCTGAGAACAGCTCCCAAGAGCTGGACGCAAGGAAGGTTGTCTGAACTGTATAGGACGAGGTCTAAAGCTTGGACGATCACCACTGGAAGCCACCTTGCCAGCCAGTGAAGGAAAAACAAAGCTGGAATGTGCCCTCTAAGGAAACCGGCAGGAGGGAAAAGCAGCAAGGCAGAAAAAACCTCCAGTACAACAATAGCACACAGGAGTGAAGAAAGATGCCAAACTGGAAACAGGAATCTGGGAGCCTTGAAACGCACCGGACAATCCTTACAAGGCCTTTAAATAGGAAGAAGAGACCTGAAAGACATCAAGTGTCATAGAGGAAGTAGAACACCTTCATCCTCGATTGGCAAATCCATAAAGAAATATTGGACAGCGGCCATGATGGATAGGGAAAGACATAAGGAAACCACCCCCCATCATTGCATTGTCAGTGCACACTTACCAAGGACATATGGCCAGCAAACCCCTAAAGGGCCTTCCCTTGGTAGCCCCCCAGGTCATACCACAGAGTGGAGGCCCCTCCCCCTGTGGAGACATATTTTTCTGTCTTGCATAGAATCCATTTTGTTTTGCTCACTTCTGTGATACTCATTGATGACAAGGCCTGTAGATGTGCACAGCATACATATGACCTTTTGTGAACTAATGTTATGTTATGTTATGTGAGATTTATAAAGCGCGCAGCTACTCAAAAGAGTGTACCGGCGCTAACGGAACAGTAAGGGCACAAGAGAGCTATCTACTGGACAAAGAGCCAGGTTTAAGCATTTTCCTGAATAGTCTTTCATCCTCCAGATGCCTGAGTTCTACAGGAAGGTTGTTCTAGCCCATTGGCCCTAACAAAGTGAAAGACCACCTGCCTACTCTTACCAGCCGGTCTCTCGGGACCGTGGCCAAGAGAATGTTGGAGGACCGCAACTTTCTTGACGGGCTGTAGAGAAAAATCATCGATGACAAATAATCTGGTCCCGTGTGGTAAAGCGCTCTGTGCATAAGGAGAGAGGTCTTAAAAAGATACGCTTGTGCACAGGAAGCCAGTTCAAATTCCGCACATGGGGGGAAATATGCTCCCTTCTGAGTGAATCAAGAACGAGCCTAGCTGCAGAATTCTCCACAGTTTGAAGTTTCCTCAACAAATATTGTGGAAGGCCACCATATAGTGCGTTGGCATGGTCCAGCCTGGACATGACCAATGCCAAGATCACCGTGATCTGAATTGGGACTGACAAAAATTGTATGAATTTCTTGAGCATGCGCAGTATGCCAAAACATTTGCCAACCACAGAATTAATCTGATTATGAAAGGACAGCTTATTATCAAATTTCACACCCAGGTTGTTGACTGTTTCCACATGCCTGTTGGGTGGAGGTGCCCCCTCTTGCCAGTGCACTTCCAGTTTGAGGTCAAAATTGTGCCCCACATATAGCACCTCCGTCTTCTCGGTTTTACATTTCAGTTGGAAGAAACTCATCCAACGGAAAACGGCAGAGAGGCATGGTTTTATATCACCTTGTTCAATTGGCACCCCTTTATCAAATGTGCAAATAATCTGGGTGTCATCTGCGTAGGAGATTATTTTGGCCGCAAAAGGATCCACCATTTTCAGAGAGTCATATAAATATTAAATAGCGTGGAGCTTAAAGCTGATCCCTGGGGGACCCCGACAGAGACATTTAGGCTACCCGAGAAGACCTCGTGTTTCCTGTCCTCTAGGAAGGATTTCAACCACTTCCAAGCCTTGTCCCTGATGCCAATCTCCTGAAGTCGGTTGAGCAGTCTGACATGCGGGACCATATCAAATGCTGCAGACAGGTCTAGCAGTACCAGGCCTGCCCGACCGCCCACATTGATGGTGCCTTTGATCAGTTCAGAAACCTCTAAGAGGGCAGCCTCAGTGTCGAATCTTGGCCTGAAGCCAGACTAACTAGGGTGTATAATTTATTGACCTTAAGATGATTAGAGAGTTGGTCATTCACAAATGTTTCCAGCAGTTTGGATGGCGCAGGCAAAAGGGAAATAGGCCTGTAATTGCCTGATATGTAAGGGTCTGCATTTGGCTTTTTTAAGAGTGGTAAGATTTTTGCCTGCTTCCAGAGACACAGAAATGTAGCTGTGAGGGCATTCATAGTAGGATTAATAACATCCACTCCCAGTGCCAAGAGAAAAGGAGGGCAAGGATTGGCCAGTGAGCCCAATTAGGATTAAGAATAGCCCTTCTGGTGAGGCGTGGCCAGCTGACACCCAAGATGGCCGCAAAGGAGTAGAGCTCCGTCCGACGGCGATCTAAATCCCCCAATATCCGCTCAAATATCCGCCTAAGCCCAGGAAATCCATCGGTCCCATGCTACCCTACCCCTACAGGTGACCCGGTCCAAGTTCGGCGGAGCTCTACTCCTTTGACGTCTCTAGACAGAGCCCTCACCGCAGGCATAGTGACGCGCCGAGAGCCATGGGGAGTCCCAGTGACGATGTTGGGGAGCGGAGCCTCCCGCCGCCTCTGCTCTCCGCAGTGAGCCCACGAGAACGAGTCCGCGACCTCGCCTGGCCGTTCTGCCCGCCCGCATCGCGGATGCAATTGCCTGCTCTCTCTGGCGACTGGCATGGAGGTCCTGTGGCGGCCCCGAGGTGACTCCGAGTTCGGCCGGTAAGCCTGTGCGGCCTGGAGGTTTGTTGCCGGGCGTCCCGAGACGCGAGGGACCCAGCGCCCTGACGGCGCAGAATTAACTGTGCAGCGCGGGGGAGAGTGGTGCTTCCCTCCCCCCCTCCTATTCACTTGTTGCGCTCAACATCAAGCGCCCACACTGTACGGACTGCCCGGGGGCCTGAGCAGTGGATATGGTCGCCCTACCCCCTCCCCCTCCTTCTTCAACGCACACTGGCGTGGCTGGTGTGATCCAGGGATGCCCGTGGAGCGAGCAGAACATTAATCCAGCGCAAACACCCACATAACCACAACTGAAAGACTACCAGCTTTTACTCTTAACTGTGTGGCCTCGGGGGCTGGAGAGCCTGAGAGTGATTGCCACTTCTGCCTGTGGCCTGGCGCTCGGGGTGCATTCGGCGAAGCCTGGTGCTTGCGAGATCTACAATAGTGTGGCAGGCCCTGGCACTCGGAGTGGATCGCCTATTTTTGGAAGTGTTCAACGACGTGGCCAGCCACCAACACAGCTAGGTGGTAGGTTGGGAGTTGCCACTTACTTCTACTCGGCAACTGTGCCAGATTTGTACACTTGTGGCCCCAGCACCTTGTGCACTGTTGGGGCTACTTCAAAGGGACGAATCCGCCAAGATGTCCACAGCTAGAGGGCCCAAGCAGACCCACCAGACGAAGCTGGACAAATTCGCACAATCCAAGTCGGATGGCGCGGAAGAAAGAGCTGCGCAACACGGCGCGAAGCTGCAATCGGAGGAAGGGGCTCCAACCCTGGCGGACGTAATGGAAGCTATTCAGGGGGTCCGCATGGCGCTTGAACAAAAAATTGACACGGTAACAGCCGAGGTAACCCTCATGCATGTAGACCTACGTAATCTGGGGGACAGGGTCAAGGCGACTGAAGAATCAGTGTAGATGCTCCAGAAATCTACAAAAACGCTGGAAACAACCGTCAAAAGGCTTCAGGTTCAAACTTCGGACCTGGAGGCTAAACTTGAAGACTATGAAGGGCGCGCGCGCAGAAATAATGTGCGCATTTTGGGGGTTTTCGAAAGAGCCGAGGGGCAGACTACAGACCTCTTTGTCCAGCTTCATGTGCCACCAAGGAAGGTTGGACACCCTAACAATGTTTCCTAAGTTCAATAACAGTCACGGACTAAAAGCTTGCAACATGTTATATTATGGGCTTGTATGGTCAAGAACAAGGGGGAACTTGATCTTCCGGTCGGGGTTGTTCAGCTGTGTAGCATTTCCCCTCACAAAGGTTATTAGTTAAGGGTACACAGGCACTCTGCAAAATTGGTGGGTGGGCAGTTGTAAGTCCACGTTGCAGGGAGGCAGGGAGGGGGGGTTTTGGGGCGTTTTCAATGGGTGAGTTTTACTGTGAATTTTATGTTATGGTGCAGCTTTGAAAATTGCATTCTTCCCAGCGCATTGAGGATTGACAGCCAGTTAGAAGATAGATCAATATGTACACTGCTTGAAGTGTCTAAGATGTGGTCGCCAGGCGGGTGCGGGAGGAGGTGTCCCTGTTATTCCACCCTTGTTGTCCTGTGTTGCAGATGGCCCCATTCACAACAACTAAATGGGCGATAATTCTGAATCGGCTCCACTCTTGAGCCGCTTTAAACTACTCTTGTGGAATGTAAATGGTCTGGGGGACCGAATTAAACGTGGAATAGTTTTGCAATATCTGAAGGTGGTGCTTCTGCAGGAAACTCACATCCAAGGGTCCTCTTATTGTGCACTCAATAGATGGGGATATAAACTGGTGGCCCACTCTGGCTATGCGAGGGGGTCGCGGGGGTGGGCATCCTCATGCGCACCTCCTTCCCTTTTCAGGTTCAAACAGTCGCTCACGACCCACTTGGAAGATTCGTTACGGTGTCGGGCCTTTGAGAGGGTAAATCCCTTAATATAACCTCACTGTATGTGCCTCCCAGATTGCACTCTGCGACACTGGCCGCTCTCGTCTCCCACATTTTGAACCTGCCTGAGGGTGACTTACTCCTGGGTGGAGATTGTAACGCAGCCCTTAATGGCGACCTAGATAGGCAGCCACCCAGACGGGGCGAAGCGCCCGGGAAGATGCTAATGGACTTCCTCGGGGCAATGGGTCTGATAGATATCTGGAGGGTGTGTCACCCCTCGACCAGACAGTACACTTTCCTTTCTGGAGTCCATGGTAGTATGTCCCGAATCGATTATATCTTCTGCAAAGCCACTCAGCTCCCCAGGTTCAGAGAGGTCTCCTTTCTTCCCAGGGGCATCTCTGATCATTCCCCGTTGGTAGCGATCTATGGCTGCACCCCTTCCCCCACACGCCACAAAACGGATCTCAACCCTTGGTACCTTAGATCAACTTACTGAGACGACCACCCAATACTTTCTTGAAAACGAGGGATCAGTAGATTCAGACATCGTATTGTGGGAGGCATACAAGACAGTGGTGAGGGGTAGCGGGGTGGCAGCAATAGTAGGGCATAGGACAGAGAAGAGAAAGCACTTACAGATGTTAGAGGGTGAGGTGGCCCTTCTCGAGCATGATCTGGTGGCGTCGGACACTCTAGACACCAAACACAAATTGCTCATTAAACAACAAGAGTAAAGAAATATTGCTGAAGATGCAGTGAGGGCCCAACACCGGGCCACCCAGCATAGCATATATGATATTGGCGACAAGGCGAGCAAATTATTAACCTGGTTAGACAAACGGGATACAGCCAACAGATGGGTGGCTGAGATTGTAGGCCAGGATGGTACGAGAATTCACGATAGAGCTGGGATTGCGGAGGCGTTTGCTGATCACTTCAAACAAGTCTACACCACCACTCAGGCCTCCACCCAATGCTGCAGCGAAAGAACTACTAGATACCCTGGGACTGCCTGTTCTTGATCCCCAAGATGTAGAGGACTTGGACTCTGTCCTGACCACTGAGGAGGTGTCCAAAGCGATTGGCGCCCTTCAGTCCGGTAAAGCCATGTGCCCCAGTGGCCTCCCTATTGAACTCTATAAATCAAACGCAACCACAATTGCCCCATACCTTATACAAATGTACGAGGAAAGTGTGAACAGGGGGGTTCTGCCCGCAACACAGAGATTGGCCAACATTGTCGTTATTTATAAAAAGGGTAAGCCCCCCGAGTGCTGTGGCTCGTACAGGCCTATCTCCCTCCTAGACCCAGAAGTCAAAATACTAGCTAAGATCCTGGTGCGCCGTCTCTCACCTCATCTACATAAATTGATCCACCCGGACCAATCCGGTTTTATGCCGGCCAGAAACACCGCTCTGAACCTTCGACGTCTCCACTGTGTTCTGGGCAGGGCAGCTACAATTCGAGAAGAGGCAGTGATGATGTCTCTGGACGCAAAGATGGCATTCGACATGATCGAGTGGCCCTTTTTATTTGCCGATCTTGAAAGATATGGGTTCGGGGAGAGATTTTTATCCTGGGTGCGACTTCTTTATTCGGAGCCGTTAGCCCGTATTACAGTCAATGGGGGTCGATCGGCAACATTCATACTGCAGAAGGGAACAAGGCAGGGATGTCCCCTTTCCCCCTTACTCTTTGCTTTGGCACTTGAGCCCCTGGCGATATGGATCAGGGGGGACCCCCTCATTAGGGGCCTCAATTGGTCAGCGGACTGGATGGATAAAATCTCCCTTTACGCTGACGATATTCTGCTTTACTTGGCCAGACCCTACTTTTCCATTCACCGTGCCCTACACATATTTGCTCTTTTTCGGAAGTACTCTGGTTATACCATTAACTGGGACAAGTCTCTTGTTTACGTTCTAAGTGGGGACCGCACAACCCTGCCTAGGGACTGCGGGGCTAAGATAGTTACGGACGGTTTTCTATATTTGGGAATTTACGCCACGACCAACCCCGCAGCTTTTTATGACCATAATTTGGCTCCTCCTCTGCGCTGTTTCCAAGCTGACGTCCAACATTGGAAAACCCTGCCCCTTACCCTATTGGGCAGGGCCGCCCTTTATAAAATGATGGCGCTTCCCCGCTTTATCTATGCCCTGCAAAACACACCCTATTTGGTCCCAGCGCAATATTTCAATACCATTGAGGCGGAGATACGCTCTTTGCTTTGGAACAACGGGGCCCCCCGAATAGCATTGACTAAACTCATGAAAAGCTGGTACGACGGAGGTATCGCCCTGCCCGTGATCAAAAGCTATTATTGGGCCTCCCAGCTAGTGGTCGTTAATCACTGGGCGCACCGACCAGGGACAGATCCAGCTTATAAGATGGATAGACACAATATGTTCCTCGGCAATTATCCCAGGGCAATCTATGGAGGGAGGAACCATGCATCTAAATACACCCCAACTTCCACCACAATTGACATATGGCACACTGCGACGACCGCGTTGGGGTGGAAAGCTAGAATTACACAAGTCACTCCATTGCTTGACACACACCAACTGGGAATGTTATCGAAGCATCCTGGCTTTGACAAGTGGGACTTGATAGGTCTTTCAAGGGTTGGCGACCAGTGGGCGAGGGGCGGGGTGGTCCCTTTCAGTGATCTCCAACGGGATTACCAATTGCAGAGCGGAGAAACTTTTAGATACCTCCGAGCCCGGAATGCGCTACAAAGGGCATGGAACTGCCGGCCTCCTCGCCCCTTGAGGATAGACTTCTGGACGATTACCTCCAGGAAAAGGCTATTTCATTTACATACCGTAAAACAGGGGCGGATTCTCCATTAGGGCTGTGGGGCTGTGCCCCCCTGATATTCCTTCAGGTTCCGATGCTAATATTAAATACATTGGTTTATTTAGAGATAAGATCATATCTCTAAACAAATCGATGTATTAAGTCTGGGCTGTGTGTCTCTGGCTGCCTGCCCGCCTCGCTCTGAAGCAGGAGACGGAAGCCAGGCAGTAAATGAACTTTCTTAACTGTGACGCACAACGCAGGGCTTGCTACTCTGAAGCCCTTCATAATTAATCATTGCCAATGTAGTCTATGGCAGTGTTCTCTTTAGGCCAGTGACGCTGTCAGCGTCATGGTTTGGGGCGTTGGAGTCTCCCTCCAAGCATGAGAGCAGCCATCCGATCCGTCATTCACAAGCATAGATCCTCCCACCCTTTTCCATTCTTCACAAGTAGGCCTGTATGTACGCACGTGTGTTTTGGTGCCTTCTCCTCGGAAATGGTCAGTGGAACGGACACCCTCGCATCACCAGGAGACACGGACCCGTTGACAGCCAGTATCTGTAAGTCTCGCATCACACTTTCTTGTTTAAGCACTTAAATGGAAACCATAACTTTGTCTGTCTGTCGTCATGTGCATTGTGAAATACATTATTAAAGGAAAAACAATGGGGCATATTCTCAAGGATCTATCGCCGAGTTAACGGCACATTATCGCAGCCAAAGTCGCGATAAAATCATCGCCCCATTCACAAGCTGGTGCAAACAGCCAATATCACCAGCTTACCTGCGATAGCAGCCGCAAAAAACATCGCCATAGATGAGCCCGGCAACTATCGCTAATGAGATGCAGAGTAGGCGTTCCCGAGCAAAAATCCGCGACAACACCACAACGCAACATTCACAACAACCAGACAGATCGGCGATGAGAACACGAAACAGGTGATACGGCGCGTTAGCCGCAGGAAATTAACACCTGCTCTGACCTGGTGCAAAGTCGGATGACAACCTGCACCAGAAAAGGGAGCCCAGCCCACAGCCACACCTGAAGGACAACAGATGCCATGGAGCTACTCATCATGCAGCTCGGAGCCCCAACAGGGCCACAACACCCACCTCCACCACACCCAGATCCGCCACCCCCCCCTGGACCCCCTCCGCCCCTCCGCCCCCCCGGACCACCACGGAGGCAGCGCAGACAAAGACAGCGGACCTTCAGGAAACGCACCAGCCTCACAGACCTGACACCAGAGAATGTCATTGCCCACTACAGACTCAAAAGGTCAACCATCCTCCACCTCCTGACCATCATTGCCCACAGGTACCAACACAGCGGACAACCAACATCCCACCTCAGACAAAGCTGCTGGCCGTGCTGCACCTGTTGGCCTCTGGGACATTCCAACCAACAACCGCCAGAGTTGGAGGAGTCTCACAGCCAGCCCTATCCAAGTTCCTCAAACCTGTCCTGGATGCCATCATCAGCTTGGTACCCCAGTGCCTATACTTCCCCCACACTGCGCAGGAACAGCTGGAGACCAAGCAAGGCTTCTACGCCATAGCAGGCTTCCCACATGTGTTGGGGGCAATTGACTGCACACATGTCCTACTTGTGCCCCCTGCCGACACTGCACACAGTTACTGCAACAGAAAGCACACACATTCCATCAATGTGCAGGCAATAGTAGACCACCGGGGATTCTTCACCAATGTCGTCGTCAACTACCCAGGCAGTGTGCATGATTCATACATCTTCCGACAGTCCATCATCAACCGGCGCTTCCAGGATGGCACCTACGGAAATGCAGTGCTCGTTGGTAAGTACCAAATGAACACACCACACACCTCAACTCCACAATCATGCAACTCACAACCCTGGGAATGCACATGTTACAAACACACATACAACATGCCCACCCACCATACACAACAGCACAACGTACTGCGGAAACCTGGGCTAGCCATGTACATGAGCCATCAACTGCACGGCACCTCAGCCACACAATAGCAGTATGTGGGGAGAGGTGGGAACCAGGCATGTGCGAAGGAGGCAAGTGACCCATGAATGAGAATGCACACAATGCCAAGTGTGGCGTGGAAGTGCTGGACAGACTGCAGTATGCAGACCACAGACATATCCATGTCGACATATACTGCTGGTGGTGGTCGTGTTGTGGACAGTGGACGCAACCATGTCACCCCAGCCAGTGGGGAAGGTCTTGGAAATGTAGCTTGTGACGTCCCCCCCTGTAAGCGTGTGCGGAGTGGGCTGCCCCGGCATACGCCAGGCCAGCGTAGGGGTGTGAAAAAAAAGCACGTAGCTCTGGGCGTGGTTCTCTTCCGGAATGCCCAACATGTCTGCCAGGGCGGCGCCTCCCACCCCGCCACGAGCCCGACGCCGTTGACGTGAGCGGTGTGGCCTGTGATCCTGTGCGCCTGCCGCAGCCCGGGCCGCTGGTCCCCGAACCAGTCTCATCCGCCCCTGCGCATCCAGGCCTCACTGCTCACCTGCTGACACCTGCGTGTCTCCAAGAGGGCCCACCACGTGCCGGTGCTCGCACCAAGCCAGAGGCCCTCGACCTTGGCAGCCTCCTCAGACCATCACGGCCTCCGCGGGCAAGGCTCGCAGTACTCCTTTGTCGTTGTCGTACTCCACCGGCATACACAGCGGACAAGTAGGTCACACATTTGGAACTGAGTCTTGATTACACAATGGCAGAGTACACATGTTAATGCAGAGTTTAAATCAGTACACTCCCTTCGATGTGGTGCCACAAACTCTATACATAGCATTCCGACCACACGTGTCTGTGGGCCCTTGCTGACCGCTGCCTCCGGCCTACACTGCGGTCCAGCAGGCCTCACACCAATCCAATACAGTCCGTAACAGGCAGGACACGGCATCGTCGCTGGCTAAACACCCGCTCAGCTCTGGTGCCTCCACCTCCGTCAACCAGGAATCTTCTCCACATGCCATTTCAATGCCGTGTGTTAGAGATCCAGGAGGAGCTGGCTGCACAGCGGTTGCCCTGCGCTGACCGCTTCCTCTGGCACCCACTTCGATCGAGTAGGACACACAATTGGAACTGAGTCTTGATTTGTTCTTGCAGACTTCATATCATTGTACAGGCCTCATCGCAGACTGCATCCCCTTCCGGCTCTTGTGCCACTGACTCTGTGCCACGGGAGTCATGGACAATCTCTGGTTGAACTCTGGTGGCGTCTGAGTCTGTGGCCTGGGGGTTGCCTTCATCATCATGTACCTGATACTGACATCGTGGGAAAAAGGAGACTGTAGCATTCAACTCCTCCATATTGCCTGTTTCTGCTTGCTTCTGCCCTCTGCATCATGCCCTGGATGGACACCTTCTACTGTCCCCCGTAACACTCTGCGACACTCTCCTTGGACATCAACGTGGGCCTGCTCAGCTCTCGTGGCCCTACCTCAGTGCATCGCAAGTCACCGTCCCGTGGCGGTGTGCCTGTGCCGGCCGCTGTGCATCCGGGGCCACCAACTCTGTGCAGCTCAAGTCATGGAACCTTGCTGTTTGTACTTTGCACTTCTGATTGTCTGATCACTGTTGTAGTTGTTGCCAGCACCAACCAACCCCTGAGGGGTGGCTTACACTACCCAACACCCATACAGCACAGGCGTCACTGGACGTGTGACCCTGGCAATAAAAGGTGCTGGGCGCACGTTCCTGTAGCCAGTTCCATGGATAATCTCAGTGTGTCCGTGTGGTCATTATGTATGCATGAGGGCCCCGGGCCATACCACATTACGTTGTGCTGTGTACAGCGGGTGCAACCTTGTCACCTCAGGCAGTGGGGTAGACCTGGGACATGTAGCTGTGTCGGACCCCCCTGTGAGCATGAGGGAGTGGACCTGCGTATGGTAGTACGGCGTAGGGGTGTGGTCATTCAACACGTGGCTCTGGGCGTGGTTAAGTTTAGGCCTTGCCAGGGAAGTAACTAATGCGTGTGTCTCAGGTGTAGTGTCGGCGCCACACGTCACGCAATATTCAATGTTGCCATGTAGCATGCACCCGGAGTACGGGCTCGGCCGAGGGATAAATGAGGGTGTGCAGGCCCGCTCGATGTCAGGGATCAGACATGCCAACTGTTGTGTGTGTCGCTATTTCCGCAGCATAAGCCAAAGGTCTACCCTCGACCGCATGGCTAGTTCAGCCAGGCATGAACTCTACATCTGTGTCCTCCCTGTCCTTACCATTGGCCTACACACACGTGTCCGTCCACCTTCAGCACACAACATCACTGTGTCGTTGTCAGGCTTGTGGACATGCGCAGACAGGCATGACAATAGTGTGCCGTAGGGGTGCAAGTGATGCAACCGCGCTGCGCACTGTAGTGAACATGCTCGGGGAGGGAGGAGCAGCATTGAGGCTACGTAATACACATTGATGCCGCTCATTTGCAACAAGCAGTACATGTCATGCAGGAATCACAAAGTCACACATATCACACACCAATGAACCAGTGAGCCCTCCAACACATCATGCCGAACAGACTATTGACTCATGTTTCTCTGCACTGTCACAGGTGACCAAGGATATGCACTCTGCGCTTGGATGATGACACCCCTCCGAGCCCCGAACACACAGGCCCAGAGGCAGTACAATGCGGCCCACAAACGCACCAGGAGCATTGTGGAACGCACATTTGGCGTGTTGAAGTCACGTTTCAGGTGCCTGGATGCCACAGGTGGAAGGCTCCTGTACAGCCCAGACATCGTGTGCAAGATGATCGTTGCATGTTGTGTGTTGCACAACATATGTGTACGCAGCAAGGCACCATGGATACAAGTGCCAGATGCACCGGACGATGATGATGGAGATGAGGCAGGTGGACCACACCCCACTGTAGCCGCAGCAGGAATAGCCCGTAGGAACAACATCATTGACAATTTCTTCACATGAGCAAGCCACATTGTGGCAGTCCTTGGCAGTAATGGAACAGTACACAATGACCACAGGTACAGCATGTGCAAATAAATGCATTCAAAGGACACTATCCCTGAGTGCATGTCTTGCATCTGTACAGCCACATCACTCAGACAAGTGTAAGTGCGACATGTATTGCTGTCAATTTTGTGATTTGTTCATGTATGGTGGGTTTGTCCCCTCTGTGCAGAGAGGCTGTTTAGGGTGTCACGTATTCGAACTGCCAGTTCTGTGTGTCGCAGTTAGTAGGGAATCCCACTCTTTGGTGTCCACATTCATTCCATTTTGGCTGCCATTTGTGTCCTGCAGGTGACAACAGGGCTCCTTTTGGGCTCAGATGTGTACCACCATGATGCAGGGATGCCCCCTGTGACTCATGTCCCACAACATGGGCAACATGTACGTAAGCGGGAGTCACTGCCCCTACATTCGTCCACGCTTTCATAGTTGATTGATCATGGTCATGACACATCTGTGTGCAGGAGGGATTGCTTGTCCCTCTGCAATGTGAGGGGGAGATGCGGTTTCACTGTGTGTTACATGCATGTTTCAGCATTTGCGCAGTTTACATGCAGACTGCATGTCAATGTACATTGTGACTGTGGGGAGATGCCTATTTGATGCGGGACGATGCTCATTTGTTCTACGTCACGGATGTGGGGTTGTGCTCGTACATTGTCATCTCACTGTTTTTTTACTCTGCTTTTATTGTGCATGACGCGTGGGAATTGCAGGTTTCTCACAGGTTATCGCTGATTTTTGTATTGCGATTGGCCTCATCGCTACTATTTTCGCATTCGTGTTTCGTGTTTTTTCTGCGTCGCGTTGGTTTTAACACAATCATTTGACGCGTTATCGTTGGACTATCGCATGGGGCCGCCGTGTTGTGAATTCCACGTTAACACGGAGTTGTTTTCCCGTGATGGACTGCGATGTGAAGAGTTGCGTTAGACTAATTTTGCGGTAGTTATCGCACGTTCTGGAGAATATGCCCCTCTGTGTTTTTCAAATGCATGAGATCAGTGAGAACGTGCAATGGGCCTGTGGCGTAAGTCAGGACATCAGATGTGAAACCACTTTCTGTACTGTACCACCTGCTCACCTCAATTAAGCCGGTGCATAAAGGCCCTGGGAGGTGATGGGGGATGGGAGTGGTAGAGGCCACTTTACGTTAGTTTTACCGGTACAGAATGGCAGGCAGGTGTCCACTATAATAAACGTAGGCGATATTCAAAGTGCAGAGCAAATTATACGGCCTGCCAAAAAGGAGCCTAAAATGTACGTTCATCAGAGGCTTGGCGAAGTTGGTGGCCCTCTGTAAAACGGGCGTAAGCGAGTGGGACACACAAAAGATTAATTTAAGAGGTTATATCAAAGAAACTGCAGAGAAATGCTGCTTGACAGACTCGAGCGATGGTGGAAAAACATTGAAGCATTTTTCATAAATACTAAATAATGACTGCAATAACGAAAATATTTTATTAACATCTGTGTTTTCTCCATTGCCATCCTAATGGAGCAAGAAACCGGGAACAGAGGTGCTGGGTAAAGGTGGCCAATAAAATCAATAAGGTGAATGCTCTAGCTGGTATCTGTCACACATTTACAGCAACTGTGGGTGCTGAACAGCAACTGAATTGAAAAGTAATACTAACATGTGCAGTATCAAGGGGGAGCTGCTGTTCTGCCAGTTAGACAGTGCAAACACAGGGCTGAGGGGCAGGGTTTAGCGTGACATCCCCAGCTGCCTCTTACGAACCGGAGAGCAAAGTTCAAGTCACGGCGTTAGCTCAACCATCCTGTGACTCTAGGCAAGTCAATTAATGACCCTGTGCATAAGTCAGACCTCTTTCAATGTAAGGTGTTCTTTTAAAGTGCTCCAATACCTCCAGATCATGAATGCGCAGTTTAAAACTGTAAATATATGTATATATGTGCATGCAGATATGGTAGGTTAATGTAGGTGGGTAGCCCTGTGAATTTTCTGTTCCTGAACATAAACCAGAGTGCAGAATTTCTCATGACGATACATGTGCAATGTACAGTTTGTAGAGAGATGTGATTGCAAAACTGCTCTGACAAGGCCAAAGAAAGCCTATGCCAAATGTCTTTGTTGCTTGTGTTCCTGTTCAGAGGGGTTGTGATATGGTTGAGTTCGCTGGAGTGCAAACAGGACAAGGCAAATAGAGTGGGGATAATACTAGCCTTGTTTGCTTTTAAAATAACCCTTGTCAGTTTTTATATTAAATGAGAGATCAGTTTTTTCTAAACAAAAAGAGGCGTCTTCAAGATATCCTGCATGAAAGCAAGTTAATGATGCAGAAAAAAACATCCAAACATAACAATTAAAAACCTTAGTTGTGGCACTGTACAGTTGCACACTAGAGTAACTGTTGAACATATTTAATGCACTAAGGTACGAGGCAGTCTTTAATGCTTTTAAATAATGTAATAATTCAAGACTACAGGTTTACAATTGTTTTATTAACCTTGTTGTCTCACAAAATTCTTTATTGAAATTAGCTTTAAAATGCCCCATTTGCAAAAAAATTCTCACAGGGAGAAACCAACTTAATTCCACTCACTATAGTCGATCTTGCTCGCTTCACTTGCTACGTAAAACTCATCCCTGACTTTTACGCCCCACTACTTTGAAAAGTCACAAGCCGCCACTGCCGTAAAATACTCAACAATACACCAGACACACTATGGAGAGTTCGTGCAAGGTGGGTGGAGGACATCGGGGATATTGATGATGAAGAATGGCAAGAGGCGTTAGCTTCCCCCCGGGAGGTGGCGATCCACTCCCGGTTTAAACTCATCCAACTCAAACTCCTACACAGAGCTTACTACACTAGTTAGGTGCTTGTAAAAATGGGTGCCTTGAGCTCCGCTGCCTGCCCCAGGGGATGTGGCCAAACCGGCACATACCTGCATCAGTGGTGGGAGTGCCCGATTCTTCAGGCGTACTGGGGGAGGGTCACATCAACACTGTCCTCAACCTGCCATAAAACTTTTGAGGTCTCACCCCGCTTGTGCCTCCTGAATATCTGGGAGGCAACTGATCTGTCGAGAACCGAGAGAGTGTGGGTCTCCCTCGGCTGTATGGTCGCGAAACGCAACATAGCTAGGACATGGAAGGGCATACTCAAACACAAGTTTCGAGACTGGGAGTCCGATATGGACTGGTACATGCAGGCGGAAAGGGTGGTGTACGAAAGTAGAGGATGCCCGCAAAAATGGAAGAGAATTTGGGAAGCATGGAATGTGAGTAGGGGGATGATATGCACACCCTTCAGCGATACCTCCCCACAGTCGGCGGACCACGTGGGTGAATAATGTCTATATCACCTCGTACTGTATGAGACACTTGTTTGAAGTATTGATCCAATGTAACGTTATGTCGAATAATGTACCAATGCACAAGAAGTGTTGGAAATTATGGGGATTGCACTTCACTTTGTCCCCTTTTGGTCTTTTTTGTTTTTGTTTACTCAATAAAAAAGATTTGTAAAAAAAAAAAAAAAGAATAGCCCTTCTGGAGTCTTCAAGGGAAATCTCATTAAACTCAGTCATCAGACAGGAAACCACATTAAGGGACTGTGTGGATCTAAGAGCCTCAACATAAAGTGGTACGGCTGTTATTAGACTACTTTGGATCTTCTAAATTTCGTTGTGAGACAAATGCAACCTGTTGAAATAAAAACAGCATCTATCGCATTATAATGCAAGGCTTGCTCAAGAATACCACTCGTGATTTGCAATTGCATGCTAGCTCAGCAAATTTAGGGACCGTTAAAGCCCTGTCAGAATACTATATATGGTTGGGACAAAGCGTCCACCGCTGATTGGCTTATTGTTTGTGTAGACTTAGAAATACCCAGTGTCGCAATCTATCATGCAGATATCACGCACAATTAGCCTCTTCTGATTGGCTCCATACATAATGATTGTGTAATATGTACCGTCTTACGATGGACATGTGATATATTGGTCCATAATGATTGAGAAGTTCTGCTGACTTGTGATTTTATTTAGCACATAATTAAACGCCTTTTTGCGGTTTTAAAAATGTTAGATTATGATGTACTTCTCCAATTTGGGCACTTGGTCATGAGGCCAAGCTGAATCCGTGTTACTTTAGTAAAACAGTTCTTTTCTTCTATGAGCTAACGGAGTCTGTTTCTGAGTTTCATGTAGACTTTTACACCCCCACAGTACCAGACCCCCAGGTGAGTGTAAGCGTGGCTGTCTGGCGCATCCGATTCAAGCCACGGGACACGACCCGCTGGAACAATACGGCGTGTTCCTTGGGCGCGCATAACAACAGTGAAAAGCACAGTGGCTAAAGAAAAGTGGTTGTGGCTGCTCATGGCCATGCACAGCCAAGAGAAAGTTTCAGTTGTCTTACATGATCTATGGAGGAGAGGGCTAGGGAGAGAATACAAAATATTGTGCCAGATGTACGACCATTCCATTTTGGGAGTCGCAAAATGCGACGTTTTGTGACTCGCAATTTGCGACTTGCAAAATGGAATGTACAAAAGTGTCTCAGACACTGTCTGCGATTGGTACATGCCATTCTGACTCGCTATTAGGAAGGGATGCCTTTGGCACGCCCCTTCCTAATACCGACTCGCAAACACTATTTTGCAAGTCACCGACTCGCAAAATAGCGTTTGTACGGTAAACATCCTTCACAACGCATGCGTTACAACGCATGCCGTTACCCCGCATTTTTTACTCCTCAAAAACCTTTACAATGCAGGGCTTTACACCGCAAACCATTACAATGCATTCCCCATTACAATGCTCCGGTAGAGTTAGAATAGTAAATTGCATTGTATTGGACAGTGCGTTGTAATGGATTGCGTTGTAAAGCCCAGGCTTTGTAAAAGATTTTGCGGAGTAAAAGATGCAGGGTAATGGCACGCGTTGTAAAAGCGTGCGGGATAAAGTGTCATATTCCGTTTGTACATACCACCACCCTTTTTTCCGGTCGCAACGGGCCGATTTCCTGTTTGAGACCGAAGAAAATGGTTGTACATCTGGCCCATTGAGATGAACAGAGAAGATAGAAAGAGGAGGATCTAGAAAAGGAGAGAAGGAAAGGAGAGTAACTAGAAAAAGCAAGAGAGAGAGCAGAGGAGACATGAAGGGAAAGACAATGGCTTGCCTTTCAATAGCCGGGAGTTTGAATACTTTCTTACTAACATGAATGTTAAACATCAGAAAAGTACACCTCTCTGGAGAGAGGCAAATGCCTTTGTTGAGTGATTCATGGGCACCCTAAAGAGAGTAGTTCAGTGTGCTGTGCTAGAAGGAAGTGACTTCAAGTCAGCTTTATGTTCAGCCCTTTGTGCTTACAGTTCAACTCCCCATTGCATGATAGGTGAAAGCTCCGCCACCTTAATGTTTGGTAGAGCCATTGGACGAAAATTTCCACAATGGACCACTGATAGGTCGACATATGCTGACGAGATCCATACAACGGATTCCTTTCACAAGTCCAGAATGAAGACCTATGCTGACAAATGCTGATGGTCTCTGGTTTTTAAGGAAGGAGACTGGGTCCTGGTCAAATTAAAACAGAAAGGCAAGTTTGATGCTTCATTTGATGCTGACCCACTGAGGGTTGTGACGAGCAAGGGATATTTGGTGACCACCCAATGTCCTGGAAAGTCCACCATGAGAGACTTGTCACATTTCAAACACCTGCCTTGATGTTCATTGGCTCCAGATGTTAGAAGTGAGACCTGTCCACCTGAGAGTTCGGAGAGCCCAAATCATACACCTGCCTCTGCATCACCTGTACCCGAGGTATGCCTCCCTCCTACGCCTCATCAACCTCACACAACGAGATCTAGAGGAGTGATCAAGTACCTCAACGACTTATTGAGGAACTGTAATGTATATTTGTACTTTTTATTTAACATAGGGGAAGACGTAGTGTTATGTGAATGTGAACAGAGGGACCCTTCTGGTCCCTGATGGACTCCTTAGGAGAATAATGTAATCAGTTCGGTGTGTCTGGGTGTGGTAATAAAGTTTATGATGCAGTGAGTGCAGTTAACCGTTGCACTCTGAAGAATGAAGACGTGCACTGCTGAGCTCCATGTGTGGCGTGGTCATTTGCATGCTACTAGGCCAGGGGGGACGCTACAAGGACAACCGTGAAGTGAGGGCTGTCACCCTTGTACACCGTTAGATGGCGACCCTTATATGCCAGGTGGGGGCCATTGTGAATCAAGGGCTGTTGCCCTTGAGCAATGCCAGTTGGTTGCCCCTGTATGTCAGGTGGGAACCGCAGTGAAGTGAGGGCAGCCGCCTCTGCACAGAGCCAGTCAGCGATGCCCCTGCACCAGGAGGGGGCTGACGTGGAAGCTGGAAAGTTGCCCCGGCCCACCACACCCAGGCTGAGGAAGAATTACCCATTGCGAGGAACCTCTGAGGAGGACTTCTGACACCGATAGGGGCCATCTAGGAAAATATTGCTAATGGTCACAGACCCTTAGCATCGAGAGACCGGAGCCCACTGAGACGGGTCCCAGTTCTCCCACACTTGCTGGCTGCCATCAATCAGGTGAGACTGGTCAAGGCCAACAGGCTTGCTGGGAACTTGCACAAACTTAGAGCGCAGCCCTGTTAAAATTGCCTCTTAAGGCCAAACTAGGGTTTTTTTGCATGAGGACTAGCGTCAGCCACACTGGGGCGTCACCTTCAGTATCGAGTGGGGAATAACCAGCCACACTAGACAGGGACGTAGGGACTTGGAAATACCGGCCAGAATGAAGCTGGGGCGCTGACCTTATAAGACTGTGGATATTATTTAGTGTGTTGCCTTTATGCTTTGTGTGCTCACATTAAAATACTCCTTTTTCAAAACAGCAGGCATTTGGCTGGACCATCATCTCATTGTTGTTACTGTGTGTACTTTGAGACTTGTGTATGCCTCATACATACCTCCCCTGAAGAGCATTGGACTGCTTGACCCGCGCTGCCACTGACAGTCAAGTGCTAACAAGGGTGGTGCTTGGCCCAGTTACTCAGGACCCTTAGTGGGTCAGCCACAGGACATTAGGCGTAAAAGGCCTCAACCCCCACGGTTGAGCCCAGTAACTCCAGCTTGCCCCATGGCCCTCTGAAAGGGGTTGTAAAGATGTAAAAATCCAGAAGGTAAGTGAAAATGAAGTTTATTGCAAGAGCGGCACAGCACATCCAAACGATGCAGGAATAAGGCAGTAACTGAAAAATCACAGAACTCTGGAACATGGAATCCAAAGCGTACAACGCAGGTACATGGTTCCATGTTCCAAGAGGAGAGAAAGCACAAGGGAAAAGGAGGGAGGGGAAAGAGGGGAAGATGAAAAAGGAATGTAACACATCTCACCCCTAACAGGAAAAAACAAAGGGAACAGGGTGAAGAAAATGCAGAGACATGAAATCAAGACAAATATCTGGCAGGTAACAAATTTGGTCTATTATTACTCTTAACTCTGGATGCTACAGACTGAGAAGAATGAGAACACGATGGTAAATCAACTTCACTGTCCATGCTGGGCTCGTGAGATTTGCACTTAGCAACTCTTCTCACATTCCACACTCTTCCATCCTGAGTAATCACAGAGTTCTTGCAAACCTTAACAATTTTGATGGGATGACCGAACTTGGAAGTCCCTTTGGCTAAAAACCCAGGTTTTCTAATCCTAACCCACTCACCAATAGTAAAGTCAGGAACCTTTACATTCATGTTGGAGTCAAACAACGCTTTCATCTTGCCCTGCTTAACTTCCACACGCTTAGCAACAAGATCCAAATCAATACAATCAACAGCCTTGTTGACTTTCCTGATCCACCACGGACAAATATCAGAAATGGGTTCTCTGCCCTTCAAAAGTCTGAAAGGACTAACTCCAGTAACCGAGTGGGGGGTGATACGGTACATCCATAACCTTTTTCTTACCACATCCCTCCAGGACTCACTTGACTTACAGCAGAATCAATGCCATCCTTTAGAACCCGATTGAATTGCTCCACTTGGCCATTCTCCCTTGGTTCATAAAGAGATGTGGTCAAATGCTTAATGCCACACATGCGTGGGAGGAGTACTTAGTCAGTGCTCTGGGAAGGAAGAATGGTGTGTAGCGTTTGCATCTAGAACTCTCTCAGCTACTGAAAGAAGGTATGCAATGATTGAGAGAGAGTTATTAGCATGCATTTGGGCCATAGAGCATTTCCGCAACAATGTGTGGGGAAACAGGTTTCTTCTGAGGACAGATCATAAACCCCTCATCCGTATTTTATCCCGGGGGGGGGGTGGAACTCTACTGCTCGTATTGCTCGGCTCACATCCAGACTACAAGAGTATGATTTTGAGGTTGTGTATGTCCCTGGCAGGTGTAATGCTACTGCCGATTTCCTCTCCAGATATTGCCTTGTTCTGATGATCGTGCACTTTATGATGAACAAGAGATAGACATAGTTGCCACTGTCAAATAATTTGTTTCAGAAGAGTTTTTTAGTCTGTCTGAATCCGAATGGATGACTGAAATGAATAATGACGCTGTGTCTCAACTTGTTTTTGACTGTCTGAAAAAAGGTTGGCCTAAGGAAAAATCCGCCACTGCCAATATCGCCCCTTTTTGCCAAGTTTCTGACGAGATTGAGGAAGATGGTGGTCTACTTTTCAAAGGGGGAAAGATCATTCCTCCAGTTTCCATGCAGAGTAAAATTGTGTTGCTTGTCCACCAGGGACATCTTGGTATGTCTTCTATGAAACGCCTTATTAGGGCTAATTTTTGGTGGCCTGGACTTGACAAAATGGTAGATAGAACTGTTAGGGAATGTCCCGAGTGCATAAGTAGTGACAAGATGCTTAAGGTTTCCTCTGCTCCTCTCAAACCTGTCTCGTGGCCTGATTTTCCATGGCAAAAAGTGGCTTTTGACATTTCAGGCCCTTTCAATCATCTACCTTATAATTAGGGCTCCCGGTTTTATGGTATTTATTTTTTTAACATTTCCGTCTGTATTTATCCATATTTAATTCTTGGTCATTTTATCTGCATTTATCCATATTTATTTTGTGTTTTGCGTATAAATGTAGTTGTAAAACTGTACATTTCCATATTTATTTAAATGATAGACGCGCACTCATACTTTGATGTCTGTCGTGTTTTAGCTATTTAAGTTGCCAAATACTACATAACAGTACATCCACTGGCAAATATTAGCATTATACCACACATGTATGTTGTCAAATGCAGTTATTTAAAGAAATTTCATCCTGTTTTTTAATTTCCAATGCTGTCCATCTGCTCAGCTGTTGGGCTAAATCCATGAAAGACAACAGGAAGAGTCCCTGAAAAGAAGCACATTTTCTGTATTTTTCCATTTAAAAAAGTAAATGCAGACAGAAAACACATTGTTTTCTGTCTGTATTTATCTGTAAAAATCCGTAAAAACGGAAAACAGGGAGCCCTACTTATAATGCACGTTTTGCTCTTGTGATGGTTGATTACCATTCTAAATGGCCAGAGGTAAAGTTTGTGGCAAGTGCCACCACTCAAGTCATTATTACCTTTTTCAAAGAAGTTTTTGCGCGTGAGGGGTCCCCCGAGGTTCTTGTGACGGACAACGGGGTACAACTCATATCACAGGAGATGGAGAGTTTCCTACGCATGTGTGGCATTAAGCATTTGACCACATCACTTTATGAACCAAGGGAGAATGGCCAAGTGGAGCGATTCAATCGGGTTCTAAAGGATGGTCTTGATTCTGCTTGTAAGTCAAGTGAGTCCTGGAGGGATGTGGTAAGAAAAAGGTTATGGATGTACCATATCACCCCCCACTCGGGGATAAAATTCCGATGAGGGGTTTATGATCTGTCCTCAGAAGAAACCTGTTTCCCCACACATAGTTGCGGAAATGCTCTATGGCCCAAATGCATGCTAATAACTCTCTCTCAATCACTGCATACCTTCTTTCAGTAGCTGAGAGAGTTCTAGATGTGAACGCTACACACCATTCTTCCTTCCCAGAGCACTGACTAAGTACTCCTCCCAGACCGTAAAGGCTGGCATCGACAGTAATGATGCATTTTTATTTAAGCAAAAAGACTTGAGAGTGGGAGCATTCACAATCTCACTTTTGATTTGTTTAAAAGCTGTTTCCTGTCTGTCTAACCAGACAAACTCGGTCAATTCTCTGAGGGGCTCCATCTTGGGGGCAAAATTCTGTATGAATTTACTATAGTATTCACACAGACCAGAAAAAGAGAGAAGTTTCTCTCTGTTGTCAGGTGAAGGTGCATTGATAATGGCATCGACCAAAGATTTTTTGGGTACCAAACCCTCACCCGAGAGAGTGTGACCAAGATACTCCACCGATTTGCGGAAAAATTCGCATTTACTGGCTTTAAGTGTCAAACCACTCTTTCTCAACCTTAGGCAAACTTCTTTTACATGTTGGAAATGATCATCCTCATTCTTAGAAAAAATGAGGATGTCATCCTGGAAACATATCACAAAGTTACCGACATCTTTAAATATGTGGTACATGGCCCTTTGAAAAACAGATGCTGCCGACGCTAGGCCGAAAGGCATCCTTTTGAACTGAAACAATCCATGAGGAGTGATAAAAGAAGTGAAGTGTTTGGAGTCTCCAGTGAGCTCAATTTGGTGGTACGCAGAGCGAAGATCAAAAGTGGAAAAAATGCATGCACCATCCAACATACACACCATCTCGTTGATATTAGGAAGTGGGTGGCAATCAGCAACCAAGTTGGCATTCAACGCTCTTATATCTACACACAACCTAAGGCTTTTGTCAGGCTTCTGTGTCAAAACAATAGGAGAAACCCATTCGTATGACTCAATCTCTTCAATTATTCCACCATTAACCATATCATCCAACATAGATTTCAACTCAGCTCTAACACTGATGGGGACCCCCCTAAGCATTTGCTTGACGGGTACCGATCCTTCTCTTACTTTTATCCTATGGCTGAGACCTTTAAGCTTACCGAGATCTTCAGAAAACACATCAGGAAATAATTTAGTAAAATCATCAGCACAGGAAGCAGTTATAGCAAGAACAGACACAGGTTCTTTCTCCCTGGGATTTAACACAATACCAAGGGGTCCATTACGATGGCGGGCGGACAAAGTCCGCCCGCCATCGCAACGGAGAAAGGGACCACCCGCCACATGTGCGGCGGTCCCGCGATTCGAATTAGGATGCACCCGCCACACTGGCGGGCGCATCCCCCATACTCAGCATTGTGGCAGGCGGTGCTCACAGCACCGCCCGCCACAATGCTGGAAATGCATGTTGTGCATTTGTATGCACAGGGTGACAGGCACCGCGCGGTGCCTGCCACCTTGTGCATTCAAATGCAGGGGGGTACCATAGGTACCCCCCATGTGCACCCCCCACCCCGCCAACACCCTGGGGGCCTGCAACGGGCCCCCAATTGCAATTACCGTATGCCTTTCCATGGCGGCAACGCCGCCATGGAAAGGCACACCTCCGCCAGCATCGTAATATGGATGGCGGTGTCTTGCAGACACCGCCACCATATAATGCCTCTTTCCGCCGGTCGGCGAGTCGACCAGCGTGGCAGACGGTGATTTTCCGTCCGCCGGGGTCCCCCCGCCATAGTAATATGGCGGGGGGTAAATGTGTGGCAGGCGGAGGGAAATAGCGGGCGGATCGCCACCGCCATATGGGCGGTGGCGATCCGCCCGCTATTGTAATGACCCCCAAGTTTGGCCTGGTCACGACACCCCAGCACATTTACACCCTTGAGAGCTACATAAATCTTAATAAAAGCACTGCTTTCTTTGAATTCAATGAGTACTTCTTTGAAACCTATAAAGTCAATATTAGAGCCATCAAAATTCTGTGCCACAATATCAGGTTTGCATAAAGATCTCAGATCAAGTAAGTTCCCAAAAGATTCCAAGCAGTATTGCCTTGTGATAATAGTCCAAGGTGACCCAGAGTCCGCCATAAGCTCCAAGGGGCATATTACCAAGGATTTGCGATAATTATCGCACAGCGCGCTTAGCGCTGTTTTTTTTATCGCCGGCTATCGGTGGATTTCATAGCGGAGATAACGCGTTATTATCAACGCTTATCTCCAAGGCGGTAAAAAATCCAGCGATAGCAGCGAAACCCAGCAATAGCGCGAGAAATCCAGCGATAAATTCACTGCGCTAATGAAAAGCTTGCTAATAGGCAGGTGAGGACTTAACCTTACAATCCACCTCCCATTGACAAGAATGGTTAAGTCAAGTTTTTAGCAGGTGTTAAATTCCAGCGCTAATCGTGGTTAGCACGACTTTTTTTATCGCTTCGTGGTTCTGGGGCCGCGTTGATAATAAGGCGAAGTTGTGTCTGCGAGTGTTTCCATGACGTGTTAGTCAGGAACGCCTACTTTGCATGTCATTAGCGATATATATCGCTGACATGCAAAGCGGCACCAAAACGGTCGCTTTCGCCAAAAAGCTGTCGCTAACAGCTGATAGCGACAGCTTGCTAATAGGGCGATAGAGATATCGCCGCTTTAGCGGCAAAAAGTGCCACTAAAGCGGCGATACCGCCCTTGCTAATATGCCCCCAGATTCCTTCCAAGAATACTAACCATACATTTAGGTGGACCAATCTTGTCAGCTTTAGAATCATCAAATGAGTCTCGAAGGGAAACTACAATTCCAGACTCTAATTCAGATTGACTATCGGATCACTGACAGAATATAGAATGCCAAAATATCGACCTACCAAAATATCGTGGATAAAATATAGAATGCTAACATATCGAATTCCTATCTACAAACAGGTAAGTACAAAAATATCGAATCCAAAATATAGTTGTAAATAATATAGGGGCATATTAGCAAGACCCACGTTAAAATTATCGCCGTTTTAGCGGCAGGAAACTGCCGCTAAAGCGGCGATAATGGAGCTTGCTAATATGCGTTATGGAATTCCAATAGAAGCCCAGATTAGATGTCCTGCACATCTAACCTGGGCTTCTATTGGAATTCTATAACGCATATTAGCAAGCCCATTATCGCCGTTTAGCGGCAGTTTCCTGCCGCTAAAACGGCGATAATTTAACGTGGGTCTTGCTAATATGCCCATAGTTTGTTAAAATATCGAATTTTTAAATGTCTTAAAATTAATGTAAAATTAATGGAATAATAAATATAATTAACTAAAACATACTTAAAAATACTTAAATAACCTTAAAATTAATAAATAATTAATGTAAGTTATAAAAAAATAAACATACATTTATATTTTTTAATACATATATATATTAACTTAATATTATTAAAAAATATTAAATATTTTTAGCGTAGGATAGCAGGAGGGTAAAATTTACTATTATCACTCCAGAGAGTGCAACAGTAAGGAAAGCGTTGGATAGCGTGAGGGTAAAAATTACTATTTCCACTCCAGTGAGTGCAACAGTAGGGAAAGCGTTGGATAGCGTAGGGGTAAAATTACTATTCCCACTCCAGAGAGTGCAACAGTAAGGAAGCGTTGGATAGCGTAGGGGTAAAAATTACTATTCCCACTCCAGTGAGTGCAACAGTAGGGAAGCGTTGGATAGCGTAGGAGTAAAATTACTATTCCCACTCCAGAGAGTGCAACAGTAAGGAAAGCGTTGGATAGCGTAGGGGTAAAATTACTATTCCCACTCCAGTGAGTGCAACAGTAGGGAAAGCATTGGATAGCGTAGGGGTAAAAATTACTATTCCCACTCCAGTGAGTGCAACAGTAGGGAAAGCGCTGGATAGCGTAGGGGTAAAAATTACTATTCCCACTCCAGTGAGTGCAACAGTAGGGAAAGTAATGATTTAATATTTAAATAAAAATAAATTAATTATCAATACCAATAAAAATTAATTAAAATTAATTACCAATTACAAAATATTTAATAATTAATTAATTATAAATACCAATAAATATTATTTATTAAAAATTAATTACCTATTAATAATTAACAACCAATTAATTTTCAATACCAAAAATGTAACAAGTAATAAAAAAATACCAATTAATATTTAATTAACAATAAATTAATTATCAATACACAAAAATAATTTCATTAATTACTTAATTACAATTAAATTACTTCCCACCCTATTCTCCTATAAACCCACAACCCGCTCCGAATAATAAATTAATACAATTAACATAATTATCAATTTATCAATTAATAAAAATTAATTACCAATTAATAAAAATTAATTACCAATTAATAATTAATTAACAATAAATTAATTATCAATACAAATAAATTTAAATAAATATTTACTTAATTACAATTAAAATACTTCCACGCTATTCCCCTATAAACCCACAACCCGCTACAGAACTAAAACGCAAAATTAAATTAAAAATAATTAATAATTCCTAAAAATTAATATTTAATTTACTATAATTAAATTACTTCCCACCCTATTCCCCTATAAACCCACAACCCGCTACGGAATTAAATTTACGCAAAAATGAAATAACATAAAATTCATTACTTTAAAAAATTAAACATACATTACAAAAATAATATACACTTTTAACACATATACTAACATAGAAAACACTTTAAAAAATTCGATATTATTAAAAATTCGATATATTTTAATGCCTATATTATGTACTTCGATATTTTGACAGTCGATATTACTTACCTGCATTTCGATATTTTTAACCACTATATTATGTCCATTCGATATTATGTCCATTCTATATTTTGACTTCGATATTCTGTCCATTCTATATTTTTTTTTGGATATTTTGTCTAGTTACCTGACTATCATCACCCAAGGATAGATCATGAGAAATACAAGAAATTTTCCCTTTGGAGTAGTTGGAAGACGAAGCAGAAGAAGTACTTTTCTTACTATTAGTATCCTTGCACATTTTGGAAAAATGCCCCATACGTCCACATTTGCTACTGGACTTGATGAGTTCAGCACGGATTCTCCAGGCAGCGTGAGCATTTAGAAATGAGACGCTGTGGATGATTGATTCTTTCAACGCTGCAGCTTGCAATCTTTTGGATTTCATCTTATTCACGCCACAATATTGTGCGGACCACCATACGAGGGGCTGTATCCTGCTCTACTCCACCTTTGGTTGCCCTCCCTCCCTTCCCCTCCCACAGTCCTGAGGAAGACCCGCCCACAGAGGATATAAATTACCCTAACTGCACCAGGGTCGAAACGTCGACACTCTCCCCCAGTGGGCCTGTACCTGACATCCTCCTATCCCTTCCCTTTTCACAGATGAACACTCGCTGTGCAACATCAGAAAATCATGAAATAAATACCTGAAAAGTCTATGAGGGACAGGCCTATTTGTAAAACTGGTGCTACTGTGAACCGTGACCAGTTTACTAAAAATATTGAACTGATTGTTTGCTGAATTTGCCTTCTAGTTTTCCCCTCCTTTTATATCTATCTTATTTCACGAGCACTATTCCCCTTCACACTCCCTATGGTGATCTGTTATAAAGAAAAATAAACAGTCACTATTAGAGCGATACTGGGTGCTTTGTGTTCTTTGAGGATATACATGTTTGCATATTATATAAATTGGTGGTACATTAATGATCCAATACTATTGTATATGTATCTTATTTTTGACTGTTGAATGTTTTTTACAACTAAATTGTAGCGCTTAAAAGTCTAGGACCATTGTTCTCTATACCACTTATTACCCAGGTCCGTGGACAATTGTGGGTTACCCCATTATACCTTAATGACACTCTTTCCCAATGGCAGGACAACGTGGAAAAGAGGCTATGTGACCACGATTACCACATCTGTAACAGTAAAAACTTTTGGAATTGGGGTTACTCCTGAAGTTGGTATTGTATGGGCCTTTAGAAGTACCAGGCGTGACACTGTTCACTTCACTTGAAATGGAAGGCTTACTTTCTTTGTTGAGGGACTTCATCCACTTTTCCGACTGTTCTAAAGCTTTGGCAGTGCTGATGGCAGTTTCCAAGTTAGGGTCACCCAAAATCCAAAGTTGCTCTTGGACTTTTTTACTTCTCACATGAACAATGATTTGGTCCCTGATCATCTCATCAGTGATCAAACTAAAGTTACAATGCAAACACAATGCACGAAGGGCAGTAAGGAAATTATCAAAACACTCTCCCTCTTCTTGGGCTTTAGTGTAAAACTTAAACCTATTTAACGCAACACTAGTAGTAGGTTTAAATCTGTTTTCAATGCGTAAAATAGCTTCATCGTAGACATTATAATCACCCCCAGACCTTACAGGAGGGAGAGTCTTGTAAACCACTTGACCCTCAGAACCTAAACAATGAAGGAAAATGTTCTTCTTTCTTTTAGCAGACATGCGTTTGCCATCAATAGCTTTAAGATAAGTGATAAACTCTTCTTTCCACCTTGACCAGGGAATGGGTGGTTCACCTTTGCTTTTCAGAAACTTACTTGGTGGATCAAACTGCATGGTACAAATATATTAGGCACAATACCTCTAATATAACTTCAAAGTAATAAAAAGGACAATAAATGCAAAGAATAAATAAATAACTGTCAGCATGAAATAGTAGTAGTGGAAAACACTAAACAGCTTTGACATAAATAGCTTAAATGTTGATCATTTGCATGAATGGTGTATAAAAGTCAAGGTATGCCTGTCACCGTAAATAAACAGGCTGAGTAATGAGTATCCAAAAATTTATAGTATAGTGAAATATGGTCTGCCTGTCACCGTAGTATGAACAGGCATCCTACCTGTACATTAGTAAGAAAAAACACCATCCATGAACTAGCACAAAATATGAACAAAAGTGTTGAAGCAATATAAAAGGTACCGTAGTAAGCGCTGTGCTGAAAAGATAATGCGCTGTAGAAGAGTGTCGTTAGCTGAGGGAAGAGACAAGCGCTCCCAACATTAGATGATCACTATTTTCCGATCCGATGGTTTCTTCTGGCATCAGGGGAAATACTGGTAAAATCAAGATGGCCACCGTCGTGGTGACACACGAAGTGGCCGACGTGAAGAACACATTCCAAATATGACGCGCAGGGGAAAGCGTCACAGCAGCAGTATCCAAGCAACAGACGCGGTGCGCAGTCAGAAACGTAGTAACGAAGGTATCCCAATGTCTAGGCAACCGTTGCTAAAGACCACTGGCAGACGTCACAACTGGCAGAAACGGAGATGGCCGTTGACGATGGGAAAGCCGCCAAAACGAACAAAATCCACCGGAAACACAGAGAAAGGGTGAAAATGATACGGTTTTCACCAAAGAACGTCGGAATCTCACCAGAGTTAATCAAAGCTGTTCCGGTGAGTAAAAAACATTCAGAAAATGAAAATCGGGTCCGGAAGACGTCGCTGCACCTGTGCCGCAGGAAACATGCAGCAAGCGAAGTCTTCAATGAATCGTCGCCACTTGTAAAAATGTAAAAATCCAGAAGGTAAGTGAAAATGAAGTTTATTGCAAGAGCGGCACAGCACATCCAAACGATGCAGGAATAAGGCAGTAACTGAAAAATCACAGAACTCTGGAACATGGAATCCAAAAGCGTACAACGCAGGTACATGGTTACATGTTCCAAGAGGTGAGAAAGCACAAGGGAAAAGGAGGGAGGGGAAAGAGGGGAAGATGAAAAAGGAATGTAACAGGGATTTTGACAGCATGTTTGGTGTGAAGCATGCGGGTGGACTGGTGTGGCAGTGGGTTGTGCCTTTTGATGTTTGGAGAGTCGGCAGTCAGAGGTATTTGTGAACTTAGAGATTCTACAGGATGGGATTGTTTAGGAAGAGATGAGTGGTGAAGAGGGAGAGACTATGGCAAGCCTTATGAATTTACTGTGCAGTAGAGATACATCAGTTCAAAAACAAAAAGGGGAAAGAGAGGTAATACAAGTAGAATCATCCTCCCAAATAATGTATATAAACAACAAGATTCTACCTATATCCTAATAATGTGTTTTATTATGTTGAGAAAAAATCCTGTGAAAGTGGTTAAAAGTTCTTGTGTATCTGTGAATTGTCACAGGAAACACTCAATGTTTTTAAAATACCCCTCACACACTAAGGGGTCGATTCCGATTCGGGCCGGAAAAAGCACCGACCGACTCGGATCCGGAAATAATACCGACCGACACGTACCTGTGGAGCCCGACACGCCAAGTACGATGCAAGGCGTGCAAAATCCGACCGACACGTACCGAACCCAAGTCGACCGACCGAGCCGCACGGAAAACAGCAATCCGGTCGGAAAAACACGCGAATCCAACCGACCGACACGCACCCGGAACAAATCCCACCGAAACGTACACGCGAACTCCAAACCGCAAAGTACGATGCAAGGCGCGAAAACCACGAGCGAGTCGGACGGAGGCCAAGCCGTACGACCGACACACATACAAAACCGAGCCGAAGCAACACAAAACACCGCGACCGACGCGTACGCAGCATAGAAAACTGCACATACACAGCGTGAACGAAACGGAGAAGACCGTACGAGACAAATGCAGGGTCCGACTCGGTCACAAGAACGTTTCCAACATACACAGACAGTACACAAGGAAAAATCACCCAAAAAGGCCAAACAAGCAATTACCAAGCCAATAAATACTGGGGGGTGGGGACAGAGAACAAAGACACACCCACAACTCCACCCATATAAAGGACACAAATCACAACCATGAGCCTTTGCAAATGCCATTCCACTGCCAGCACCCAAGAGTAAGCAACCACACACCCACAGCTCATCCCTCACACAAGCCACACACCATCAGCACACCAACAAATACCCACCTCACATACACCCAGCAAAACACACACTCACACACCCTCACCTGCACACCAACACACACATCACTCACCATCACCACCCATCACCATGCCCCCAAGAAGAATCCCAAGTTCCTAGATTGTGAATTGGAAGTCATGGTAGACGAGATCCTCAGGGTAGAGCCACAGCTGTTTGGCACACTGGTCCAACAGACCCCCATCTCCCAGAAAACCAAGATGTGGGAGAGGATCATCAACAGGGTGAACGCACAATCACCATGTCGGCGCACAAAGAGCGACATCCAGAACAGATGGTATGACGTGCGCAGGAGGGTACGGGACCTGCTCAAAAAGGACTACATCAACAGCCAATACACCGGCAGTGGCCCTCCTGCCAAGCCAATATACCTCAGGCCCTGGGAGGAGAAGGTGCGGGCCATCCTTCCGCCAGTGAGCGTATATGGACTAGAGGACATCCCAGAGCCTGGTGAGTACACAACAAATGTACACAATATACTGCCACAAAACACACACACATCACTGTCAAGGGGAGAGTCAAACCATGCACTCATAGCAATTACACAGCAACCAGAACAGAATCATCCCAAAATGTGTATGTCAGTCAGATAAACACAACACATGCCATCAAAAAAGTCACATCCAACTGTGCCATCACATGTACAAACACAACTACAACTACAGCTAGGCAGTGGCACAAATAGAACTAACAAACACATCCAGACATGTAGCCACCACAACAACACCAACACACAGTGAAGACCACTCAAAGGAAGGAATTCTGTGTATGCTGGCCAAGTCAGTGTAGCCAATAGCATCATGGGAGTCGCAGTCACACATATTGCCCCCCACAACTGTCCCATCAACACCACCATGAACCATGCGCACATCACAGGGAGTGGAGAAGGACTCACAAGATGGCTGACACTGGCAACTGCTGTGGGGAGCACAAGGCCCTGCTGGCAACTGTGCACCAACAAACAGCAGGACACCACTGACTGACATCCTGAGAGACAACTTCCACTCCCTGCAATGCAAGCACGTTCCATGGTGGGATATCTGGCTAGCTGGGTGGGAAGGAGGACTTGCAGCACTGACCATAGTCACAAGCACCTCCCCTCACACACACCCCAACACAAACTCCACAGAACCCACCTGGTAGAATGCAATGCCCCCATCCTAACACAAGATCCCACAAAGAACCACCACCCTGGGTTATGTTGTGTGAAGCACAGGGCCACTCTTGGGACTTTTAGCCAAACAACTGCCAGGACAACACTCCCAGCCATCCTGTCAGCACAGCCAGCCCACCCCACAGGGAAGCAGAGTCAAAAGGAAGGAAGCATGGGCATGCTGGGAAGGGGGTGGAGGCAATAGCATGATGGGAGTCGTAGTCACTGATATTGGTCACCCCACAACTGTCCCATCAACACCACCCTGAACCATGCTCACATCACAGGGAGTGGAGAAGGACTCACAAGATGGCTGACACTGGCTACTGCTGTGGGGAGCACAAGGCCCTGCTGGCAACTGTGCACCAACAAACAGCAGGACACCACTGACTGACATCCTGAGAGACAACTTACACTCCCTGCAATGCAAGCACGTTCCATGGTGGGATAACTGGCTGGCTGGGTGGGTGGGAAGGAGGACTTGCAGCACTAACCATAGTCACAAGCACCTCCCCTCACACACCCCCAACACAAACTCCACAGAACCCACCTGGTAGAATGCAATGCCCCCATCCTAACACAAAGATCCCACAAAGAACCACCACCCTGGGTTATGTTGTGTGAAGCACAGGGCCACTCTTGGGACTTTTAGCCAAACAACTGCCAGGACAACACTCCCAGCCATCCTGTCAGCACAGCCAGCCCACCCCACAGGAAGCAGAGTCAATAGGAAGGAAGCATGGGCATGCTGGGAAGGGGGTGGAGGCAATAGCATGATGGGAGTCGTAGTCACTGATATTGGTCACCCCCACAACTGTCCCATCAACACCACCCTGAACCATGCTCACATCACAGGGAGTGGAGAAGGACTCACAAGATGGCTGACACTGGCTACTGCTGTGGGGAGCACAAGGCCCTGCTGGCAACTGTGCACCAACAAACAGCAGGACACCACTGACTGACATCCTGAGAGACAACTTCCACTCCCTGCAATGCAAGCACGTTCCATGGTGGGATAACTGGCTGGCTGGGTGGGTGGGAAGGAGGACTTGCAGCACTAACCATAGTCACAAGCACCTCCCCTCACACACCCCCAACACAAACTCCACAGAACCCACCTGGTAGAATGCAATGCCCCCATCCTAACACAAGATCCCACAAAGAACCACCACCCTGGGTTATGTTGTGTGAAGCACAGGGCCACTCTTGGGACTTTTAGCCAAACAACTGCCAGGACAACACTCCCAGCCATCCTGTCAGCACAGCCAGCCCACCCCACAGGGAAGCAGAGTCAAAAGGAAGGAAGCATGGGCATGCTGGGAAGGGGGTGGAGGCAATAGCATGATGGGAGTCGTAGTCACAGCTCTACATCCCCCACCACATGGCCCAGCAAGCTCACACTCACGCATGCACATCCCACAGAGAGTGGAAAGGCCCATCAAAGATGTCTGACACTGTTGCTGTGTCGTGGGGAGCACAAGGGCATGCTGGGTACTGCACACCAACCAACAGCAGGACACCACTGTCAGCCATCTTGCCATTGCTCTCACACCCACACACACTGAACTCCCCACAAAAGCAAGTAAGTATGGGAATGCTGGGAAGTGGGGTGGAGGCAATAGCATGATGGGAGTCGTAGTCACAGACATAGCTCACCCCCACAACTGTCCCATCAACACCACCCTGAACCATGCTCACATCACAGGGAGTGGAGAAGGACTCACAAGATGGCTGACACTGGCTACTGCTGTGGGGAGCACAAGGCCCTGCTGGCAACTGTGCACCAACAAACAGCAGGACACCACTGACTGACATCCTGAGAGACAACTTCCACTCCCTGCAATGCAAGCACGTTCCATGGTGGGATAACTGACTGGCTGGGTGGGTGGGAAGGAGGGCCGGCTGTCAACCAAACACAACCAATGCAGACCATGTTCACACCCCAAAAAATGCATAGAAATGCCCAAATAATGCAGGACAATGTGCCACACCAATATCAACCCCTGACTGTGACGACTTAGGACAATGCAATGTACAGGCCCGCACCCAGAGGCACAGTCACAACTGTCATGTGTGTCAACCATTGATGCCTGCAGAAACATAACATACATTGTGTGTGTCTCCCAAAAACAGGTGATGATGGGGACACAGCAGCAGACGCTGAGGAGTCCCAGTCCCAGGCTCAAGAGGATGCGGAGCTCACTGGCGTCGTACAGCCTCTGTCCTCCTCGGACGATGAAGACCAACCTGGCACATCCGGTGCAAGTCTACATGCAGCACCAGCAGGACCACCAGCTGCAGCACCAGCAGGACCACCAGCTGCACCCCCTGCACCCACCCCTCCAACGACTGTTACCACAAATACCATCCCTGCCGACATGGACAGAACAAGGAGCAACACCAGCACAGGGACCCTGGACCAACCTGGGGCCATGGACACCACCACCACCACCAACCCCCAAGGTGGACCAGGGTTATCTGTGCGTGCCACTGCACACACTGCACATGTCAGCAGGGGTGGTGGGAGGGGTGGGAGACAGAGGTCGCTGCTTGCAGGCGTTGCTGGTGTGCATGATGACCCACAACTGGTACGCATAGCTGATGCGTACCAGTCCAGCACCGGAGATCTCAGCCAGGTAGTGGGGCTCCTCAGAGACATGAAACAGCAGCAGGCTGCCCATCATGCCCGCTTGGACTCCCACATGTCCCACGTGGAGTCACACATGTCCCGCGTGGACTCACACATGTCCCGCGTGGAGTCCAAGTGGGATGCACTGCATGAGATGACGGCGGTGCACAGGGACATTTTACAATGCCTCCGCCAGATGAACAGCAACCAGTCCACACCTCCCTGTGTGCCAACAACATCTGGTGCCGAACAAACTGCAACTGCCACAGGGAGGGAGGATGACTCTGGCGGAGAGTCCCCTGCACCGCAGCAGCCTGTGCTGAGGGCCCCCAAGAAGAGGGTCGTCCGAGGAGGGGCAAGTGAGAGGCCGATGGCCAAGCGCAACTCCCAGGAAGCCTGAACCTGTTCTGGATGTTCACCTTTGTGCACAGACTGTTCACCCTGTTGACGGCAACACTACTCCCACACATTGCATGGGGAGTACAAGTTGGACCAATGTGTCAGACAACTGTGGCCCCGATACTGGGGATTCTGTCTACCAGGACTTTCAATTCACCTAGGAACTTCGGATTGCAAGATTTATGTACAGCACTACCCATCCTATGCACTATTCACACAAATGTATCACAATAAACACACTAATACACCATACTTGCCTCTGTTGTGATTCCAACGTGGGTGCTGTTATGGGGATGATGAACTGCAAAATTACACTGTGTATGCGAACTGCAACAGCAAGGACAACACAGGCATGTGAGTAAAGGCAACGTGACACATATGAGGGAGACACACCACCAGGGCTACACAACACATACACACCTAGGCCATCTGACTCATTGCCTACACTGATGTTGCCAGGGAAGACGGTGCAATGCACAGACACCACACCCATTCCCAGTTGTAGTCAAGTAGCCCACAGGTGCAGTAAGCAAATGGCAGTCAAATGTGTGACCACAGACAACGCACATCACAAAGTGAAGCACAGGTTTATTACACAGTTGCAACATGTCGTAACCACTACAGATGCAAGGTAATCCCACCTGGCAGCGGGCACACAGTCAACAACTGTAGACGGAAGGAAGTCCATGGGTGTGGCGCACATCACCTGTAGGGACACAACAGCTACCAGCCTGGAAGTGCAATCACGTCGTCGGTGGACACAGTTGACCAAACGAATCTGAAAGTACCCTGTGAAGGACAGAAATGACACACAGTCAAAAGCAATGGAGTACAGGACAGAACAGCAAAACTCATGCACAATACATGTTACAAGATACCCACCCAGAACCAAGTTAGCATGTCAACACTGTTGGGGAGTACAGCCCACCTGTAAGCACACATCGCAACACACATCCAGTCAAGTAGCCCATGGACACACTCCAACAGCACCAGAGCACCACCTACACATCATGCCAACTCACATCATTGACATGACACCTCAGGATACTCACATTCAGCTAAAGAAGTTGGTGATGAGCTGTGTGCGGACATCACCATCATCATCATCATCATCATCGTCACTGGCATCGTGGTCCAGGCCAGGATCCTCCACAGGTGGCGGATGTTGGTCATTGTCATCCTGGATGAGAGGCAACTCCTTCCGCACTGCCAGGTTGTGGAGCATGCAGCAGACGATGATAATCTTGCACACTTTCGCAGGGGCATATGGGAGGGACCCTCCGGTCTTGTCCAGGCAGCGGAGCGGCTCTTCAGGAGACCAAATGTCCGCTCAATCACTCTCCTGGTCCGACCATGTGCCTCATTGTAGCGCATCTGGGCTGGTGTCACAGGGTTCCTGAGGGGTGTCAGCAACCACGGCATGTTGGGGTATCCCGAGTCACCTACGGACAGACAAGTGCACATTAGCTGACTTGGAAAAGTGGGCGGAATACTACAGATCAGATCACACACAATGGCACAAAGTCAGTACACACCGACAAGCCAGGCACGCTGGTTCTGCATCTGTGCCATCATCCTGGGGATGCGACTACTCCTCATCACAAAGGCATCGTGTGCTGAACCAGGGAAACGGGCACACACGTGTGTGATGGTCATGTCTGCAAGACACACCACCAGTGCATTGACCGAGTGGTAGTGCTGTGCGGTTCCTGTAGGCCTGCTCCTGGGCCTGTGGTGGTACCAAAGCCACATGTGTCCCATCAATGGAGCCAATGACATGCGGCATCCTCCCCAGGGCATAAAAGTCACTCTTCACGTCAGTGAGTCGTCGCAGTCTAGGGAAATAGATGTACCGGTTCAGGAATAGCAACATTGCCGCCAAAACATCGCGGAGCACACGGCTCAACATGGTCTGTGACATCCCACCAGCAGTCGCCACAGTATGTTGGAAGGTACCGGTGGCAAAGAAGTGTAGGGCTGCCATCACCTTCACCTTGGGGGTCAGCGCTGTAGGATTACGGCCGGCCAGGCTGCAAATGTGGGGACAACTGCACTGCCAAATCCTCAATCAGCTGCCTGGTGAAGCGGTACCGTCGGATGCTGTCCCGTTCCACCATCGTTGCCAGGTCTGGGAATGGTCGATGGACAGCAGGAGCCCTGCAGTGCAGAGGAGAAGTAAGCAAGATTGTCAGTCACCCCACATATGCGGCATTGAACACACTCAATATCCCAACATACATCATTATGAGGCACAACTACATGAAGTGTGCAGTTCCGTAAGGACATGTATGGTACATACATGGCCAACATCTGTCAACACGGTCCAACAGGTGGCATCAATTAGTCCCAGGTTGGCCCATTGGATATCATGAGGCCGTGTCACAGTTCCCATCTCCTGCTGCCGTGTCACAATCACCCCCCACAGTGACATGTGAGGACAGATGTGCCCCAGGCACCACAGCTCAACGACAGGTACATTCCCAGGGACCCTGTATTGCCACATGGACACTGGCATTACATGGAGTATCATGTATACACCACAGCAAAACAACCATGACCCCCACAGGTAGTGGCCCCACTTGCCACGGCAGGACAGACATGGACGTCTGTGACACACACACGCACAACATCAAAGTCCATGCACACACAACCTGGATGTGGAGACTGTCTCCCATTGTGCACATGAAATCAGAGACATTGTAAACACTACATGCACAAAGACTGTGGAGGACCATCACTATTGTGCCACTGGGACACCCTGGCTCAAACATACCGTCCCACATGGGACTCACGGGGTATGTGACATGACATACACATACACCACCGTGAAATGTGACCATGGCACATGCACAGATATGAACAGTTGCACATCACAGTGGTCATGTACACGTAACACCCAGGATCCTGTCCCCATGAACACGTGCACAGCCTGGGGGTGGCTGCCCACAGGTGACACCCACAGGACAACATGTACACCAACATACACACAATAGGAAATGCAGCCTTACATGCCTTATGATAAAGTTTGGACAGGCTGTCGTGATGTAGGTGTGCCCCTCACTCCCTGGGAGCTATCTGTGGCTGGCATATGTCCATCTGAGACAGGCATGCTGACATATGCCAGTCACATGTACAGTGATGCGTTGAACAGCAATGGACCGGTCGGTGCCCCCGGCCGGCCCATTGCATTCAATGTGTGCGGGTGCGCGTTGTACCCCTGTCGCGTTGTACCCTGTCGCGTTGTACCCTGTCAGCGTTGTACTGCAATGGACCGGTCGGTGCCCCGGCCGGCCCATTGCATTCAATGTGTGCGGGTGCAGCGTTGTACCCTGTACGCGTTGTACTGCAATGGACCGGTCGGTGCCCCGGCCGGCCCATTGCATTCAATGTGTGCGGGTACGCGTTGTACCCCTATGCGCGTTGTACTGCAATGGACCGGTCGGTGCCCCGGCCGGCCCATTGCATTCAATGTGTGCGGGTGCAGCGTTGTACCCCTATGCGCGTTGTACTGCAATGGACGATCGGTGCCCCGGCCGGCCCATTGCATTCAATGTGTGCGTAGTACGCGTTAGTACCCCTGTACGCGTTGTACTGCAATGGACCGATCGGTGCCCCGGCCGGCCCATTGCATTCAATGTGCGCGAGTGCAGCGTTGTACCCCTATGCGCGTTGTACTGCAATGGACCGATCGGTGCCCCGGCCGGCCCATTGCATTCAATGTGTGCGCGAGTACGCGTTGTACCCCTGTACGCGTTGTACTGCAATGGACGATCGGTGCCCCGGCGGCCCATTGCATTCAATGTGTGCGTGAGTACGCGTTGTACCCCTGTACGCGCGTTGTACTGCAATGGACCGATCGGTGCCCGTGCCGGCCCATTGCATTCAATATGTGCGGGTGCGCGTTGTACCCCTATGCAGCGTTGTACTGCAATGGACCGATCGGTGCCCCGGCCGGCCATTGCATTCAATGTGTGCGGGTACGCGTTGTACCCCTGTACGTGTTGTACTCGCAGCTCCACCATTAAGTGAGGCCTGCCCCTGCACTCTCGAGTGTTGGTGATCGAGGCCCTCCTCCACCCGCAGGTTTCCCTGCGCCTCATCCCTGGTGGTCCAGTGGACCTCTGTCTCCTTCCTCTAACTCTGCTCTTTCACTCGTTTTTCTACCTTTTATCTTTCACCTTTCTGCACTTTTCTGCATCTCTTCTCTTTTGTGCCTTATTTCTGCTCATTTTCCCTTCCTCTCGCTCTGCCCTTTCACTTGTTTTCACTCGTTTTTCTACCCTCTTTTATCTTTCACCTTTCTGCACTTTTCTGCATCTCTGCTCTTTTGTGCCTTATTTCTGCTCATTTTCCCTTCCTCTCGCTCTGCCCTTTCACTTGTTTTCACTCATTTTTCTACCCTCTTTTATCTTTCTCCTTTCTGCATCTCTGCTCTTTTGTGCCTTATTTCTGCCTATTTTCCCTTTTTCTTTATCCCTTATTTCCTCCCTTTACCTTTCCCCGCCGCTGCTGCCCCCGCGGCCCCTCCCCCAGCGCGACCGGCCCAATCCAGCTCCCCTCCCCGCTCCCGCCTCCCAGCTGTCCAGCCCTCCCGACCCCTACTTAATGGCGGCCACTGCGGGGACAGGCGAGCAAGACCACTGACTCATTGTCAGTGAAATTGCTCTCCCACCCTCGCAGCTCCACCATTAAGTGAGGCCTGCCCCTGCCCCTGCACTCTCGAGTGTTGGTGATCGAGGCCCTCCTCCACCCGCAGGGTTCCCTGCGCCTCATCCCTGGTGGTCCAGTGGACCTCTGTCTCCTTCCTCTAACTCTGCTCTTTCACTCGTTTTTCTACCTTTTATCTTTCACCTTTCTGCACTTTTCTGCATCTCTTCTCTTTTGTGCCTTATTTCTGCTCATTTTCCCTTCCTCTCGCTCTGCCCTTTCACTTGTTTTCACTCGTTTTTCTACCCTCTTTTATCTTTCACCTTTCTGCACTTTTCTTCATCTCTGCTCTTTTGTGCCTTATTTCTGCTCATTTTCCCTTCCTCTCGCTCTGCCCTTTCACTTGTTTTCACTCATTTTTCTACCCTCTTTTATCTTTCTCCTTTCTGCATCTCTGCTCTTTTGTGCCTTATTTCTGCCTATTTTCCCTTTTTTCTTTATCCCTTATTTCCTCCCTTTACCTTTCCCCGCTGCTGCTGCCACCGCGGCCCCTCCCCCCCAGCGCGACCGGCCCAATCCAGCTCCTCTCCCCGCTCCCGCCTCCCAGCTGTCCAGCCCTCCCCGACCCCTACTTAATGGCGGCCACATCGGGGACAGGCGAGCAAGACCACTGACTCATTGTCAGTGAAATTGCTCTCCCACCCTCGCAGCTCCACCATTAAGTGAGGCCTGCCCCTGCACTCTCGAGTGTTGGTGATCGAGGCCCTCCTCCACCCGCAGGTTTCCTGCGCCTCATCCCTGGTGGTCCAGTGGACCTCTGTCTCCTTCCTCTAACTCTGCTCTTTCACTCGTTTTTCTACCTTTTATCTTTCACCTTTCTGCACTTTTCTGCATCTCTTCTCTTTTGTGCCTTATTTCTGCTCATTTTCCCTTCCTCTCGCTCTGCCCTTTCACTTGTTTTCACTCGTTTTTCTACCCTCTTTTATCTTTCACCTTTCTGCACTTTTCTGCATCTCTGCTCTTTTGTGCCTTATTTCTGCTCATTTTCCCTTCCTCTCGCTCTGCCCTTTCACTTGTTTTCACTCATTTTTCTACCCTCTTTTATCTTTCTCCTTTCTGCATCTCTGCTCTTTTGTGCCTTATTTCTGCCTATTTTCCCTTTTTTCTTTATCCCTTATTTCCTCCCTTTACCTTTCCCCGCCGCTGCTGCCCCCGCGGCCCCTCCCCCAGCGCGACCGGCCCAATCCAGCTCCCCTCCCGCTCCCGCCTCCCAGCTGTCCAGCCCTCCTCGACCCCTACTTAATGGCGGCCACTGCGGGGACAGGCGAGCAAGACCACTGACTCATTGTCAGTGAAATTGCTCTCCCATCCTCGCAGCTCCACCATTAAGTGAGGCCTGCCCTTGCCCCTGCACTCTCGAGTGTTGGTGATCGAGGCCCTCCTCCACCCGCAGGGTTCCCTGCGCCTCATCCCTGGTGGTCCAGTGGCACAGCGGGCGCGGGCTGCGGGCGCGCCGCTGGCGCGTCGAAGGTGCGTCAAAGGCAAGCCCGTCTGCCCCCGTCCGCGACCCGACCGCGACCAGCGCCAGAAACCCTGGACCTCCGGCCCGCCAACGCTACGACCCAGCAGCACTCCACGCACTCAACCCAGGCTGCAACAACAGCTGCAAGCTAGCATCACCAGCCGACTCCCACGGACCTTTCAGCTGTCACCGCTGCCGGCACACCTGCAGCACCGCCAAGAACACGGATCCAGCACAACCCGCCCACAAGAACACAACCGAACCGAAGACCCTGCAATGCATCCTCCTCAACGTCCGATCCCTCCACAAACACGCCACAGAAATCTGGGACCTCCTCGACAGCACCACCCCGGACGTAGCGTTCTTCACCGAAACCTGGACCAACACCACCTCGGGACCGGACATCGCCATCGCCATCCCCCAAGGATACAAGATCTCCAGGAAGGACCGCCCCACCCGCCCAGGAGGAGGAATCGCCATCGTCCACAAATCCAGCCTCCGCCTGAGCACACTCCCTGACGAGCCCACAGAACTGATGGAACACCTTCACTTCAAGATACTGGCCAGCCCCACCGCCACCCTCCGAGGAACCCTCATCTACCGACCCCCTGGACCCCGCGGACCCTTCGCCAACTCCATCACGGACATTATCTCCCCGCAGGCCATCGCATCCACCAACTACACCCTGCTGGGAGACCTCAACTTCCACCTCGACAACCAACTGGACCCCAACACCACATCCCTCCTGGACAACCTCCACAACATTGGACTGCGCCAGATCGTGACCGAGCCCACGCACTCAGCAGGACACACCCTCGACCCCCTCTTCACTACAGGAAACTCCATCACCTTCAGCCACACCACCGAACTCCCATGGACCGACCATCGTTGCGTCCACTTCACCTTCAGAACACCCACCATCCACAGACACCAGGACCTGCTTCCACGAAGAAACTGGACCAAAATCACCGACGACCAGCTCACCTCCTCACTCAACAACTCCACCCCAACCATCGCGGAAAACGATGACCCCAACACCGCAGCCCGAACCCTGCATAGATGGATCTCGGACAGCACCAACACCATAGCCCCACTCAAGAAAAACAACAATACCCGCGCCAAGAAAGCAAGATGGTTTACCACCGAACTTCGAGAGTCCAGAAGCACATGCCGCCGCCTCGAAAAGGCCTGGAGGAACACCAAATCCACAGAAGCCCACGACAACTTCAGAGCCGCCACCAACGCCCACCATCAACTCATCAGAGAAACGAGGAAAAAAGCGATTGAAGACAGAATCTCCACCCACGCGCACAACAGCAAGGAACTCTTCAGCATCATCAAGGAGTTCGCCCAACCCACTAGCGAGTCTACCGACATCCCTCCTCACAAGACCTCTGCGACAAACTCAGCACCTTTTTCCACCACAAAATCAAGAGCATCTACGACAACTTCGACGAAGACAACCAACACACTGAACCCTCACCAACCACCCCGACACCCGGAAACCAGCGATTGACGACTGGACAGCCCTCACCACCGAAGACACACTGAAGACAATGAAGTCAATCCACTCTAGGGCCCCCACGGACCCCTGCCCCCACCACATCTTCAACAGAGCCACCGACACCATCGCACCCATGCTCCGCCACACCATCAACCGCTCCCTGGCGACCGCCTGGCTCCCGGCGACTGGAAACACGCCGAGGTCAACCCCTCCTAAAGAAACCCTCAGCGGACCCCACCGACCTCAAAAACTACAGACCCATCTCCCTGCTCCCGTTCCCAGCGAAAGTCATCGAGAAAGCCATCAACATCCAACTCGCCACATTCATTGAAGAACACAACATCCTCGACTCCTCCCAATCCGGCTTCAGAAAAAACCACAGTACGGAAACCGCCCTCCTCGCCGCAACAGACGACATCCGCACCCTACTGGACAAAGGAGAAACAGTAGCCCTCATCCTCCTCGACCTATCAGCGGCGTTCGACACAGTCTCCCGCCGCACCCTAATACGCAGACTCTACGACGCAGGAATCCAGGACAAGGCCCTCGACTGGATCCGCTCCTTCCTCTCCGGCAGGACGCCGCGGGTCAGACTCCCCCTTTCCTCTCGGACCCCACACCTACCACCTGCGGAGTCCCCCAGGGCTCCTCCCTCAGCCCGACGCTCTTCAACGTCTACATGGCTCCACTCGCCCCCATCGTCAGAACCTACGGACTCAACATCGTGTCATACGCAGACGACACCCAGCTCATCCTCTCCCTATCCAACGAGCCCAACACCGCCAGACGCAACTTTCGAGAAGGCATGGAAGCCGTCGCCAAATGGATGAAAAACAGCTGCCTACAACTAAACACCAACAAAACAGAAGTACTCATCATGGGCCCAAACCCCGATGCCTGGAGCGACACCTGGTGGCCCCCGCCCTCGGAAACCCGCCAACCCCCACGGACCACGCACGCAACCTGGGAATCATCCTGGACTCCGAGCTCAAAATGGACCGCCAGATCAACTCTGTCTCGTCTTCCTGCTTCCACACCCTCCGCCTCCTTCGTAAGACCTTCAAATGGATCCCCCTCGAACACCGAAAGACCGTCACTCACGCCCTGGTCACCAGCAGACTCGACTACGGCAACGCACTCTACGCCGGAATAAACAAAAACCTCACCCTCAAGCTACAGAACATCCAGAACGCCGCCGCAAGACTGGTCCTCAACCTGCCAAAACACTGCCACATCTCCCAGCACCTGCGCACACTCCACTGGCTCCCTGTCGAGGCGAGAATCACCTTCAAGATGCTCACCCACGCACACAAGGCCCTCCACGGCACCGGACCAGCATACCTGAACAGCCGTCTCAAATTCCACGCACCCCAAAGGACCCTACGATCAGCCCAGCTCTCCTACACCGTGGTCCCCCGCACCAGAAAGACCAGATCCGGAGGCCGCTCCTTCTCCTTCCTCGCGGCCAAAGCATGGAACGCCCTTCCGCTCCACCTCAGACAGACAACATCGCTCCCCATCTTCGCAAAAAACCTCAAAACCTGGCTCTTCGACAGACCCTCTCCTTGATGGATGGAACCTGCACCCCCCCCCCTCTAGCGCCTTGAGACCCTTACGGGTGAGTAGTCGCGCTTTAACAAACCCCTGATTGATTGATTGATTGATGGGCCGATCGGTGCGCACCCATTGAAAATGGGCTTGCCTGGCAACGGACGCGTTTTCGAATTTTGAACGAGTCGGTTGCTGGAAAATCAGTTGGTCACCCCCAACAATGTTGCAAAATCATGTATGTCATGAAGTTGAAGATTTGAAGGATGCTGTGGGCATGTTTTGGTGCTGCTATTCCATGGATTGGCCAGATTCAGAAGATGCAAACGACTTGGACCTATCACTTTGGACACAAGGGACAGTATCTGCCTCTCAAGCACATATATATTGCTGGCTGTTCCCCTGAGAGCTCACTTGCCTGCACTACATGCTCCAGGACGACATCTGCCACTGCACTGCTGCTGTCTCTGCCCCTCTGGACCCTGCAATGGCACGTACTGTGGAGAGAGCCCCAGCCTTCAGCCTTGAAGAGAACCAGGCCCTGCTGGACAGCCTACTTCCACAGTACAGCAAGCAGTATGGGACACCAGGGGAGCAGGTGAGTGTTCTGTGCACTGCCTTTCTGATTGTGCATATTGTCTGACTAGCAAGGCTGAAAGTCTGCACGCCACTGGCTAGCAGGTTCACTGAGTAGTTGTCACCCCCCATAGTGTGTAGTGACATGCACTGGACAGGTATGGTGCAGTGACAGTGCATTTGAACAAGGTTTTACTTCCCATGCAATGATACCATGTAGTGACGTCTGGCAAACTGTCCATGGGCAGCTTTGCACTGCCTGTGTACATCATGTGCCCCTATGATTGAGACATGTATATGCAACTGTGTCATGCACGGATATGTTGCATGTGTAGTAATGGCCTTTTCACTTTGTGATCCTGACAGGTTAATGCCCATCGGAAGCAGGAGATCTGGAAGGACATCGTCCGTGCCGTCCGGTCCGTGGGGGTCTACAAGCGCCGGATCCGCAACTGCCAGAAGAGGTGGCAGGACCTTCGGGGCTGGACCCGGAGGATTGCACGGGTCCAGCTGAAGCTGTCGCCTCCTCGCAGGAGGGGGCGGAACACGGACCCTGACCCCCACATGCTCCAGATCCTGGCGGTGGTGTTTCCAGACCTGGATGGGCAGCTGAAGGCCAGACAGCAGCAAGGAGGGGTGAGTCAAAGACTGCACTGTGAACTCTGTATTACATGCTTTGTGCCCTCCTCTGGCCTGGTTCAACTGCCACAGTGCAGCAGTCATGTTGTCCAGGAGCCATGTCCCTCTATTGTGCACTGCCCACTGCTCATCTGATACCCAGGTGTGGCCCTTACATTCATGGAATTGTGTCACTTGGGACTGTGTCCTTGCACTTTGCTTCACTAAAGGTGGGGGACAGCATCTGTTTCCCTAACTCTGTTGTGGGCATCATGGGTGGGTCCATTGTTCACACAATGCCTGTGTTCGGACATGTAATCTGCGTGTTGCTTTGATATGCGGTCCACTTGCTGAGCTGAGCCACCACATGTGCCTGGGGTATGTGGCACACGCCCATGCAGCGGGTGGGAACAATGTTTGGGCCCCAGGAGTGTGCAGATTACGTGTGTCACACATACATAGCCAGCTATCCACTGTCCAGGGCTCATCCCTCATTCATGTGGAGCAGGACAGTCATGCCTACTCCAGGCCATGCAATGCACTCTGTACTCCCACTCCCGTGTATCAGCTGACACATTGTGCGCAGTGATTTGACCCCTCAGGTGTCTGCCTCTGTGTCAGTGTGCTGTGGATTAGTTGCCAGGACTGCTGGGGTGTTTCTTGGTAGGGGCTCAGCATGCCCCTGGAGATGTGACCATAGGAGACGATACTTGTGTGTCACATAGGTGTTTGATCAGCTGCCCGTGCAGACTGGGGTATGCGAATGTGAAGTTCAGGCAGCTGTTCCCTATTCACAGCAGATTGTGAGGGGCTCAGGTTCAGAGGGTAGTGTCACAGGTCTCCCATATGTCCAATAGGTATGACCTGGACAGATGAGGGTTAAGATGATGTGTTGTGTGGGGGATGTACATGTGCACTTGTGCAGCTCCAGGACTTGCATTCCCCATGACGTACTATTGTGACACAGTGCATAGTGTTGTTGTCTGGCTGCCAAGTCATACATCACTGAGACAGTGATGTATGACTTAGCAGTCATGCCTCTGCCATGGCATGTGTCAACTTATTGGTGGTCCTGCAGGGGAGTGACATGTGCTACATGCACACCATTGTGGCGATGGCTATCAGGACATGGGTGCATCATGGTGTCTGTCGCTGGTATGCATCACATGCATTTCCTATTTGACTCTGGGCATCCCTTTCATCCGGAAACCTGTACTGACTCAGTGGCAAGAGCTGTGATGTGTGCATGTCCACATGCCACACCGTGTCCTCTGCACTGTCCAACTACTGTGTACTTGGTGCATGTGTCCACACTGAGGTGTTGCAATCCAACAGACACCAGACAGATGGGTGCAAGGCCATGTGGGATGTGAGTGCCATGCTTGGCATCAGACTGACAATTGGCTTCTCCTGTTCAGTTAGGGCACTTTTAGCAATGTACAACTAATGATGCCAGGGCTTGCTCTGTAATGTGCTGTGCTCACAGTGGTGTGTGCGTTTGGTGCAGGTGACTGATGTCTGTCTGTTTCCCCATTGTTTGCAGATACATCCACGGCCACGGAAGGGGACAGCTCCACGGACCAGGAGGAGCCAGAGAGCCAGACTGGGTCAGCAGCCGAGGAGTGGTCGGAGGGACCCAGTGGCACGGAGGGCGAGGGGCGAGGGGAGCCACACCGAGGAGTCCTCAGCACCATCCACCTCAGCTCAGGACCAGAGCAACTCGGAGGATGACTCCCTTATGGAGGCGGGTGTCAGCAGCCACCACACCCCAGCTAGTGTTGCTGTCCCCGCCACCACCAGCACCACCACCGCCCTCCCATCGGCTCCCATTCCCCAGGTCCGTGGAGGCTCCCATGTTCGGGAGCGTGTCTCCTTTGGGCCAGGCACCGCACCCCCTGCCCCTGTGTCCCCTGCTGCCCTGAGTGAGGAGTCTGTGTACCTCCTTCGCCAGCTCCATGTAGGGCAGACAGCCATGCTGAGTGTCCTCCATGCGCACACCGCTCTGTTGACTCAGCTGGTGTCGTTCATGGAGGGCATCTCATTGGGCATGTCTGACCTACAGAGGGGCAATAGGTCCATGGACTCCTCCCTGACGGCAGCAGTGTCCCTCCTCAGACAGTCCCTCACCACTCCTGCCTCTGCTCCATCCACACTCCCCAGCACCTTACCCGTCCCAAGCACACACACACCGGCACAGGCACACACCAGCACACACACGTCCAGCACACAGACACACACGCCACAAACAAAACGCACACGCACGCACAGTCAGGGACTGAAACCAGACTCACAGGGGATGGGGCCCTGGTACACACACACGCATCCAAGGGCACTGCGCAGTCCTCAGTTGCCTCTCCCTCCAAAGCACCCTCCCTTGCCTCACCTGCAACCCCAAAGACCCAGCGCCTCTTCCTCAGTGACCTCGGCCTCTTCCCCTCCGATCCAGCTGCTCCAGCATCCAGGGGAAGAGGAAGCCCCCCACATGGAGCAGAGTGCCCTCGCCCCGGACACCCTCCCCCAGGCGCAGACAGACTGAGGCCCCCTCCCGCAGGTCCCCCGGAGTGGTAAGAGCAAGACCCCGCCGCCGCCCCTGCAGCTCAAGCACCAGGTCTCCTTCCTCCATCCCTCAGGCCCCCACTCCACAGGTGCCCCCACCACACCCTGACCCAGGTTCCCCCACCCACAGATATACCATCCCCAAGAGGCTCCGGCCTTCTCCCCCTGCCACTTGCTCTCCCGGCACCACACCCCCCGCTGCGCTTGTCTGTGCCACTGATGTGGTGAGGGTGTCCTCCCCTCTGTCCAGCCCACCTTGCCTGTTCCCCATTCTCCTCCCTGGTGGTAGGCACTGCAGTGGAGTCCACTACCACCCTGTCTGACTTGGGCACTGCAGTGGCGGACCTGTCCACTCCATCTGCAGGGTCCACTGCAGTCGTGCCGGCACCCACAACATCTAGAGCCATGCCCCCCAGTTGTGCCGGCACACACCATGTCAGACACCTCCACTGCAGTTGTCAGTGGCTCTCCAGCACCCACCACCCCTTCCCTGCTTCCTCCTGGTGAGCCCTGATCCTGTCCCTGCGGTGCCTGGCCTACCCCCCGGTTGCCCCTCCTAGTGGATTGTCCCTGGTTTTGTGCAGGCATGTGTAGGGTGGCATCTGCCACTGTCACCCACTTGTGACTTTGTTGATGGACTGGCCATTGGCCTTTGTTTATTTTCTACTGGACTTCTACTTTTAATGCCACATATGCTGAATAAAGCAACTTTCTGTTCTCTAGTGCTTTTGCTTCTGATGTACATGATGTTGATGATGCTAACCATGCCCTTGCTGCAGTGATGGTGATATTTGGTCTCATGATAATGAAGTGTTACTGTGCAGGAACCCATGTGGTCCAGGGGGAATGTGTCCTATCCTGTGGTGTATCCATGTCATCCATAGCAGCATCTCAGGGTGTCATGTGTTCAGTATTTGGCAATGGGATTCCCTACTCAGATTGGCTATTTCACATCTGTGGCTTCCACCCCTGCACATCTGTTGTGCCTGCCATTGTTCAATTCGTCTACTTCCCTGACCGTGTGGCCATCTCCAGTGGACATGCAGGTTTGGGCATCAATGGGGAAGGACTCATCTGTGTTGTCAGTGCAACATTGCTATACAAGTGTGTTGGATCTGTGCTGATGATTCCGTTGGCACTTCCATGACCAGGCTGATGTTACGGGAGCCCTCATTTGGTGCTAATTGTTGATTGTGTGACCAAGTGCTCAGCTGACATGATGGGGCCCTACTGAGGCAACATATGGCACAGCTTTCCTCACACAGGAGTGGAGTCCCCTCATGGCAGTGTGTACTCCTGTGACATTGCCTGCGCCCAAGGTGTGTGTTGTATGTGCATGTCTGTGTGTTCACTTCCGTTTAGCTGTGCATGCTGTGATCCCTAGTGTTGTACCTGTTTGTGATGCTAGCTGAGTTGACCTATGTTCCCCCAAAGTCTTCGCCCTGGGTTCTCTGTGATGTGGGTGCATGGCACATTACTGGTCATCAGGGTGTCACCCATAGGTGTGTTTGCTGTCAGGGCTGAGTTTGTGTGCAGACGCAGATGGGTCACAGTCAGGTTTCCCCTTGGCACTTGTTGTTTGCCCCTGTCATGTGATTTCCAGTTTGTGTTATCTTTCAGTGATTGTGACACGTTGTGTGTGTGACTGCTGGCACTCCTCAGGGTCCGGGCTGCAATGTTGGTTGTTGTCTATGTGTGTTCTTTGTGGGTGACCTTGGCTTCTTCATTGGTGTGTGACTGTGGCTGGGATCCCATTGGTTGGTGTGGTATTGCCGTCATGTCCATGTACAGCGTAGTGTGCAGTGTGTCAGACATTCAGGAGTCTTGTTGAGTGTCCATGTGTGATGTGTTTCTGCACCTTGGTTCCCACCCACCACCCTGGAATAGTCATGGGTGCATGTGCAATGTCACCAGTGCATGTGTGCTTCACTGCTGCACATTGTTGGAGGTCGAGGGGTGTGGTGTTGAGTGTGTGCAGATGAGAGTTGTTGCCCGGCTAGGCCCCTGCCTCCATGTTGGCCTTGGCTTACTGGCCATGCTGTTTGATTTGTGCTTGTGTAGGTGTGATGGTAGTTAGTTGCTCAGGACACATGACTGTGGTTCACAGTGTGAACCACATTTAGCTTTGTCATCACAGTGGGATTGTAATGCAGCCCAGGGTCACCACATTGTGGGGGCCCTGGGGGTGGTGCTGTGGTGTGTCTGTGTCTTGCTGTGTCAGTTGCTGTCCCTACGTGCCTGTGTGACATGTGTGATTTGTGCTCCTCTCATCTGACAATGCCTGCTTGCCCACATAGGGGATTTGGATCCATGAGTTACCTTTGTGTGGCACTGTATGCACATCTGTATGATTGGTATTCTGGTCTCCTCATGTGTTGTGTGGTTGCCTGGGGACACTGGCACCCCCCCTCACCTGTTGTGTATGATGTGCAGTGTGGGTCTGCCTGTTTGTGTTTGTGCATCTGCACCACTGCATTGGCATATCTTGGGTGTGCCATTGGCTGTATGTAGTTTGGTGGCTTTCCCCTGCTGTCCCTGGGACTCCTAGGTCATCGGTCAGCACAATGATCATGGTTTGTGTGTCCCATTGCTGCCATGGTATGGTATCTGTTCACCTCACATCTGCAGTCTCCACAGGGTATCTGCATGTGTGTGCCCATTAGTGCAAATATGTGGGTCTGCATTCTGATGGTCACTTCTGTCATTGTGTCATTGATGATTGTTGACGGTGTCAGCCCCCATGGGTGTTGTTTGTCTGCACATGGCCAAAGGTATGTCTTATTTGCACTGCAGTATTTGGCTCCCCAATTTATGTTGCAATGGGACACATACACTACTTTGCCACTGATGTGTTTGTTGTTCTGTGACCAGGAATCATCCATGCAGTTTGGCAGTTGCACCTCTTTCTTTGTCAACACTTACCTTTTGGTCACTGTGATGATGGGGGTTTGGACCCCATTGCCACAATGTTCAAAGTGTGCTTCAGCTATGGACCCCACACTTACATTTTGGTCACTGTGATGATGGGGGTTTGGACCCCATTGCCACAATGTTCAAAGTGTGCTTCAGCTATGGACCCCACACTTACATTTTGGTCACTGTGATGATGGGGGTTTGGACACCATTGCCACAATGTTCAAAGTGTGCTTCAGCTATGGACCCCACACTTACATTTTGGTCACTGTGATGATGGGGGTTTGGACCCCATTGCCACAATGGTCATGGCCTGCTTGCATTGTGGGTGCCACACACATATATGTGTGGCACATGTGCTAGGGGGTCACATTGTATGTTCAAAGTCATGTTCGGTGTTGTAGGCATTTGACACAGTCTACACACGCTTGTCATGGTGTTGGGGGATGTCTTCTTCTTGCATTCCCTAGGTTGTGGTGTGCTGGTTGTGTCATGCATTGTCCATCCTATGAGTGGGGGTGGTAGTAGTGGTAGGCATCCAGCCCCCACTGGGTGAGGGTGGTAGTAGTGGTAGGCATCCAGCCCCCCCTGGGTAAGGGTGGTAGTAGTGGTAGGCATCCAGCCCCTCTGGCTAAGGGTGGTGGTAGGCATCCAGCCCCCTGGGTGAGGGTGGTAGTAGTGGTAGGCATCCAGCCCCCCTGGCTAAGGGTGGTAGTAGTGGTAGGCATCCAGCCCCCCTGGCTAAGGGTGGTAGTAGTGGTAGGCATCCTGCCCCCTGGGTAAGGGTGGTAGTAGTGGTAGGCATCCAGCCCCCTGGGTGAGGGTGGTAGTAGTGGTAGGCATCCAGCCCCCCTGGGAGAGGGTGGTAGTAGTGGTAGGCATCCAGCCCCCTGGCTAAGGGTGGTAGTAGTGGTAGGCATCCAGCCCCCCTGGCTAAGGGTGGTAGTAGTGGTAGGCATCCTGCCCCCCTGGGTAAGGGTGGTAGTAGTGGTAGGCATCCTGCCCCCCTGGGTGAGGGTGGTAGTAGTGGTAGGCATCCAGCCCCCTGGGTGAGGGTGGTAGTAGTGGTAGGCATCCAGCCCCCTGGCTAAGGGTGGTAGTAGTGGTAGGCATCCTGCCCCCTGGGGAAGGGTGGTAGTAGTGGTAGGCATCCAGACCCCTGGCTAAGGGTGGTGGTAGGCATCCAGCCCCCTGGGTGAGGGTGGTAGTAGTGGTAGGCATCCAGCCCCCTGGGTGAGGGTGGTAGTAGTGGTAGGCATCCAGCCCCCTGGCTAAGGGTGGTGGTAGGCATCCAGCCCCCCTGGGTGAGGGTGGTAGTGGTGGTAGGCATCCAGCCCCCCTGGGTGAGGGTGGTAGTAGTGGTAGGCATCCAGCCCCCCTGGGTGAGAGTGGTAGTAGTGGTAGGCATCCAGCCCCCCTGGGTGAGGGTGGTAGTAGTGGTAGGCATGCAGCCCCCCCTGGCTAAGGGTGGTGGTAGGCATCCAGCCCCCCTGGGTGATGGTGGTAGTAGTGGTAGGCATCCAGCCCCCTGGGTGAGGGTGGTAGTAGTGGTAGGCATCCAGCCCACCCTGGCTAAGGGTGGTGGTAGGCATCCAGCCCCCTGGGTGAGGGTGGTAGTAGTGGTAGGCATCCAGCCCCCTGGGTGAGGGTGGTAGTAGTGGTAGGCATCCAGCCCCCTGGGTGAGGGTGGTAGTAGTGGTAGGCATCCAGCCCCCTGGGTAAGGGTGGTGGTAGGCATCCAGCCCCCTGGGTGAGGGTGGTAGTAGTGGTAGGCATCCAGCCCCCCTGGCTAAGGGTGGTAGTAGTGGTAGGCATCCAGCCCCCTGGCTAAGGGTGGTAGTAGTGGTAGGCATCCAGCCCACCCTGGCTAAGGGTGGTGGTAGGCATCCAGCCCCCTGGGTGAGGGTGGTAGTAGTGGTAGGCATCCAGCCCCCTGGCTAAGGGTGGTAGTAGTGGTAGGCATCCTGCCCCCTGGGTAAGGGTGGTAGTAGTGGTAGGCATCCAGCCCCCTGGCTAAGGGTGGTGGTAGGCATCCAGCCCCCTGGGTGAGGGTGGTAGTAGTGGTAGGCATCCAGCCCCCTGGGTGAGGGTGGTAGTAGTGGTAGGCATCCAGCCCCCTGGCTAAGGGTGGTAGTAGTGGTAGGCATCCAGCCCCCTGGCTAAGGGTGGTAGTAGTGGTAGGCATCCTGCCCCCCTGGGTAAGGGTGGTAGTAGTGGTAGGCATCCTGCCCCCCTGGGTAGGGGTGGTGGTGCGCATTCAGGCCCCTGTGTGCATATGTGGCATTGGTGATGGGCATCCCGCCCCTATGGTGCTGCTGTTGCAAGTATATTCTGCATCCCTCTGTGTGTGTGTGATGTGTCGTGTACGTGTTGTATGTGTTTTGTGGTTGGTGTCTGGCTTACCTTCTGCGCCGTACGTGTCCGTGCCTGTTCCGGTAGTAAATGTAGAATATTGGTATGATCGGGACGAAGGGATTCATGGTTGGTTCGTGTCGTTCGTCCTTCTCGTTGCTTCGCGTCGTCCTCGTCGCTTCGCCTCGTCCTCGTCGCTGGCGTGTTCGCCTCGTAGCCGTGGATCGTGTTGTGGCGCGAATCGGAGCTTATGTGCGCCTCTCCGGATGCTTTGACGTGCCGTGCGTAGCGACGGGTTCGGCGCGTACGGAGCGCATCGTACTCGCTCGGCCGGACGGAGCTGCATTTTTCCTTCCGTGCGACTCGATTCGGCGTTTCCGGATTCGGGAACAGGACCTGGTTTGGGTGAGTACGGCTCGGCCGGATTCTTTGCTGTTGTGCGCATCGTACTTACTCGTTCGGTGTGCTGTACGGATCGGTCGGGAAACAGGCTTTCGCATGGCTTTTTTCCCGACCGAATGCTATTGGGTGCGCCTCCGACCGAGATCGGAATCGGCCCCTAAGTATCCCTCAGTGTCATGCTTCATCATTGGGGTCTTCCCGTCCCTCTACGGGGCGGGCGTGCTACAACCTACAGAGACGCAGGAGCACTTAGTCCAGTGAACAAAGGCTATGTGTGGTGCAAGAGTGATAGGGAAAGAAATAGTAATGTGAATAGAATACTCTAAAAACTACATGGCTAGTGGAAAAAACACTTTATTCACTTCCCTAGCTGGTAGCATTAAAAAAGGGGTGTTGATGGTAGGCAGCCAGATGCAATATGTGGCCTCCTACTTGGTCAACATGTTTCTAAATCCAAACCCCTAGGCTTCTTCTTCAAGACCTTAACAGGGTCCCTATATCACTCTAATCTCATTGATTTGAAATATATGCCTAATATGTTAAATTTGCATGTACAGTCTATCATGCGTGTATTTAGGTTTGCCCTGTGGACAAAAGAAAAACAAAAATACAATATTGCATTATTTTGAACAGTTAATGCCATCACGAGAAATTGTACATGGTGGGATCAACCTCCGTGATATATTTTTCTCACAAGTGAAGATCACGACTTGCCACACACTACCATTATCTAGTGTTGTGCGGGTGATACCGAGCACCAATATGCATCAATGCTGAATGAAGTTACCTTAAAAGAAAGAAAAACACACAAACACTCACATACGTACACACCTATGGCACACAATTAGCTTATTCGCTGATCCGATATACATACAGCCTGTAATAGTTCTTAATGATACATACTCTCTTGTGGAGGGTTAGTTTACTTCATGAGCTCTCACGGGGAAGAAACGTCCGTAAGACAACACTGCGTGAAAAGTGATGGAAAATGATTTCAATGCCTTATGACAAAATCGGGAGACACTGTCGGCTATATTTAAAGACCCGCCTGGGTCTTACTCACATGTGAAATGGTACGCTCTCGCCAGGTCAATGCCTCCGTGTAGCTCCGTCGTAATTGCTCATGAGCTGCAGAGCTCTATTTATATACGTTACAGCCTTGCAGCGCCTGGAAGGAAATACGGGGAGGGAATAACAACTAGAACGTGCAATATCACAAGATGGCCGCCTTAGATGTGCCTTTCAGAGTTTTACAAATGATACTCTTCCTGTGAGCCCAAAATGAAAAAGTGATACGAGCTTCGCACGCTGTCTTATTGATGATGATCGCGTCTCTATGGTGCACTTTGTAAAGTTCTCACTAAAGAACGGGCTTTGCTTTAGATAGAACACTAATAGCGCATATGGGAGATCCCAAAGTGTTATTCTTGCCCTCTGGTTATGCATGATACTAGTAGCCTTCAGGTAGCATAGTAAGATACAACAGTGTGTATCCTGTTATTCTGAACTTTCTCTTCGCACGGCAGTTAAAGTTGTTCCACTGGGTCAGTCACTTTACAATGTCATTGGGACACTTAAGACCTGATCTGATCGCCAGGGTTGAACCAAGTGATGATGAGGTGAACGTTAGGGGTGGAGCATTAGTAGTGCACATGAAAGATCCCAAGGTGTTGTGCTTGCCCAACAGTAATGTACATGATAAATGCTAGCACTCGGATGGCATTGTGAGTCAAAAATGAGTGTATCCTGTTACTCCCAAAACTTGCTCTTCGTATGATTGCTTGATGGTTCCCTTTATTAAGTGAAAGTACCTTTCTGTGAGCATCCTAAACAAGGTCAATGGAATCTAAGAATACCCTACAGTTGTCCCCAGGGAATCTCATTGTTCAATCCAGTGTCAAACGTTTTAAGACGGAACACCCATCGTTGTTCTTTCTCAAATAAATATGCATGGGGAGTACATTTGCTCCAAGTATGGCTGGTCTCTATGTGGCCCACCTTGAAAAACACTGTGTCCTACACACCAGCAATCCTTACCGTAACCATATAACAGTATGGAAACGGTATATAGATGACATCTTGATCATCTGGAGTGGGGATGAGAAGACGGCAAAACAATTCGTTACATGGCTTAACTACCAGGACGATTTCCTAAATTTCACAAGCACCATATCAAATCAAGAAATGGTTTTCCTAGACCTAAATATCTACCCGAGAGAGGGAGACTGGTGACCACTACACATTTTAAACCCACATCAAAAATTGCTTGCTGCTTTATGAAAGCTTCCAACCGAGACATCTCCGCGACAATATTCCTTATGGCCAATTTTTACGCCTTAGAAGAAACTGTACTGAGACCAATGATTTCAAGGAACAATCCAAAGATCTGAAGAAAAAACTGGAAAAGAGGCTATACCCCAAGGAAGTAGTAGACCAGGCGTATAAAAGAGCAAGGAACAATTGCAGGGAAAGTCTGCTTGAAACATCACCAGCTAAAGAGGAAGAAAAACGCCCTTTTGTATCACAACATTTAATACCAAGTCAAATCAAATAAGTAAGATTGTGAACAAGCATTGGCGCATCCTTAATAGTGGTGGCTTGGCATTACCAAAACCAGTTTTTTCGCACAGGAGAGGGAAAAGCATAAGAGACATGGTGGTCCATACAAGACCTAGAACAGAGACAGGAACCAACATACCGACAACTATGTCTCCCATTCAAGGACATTATCAAGATGCAAAGCCTGTCCACAGACAAAAAAGAGCAAAGACATTGGAATTGGTGGTGGTGTAGATGGTGGTGTTATTGGTGGTAATGGTGTGGTAGATGCAAAGCCTGTCCACAGACAAAAAAGAGCAAAGATCTCACGTTCCAGGATGGTACCAATTGGGAACAAAGGAATTTTACAACATGCAACAGTAAGAACGTTGTATATCTGATCACCTGCCCATGCCTGTTGGAATATGTGGGCATGACTACACGACCAGTTAAGACAAGGATTGGGGAGCATAAAAGCAATGTCAAGTGCAAAAGAATACCACAAAAATGGCTAGACACTTTTTGGAAAAAGGACATACCCCAGAAGAAATAGCATGGACAGTCATTGAGCAAGTGAGTAATGAGAGATATTTATTTGAGAAAGAACAACGATGGGTGTTCCGTCTTAAAACGTTTGACACTGGATTGAACGATGAGATTCCCTGGGGACAACTGTAGGGTATTCTTAGATTCCATTGACCTTGTTTAGGATGCTCACAGAAAGGTACTTTCACTTAATAAAGGGAACCATCAAGCAATCATACGAAGAGCAAGTTTTGGGAGTAACAGGATACACTCATTTTTGACTCACAATGCCATCCGTGTGCTACATTTATCATGTACATTACTGTTGGGCAAGCACAACACCTTGGGATCTTTCATGTGCACTACTAATGCTCCACCCCTAACGTTCACCTCATCATCACTTGGTTCAACCCTGGCGATCAGATCAGGTCTTAAGTGTCCCAATGACATTGTAAAGTGACTGACCCAGTGGAACAACTTTAACTGCCGTGCGAAGAGAAAGTTCAGAATAACAGGATACACACTGTTGTATCTTACTATGCTACCTGAAGGCTACTAGTATCATGCATAACCAGAGGGCAAGAATAACACTTTGGGATCTCCCATATGCGCTATTAGTGTTCTATCTAAAGCAAAGCCCGTTCTTTAGTGAGAACTTTACAAAGTGCACCATAGAGAGCGCGATCATCATCAATAAGACAGCGGCGAAGCTTCGTATCACTTTTTCATTTTGGGCTCACAGGAAGAGTATCATTTGTAAAACTCTGAAAGGCACATCTAAGGCGGCCATCTTGTGATATTGCACGTTCTAGTTGTTATTCCCTCCCCGTATTTCCTTCCCGCGCTGCAAGGCTGTAACGTATATAAATAGAGCTCTGCAGCTCATGAGCAATTACGACGGAGCTACACGGAGGCATTGACCTGGCCAGAGCGTACCATTTCACATGTGAGTAAGACCCAGGCGGGTCTTTAAATATAGCCGACAGTGTCTCCCGATTTTGTCATAAGGCATTGAAATTATTTTCCATTACTTTTCACGCAGTGTTGTCTTACGGACGTTTCTTCCCCCGTGAGAGCTCATGAAGTAAACTAACCCTCCACAAGAGAGTATGTATCATTAAGAACTATTACAGGCTGTATGTATATCGGGTCAGCGAATAAGCTAATTGTGTGCCATAGGTGTGTACGTATGTGAGTGTTTGTGTGTTTTTCTTTCTTTTTAAGGTAACTTCATTCAGCATTGATGCATATTGGTGCTCGGTATCACCCGCACAACACTAGATAATGGTAGTGTGTGGCAAGTCGTGATCTTCAATTGTGAGAAAAATATATCACGGAGGTTGATCCCACCATGTACAATTTCTCGTGATGGCATTAACTGTTCAAAATAATGCAATATTGTATTTTTTGTTTTTCTTTTGTCCACAGGGCAAACCTAAATACACGCATGATAGACTGTACATGCAAATTTAACATATTAGGCATATATTTCAAATCAATGAGATTAGAGTGATATAGGGACTCTGTTAAGGTCCTGAAGAAGAAGCCTAAGGGTTTGGCTTTAGAAACATGTTGACCAAGTAGGAGGCCACATATTGCATCTGGCTGCCTACCATCAACCCCCCTTTTTTAATGCTACCAAATAGGGAAGTGAATAAAGTGTTTTTTACACTAGCCAGGTAGTTTTTAGAGTATTCTATTCACATTACTATTTCTTTCCCTATCACTCTTGCACCACACATAGCCTTTGTTCACTGGACTAAGTGCTCCCGCGTCTCTGTAGGTTGTAGCACGCCCCGCCCCTTAGAGGGACGGGAAGACCCCAATGATGAAGCATGACACTGAGGGATACTTAGTGTGTGAGGGGTATTTTAAAAACATTGAGTGTTTCCTGTGACAATTCACAGATACACAAGAACTTTTAACCACTTTCACGGGATTTTTTCTCAACATAATAAAACACATTATTAGGATATAGGTAGAATCTTGTTGAGATACATCAGTTGCTACAAAACCTTTGCTTAAATGTTTGTTTACTCAGGGGACCATAATGCCTTCCTAAATTAAAAAACTATTTTATATATTTTACACAAAATATTTTCTTGAATAAACAATTTATTTAGTTATTGAATCCTTGGGAAAGTCCTAGATAAACACAGTGGTTTTAGATTCCCAAGAGTATTTTTATTTTGCATAATGTGTTTCTGCCTATTTCTCCCAAAATGTGTTCATACTTATTCTACCACTCTTACTAAATGGCGGGCTAAAAGAGGACAAGCCGTTCTCTTTCATGGGGGCATATTTACAAGCCCCTAATGCCACCGGAGCGTCACTTTTTCTGACGCATTGGTGGCTTTGTGCCATTCCCCATATTTATAAGGTGGCGCTAAGCCACTTAACGTGGCTTAACGCCACCTTGTAAATATGCCCCTTTCTGCTGCAGTCTGCTGCGGCAAAGGGGCGTGCAATGGTTGTTGCAGTGGGCGTTCTACTGCAACAACCATTTCTCTTTGACTCCGGCCCAGATTTACAATGATGGGTCAGAGCCAAAAACTAAGGCCTGGTCTCAGGATGACGATACGAGGAGAAATTATACATTTCTCCTCGTCTTTTCAAATCACCTTTAAAGATTGTTTATGTGCAGGAAGGTGTCCCTTCCTGCACATAAACAATCATCCCTGCAGCGCAGGCACCCTTGCAATATGGTGGCAGGGTGCCTGCGCGGTCGCTAGACAGCTTTTTCAGCACCAACTCTACTGGAAACTCAGGGGTGCGCCGTATTTTTGTAAATACGGCGCATCCCTGCATTTTGAAAATGTCAGAGCGTGGCAGTGCCAAATTTGACATAAAACCACGCACCGGCATTTTCTTGTAAATATCCCGGAATCTGGAAAGGCATTTACTCCTACCTCTAGCATTATTCTTTTTTCCCGAGGAGGGAAATGCTTACGAATTTTAACTTGTGCGGTTTCCTTGCATGGGCTTTGCCATCCCTTTCTCATTACTAACTTTCAACGAAAAATATGTGTTTTTAAAGATATCTTTTTTAAGGTTTTTGAACGAAAATATCTTCTTTGTTACATACCCAACATAATAGTAATATTGCGGACATTGTGCATTGATAATACTTTTTTGCTATTTCACGAGCACTTGAGCGCTAACATTTGTAAGCGAAGTTAAGGAATGATACATTTACATAAAAATATTATCTAGTGAGCATATTTAGTATTACTCTATTGCAAATTTCTATCCAGTTCTCTCCGTGTTTCTAAGGGCCAGATGTACGACCATAGCATTTTGCGTCTCGCATATTGCGCTCAATTGCGAGTCGCAATTTGGGAGTCGCAAAATGCTATGTACAACAGTGTCTCAGACACTGTTTGCGATTCCAATGGGGTCGCAAATTGCAAGCCTCATGAATATTAATGAGGCACTCGCAATTTGCGACCCCATTGGAAATGGCTGGTCCTCCCAGGTATGCTGGCCTGCTGGGCTCAGCAGACCTCCATGTCTGGGACTGCTTTTAAATAAAGCAGTTTTTTTTTTTTAAATGCTGCCGATTTTCCTTAAAGGAAAACGGGATGCATTTAAAAAAAGAAAAATGAAACGTTTTCGTTTAATTTTTTAAGGGCAGGAAGTGGTCCCTGGGACCACTGCTTGCCCCTAAAGAATATTTTCCCCTGCATTCACAAAGGGCAAGGGTTCCCCTGGGGACCCCTTCCCTTTTGTGAGTGCTTTACCACCCTTCTGAGAAGGGTGGTAAACTGCGACTGTTTTGCGACCGCAATTGCGGTCGTAAAACAGTCTTGCATAGGGCTCAGACTCGCTATTAGGAAGAGACGCTCTCGGAGCGCCCCTTCCTATTAGCGAGTCGCTAATCCTATTTATAAATTGTGACTCGCTAAATAGGGTTAGTACAAGGCCCTTTTGAATTTTGCATGCGCAAACGGGTCGCAAACCCGTTTGCGCATGCAAAATAGGGTCGTACATCTGGCCCTTCGTCTCCCTGGAGTTTCACATCAGTTCTAACTTCCTTCTAACGTCTTCTGCCAGTGAAGAGTGGATCTTTCATCCATTCTTCTGTGTTTGGGGGGTTGGAGTTTATCCAGTGTCTGGTTAGACGCTTTTTTGTTATCAATAAATCAAGCTGTGGACACCGCCTTTTCATCTTATTCTTGGCTTTGGTATCTTCTGTGCTCACCAAACATGTCTCTGCGATCTGCATGTGTACTGCATGTGTACTGCATGTGCACTGCATGTGTACTGCATGTGTACACAGATCAGTGGCAGCAGTTAGCCTGCTGTGGGCAGTCCCGGAACAAATGTGAACACTTGTGCTATGAAATTACACTTTTCTTGATCCTGTGAATCAGGATTTGTAATTGTGAACCTCAAATGACAACGTAAAATTATTAGCAAATTTATCATTAGTGTAAACAAAGACTTTCTACTATAGTGATTACACAAATATGTGAGCTTTTATACCTTAGTACTGGGCCCAGGAGTAGCAAAATTTCGTAGTAAGGTAAACATTTGTAGAAAATGTCAGCAACAGAGAACAGGACACCAGAATAATCCAATAACTAACAATCTAGCAACGTTTAAGTGGGCAAATGGTCTTCCAGATTCTTTCTGAGTAGATCACTGGGAAATATTAAAAGTTTCTTTCAACGTAAATTTTCCACCCAAGGTAATCAATCTGGCAGACTTTTTGATAACTTTATAAAAACAAGCACTGGTAACACCAATTGCTGTGGCTTTAATGTGACAATACACGCAAACACAGACATGCAGGAAATATTTTCCATGTTATAGATTAAAACCAGATACATTGGATTTGCCAGTGCTTGGTGGTGGTGACATTGGAATTGGTGGTGGTGTAGATGGTGGTGTTATTGGTGGTAATGGTGTGGTGGTGCTATTGGTGGTGGCATTGGTACTTGGTATTGGGGCGATTTCTTTTTTGTGGTGTATTGGTGGTATCAGTGTTGTGGCTGTGGTAGTATTAGAAGTGGTATTGATGGTGGAGGTTTGGTGTTGGTAGTATCAGTATAGGTTTCTGGTATAGGCAATGGTGTTGATTGTATTGCTAGTGGTGAAATTAAATAGGTGGTGGTATGGGCGGTATTGGTGGTGAGGGCTGGTGATGATGTTATTGGAGATGGTGGTATTGGTGATGTTGGTGGCTATGGGGTTTTTGCTGCTGCTGGTGGTTATAAGTACAGTCATAGTGTTACTGGTGGTGGTATTGGTGGTGCTATTGTTTTTCGTAGTTGTGTTATTGTTATTTGCATATTACTGGTGGAGGTGAGGTATTGAATTTTGTGTTATTGCCAATAGGGGAACAAAGGCGAAAGTTGCGTCAACAGTGGCCACTTAGCAAGAATTAGTCATTTGGGAGGGCGGCTGGGGTGGGGGGGCAGGAAACGATGGCAAAAAAGGCAACTAATCATTTTGGAGTGCACACCCTAAGTGGAGGTCTCAGGAACAAACAGAATTTGTGTCCTGGGTCACACTAGACTTTCTGTCTGGAAGAAAAACCAGTTCAAGCAGTGGTAGAGGGGAGAATACCTCATCTCCAAGTTATAGTGGCTAGGAGGGCGGGCATGGCTGCAGAGGGAGGAAGGGTAGTGTTATCTTGGATGATAAATTCTCAAAAGATTTGCAGTAACAGAGAAAGGTATTGCTGAAAGAGGAGATTGGGTTTGGTGGGAAAGTTGCCAATATTTGGTGGGGGGAACTCTCTAATCACTGGCTAGTGCAAAGGATAAGACGGGCAGCTCACCACCACCTCTACAGGAGATTTCTGGCTGCTAAAGAAAAGAAGACCAAGGGCTCTTGACTCTTGCTGGCAACAGGGACCGGCACTCCTCTCCATGGGTCCATGGCCCTCTATTTTGCTGCTCCAGGGTCACAAAAGGATCTAAGGCTTATTGAACTGAATGTATGACTGAATGAATGAATGGATGGAGAAAAACATTTCTAATGTGCACTCTACCGGCTGTAGGCCTCTTGGTGCGGAGCTTACCGATATGTATAGAATAGTTAACATTTAGGGGTTTTCCTACAGGTGACCAGCAAGAACATAAGCCTGATTTCTGGGGGTGGAATATTCCATGTCTGCGAGCTCACAAGAGAAAAATGTTACCAACCCTTGATAAAAGTTTGTGATGGGGAACCCAGAGTGGCAACTTGTCCTAATTTCTAAGATGGCATTTTGGGGGATATATAGAAGTATTATTTGCCAAGGAAGGAAGCCCTAGATTGAGAATACATGTAAACATGGTGACTCTTACCATCCGTTGCGTCTGTGACAGCGTACCGGTACGCCAAACTCTAAATCAGACCCCTCATCTTGAATTCACAACTACTCTCAACAGTAGGGAATTCACAAATTTAAGGGTGTGTGTGTGTGTGTCTGCGTGTGTGTGTGCGTGCGTGCGTGCGTGTGTGTGTGTGTGTGTGTATATATATATGTGATCAAGGACACCGTTTGTGTCCGAAACGCGTCAGAGGCAGCATCGTTTATTAAATAAAAGTATCAAGTTTGGCACCAGCTATACCTTGAGTCTGTGTTCCTGTGTGTGCGCGACTGCACTTGGGATTTCGCCAGTTGAGATATATATATATATATATATCAAATCTCGCCCAAAGCAGTGAGACGCACTCCAGCACTGGCACAAAGCTAAGCTTTTATTAGGTATGAACAGCAAAACGTCCGTGGATTCCTGTAAACAGCTGTTCCGTCGAGTACGCACCACCCCACAATGAAGGGGGCCAAAGGGGTCTGATATTTGCGGAGCCCTGAGGAAGAAGGTTATCCCTTTGAAACGGGTAAGGCATGAACTTGACGAGACAGCTGTTTACAGGAATCTCTGTTCATACCTAATAAAAGCTAGCTTTGTGCCAGTGCTGGAGTGCGTCTCACTGCTTTGGGCGAGATTTGATATATATATATATATATATATATATATATAACTGCTCGGACCAGATACATATGCTGAGATTTTGCTTAAAATACTACAATGGGGGAACATTTGGCAGGATACATATTTGAATAATAAAAATCTATATTTTAAATTCTGATTAGGTACTCTCACAATGTCGAGATCATGTTAAAAATGTTCTGCTAATTCTTCAATTGCAGTTATTTCAGAAATTTGCAGTAACTCTCAGAGTGAAGAAATAATTTTTCACTTGTGATTTTGTTCTCTTTAGCACCTGCTGAAGTTTAAAGAGAGGTGTGAACACTTCTTGCAATTAATTCTCAGTGAGATGCTCTTACAGTACATATATTAGGTACTTTTCTTCTCAGTGTGCAAAACAGATCGGTGTCTGGTTAAAGAGGAAAATGTCTGAAAAGGCTGTCCTAACACCTTGCATTTCCTTCTAAAGTTTTACATATTAACAGCACTTTACTAGATCATAATTAGGGCTTTATTTTTGGACATTTCCGTCTGTATTTATCCATATTTATTTTTTGTCCACTTTATCTGTATTTATCCATATTTATTATGGGGTTTGTAAAAAAATGAAGATGAAATTGGTATATTTCCACATTTATTTAAGCAATAAATAAGCCCTCATGCTTGAATGCCTGCCAAGTTTCAGTGATATGAACACCTGCAGAAGATAAATCAATGCACTTATATGAAAATATGCACATTTCAGTATCAGCCTTGTGCATAGCTACTGCTGTTTAAGCTTCTTTCCTATAATTCCTTTCTTTTTTATTAACCCTGTTGCTTATCAATCCACACAGTTATTGGCCTGGCAGTCATGGCAAAGTGTATTTAGAATCACTCAGAAAGCACCGAATTTCCGTTTTTATCCACATTTAAAAATAAACAAAGACAAGAAAATAAATGGTTTTCTGTCTGTATTTCACAGTAAAAATCAGTCAAAACAGAAAACAGGGAGCCTTAATCATAATTACAGTGGCAATCACGTTATTATGTTTATCCTGGTTTTATAGATTAAATCTGAATTATTTGTGTACATTCATAACATATCCCTTTATTCCCATTGTTCCCTTTATTTTTGAGTTGTTTATATATGTTTTGTTACCGAATCCGCAATACTGTGATCATAATGAAATTTGACAATTGGCCCCATCTCCCATGCGTTTTGCAATCACAAATCCTGTGCTTGTGCACATGGCAGGCCCTCCCATTGCAGATATCCAATTTGAAATGGAATACGGTCACACTGGCTTTGTGGCTTGTGGTGTCAACATTGTGACTCCTTGCAGAGTCTCTAGGCACAATATCCGGCAAAGAAACATCCCCACCTTTCCATGAGACTGGTGATGATTTGCTAATTGGAAGCAGTCCACGGTGCACACCTTCTGCTGTACCAGGGGCAGCTGCTGACATGAGTGGGAGCAGAGAGTGGTCCAAAGGACCGCGAGGCATGCTCTGTCTGATGTCCCTTTCTGGTACTGCGCTCATATGCCCTTAAAGGGGCGGCGGCTGCATTAAAGGCATATGAAGTGACTGAGGCTTGATGTCTGTTGCACACCTCCATCTTAGCAGTTATAGCCGTCCAGATGGACTTCCAAAGGAATCCCTCCCTCATGAATATTTATGAAGCAATATTTCAGAGAATGCTTGCAAATAGCTTCTTGCACTGTGATGTACATCTGGCACAGTTCAAGAACTTGGCCCATTGCAATGCTGATTCGCTGCAAACATAGCGCTGCGTGCAATTCCGCCAACGGTACATGCGGTTCAATGTGCTCAAGATCATGTGAATACATTCAGAACATGCAACTGTCAACCCTGTGTTTAGTAACTCCCCCAGTCCAGAGAATGAAATGTGCCTCAAAAGTAAACTTGCCTGAAAAAACAGAAGGAAGAGATGACCAGGAAGCCGAGACGTTTTGTCTTAGGGAGAGAGCATGGGTCTTCCCCGTGGAAGACAGAGAGGTGTAGATATGTAGACAACATGAACAAAGCTAGCTAGTAATCGTCAATCCACAAACATTTCCAATAGAGAGTTCCACCTCACTCATGTAACGAAAATTAATTTTAAAATGTTGGGGTTTTTGTCCCCAAAATGGCCCTATTTCTTCAAAAGGTACAGACAAAGATAACTTTACACAAGGACCATAGTTTCTCTGTGTATGCAAAAAGCAACCATTGTTTTACGTGCAATGCCTATTTCACACTGACTTATTCCTAGCAGCCATTAGATTTACTGATAGAAATTTATGGCTGTCGTACATTTCCGGGACTACTTGGCTGTTCCTGGATATCCAAAAAGACAAGTCCCTGTCTCCATTAGTTTCTGTGGAACTCTGTTGTAGTTCCAGTGGTTGGCCGAGTGGGGTGGGGGGCTTACTCCAGGTCTGAGCTGGTGCACATTTACCAGAGTTCTAAGACCTTTTTGGCTGTATTAGTTTTAGAATTGTATTGTGAATAGCAATGTTCCCACTCTTTTGTGGGTGTGTGCCTGTCCCTCCCTAAAATCCCCTTTAGCCCTCCAAAAACCCTCCTTATTACTCTCTAAACTCCTCCCATTTAGTAGTGAGTATACTCCATTTCCAAGCCACTCGCCGTCCCTCCCACATTTACTACTAAAGCATAGGCGTACATGTGGTCAGAGAACTCTGCATAGAAAAGACAGGAGTGGCGGAGTTGGTGGTACGTTTGAGAATAGCGTACTGTGGTACGTTCAGTGCAGTTTGTGAATCGGTCCCAGAGAGTGTACTTAAAATAACCTTCACAGAGACTATCATCAAAATACTGTCACTCTACAGAGCTGCAAAGAAAGGAAAATGGAGGTAATGCCATGCAGCAGCAATGAAGGTTCTTCTATGTTTTACTTCCATATCTGGCTAACTGCGCAAATAGTGGAGACCCACTTGTGGCAATGCATATATTTATGTTTAGTGTGGTTTGATGCATTACTGAAAATCCAATTCATGGGGGTGCACAGGTGTGCAGAGAGCCTGCGGCTGCATGATTTGCACATAGCCCTGCACATCTTTCATATAGGCATAGACCAAAGTGTTCCAAACAAGCCTCTAAGAAGGGAATAGAAACAAAGAAATAAGGATGTAGGATGGTACTAGCTAGACGGGAGGTAACTATGAATTGGAAGGTGCCCAGGCCTCCCAGGGTGGCAAAATGGAAAGAGGAGCTGATTCGGTGGGCAGATTATGAGGGAAAAGTGTTATATAGTGATGTAAGAAATTGAAAGGGTACGAGCATGGGATCATTTATTAGATTCAGTTAAAAGTTTGGATATGAGTGATGAATCTGGGGAAAAAAACAAGTATAAATGTAGGGGCATATGTACGACAAAATGTCGACGCACGGAGCTGCAGCAAAAATGACAGCGCCACGCTCCAAAATGTTCAAAATGCAGGGATGTGCGTGTTTACTACAGTACAGCGCACCCTGTGTTTTCCCTAGCTCTGGCGCTAAAATTAGCTGCCTAGCACCAACGCAGACACCCTTGCATCGTAGTGCAAGGTTGCCTGGGGTGCAGGGAATTAATGTTTATATGCAGGAATGTGTCCCTTCCTGCACATAAACAATCAATAATGGTTTTTTGTTCTTCCTATGTGTGCAGCAGACGTAGAAAAAGCAAAAACGAGGAGAAATAAAAGCATTTCTCCTCGTGCGCCATTCTAACGCCTGCTCTTGCACGGCATTTGCCACAGATTTACACCTCCTTGTAAATCTAGGGAAGCGTAAAAAAGCATTGAGTGTTGTGGTGGAACACCTACAGCAACACCCATTGGACATCCCTTTCAAGACGATATCTGCGTGAAAGGGTAGCATATTTACAAAGCGGCATTAAGCCACCTTAATGCTACTTTGGAAATATGGTGCAGGACTTACCACCACTGGAGCTTCAAAAAAAGTGACGGTCCGGTGGCGCCAGGGGTTTGTACATATGCCCTGTACTTTGCAAATGAATATGTGTAGATCTGAAATGCACTTTGCACATTAATATGTGTCTATACATGCTGTTATGGGGACTGGGCTTAAGGGGGTTGAAGTGGGGGTATGTAGGTCAGTAATAGTTATTCTATTGTGTGCATGTTTTATCATAAATGCCAAAAAATATGTTTAAAATAAACTAAAAACTGCAGCAGATTTTAACAGCGCTAGAACTACCCCAGTTTCCATACTTCGGTAAAAAAGCAATGGGTGTTAATAGAGAAATGAATGCCAGCATCCAGTGGCGGCTGGGGCTGTCCCCTGTGATATACATTTACATACAATTAAACTAAATTGGAGTCATTTCAGTGATTATTCTGAAAATCTCACATAAATCGCCCCCGGGGATCAAGGTTGGGCACCCTAGTATTAGAGGGTGAGCACCCTCTTTACAAGGCCCAGGCGCGCCATCTTTAGTCATGTGATAACAAGTTACAAAACCAGCTAAGTGCAAGTTTACAAAATGTAAAGAGAGGTGTCCTAAATATACACAACTCACATTAAAAACATAGGTTTGCTAAATTAACAATTACACATAACACTCCGGATGTTCGATTGTTTCTTCTAAATGCAACGTTTAATACTGTGACAAAGCTTGATCACACATTCCACGCGTTGTGTAACACATTCTCATTCAATACATTAGACATACCAGAGAATATAAAAATCAATTAACACACATAGCAGCAAAGCATAGCAAACGAGGCTACGCTTTGTGGTTAAAGAGAAGAACACAATAAAATTGGCAGGGAGACATCTACATCAGTTTACTTTCATGCTAGAAATCTCTGAGCAGCAGAAATCCAAAGTCTAGTGATATGACTTGTAACAAACATTAATAATGTAAAGGTCTGTTTTCTGGTATGGTCATTGTTGTTGCTTTTACCAATGTTTATTTTTAGAGTGTAGACAGTAGAATAAAACTAAGAAAAGAATGTTGTTTTCTTCCCATACTCTGGTTCTAATGTAGCCTCTGGAGCCACATCTATGAGTATATATCATGCATTTTATATTGGTAAATAATGAGAATTATAAGTCTGACAGTATGGTACCAAAATGCTGCATTTTGATTTACTCTCACCGGGTCGATATCTGTTAGGGAGTTTCATAGCCAGATGCTGTAGCCTCATTATAATAACTACACACATAACATTACACTTTGTGTCCATAACACAAGTCTTTGAAGGCCACAGAGTTCTAATAAAGGATCCAAGTGCAATCTAGCTCTAGTGTGGGCCAGCTCCAGGGGACAAGACATGCTCCAAAACAGCTTCCTTCTTGTTTCTGTGCAGTACACTGAATATATAGATAACATGTTTCTTGCTTGTGTTGCTACAAGCTGCTACAGGTTGTAGAGCCAGAAGAGGGCACAGACACTTTGATTATCCTTCCATGGCACAGTTAGAGTAGTAGTGTAGGGTTTTCATTCCACAGAAAGTGTTTAAAGAGTGCAATACATAGGATTATATAGGTTTCTGCCCTTCTCAAACATTTATCCCCACACATTGCAATGGAAGACTGAAACTCCCTTCATTGTCTTCCAAAATGTTCCTATTTTTAGATTTAAAAGTCTAGTAATGTATAGTAACAGAGAATATTGATAGTTGAGCAACCTGATAACAATGAGGTATTTAGAATGTAGGTAAGAGGAACTCCCTAATACACTATTTTCATACTTTTCTAACTATCCTAGGTAATTTAAAGACTAAAGACCCACACCTTTCCTTATATTTTATTCTTCAATTCTGCATTGAGAATAAACAGCGCAAATAAACCCACTATTCTGCTCATTTCCTGCACCCTGCTTCAAAGCAAAGACTGAATTGATCAGCTTCTGCTGCACCAACATGGCTCTAATGTGTGCCTCTTCTTTGTCATCAATGCAGAATGTCAGAGCTCTAGTTGTTCATTAAATCTCTGTGGTGAAGCTGCAGTAGAACAAAACTGTGGCATCCACTGGCTACCTACTGCTGTAAAATGTATATGCTTCACTCAGGATGCCAGAACTGGATTTGGAGAAAACAAACTTTGACTTCAGTTTTCTGGACAAAGATTCAAAATTTACATGAAACAATCATGAGAGAAATAGTTTTCTTTTCTAGGTGGTTATTCTTTGAAATGGGGCTTTGATATTTTACTAGAGCATAGGTAAGAAAGTCCATGTTGCAATAAGAAAATAAAATGTCACTCCCTTTTTACTAAAGAAAACAAATTAAGCAGCTATCTTTCATGTAACCATCCATTTTCATGCCACCATAAAAATAGCAGACCACCTTATAAAAATACTGTGAATGACAACCAAAATATTAAGGGGTCGATTCCGATCTCGGCCGATAGGGCACCGAATCGGATTCGGCTTAACCGGATCCGATTCGGAGCCCTATTTCCCGACCGAGTCGTACGTGCGTCCGGGCGAGCGAGTACGATGCGTGCGCTCGCAAAATCGCCGACCGAATCGTTCGCAGAACCCGACCGCTCCGACCGACTCGCTCGGACACGACTCGCACCGCGCAATGGAGACGTTCCCCGGCCGGGTAAGTACGATCGCGCGCCTCGAGCAGTCCGACCGACTCGCGCAGTCCGGCTCCAAAGAGCAGTCGGAGCCACACTTTGGGGTTCGTGTCGGACCCCCTGTACGCATAGCCACGCGAGTCGCACACAGGGGGACCCATGGGTCCCCCCTACCTGTGCATGTACGGCGCGAGTCGCTTCGCCGCGTATCCGTTGTAGGGGGCGCCCTTGTTCGCCTCGCACCCATTGAGTCAATGGGAGCCCGCGTACGCGTTGTACGACTGGCTCCCATTGACTTCAATGGGAGTCCGACCGAATCGAGTCAGATAGCATACGGACGCATCGTACTTGTTCGGTCGGGCTGCCAGGGTCCGATTCGGTCGGAAATCTCTCCGGGTCCGGCTCGATCGGAGAGATTTCCGTCCCATATCGGAATCGGCCCCTAAGTGTCTATTTTACAATATCAATATCATCCAAGAGGAAGGGCACTTACAGGTCGTTATTGGACTGGTGGAGTAACAGGTCTCAGGCCCCTTTACTCTACTCTTACTGGAACTCTATGATGGCCAACAACTACCTAGGAGTGTCCAGTCCCATGGATAATATTGTTTAGTTTCGCTCTACACCTTCAAAATGCTGCATTCTGTTTGTCTTGTCATCACTCGGTGATGTCCACTGAGGCTGAGACAAGCCTCATCACAGTCACAACCCACATTTCACTATGCCTTGTTTTTTTTTTATCAGCTGCCAGAATCAAGGAGTTCCAATACAGAACGGGACTGTTGACATAGTTCACCGATGGTGTCCGCACTTTGGGAGCATGCTGATGGACAAGACAGCTTGAGAATCATTCACCTTTCTGTGCAGGAGGAGGCTTAATGTTGACATGAAAATGGTTCTCATGTCTGCTGCTAAGAGTTCTAGACATAGAGGCGTCCCGCATTCTTTATCTTTCCATTGGTTTGTTTTATGACTGGGTTTACCTCCATCTGACCATGAAAAGGTTTGGCGTTGGGCACAAATTCCGTGCATGGGTGGCTCTGTCCTACAGGGCACCCGCGGTGAGGGTGATTGATGTGATGTCTACAACTTTTACACTGGGGAGGGGCACAAGGCCAACAATGCGCCATGCTAATATATCTATCAAACCCGGAGATTTCGATCCCGGAAGTCTTGTTGGTCTTTCACAACTTGGAAACTTACTCCGGCTACCGGATTAAGTGGGAAAAATCCACACTCCATCTGATGGGAGATTGTGAAGGTTTAACTACACCGACAGGGGCGTTTAATATAATGCAAACTGTCTTCCAATATCTAGCACTTGAGATAATGATTGGTCAAGAAAGATTTCTAGGGTTGAACGTGGACGGAGTAGTGGGGGATTCCCGAGAAGATGTGGCACGATGGCGCACACTACCACTCTCGCTTATGGGCAGGGCCGCCATTTTTAAAATGATTACACTGTTCAAACTGCTTTCTGTGTTACAGAACATCCCATTCCCAATACCAGAAGCCTGCTTTGATAATACAGATAAACCACTGAGAGGGATGCTTTGGAACCGAGGCACCCAAGAATAGCCTTGAAAACATTGTACCGTCTGGTTTATAATGGGGGCCTTTCGCTCCCAGACATAAGAGCCTACTCTAGAGCTAGCCAACTTCAAATTATTAACAAATGGGGATTCACCCCTCATAGTGAGCCGGCAGCCAGGCTAGACAGAGTGGAGATGATGGCGGCCATGCACTCCCTACATGTAAGGGGGAAAATGTAAGACACACCTTCCTATCCCAACTCGAGAGATGCTGAGAACATGGGACGATACATCAAAGGCTCTGGGTTGGCTGGGGGCTGACCTTGGCCACATCATTATGGAAGGGGACAATATTAAAAGAAGTAGGCAGACCAACAAGCTTCTGACAGTGGGAATGGGCAGGGACAGAAACCTTGGGAGACATAATGGATGTGGGGGAGGTAAAGTCATTTGAGGGCATGCAGCAAAAATATGCTCTTCCACCTACCAAAAAATTTAAATATCTCCAGTTGACCCACACCCTCAAGGCAGGAGGTGTTGTCGGAACGGAGATCCCTGAACAAAGCCCACTGGAAAGCAGGGTGGTGCGATAACTTGCAAGCCGATGTCCCAGTTATACCGGGTTATAATTAACAATACCCCCAATGGCATGATATGGCTACGTGATAGATGGGAGGCAGGTCTAGGGGACTTGGAGGACATTCATTGAAGCACCCTAGGGAGGTCGCCATTACGACCAGACCGAGACTGATACAGTTCAATATCCTGCATCAAGCACATTACTACAGGAGTAAATTGTTTAAAATGGGGGAGGCAGGTGACCCCAGTTGCTTACAATGCGTGATATGGGAAGGAGATCTCCTGCACACACTGTGGAGTTGCCTCATGGTGCAGGGAAACTGGGGAGACATTATTGTAGAACTGGAAGCAGTGTTGGAAGTGGATCTCCCTACGACGCCCCATCTGGTCATTTTGGGTATTCCCAATGACGTAGACCTCCTCCGAAGGCAATTGTAATTTTGCATGTTTGGATATATTGTAGCGAGTGGGATGTGGCCAGGAGGTGGGGCAGGCACAACCCCCAAAGAAATTCATGAGGCATAAAGGCATGAATATATGCATGGAAGCAGAAAGGGTGGTGTATGAGGGACAAGGGTGCCGCAAGAAATCTGATAAGTCCTGGGGGAACAGGTGTACTCACTATGGATTACGCGAGGATATGGGTGGGTCAACAGGTGTGGCCGAACTAGAGAGTAAAACAATCGACTATATCCACGGGGAAGCTTGGGCCACTCACACTAATGTTTGGGTAGTGGAGTGGTACTGGCGGGGGGCTGGAGTTTCTTAACCTGAAATCACATGTATCCTCATGTGACAATGTTGGGGCCGATTCACAAAACTAATCTGAGATAAAATCCTAAACTTACTACTTTTGGTATTCACAGAAGGCATTTAGTAGTAGTAAAGTTAGGACTCCTAACTTTACTACTACTAAATGCCTTTGTGAATACCGAAAGTCGTAAAGTTAGGATTTTGTCTCAGTTTAGTAGTAGTAAAGTTAGGAGTCCTAACTTTACTACTGCTAAAAGCCTTCTGTGAATACCAAAAGTAGTAAGTTTAGGATTTTATCTCAGATTAGTTCTGTGAATCGGCCCCGTTGTGCGCATTGTTTGATGCCAAGAAAAAACTATAAAAAGAGTTGTTTATAAGTAGGCAGCTGTGTACATAGGCAGAACGATGATGTAAAGTGCAAACAGACTTGAATTTTCAGTGCTACTAAGAAAACTTCAGCAGATACAGGAAACCACAGAAATAGCAAGATAACTGTTGGAGGTTTAATAGTTTTGCTTATAAAGTAATATAATTATTTTATTAGTTCTGGAGCTGGATTTCTCTGCCCACGAGATGTGGTTAGTGGACGAGCCCGGTTGTCAGGAGTGAGGGTACAGGTAAAGGACAGAGTTAAAGAGGTCGAAGTCAAGGAGAAGAGGAGATGACATCTGCGGGGACTACATGGACGTATGTGCCGTACGTGTTTCCACCAGAATCATGCTTACCCAAAATAGTCGTAGCCCCTGCCATCGGGGTCTCCAGGCCACAAACGCAGAGGAAGAAAGAACAGCAAACAGTGCCATGGACCAAGGGAAAAAACACCAAACAGAAGCCAGTATCACTCAAGAAGAACAAAAGAGTTTGCACAGGTTTGTTCCTTCCCAGGAGGGCATTGTCAGTATCTGACAAGCGCTGCCCTCAGAACAACAGCAAATCTTGAGCGAGGTCCCATTCTCAAGGGAGCTGGGAGGATCGGCCATCTTGGGTGAGGTCGGAGTATATCCACCTGACGCAGCCACCACATGCCTCACCCCAACACCGTTGGAGATATTAGGAGAACGAATGTTAGGTCTATCCTTCGCAGATCATGAAAAATGATCAACAGGAAGGTAGCGAACTAAAGCGGGTCTTATTTAGAAGCTGACCTGAGCAAAGTGGGCAACTCAGCGAGACTTCACCCCGATTAAGAACACCCGTAACCCAGCACCAATATCAGAGGGGTCAATATAGTATATGACTCAGAGCTCGCTCATAGATTCCAGTGGCGGAGACTCGCTCACAAACTACTGCCTCCCTGCTGCGATTGATCTTAACGCTTCCTTGCAGCGGGTGTTCCTGAAGCTCATTACCCCTCTTGTTGAAAGTGGCAGGTTACCACTTCCTCTCTCAGCCGCCGTTCCTCACCCACCATGAACATTATTGCTTGCTTCACCCCGCAGCTTCATGGCTCCCTCTTCTGCTTGATCCATCTCCCTAGAGAAACTTTAAACTTCAGAGCAGGAGTGATCCATCGCCCTTTGAAGGGCTTTCGCTCCCTCCAGGGATTTGCAAAAACATTGAATTTCCCTGCGAGTGCCTGCGGCCTTCAGCATTTATCTAAAAGGAGAATATAATTTTAAAAAAATAGAAGAAGGATGCAACTGGTCTTTAAGAGGTCGAGAATTCTCATTTAGAGTAGTATTCCATCGAATAACCCAATACATCACTGCATGTGCTTATTCTGTCGTATCACCCAATGCTGGCAGTGCACTTGCATTAATCACGTGCAGTGACTGTGACTCAGGATGATTCACAATTCAAGAAGAGTGCTGAGGAGAGATCATTAGACCCTTGTTACCACCTCCCATGAGCAGGTGCAGATCCCACCTCCCATGAGCAGGTGCAGATCCCACCTCCATGAGCAGGTGCAGATCCCACCTCCCATGAGCAGGTGCAGATCCCACCTCCCATGAGCAGGTGCAGATCCCACCTCCCATGAGCAGGTGCAGATCCCACCTCCCATGAGCAGGTGCAGATCCCACCTCCATGAGCAGGTGCAGATCCCACCTCCCATGAGCAGGTGCAGATCCCACCTCCCATGAGCAGGTGCAGATCCCTTGCTCAGTCACCACATTGGCAGCTCCAGCTGCACCTTGTTCACTCTTCAATAATCAGGGTGCTGGGACACATTTCTGTCTGGTTTTTCATATGTAAAACATATTTAAGAATCATTCCATGAAGCAGCAAGAGGAGCTGAAGGCACAGCAACAAGGTGCTGTAACCTCCAGACGCAGGAAGAGGGCGCTGTTCACAGATCTAGGCTCACTCATGTCCCTGTGACTGTGAACAGATCCTCACCATGGACGGATCTGCTCTGCAGGTACCGCGCGCTGTCATGGCATCAATTCTGGCCTACCTGCACCCATCCTTAATATCCACACAGCCATACCTCCCTTGGTGAAACTCTTGTCGTTCTATAATCCAGTGCAGGTGCACAATTCCAGCACACAATTACCATGGCCCTTTCCTTGTCCAGTCACTTTCCCCAAAATCTTCGCTCTGTTTGGCAATTTATCAATCAAGCATATTGATCAGACTTGATCCAAGTGACTTCACAATGATTGATGTCACTGAAGCCTGCAGAAAAAAATATATTGCTAAACCACTGGGAGATTTATAAACTAGAGATGTGAATAAACAATAGTGGTCATACCCAACAGTATTGATCCACATGGACTATATATTGGATATGACATATGGTACTGGCTTGACTTACTCCTCATTACTGTTAACAGGTTTGGACTTATGGCCACTTGTAGGGAACTACAATGCCTGTGAACCATGGAGGTGACTGTTTTGTTCAAGGTGTGGCTTTGAGACAGCTGTAAAATCCTAAATGACAAATCACAAAGATTCACGGAGAGGCCTTGAGTCAATTCTCTTAATCTGTTGGTCATTTGCTTCTGCCCAGATGGGAAACGCCTGCTGTCTTGTGTTTTTTTTCTTCTATACACTTTTTAGTCTGCAAACCCATTGTTTCCTTGCTACAGGTGTGCCGAGATCTACCAGAGATGGTGAGCTGGTCTGCAAGATAAGCGGTGGCAGCTGGTTTTAAGGATGGTGCAGGCCAGCAAGGGGAGCCGATGGAGTTCGTTCCTATTCAGGTGTGATGTGTTCATATTTCTTCAGGCCCTGGATGAGATGTGCTGCAGCGTGCAGCATGCACCTCAGTGGTGTAGCTGCTGAGTTGGGGAAGTCATGGAGTAGGGCCTTACCACCATCCAGGTGCAAGAGTACGAGGGCTTGAAAGGGCAGTCCTGAAGTCGCTTTCTGGAAGAAACAGTTTGATTTTCTTTAGAAGAGAGAACTGGGCCCAGGCAATCTTTGTGTGTTTTTTGGCAATGTGTTCTTCAAGGGTGAGTTTGGTGTCCAGGGTGAATCTAAGGGACTTCTCATTCGGTGAAAGGTGGGGTTTGAAGTTGTCAATGGTCCTGCCATTGAGCCAAGTTTGTACTGTATCTTGTTTATTGTTCTTAGCAAATAACCGGAATTCTGCCTATTGAATGACAAGCTTATTTGCTGCTTCGTGCCTCCAACCTGGTCATCTCACTAGAGCACTGGCGGACTTAGCAGCCTTTTCGCCCAAGTGTTGATTTTCAATTTTGAGATTTATAAGGTACACGAGCAGGTAAGTAGCATCGTTCAGTGATATGTGAGGTGTACCTTGAAGAGACTTATCTTTAGCCCTTTCTTGTACTACTGGACAGACAGAGGAGGAACCACTGTCAGTGGGGATTCTTAGTCCTGATCACAATATAAATGCATAAGTTTATATTCTACCTAAAATACAGAGTTATTTACCTTCCAAATTTGGTAACGGGTTAGGCCTCAATGTGCTTCTGAGTGGCTTTTGAGGTAAATGTTTGAATGGGAGAACAAAGTACCCGGTGAAACAGTGGGAAGCTGTCGTGTGTCGGTGTCCCGCTCCCCTACTGTCAGTGACTTCGGGTCAGGTGATTCTTGTAGCCTCCCCAAGGGCCAGGCATTTCCTTCCTCTCTCCCCTCAGTTGTGAATGAGATCTTTTAAGCAGCCGCACTGCCTAGACGGCGAGGTCTGGTGACAGCTGGGCCGCTAAGGGCAGCACAGCATCCCCAGGCCCCCGTGCAGGCCCGCCAGCCGTCAAGGCCCAGCAGCGTGTCCTCGGACAGGGCCATCAGCCTGTCTCATGTCTGCAGCCCCTCAGACTGCACAGCTGATAGGTAATAGGCTGTCCATGCTGAGGGATCCCTGGCATTGTTTGCGCTTAGTTTGTTGCAGCGCTTAATTTGTAAAAGAAGAAGTGCCAGGCCCAAGTCAGGAGGACACTGCAGCGTGCACCATCCATTGCCCCTGCCGGCTCTGCCAGTGATAGTACCAACACAACTACTAACCGTCACACTCCTGCAAGTGTGACAATTCATTCTATTTATTGGAGGCCCCCAAAGCTTTAAGAATGGCTTGGGTGGCAGGTTTCAGTCATTGTTAAAGTATATTGAATTTATAAACAGCTGTTGTAAATATAAAATAAAAATATAAATCCGTATTTGTAAAGCGCGAACTACTCACCCTTACGGGTCTCAAGGCGCTGGGGGCCGTTGTGGAAATTAAGTGAGCTATTGCCCAGAGTCACATGGTGCTGAGCTGAGCTGCCACCGGAGCCAGGGATCGAACCGTGAGCCCTGAAGTCAGCTACCCTGGCCGCTGCACCACACCTCTCCACTGTAGTGCTCATACCTAAATTAGGCAGACAGCACCACCATGTGGCAGACTGTCATAAGCGCTGGTACTGACAATTAAGTGCCGGTGCCAATCACCAGAAACCACTGCCTCAAATTAAGCACTGGCTTCTCCCCCTTACAAACCTAGCTCTGGTTGCTGAGGACAGCAGCCTTTGCTGCACTCATTCTTGCCACCTCTGTCCTACTCTCCCTGTCCTGGTCATGCTCTGCTCTCCCTGTTGTGTTCTCTGCCCCTCTGCTGTGCCCTCTGTCCCTCTGCAGTGTACTCTGCCCCTGCTCTTCTCGTTCTGCCCCAGCTCTGCTGTGCTCTCTGCCCCCCCTCTGCAGTGTGCTCTACCCCTGCTCCTTTCGTTCTGCCCCAGCTCTGCTGTGCTCTCTGCCCCCCTGCAGTGTGCTCTACCCCTGCTCTTCTCGTTCTGCCCCGGCTCTGCTGTGCTCTCTGCCCCCCTCTGCAGTGTACTCTACTCCTACTCTTCTCGTTCTGCCCCAGCTCTGCTGTGCTCTCTGCCCCCCTCAGCAGTGTGCTCTACCCCTGCTCTTCTCGTTCTGCCCCGGCTCTGCTGTGCTCTCTGCCCCCTCTGCAGTGTGCTCTACCCCTGCTGTTCTCGTTCTGCCCCAGCTCTGCTGTGCTCTCTGCCCCCCTGCAGTGTGCTCTACCACTGCTGTTCTCGTTCTGCCCCAGCTCTGCGGTGCTCTCTGCCCCCCTGCAGTGCGCTCTACCCCTGCTCTTCTCGTTCTGCCCCGGCTCTGCTGTGCTCTCTGCCCCCCTCTGCAGTGAGCTCTACCCCTGCTGTTCTCGTTCTGCCTCAGCTCTGCTGTGCTCTCTGCCCCCCCTCTGCAGTGTGCTCTACCCCTGCTCTTATCGTTCTGCCTCAGCTCTTCTGTGCTCTCTGCCCCCCCTCTGCAGTGTGCTCTACCCCTGCTCTTCTCGTTCTGCCCCAGCTCTGCTGTGCTCTCTGCCCCCTCTGCAGTGTGCTCTACCCCTGCTCTTCTCGTTCTGGCCTGGCTCTGCTGCGCTCTCTGCCCCCTCTGCAGTGTGCTCTACCCCTGCTCTTCTCGTTCTGCCCCAGCTCTGCTGCGCTCTCTGCCCCCCTCTGCAGTGTGCTCTACCCCTGCTCTTCTCGTTCTGCCCCGGCTCTGCTGTGCTCTCTGCCCCCCTCTGCAGTGTGCTCTACCCTGCTCTTCTCGTTCTGCCCCAGCTCTGCTATGCTCTCTGCCCCCCTCTGCAGTGTGCTCTACCCCTGCTCTTCTCGTTCTGCCCCAGCTCTGCTGTGCTCTCTGCCCCCCTCTGCAGTGTGCTCTACCCCTGCTCTTCTCGTTCTGCCCCGGCTCTGCTGTGCTCTCTGCCCCCCTCTGCAGTGTGCTCCACCCCTGCTCTTCTCGTTCTGCCCCGGCTCTGCTGTGCTCTCTGCCCCCCTCTGCAGTGTGCTCTACCCCTGCTCTTCTCGTTCTGCCCCGGATCTGCTGTGCTCTCTGGCCCCCCCCCTCTGCAGTGTGCTCTACCCCTGCTCTTCTCGTTCTGCCCCAGCTCTGCTGTGCTCTCTGCGCCCCCTCTGCAGTGTGCTCTACCCCTGCTCTTCTCGTTCTGCCCCGGCTCTGCTGTGCTCTCTGCCCCCTCTGCAGTGTGCTCTAACCCTGCTCTTCTCGTTCTGCCCCAGCTCTGCTAGCGCTCTCTGCCCCCCTCTGCTGTGTGCTCTACCCCTGCTCTTCTCGTTCTGCCCCGGCTCTGCTGTGCTCTCTGCCCCCCCTCTGCAGTGTGCTCTACCCCTGCTCTTCTCGTTCTGCCCCAGCTCTGCTATGCTCTCTGCCCCCCTCTGCAGTGTGCTCTACCCTGCTCTTCTCGTTCTGCCCTGGCTCTGCTGCGCTCTCTGCCCCCCCTCTGCAGTGTGCTCTACCCCTGCTCTTCTTCGTTCTGCCCCAGCTCTGCTGCGCTCTCTGCCCCCTCTGCAGTGTGCTCTACCCCTGCTCTTCTCTGTTCTGCCCCGGCTCTGCTGTGCTCTCTGCCCCCCTCTGCAGTGTGCTCTACCCCTGCTCTTCTCGTTCTGCCCCAGCTCTGCTATGCTCTCTGCCACCCCTCTGCAGTGTGCTCTACCCCTTCTCTTCTCGTTCTGCCCCAGCTCTGCTGTGCTCCTCTGCCCCCCCTCTGCAGTGTGCTCTACCCCTGCTCTTCTCGTTCTGCCCCGGCTCTGCTGTGCTCTCTGCCCCCCTCTGCAGTGTGCTCCACCCCTGCTCTTCTCGTTCTGCCCCGGCTCTGCTGTGCTCTCTGCCCCCCTCTGCAGTGTGCTCTACCCCTACTCTTCTCGTTCTGCCCCGGCTCTGCTGTGCTCTCTGCCCCCCCCCTCTGCAGTGTGCTCTACCCCTGCTCTTCTCGTTCTGCCCCAGCTCTGCTGTGCTCTCTGCGCCCCCCTCTGCAGTGTGCTCTACCCCTGCTCTTCTCGTTCTGCCCCGGCTCTGCTGTGCTCTCTGCCCCCTCTGCAGTGTGCTCTAACCCTGCTCTTCTCGTTCTGCCCCAGCTCTGCTGTGCTCTCTGCCCCCCTGCAGTGTGCTCTACCCCTGCTCTTCTCGTTCTGCCCCAGCTCTGCTGTGCTCTCTGCCCCCTCCCCCTCTGCAGTGTGCTCTACCCCTGCTCTTCTCGTTCTGCCCTAGCTCTGCTGTGCTCTCTGCCCCCCTCTGCAGTGTGCTCTACCCCTGCTCTTCTCGTTCTGCCCCAGCTCTGCTGTGCTCTCTGCGCCCCCCTCTACAGTGTGCTCTACCCCTGCTCTTCTCGTTCTGCCCCGGCTCTGCTGTGCTCTCTGCCCCCTCTGCAGTGTGCTCTGCCCCTGCTCTTCTCGTTCTGCCCCAGCTCTGCTGTGCTCTCGACCCCCTCTGCAGTGTGCTCTACCCCTGCTCTTCTCGTTCTGCCCCAGCTCTGCTCTGCTCTCTGCCCCCTCTGCAGTGTGCTCTACCCCTGCTCTTCTCGTTCTGCCCCAGCTCTGCTGCGCTCTCTGCCCCCCTCTGCATTGTGCTCTACCCCTGCTCTTCTCGTTCTGCCCCGGCTCTGCTGTGCTCTCTGCCCCCTCTGCAGTGTGCTCTAACCCTGCTCTTCTCGTTCTGCCCCAGCTCTGCTGTGCTCTCTGCCCCCCCCTGCAGTGTGCTCTACCCCTGCTCTTCTCGTTCTGCCCCAGCTCTGCTGTGCTCTCTGCCCCCCTCCCCCTCTGCAGTGTGCTCTACCCCTGCTCTTCTCGTTCTGCACTAGCTCTGCTGTGCTCTCTGCCCCCCTCTGCAGTGTGCTCTACCCCTGCTCTTCTCGTTCTGCCCCAGCTCTGCTGTGCTCTCTGCGCCCCCTCTGCAGTGTGCTCTACCCCTGCTCTTCTCGTTCTGCCCCGGCTCTGCTGTGCTCTCTGCCCCCTCTGCAGTGTGCTCTACCCCTGCTCTTCTCGTTCTGCCCCAGCTCTGCTGTGCTCTCTGACCCCTCTGCAGTGTGCTCTACCCATCTCTTCTCGTTCTGCCCCAGCTCTGCTCTGCTCTCTCCCCCTCTGCAGTGTGCTCTACCCCTGCTCTTCTCGTTCTGCCCCAGCTCTGCTGCGCTCTCTGCCCCCTCTGCATTGTGCTCTACCCCTGCTCTTCTCATTCTGCCCGGCTCTGCTGGGCTCTCTGCCCCCCTCTGCATTGTGCTCTACCCCTGCTCTTCTCGTTCTGCCCCAGCTCTGCTCTGCTCTTTGCCCCCTCTGCAGTGTGCTCTACCCCTGCTCTTCTCGTTCTGCCCCAGCTCTGCTGTGCTCTCGACCCCCTCTGCAGTGTGCTCTACCCCTGCTCTTCTCGTTCTGCCCTAGCTCTGCTGTGCTCTCTGCCCCCCCTCTGCAGTGTGCTCTACCCCTGCTCTTCTCGTTCTGCCCCAGCTCTGCTGTGCTCTCTGCGCCCCCCTCTGCAGTGTGCTCTACCCCTGCTCTTCTCGTTCTGCCCCGGCTCTGCTGTGCTCTCTGCCCCCTCTGCAGTGTGCTCTACCCCTGCTCTTCTCGTTCTGCCCCAGCTCTGCTGTGCTCTCGACCCCCTCTGCAGTGTGCTCTACCCCTGCTCTTCTCGTTCTGCCTCAGCTCTGCTCTGCTCTCTGCCCCCCTCTGCAGTGTGCTCTACCCTGCTCTTCCTCGTTCTGCCCCAGCTCTGCTGCGCTCTCTGCCCCCTCTGCATTGTGCTCTACCCCTGCTCTTCTCGTTCTGCCCCGGCTCTGCTGTGCTCTCTGCCCCCCTCTGCAGTGTGCTCTACCCCTGCTCTTCTCGTTCTGCCCCAGCTCTGCTCTGCTCTCTGCCCCCTCTGCAGTGTGCTCTACCCCTGCTCTTCTCGTTCTGCCCCAGCTCTGCTGCGCTCTCTGCCCCCTCTGCAGTGTGCTCTACCCCTGCTCTTCTCGTTCTGCCCCAGCTCTGCTGCGCTCTCTGCCCCCCTCTGCATTGTGCTCTACCCCTGCTCTTCTCGTTCTGCCCCGGCTCTGCTGTGCTCTCTGCCCCCTCTGCAGTGTGCTCTAACCCTGCTCTTCTCGTTCTGCCCCAGCTCTGCTGTGCTCTCTGCCCCCCCCTGCAGTGTGCTCTACCCCTGCTCTTCTCGTTCTGCCCCAGCTCTGCTGTGCACTCTGCCCCCTCCCCCTCTGCAGTGTGCTCTACCCCTGCTCTTCTCGTTCTGCACTAGCTCTGCTGTGCTCTCTGCCCCCCCCTCTGCAGTGTGCTGATGGAGCAGTAAAAATAAAAAAATTTAACCCCTAACAAATTATATAATTAATTAATTAAAAATGTTCGTTTAAATGTATTAATCAACATTGTATATGTGGGAATGGTAATATGCTAATGTACGTGCTAAATAATCTACTAATGAATGTCCGTGTGTCTAATCATAACGTAAGAATAAAAAGCGTACTAAATAAAATAAATGCATGTTTGTGCTTCATAGAAATAAAATGTGTCGTTGCAAAAACAATAGTGATGGTAAGTAAGGAGCAGCTTAAATGTCGCTTTTTGCTAGGTAACAACTAATTGGGGTACGTAGACGGGAGGGAAACGAAAGGGATATTTTCTCTATTTTAATTATGTTTTATTTGCCTCAAATTAGTGCTTCTAAAGTAGAACCGAGTGGCGAGATAAAATGGCCGCCAGTGGGAAGATGTGCGCAGGCGCAAGGGGACACGTGGTACGGGATGAGATTGAAGAAATCTGGAGCCTCGTGATGTCTCTGAGAGGCTAGGATGCAAGAAATGGTCAAGGCTGGTGTGACCTAATTGAACTGATAGTGTGCCGTGATGATCAGGAGAGAGTCCGTGGGAAAGGAGCCCAAGAGAAAGGACAATGACTGCGGAGTTCTTGAATGTGTCAAAAGAAGATACAAATGGACTGATCGAATCGGATGGAAATGTTTAAGCGTATGGGAAAGGAAATGATCCAAGGACCTTTGAATCCAAGAGAACTTGATTAAAGAATGAATAAGCTGACATGCATGGACCAATGAAAGAAAAGCGTGATATTAATGTTGCAACAGTTAGTTAGAAAAGTTAGAATTAGGGTATAAGAGGGCCTACTCTTAGTGGGAGGGGTCAGTCGCGGTTGCAGTCACGGTCAGTTGCAGTTGGAGAGTCGTGGTTGCAGTAGAGGAGACGGGTTGCAGGTAGCTGATGCTGACGAGCTGAAGTTGCTGTTGCTGTCTTAACTTTACAGTTGAGTATGAGAATCAGGCTATTTCTAATCCCAAAGTTAGGTTAGAAATCATTAGGCTAAATTAGGAAGCTAGGCAGGTAACTAGGGTTTTGGCTTCATGACAAAAATTTCCTTTTCTGCAATAAATTGATTATGCTTAATAAAATTGTGAATTTAAGAATGAATAATTGAATAAAGTATTAAAAATTCTTTCCATGCTTTTAAATTTATATAAAATTTAAGATTCTTTAAACCCAAAATGACTCAGTGGTTATTTTCCTAAATGATTGTGACCTGTGTAATTGGTTGATTGTGATTCAGCTGGTCTTAATCACTATGAACTAATTTCTTAAATGAATGATTCATCGACAAAACAATGAGCAGGAATATCTTAAGAAATAACTAAAAGAAAGTGACAAATTAAGGTAAATAGATATCCTTGCTCTTCCAGCGGTACATAAAATGGTGTTCTCCATTTCGTTCTCATGTTTCTCCTAGGAGTACAAAATTTCATAAAGGTGTAAAAGGAAAAATCCAGGAGTGTGCGTGTGTGTTAGACGATGTTTATGGGCCCCATCGTCATGTGGATATGAGAAATATAGTTTGCCCCTGGATGACCTATAAGTAACCTAGGAGGAGAATAGTTTTTATTGTACGCGCTGCATCAGATTTCTTGGTAGCAGAGTTATGGTTTTCTATAGATTAGTTAGTGATTATTGTTTATTGATTATTGAGTATTTGATGACTAACACTATATGTTGAGTCGCGTTATGTTATATGTAAGTTTTCACGCTTCTGGGATGTAGGAAGTGGAACACGTGTGGCAAGAGAAGTCACATGGAATTTGGTACATGGTCTGAATTCATTTTGGTTATAACGCAGGTTGTGTTATGTTAGGGATTTCGGTGTGAAAAGTGTGTAAATGAAATAGCAAATCACGTTTACTTGTGAAACTTTGGCCTTAATTCTCAGGAGCCTAGTCTCCACATGTGTTTTATCCCCAGAGAAACGAGTAAATTGTTTGTTTGAAAGAAGGGTAAGGTAGAGGGAAGTGCTACTTTATCGGCGAAAGTAAATAATTCTGTGGTAGGGTAGAGGTAAGCGCTGCCTACTGGAAAAACAGGATTCTTGTGTAAAAGGACAAAGCTGTCACTTTGTTTAGCGAATCAGACTATGGAATTGTTTATTTGTTGTAACTAACGAAGAAAACTGTAAAAGAAAAATTGCCGATAAATTTTGTAAAGGAGGGTAAAGAGTAGAAGTGACGTGAAAAAGTGCCGCGCTAGGATTGGTCAGTGCACTAGTCACGTGAATACAGAGCAGGAGTGACGTAGAAAAGTGCCGCGCTAGGATTGGTTGGTTCGCGGACGGTGGAAATTGTTCTGATTGGTACGTTAGTGTGAATCGCGCTGTAATTGGACGAAGTTCCGTACACAGAAACAGCGTTAGAGTAAGAGAAAACAAATAGAAAACATGCCGTATTACGAGTATGAAAGGGAGAGAACGTCATGGACGACGAAATTGAAGAATTTCTTTAAGAAAGACAAGAAGGTTGTGACTAGAGAGGGACAAGTAATTCCTCCGCCGAAATCAGCAGCTTCACATATGATGCTGAAATATGGATATCATACGTGCATATGGTTGGATAATTGGGTAAAATATACAAAGAATGATGGAGCATTGGCTTTTCCTGAAAATGGTTCTTTTAATGTAGCGATTTTACGGAATTTAAAAGAAAAGATGCTTAAATTGGAACCTAGACCTAGACCGACACAGTTTGAGGCTTTAACAGAATGGGAAGATGAGATGTACGAGAAAGAAAGATTCAGAGGTATGAAAGGTTATGAGTTCGTGCCCGGAAGATTGTGGGGAATGAATCATGAGGACAGAATAAAACGATGGAGATGTGCTAACATGACAGGAGGTTTGTTTCCAGCTTTTACAGTTGAGGAAGGGACTAAGAAAAACGGACTGAGAAAAAGAAACATTTAGAGAGAGAAAAGTATATGCATGAGAGCGAAACGGATGACGAGTTGCTGGAAGATATATTAAATAAAAATCCACCTCCGTATCAGCAGAATTCTACAGTGGTGACACCAAATGCGCCACCAATAGAAGCTATGCGAAATGAAAGTCAGAAAAAAGACAAGAAATAAATAGGTCACAAGAACAAATAAGAACTTCCCAAATTGAGGGAATAGAAAATGATAGTGCAAGAGAATTGGCAAGGACAACAAAAGAACTAACTGAGAAAATTAGAGAATTAACAAAGAATATGGAAGCAGTTACCGTACCCGTAACAATAGGTCCAGTAATACCAGTTTTCGAGAATCAGAAAATTGATGAACGATCTTTGGTGATTCCCTTGAGTTCGCAATTCCAAAGAGAAAAGGAAAGAATAGAAACAAGTCCAGGTACGAGCAATTTGACTAGTGCTTACAGACCAAGTCCACCTGAAAATTTGACAGTAAATGAGTGTAGCGGTAGGAAAATGCCTATGGTAACTGAATCTGCAACAGTGACACCTGAAAAGAGTGGAAATTGGACAGAAATAAATAGTACTCCTATAGGTCCGACTCCTGATGAGTTAAATGAGTGGATAAAAGCTTTTAAAATAAAAGAAACGGAAGAAAAACCATTAGATGTGATCAGATTGAAGATTGACATGGAAGAATTAATTCTAGGAACGATTGGTACAGAAAAGATAAAGAATTATCAGGATGATGAAATAATGTTTCTGTGCAAAAGTATAACATGGAGGGCAAAGAATTTACATGACAAACTAGAAGAAGTGGCCGGTGAGATTGGAATAGATTTTGCAAAAGTAAAAGCGTTGCAGAAACCATACAGAGTAGATTTTTGTGAAAAAGATATTGAAAATTTGAATACAGCAGGAAGGCTGACACAGATAAAAGAGTTGATTGTTTTGTTGAGAAAATGGGGTGATGTGGACAGATGGAAGGTTAGATGGACAAAGAAGAATGAGAAAAGTGTAGACAAAGGTTCATTGGCTTTTATGATAACAGAAAAGGAACATGTTGTTAAAGAGTACCCTATGAGAGAAACTCCAGGTGGTAGTTATGTGCATGTTCCCTGGACTAGGCAGGACATCCTGTCATTTACAAATGACTTTCCAAAATTAAGAGAAAAGCCAGTTGAGTGGTACCGACAGGTAGAAAGGTTTGTAAAGGTCTCGAAAGTGTTGTGGATAGATTTGGATGGATTGTTTGACATAGTGGTACCAACGGATCTATGGTCAGAATGTAAGATTACAGTTGACTGGCCAACTACAGAATATCCAAGAGATCCTAAGACAGGAGCTCCAGGACCAGATGTGATGAAGAAATACGACAAGGTGATTACCTTTTTGAAAAATAAGATTCCTCCAAAAGAGACAGATTGGGTTAAGATTGATAGAACTACACAGGAAAGCAAGGAGAGTGTACATGCATATTATGAGCGATTGTTGTTGGTTTTCAAACAGTATAGTGGTTATGAGGAATTAAGTGAGAAGGATATGAGTCATTTTGTATACCGATTTGTATTTGGCTTGAAACAAGAAATAAGTGATATGATTAAGCAACATATGATAAACTGGCAGAATGCAAGTGTAGATGAGGTGCTGAGGTATGCTAAGTATTGTAGTGATGAAATAGAGAGTAAACAGCGTAAGTTGAAAGAAAAAGCAATGTGGGCACAAGTGAAAGTGGCAGAAAAACAAGAAGCTCAATTGGATAATAATAATGGAAACGAATCAGGACAAAATAAGATGCGACCAAATATAGGTAAAGGAAAAGGACAAGTGAGTCTAGAAGAGGCAAAGAAGAAATGGCCATGTCATAATTGCGGAAAATTAGGGCATTGGAGAAATGAGTGTAAGTTCCCACCTAAACCTAATCCGGAACATCAATCATTAACTCCACAGGTGCAGAATGAGGTAGTTGTTCAACAAAGTCAGGTGCCACAACCACCACTTCCCAACACTGTTAACCAGCAAAGATACAGTACAGAAACAGGATTCTACGGAGGAGAGCAGGTAACACAGTTGCCGAGAGCAGCTAACATTTCCCAGTATTGGTTGCATCAGAGTGAGGATGACCCGGATGAAAGTTTCTGACGGTGCGCAAGAGAGGGGAAAGAGTGCGTGCTTGGCGCAACTCTAGAGGTAGATCAGTCTGGTCCCTTTGTGGATGGAGAAGTGAATGGAGCAAACGTAACATTCCTTGTCGATACTGGAGCTACCCGTTCTACTGTTAGGTCAGTGGAAATTCCGAACCTTCCTCTCTCAGGTGAATGCATCCAAGTGGTAGGAGTTGCCAATCAGCAGATTAAAACCCCACTTACTGAATTGGTAGAAGTAAAAATTGGTTCTTTTAGAAAAATGCATAAATTTGTAGTGTGCGATTGTAGTCCTGTAAATCTTCTAGGTCGTGACCTCTTGTGTAAAATGAATTGCACAATTTATTGTACACCAGATGGAATTGGTTTTCAGACTTCAGATGAAGATGCTTTGTATAAAGTAACTTTGATGAATCAGGAACCTGAAATGAATGGGTTGTTTCCTGCATTTGATGCAGGAAAACTTCCAGAAGAATTAAAAAGTACAGTGAAAGAAAGTGTGTGGGATTTTACAGGAGAAGACATTGGATTAATGAGAGAAGTTGATCCTGTAAAAGTGACAGTGAAAGAAGGGATAAGTTATCCAAACACGCCACAGTACAAATTAACTCCAGAAATAATTGAAGGAATAACTCCTGTGATAAATAAGATGATTGAACAGGGAATTCTGAAAGAAATCATGAGCAGTCCATGTAATTCACCTATTATGGGACTGAAAAAGCCAAATGGAACATACAGAATAGTACAGGATTTGAGGAAGATCAACAAAATAGTTGTACCATGCTGTCCAATAGTGCCAAACCCTGCAGTGATTCTATATCAAATTCCGCATGAAGCTGAGTGGTACACTGTGATAGATTTGTGTCATGCATTTTTCTCTATTCCTTTGCATCCAGATAGCCAGCCATTATTTGCATTCCGTTTTGGAGAGCGTATTTTGGCATGGTGCCGAATTCCTCAGGGGTATACAGAGAGCCCCTCAATTTTTAATCAGATTCTAAAGAAATCTCTGGAAGATTTAAAAATGCCAGAAAAATCAGTGATGGTGCAGTATATCGATGACCTATTGGTGGCATCGAAAACCAAAGAGGCATGTGTAAGTGACACAATTGCTTTACTGAACCATTTGGAGAAAAGAGGACATAAGGTGTCCCCTTCAAAATTACAGTTTTGTCAGAAAGAAGTCCAGTATTTAGGACATAAAATTGAGAAAGGAGTGCGGAAAATAGCGACAGAAAGAGTAAGAATGATTCAAGGAATGAGAGCACCAATGACTCAAAGAGAGGTAAGAATGTTTTTGGGAATGGTTGGATATTGTCGACAATGGATAAGTGGATTTTCTTTGATTGCAAAACCATTACAAAAATTGACAAAGAAAGATGTAAAAGACCCTTTTGAGTTAAACAAAGAAGAAATGAAATCTTTCAAAGAATTGAAAAGGAAACTGTGTGAGGCCCCTGCATTAGGCATGCCTGATTATGAGAAGGATTTTGAGTTATACTGCAGTGAAAGAGATGGATGTGCATTTTCAGTACTAGTACAAAAACATGGCACCATGAAGAGGCCTATAGCTTACTTTTCAGCTGTTTTAGATCCTATAGCAAAAGCATTGCCTGGATGTTTGAAAGCAGTTGCTGCTACTTGTGTAAGTCTGGAACAAAGTGAAGGTATAGTGATGGGGTATCCACTGAGAGTATATGTTCCCCATTCAGTAGAAATTCTTTTGACAAGAACAAAAACACAGTACATGACACATAGTCGGCTGACTAAGTACGAAAAAGTCATCTTGAGTGCAGAAAATGTGACCATAGATAGATGCATAAATGTAAATCCTTCGACATCATTGCCAGATGAAGAGAGTATAATTGAACAAGATGAAGTAGATCATGATTGTCTGAATGTGCTGGAATATTGCACAAAACCAAGAGCTGACATAAAAGATGAACCGTTAAAGGAATCCGATTATGTCATGTTTGTAGATGGTTCATGTTTACGCACAAAGGAAGGAGTGTTAAGCGCAGCTTATGCAGTATGCACAGTGGCAACTGTAATGGAAGCGTCTTGTCTGAAAGGAGTTAGGTCTGCCCAAGTTGCGGAACTAATTGCTTTGATTCAAGCATGTAAATTGGGGAAAAATGTACGAATCACGATTGTGACCGATAGCCAATATGGTTTCGGCATCGTACATGATTTTGGCCAGATTTGGTCACAAAGAGGATTTTTGACATCTGCAGGAACACCTATCAGAAATGGAGATTATGTTAAAAAACTGCTTGAGGCGATACAGCTGCCTAAACAAATAGCTGTAGTGAAGTGCAAGGCGCATAAGAAAAACGAAGACTACATAGCGGTCGGCAATAATTATGCTGACGAGATCGCTAGATATTGTGCGGTAAACATGGCGTCCCTGAACAAAAATAGAGAAAGGGAGCATGTCTCTTGTCCTTTGCTTTTCACTAATGCAGTCGAAACATGGGATGAAGTAAGGCAGTTACAAGAAACAGCAAGAGATGAGGAAAAGGATTACTGGATTAAAGCAGGATGTAGAAGACAGGAAGATAATGGAGTGTGGGTATACAGAGATGAAAGACCAGTTATGCCTGATAGCATGATTGCAGACATGGCACGGATGTACCATGGACAAGCTCATATTGGGAGAGATGCAATGATCAGACTTTTTAGACAAACTTGGTATAATCCAAAATTCAGAGCCATTGCTGAAAGTCTTTGTCAAAGATGTCTTATTTGTCAACAATTTAACCCAGGAAGAAAAACAGTAGTGAGTCTAGGAACAATAGGACGAGAAGGAGGTCCATTCACAAGGATACAGATGGATTTTATTGAGATGCCCCCTAGTAACAGATTAAGATATGTTCTGGTGGTCGTCTGTTTGTTCTCTCGTTGGGTGGAGGCATACCCCACAAGAAGGAATGATGGAACAACAGTGGCAAAACTTATGCTACGAGAGTTCATTCCGAGGTATGGTTTTCCAGTCACAGTTGAGACAGATAGAGGAACACATTTTCAAAATGAGTTGATCCAATTGATTTGTGAAGCATTGAGTATTAAACAAAAACTACATTGTGCTTACAGACCCGAAGCTTCTGGGGTAGTAGAGCAGATAAATGGAACGATTAAAAACAGATTAGGAAAAATGTGTCAAGCTACAGGACTCAAATGGCCAGATGCACTGCCTCTTGTTCTGATGACCATCAGAAGCATCCCTGAAAAGAAAACGGGACTCAGTCCTCATGAAATGATCATGGGACGAGCAATGAGACAAGCCCACGTACCAGTCAACAAGTTATTGACAATAACTGATGATCTAATACTGGATTATTGCAAAGGACTGGCTGATGTGGTGCGTTCTGTGTTTCATCAGGTTGGACCGGATGCGACCACTCTTGAAAGAAAACCAGCCCACGACTTGAATCCAGGAGACTGGGTCCGTATTAAAGTCCACAGGAGAAGAAACTGTCTAGTTCCGCGTTGGGATGAGCCAAGACAGGTAATCCTAGTAACAACGACTGCTGTCAAGTGTGCAGGAGTAAAGAACTGGGTTCATGCCAGCCACACAATCAGAATTCCAGAACCTACAGATCGACATGTGAGTCGGCGTCTGGAAGTGTGGGATAAAAGTTTAACGGCGGGAACAACCAAGATAAAAGAAAGGGTGCCAGAACTTGAAGATCGACCTGAAAGTCGACATCTGGAGACCCCAACGGAAAACACCTCTAGAGAAGAAGAGGAACAAGAAGAAGAAGAAGAAAGAAATTCAGAAGTTCCAGAACTTGAAGATCGACCTGTAAGTCGACATCTGGAAATATCTGACACAACTTCAGGATCTGATGATTCAGCTGCAAATTGGGAAGAATTCCGAAAGAGAACTTGGGGTTATAAACCAATTAGAGAAGAAACTGAGCAAGAAATTGAGTTAGATGAACAACCAAGTACAAGTTATGGTGGAAATCATTCAGAAACAATATTAATAGATGAAGTAGGGAAAGAAGTACACAAAAAGTTAGAAAATCGAGAAGAACCCCGAGGAGCAATAGGGATAGATAGAAAAACAGGAGAACAGGGAAATTCAGAAACAGGTAAGGAGGAAAACACCAAATCGGAAGAACCCCGAGGAGGGACAGTGATAAGGGAAAACGAAAAGGAGAAGATAGATCCACCAGTAGGAGATGACGAGATTATAAGTTTCAAAATAAGAGACAATAGTGAGACAGTTGAAACAGAAACAGAAGAAAGTGGAGGAGAGGAAAAAGCAAAGACTGAATCAAGAAAAAGAAATTGGAGGTCGGAAAGAGAAGAAAGAGAGGGTGAGGTCAAAAGGCCAAGAAAAGGAGATAATTGGCCCAACAGCTATGTAAGAAAATTGAGATATAGAATAATAAGAGCAGAAGATGAAGATGCTGAACAAGTAAATGAAGTAACAAGTCAAAAGGGACAAGAAAAACCAAGTGGAAAAAGATTACAAAAGTCCAAAAGGACAAGAAAAATAAATTCAAAATTTAAGTCACCTGAGTGGCTGTATATTGCACTAACAGATTACAAAGGAGAAGAAGAAAACACTCACGGAAACCAGAGACTGAGAAGTCGGATGGGAAAAGGTGAGATGCAACAAAAGGACTGAAGTGAAGACTTAAAGTGCTTCTGCCGGACGTGACAATTTTACTGGATGTGACAAATCACCGGATGTGACAACGAAAGAATTCTGGAGAGAATTAAAGAAAGTACCAAGCAAAGACTTTTTGAAAGCAGAGTGGCGTCTAAGTCATTTTGAGGTGTAGTGACACAATTTTCTGAAAATTTAACAAATAGAAAAAGAAAAATGGAAAATAATGAGAATAGAAGAGATAAATGTGATTTTATAAAGAGATGGTGCAAAATGTGCTGCTTTTGTACAGGGTTATTAATGACCATATGGATAGTATTAGCAATCACAATTCCTATTAGTGTAGCTGTGATAGAAGCAAAGAATGATACTAAACAAGAAAAAGAAACTAATATTAAAGAACAAGTTGTTTTAAAAAGTAGTGCAGAGTTGCATAAGGATAGGTCAGTAACAGATTTCTCAAAGAATGTTTTTACAAAGTTGTTGTATGAGTACGTAAAAACAATGGAAGTGAGAGATTGTTATGTTTGTATGCAATTGCCTGCATCAGTATCTGAAGGTGTGACTTATCATCACTTACCTTTGACTTATGGAATAACATGTAGTGTAATAGCAAGTTTATTTTATAAAACAGGTAGATTAGAATCTTATTATACTGATATAGATAAGATATTTGCAAACATTCCTGTAGTGCCAGAACTTAACAAAGTAAAACCAGCAAAGGTTTTAGGAGAATTCTTTTTAGAACATAGAAAATTAACGTTAGAAGAAATAGTTAGTGACAACCTTACCTGTGAGTTAAGGAAAGAAGAAAAAGTATTTCTAGACATGGTTGAAGAAAGAAGAATGAAATTTCAAAAAGAAGCAATAAAGGAGGAAGGAAAACGTTTATGGACGTTTGAGGAAGGAAATCATGAAGGGAAAAAGATAAATGCAGCAATGACATTAGACTGGCCACAAACAGGAAAGTTGTGCATTAGGAGAAATAAGACAGTCTATGACAATTACTTTGTAGGTTCCAGTGTCTGCCATGACAATTATCAAATTCTGGGAGGTTGGGGATTCAAAGGTGGAAAAGATCCAATATTTCCAGGTATCTATTATATTTGTGGGAATAGAGCTTATTACAGGTTACCGGACCATTGGTATGGAACTTGCTATGTAGGCCTGGTCTTTCCAAAAATCTTTCACATGGACAGAGAAGAAAAGGGAACATACAAGATGATTAATAGATTTAAACGTAGAAAGAGGGAAAGTTTTTCAGAAATTGTAGGAGATATTTTTGGAGCATTGATACCAGCAGTGGGAATATCTTTGAATGCATTTAAAATTCGGAAGTTATCCACAGTAGTAGATCGTTTGTCTACAGATACTGCGGGAGGGTTCTTAATGGTAAATACCGAAATGGTTGCCATGAGAGCTATGGTGATGCAAAATCGGCTTGCCCTTGATATTCTTTTGGCAAAGAGGGTGGAGTCTGTGGAATGTTGAAAGTCCAACATTGTTGTACTTACATTCCGGATAACAGTGAAAATATACAGAAGTATATTACAAATATTACAAGTCTGCACAAAGAATTAGTCCCACTGGAGGTTGAAAGTGTTTTGGGAAAACTTGGTAGAGGGTTTTCCTCAGTAGCAAATTGGTTAACTAGGATGAGTAAACTAGTAATAGGGAAAGTTATAATAGTAGCAACTATAGTGATATTGTTAGCCATGACATTGAAAATAGTAATAACATGTATAAAGAGAAAAGTAAGACAGAATAAGATAAGAAGAAATAACAGAATAATGAGAGAAAGAGAGAGAGAAATGGGTGAAATTGAGTTGGAGAAAATGAAAGAAAGCATGTATAAAGAGACTAAAAGGCAAGATGAAGAAGAGACAGAGATATGAATAACAGAAAGTAAAGGATGAAAGACATGCTGCCTGAAAAGAAGTATGACTTGGGTTTTATGTGGTGATTTAAAAATCACCAAAGGGGGATTGATGGAGCAGTAAAAATAAAAAAATTTAACCCCTAACAAATTATATAATTAATTAATTAAAAATGTTCGTTTAAATGTATTAATCAACATTGTATATGTGGGAATGGTAATATGCTAATGTACGTGCTAAATAATCTACTAATGAATGTCCGTGTGTCTAATCATAACGTAAGAATAAAAAGCGTACTAAATAAAATAAATGCATGTTTGTGCTTCATAGAAATAAAATGTGTCGTTGCAAAAACAATAGTGATGGTAAGTAAGGAGCAGCTTAAATGTCGCTTTTTGCTAGGTAACAACTAATTGGGGTACGTAGACGGGAGGGAAACGAAAGGGATATTTTTCTCTATTTTAATTATGTTTTATTTGCCTCAAATTAGTGCTTCTAAAGTAGAACCGAGTGGCGAGATAAAATGGCCGCCAGTGGGAAGATGTGCGCAGGCGCAAGGGGACACGTGGTACGGGATGAGATTGAAGAAATCTGGAGCCTCGTGATGTCTCTGAGAGGCTAGGATGCAAGAAATGGTCAAGGCTGGTGTGACCTAATTGAACTGATAGTGTGCCGTGATGATCAGGAGAGAGTCCGTGGGAAAGGAGCCCAAGAGAAAGGACAATGACTGCGGAGTTCTTGAATGTGTCAAAAGAAGATACAAATGGACTGATCGAATCGGATGGAAATGTTTAAGCGTATGGGAAAGGAAATGATCCAAGGACCTTTGAATCCAAGAGAACTTGATTAAAGAATGAATAAGCTGACATGCATGGACCAATGAAAGAAAAGCGTGATATTAATGTTGCAACAGTTAGTTAGAAAAGTTAGAATTAGGGTATAAGAGGGCCTACTCTTAGTGGGAGGGGTCAGTCGCGGTTGCAGTCACGGTCAGTTGCAGTTGGAGAGTCGTGGTTGCAGTAGAGGAGACGGGTTGCAGGTAGCTGATGCTGACGAGCTGAAGTTGCTGTTGCTGTCTTAACTTTACAGTTGAGTATGAGAATCAGGCTATTTCTAATCCCAAAGTTAGGTTAGAAATCATTAGGCTAAATTAGGAAGCTAGGCAGGTAACTAGGGTTTTGGCTTCATGACAAAAATTTCCTTTTCTGCAATAAATTGATTATGCTTAATAAAATTGTGAATTTAAGAATGAATAATTGAATAAAGTATTAAAAATTCTTTCCATGCTTTTAAATTTATATAAAATTTAAGATTCTTTAAACCCAAAATGACTCAGTGGTTATTTTCCTAAATGATTGTGACCTGTGTAATTGGTTGATTGTGATTCAGCTGGTCTTAATCACTATGAACTAATTTCTTAAATGAATGATTCATCGACAAAACAATGAGCAGGAATATCTTAAGAAATAACTAAAAGAAAGTGACAAATTAAGGTAAATAGATATCCTTGCTCTTCCAGCGGTACATAAAATGGTGTTCTCCATTTAGTTCTCATGTTTCTCCTAGGAGTACAAAATTTCATAAAGGTGTAAAAGGAAAAATCCAGGAGTGTGCGTGTGTGTTAGACGATGTTTATGGGCCCCATCGTCATGTGGATATGAGAAATATAGTTTGCCCCTGGATGACCTATAAGTAACCTAGGAGGAGAATAGTTTTTATTGTACGCGCTGCATCAGTGCTCTACCCCTGCTCTTCTCGTTCTGCCCCAGCTCTGCTGTGCTCTCTGCGCCCCCCTCTGCAGTGTGCTCTACCCCTGCTCTTCTCGTTCTGCCCTGGCTCTGCTGTGCTCTCTGCCCCCTCTGCAGTGTGCTCTACCCCTGCTCTTCTCGTTCTGCCCCAGCTCTGCTGTGCTCTCTGCCCCCTCTGCAGTGTGCTCTACCCCAGCTCTTCTCGTTCTGCCCCAGCTCTGCTCTGCTCTCTCCCCCTCTGCAGTGTGCTCTACCCCTGCTCTTCTCGTTCTGCCCCAGCTCTGCTGCGCTCTCTGCCCCCCTCTGCATTGTGCTCTACCCCTGCTCTTCTCGTTCTGCCCCGGCTCTGCTGGGCTCTCTGCCCCCTCTGCATTGTGCTCTACCCCTGCTCTTCTCGTTCTGCCCCAGCTCTGCTCTGCTCTCTGCCCCCTCTGCAGTGTGCTCTACCCCTGCTCTTCTCGTTCTGCCCCAGCTCTGCTGTGCTCTCGACCCCCTCTGCAGTGTGCTCTACCCCTGCTCTTCTCGTTCTGCCCTAGCTCTGCTGTGCTCTCTGCCCCCTCTGCAGTGTGCTCTACCCCTGCTCTTCTCGTTCTGCCCCAGCTCTGCTGTGCTCTCTGCGCCCCCTCTGCAGTGTGCTCTACCCCTGCTCTTCTCGTTCTGCCCCGGCTCTGCTGTGCTCTCTGCCCCCTCTGCAGTGTGCTCTACCCCTGCTCTTCTTGTTCTGCCCCAGCTCTGCTGTGCTCTCGACCCCCTCTGCAGTGTGCTCTACCCCTGCTCTTCTCGTTCTGCCCCAGCTCTGCTCTGCTCTCTGCCCCCCTCTGCAGTGTGCTCTACCCCTGCTCTTCTCGTTCTGCCCCAGCTCTGCTGCGCTCTCTGCCCCCCTCTGCATTGTGCTCTACCCTGCTCTTCTCGTTCTGCCCCGGCTCTGCTGTGCTCTCTGCCCCCTCTGCAGTGTGCTCTAACCCTGCTCTTCTCGTTCTGCCCCAGCTCTGCTGTGCTCTCTGCCCCCCTGCAGTGTGCTCTACCCCTGCTCTTCTCGTTCTGCCCCAGCTCTGCTTGCTCTCTGCCCCCTCCCCTCTGCAGTGTGCTCTACCCCTGCTCTTCTCGTTCTGCCCCAGCTCTGCTGTGCTCTCTGCGCCCCCTCTGCAGTGTGCTCTACCCCTGCTCTTCTCGTTCTGCCCCGGCTCTGCTGTGCTCTCTGCCCCCTCTGCAGTGTGCTCTACCCCTGCTCTTCTCGTTCTGCCCCAGGTCTGCTGTGCTCTCGACCCCCTCTGCAGTGTGCTCTACCCCTGCTCTTCTCGTTCTGCCCCAGCTCTGCTCTGCTCTCTGCCCCCCTCTGCAGTGTGCTCTACCCCTGCTCTTCTCGTTCTGCCCCAGCTCTGCTGCGCTCTCTGCCCCCCTCTGCATTGTGCTCTACACCCTGCTCTTCTCGTTCTGCCCAGGCTCTGCTGGGCTCTCTGCCCCCTCTGCATTGTGCTCTACCCCTGCTCTTCTCGTTCTGCCCCAGCTCTGCTCTGCTCTCTGCCCCCCTCTGCAGTGTGCTCTACCCCTGCTCTTCTCGTTCTGCCCCAGCTCTGCTGTGCTCTCGACCCCCTCTGCAGTGTGCTCTACCCCTGCTCTTCTCGTTCTGCCCCAGCTCTGCTGTGCTCTCTGCCCCCTCCCCTCTGCAGTGTGCTCTACCCCTGCTCTTCTCGTTCTTCCCCAGCTCTGCTGTGCTCTCTGCCCCCTCTGCAGTGTGCTCTACCCCTGCTCTTCTCGTTCTGCCCCAGCTCTGCTGTGCTCTCTGCCCCCTCTGCAGTGTGCTCTACCCCTGCTCTTCTCGTTCTGCCCCAGCTCTGCTGTGCTCTCTGCCCCCTCTGCAGTGTGCTCTACCCCTGCTCTTCTCGTTCTGCCCCAGCTCTGCTCTGCTCTCTGCCCCCCTCTGCAGTGTGCTCTACCCCTGCTCTTCTCGTTCTGCCCCAGCTCTGCTGTGCTCTCTGCCCCCTCCCCCTCTGCAGTGTGCTCTACCCCTGCTCTTCTCGTTCTGCCCCAGCTCTGCTGTGCTCTCTGCCCCCTCTGCAGTGTGCTCTACCCCTGCTCTTCTCGTTCTGCCCCAGCTCTGCTGTGCTCTCTGCCCCCTCTGCAGTGTGCTCTACCCCTGCTCTTCTCGTTCTGCCCCAGCTCTGCTGCGCTCTCTGCCCCTCCCCTCTGCAGTGTACTCTACCCCTGCTCTTCTCGTTCTGCCCCAGCTCTGCTGTGCTCTCTGCCCCCCTCTGCAGTGTGCTCTACCCCTGCTCTTCTCGTTCTGCCCCAGCTCTGCTGTGCTCTCTGCCCCCTCTGCAGTGTGCTCTACCCCTGCTCTTCTCGTTCTGCCCCAGCTCTTCTGCGCTCTCTGCCCCCCCTATGCAGTGTGCTCTACCCCTGCTCTTCTCGTTCTGCCCCGGCTCTGCTGTGCTCTCTGCCCCCCTCTGCAGTGTACTCTACCCCTACTCTTCTCGTTCTGCCCTGGCTCTGCTGTGCTCTCTGCCCCCTCTGCAGTGTGCTCTACCCCTGCTCTTCTCGTTCTGCCCCAGCTCTGCTGTGCTCTCTGCCCCCTCTGCAGTGTGCTCTACCCCTGCTCTTCTCGTTCTGCCCCAGCTCTGCTCTGCTCTCTCCCCCCTCTGCAGTGTGCTCTACCCCTGCTCTTCTCGTTCTGCCCCAGCTCTGCTGCGCTCTCTGCCCCCTCTGCATTGTGCTCTACCCCTGCTCTTCTCGTTCTGCCCCGGCTCTGCTGGGCTCTCTGCCCCCTCTGCATTGTGCTCTACCCCTGCTCTTCTCGTTCTGCCCCAGCTCTGCTCTGCTCTCTGCCCCCTCTGCAGTGTGCTCTACCCCTGCTCTTCTCGTTCTGCCCCAGCTCTGCTGTGCTCTCGACCCCCTCTGCAGTGTGCTCTACCCCTGCTCTTCTCGTTCTGCCCTAGCTCTGCTGTGCTCTCTGCCCCCCTCTGCAGTGTGCTCTACCCCTGCTCTTCTCGTTCTGCCCCAGCTCTGCTGTGCTCTCTGCGCCCCCCTCTGCAGTGTGCTCTACCCCTGCTCTTCTCGTTCTGCCCCAGCTCTGCTGCGCTCTCTGCCCCCTCTGCAGTGTGCTCTACCCCTGCTCTTCTCGTTCTGCCCCAGCTCTGCTGCGCTCTCTGCCCCCCCTCTGCATTGTGCTCTACCCCTGCTCTTCTCGTTCTGCCCCAGCTCTGCTGCGCTCTCTGCCCCCTCTGCAGTGTGCTCTACCCCTGCTCTTCTCGTTCTGCCCCAGCTCTGCTGCGCTCTCTGCCCCCTCTGCAGTGTGCTCTAACCCTGCTCTTCTCGTTCTGCCCCAGCTCTGCTGTGCTCTCTGCCCCCCCTGCAGTGTGCTCTACCCCTGCTCTTCTCGTTCTGCCCCAGCTCTGCTGTGCTCTCTGCCCCCTCCCCTCTGCAGTGTGCTCTACCCCTGCTCTTCTCGTTCTGCACTAGCTCTGCTGTGCTCTCTGCCCCCCTCTGCAGTGTGCTCTACCCCTGCTCTTCTCGTTCTGCCCCAGCTCTGCTGTGCTCTCTGCGCCCCCCTCTGCAGTGTGCTCTACCCCTGCTCTTCTCGTTCTGCCCTGGCTCTGCTGTGCTCTCTGCCCCCTCTGCAGTGTGCTCTACCCCTGCTCTTCTCGTTCTGCCCCAGCTCTGCTGTGCTCTCTGCCCCCTCTGCAGTGTGCTCTACCCCTGCTCTTCTCGTTCTGCCCCAGCTCTGCTCTGCTCTCTCCCCCCTCTGCAGTGTGCTCTACCCCTGCTCTTCTCGTTCTGCCCCAGCTCTGCTGCGCTCTCTGCCCCCCTCTGCATTGTGCTCTACCCCTGCTCTTCTCGTTCTGCCCCGGCTCTGCTGGGCTCTCTGCCCCCCTCTGCATTGTGCTCTACCCCTGCTCTTCTCGTTCTGCCCCAGCTCTGCTCTGCTCTCTGCCCCCTCTGCAGTGTGCTCTACCCCTGCTCTTCTCGTTCTGCCCCAGCTCTGCTGTGCTCTCGACCCCCTCTGCAGTGTGCTCTACCCCTGCTCTTCTCGTTCTGCCCTAGCTCTGCTGTGCTCTCTGCCCCCCTCTGCAGTGTGCTCTACCCCTGCTCTTCTCGTTCTGCCCCAGCTCTGCTGTGCTCTCTGCGCCCCCTCTGCAGTGTGCTCTACCCCTGCTCTTCTCGTTCTGCCCCGGCTCTGCTGTGCTCTCTGCCCCCTCTGCAGTGTGCTCTACCCCTGCTCTTCTTGTTCTGCCCCAGCTCTGCTGTGCTCTCGACCCCCTCTGCAGTGTGCTCTACCCCTGCTCTTCTCGTTCTGCCCCAGCTCTGCTCTGCTCTCTGCCCCCCTCTGCAGTGTGCTCTACCCCTGCTCTTCTCGTTCTGCCCCAGCTCTGCTGCGCTCTCTGCCCCCCTCTGCATTGTGCTCTACCCCTGCTCTTCTCGTTCTGCCCCGGCTCTGCTGTGCTCTCTGCCCCCTCTGCAGTGTGCTCTAACCCTGCTCTTCTCGTTCTGCCCCAGCTCTGCTGTGCTCTCTGCCCCCCCTGCAGTGTGCTCTACCCCTGCTCTTCTCGTTCTGCCCCAGCTCTGCTTGCTCTCTGCCCCCTCCCCCTCTGCAGTGTGCTCTACCCCTGCTCTTCTTGTTCTGCCCCAGCTCTGCTGTGCTCTCTGCGCCCCCTCTGCAGTGTGCTCTACCCCTGCTCTTCTCGTTCTGCCCCGGCTCTGCTGTGCTCTCTGCCCCCTCTGCAGTGTGCTCTACCCCTGCTCTTCTCGTTCTGCCCCAGGTCTGCTGTGCTCTCGACCCCCTCTGCAGTGTGCTCTACCCCTGCTCTTCTCGTTCTGCCCCAGCTCTGCTCTGCTCTCTGCCCCCCTCTGCAGTGTGCTCTACCCCTGCTCTTCTCGTTCTGCCCCAGCTCTGCTGCGCTCTCTGCCCCCCTCTGCATTGTGCTCTACCCCTGCTCTTCTCGTTCTGCCCCGGCTCTGCTGGGCTCTCTGCCCCCCTCTGCATTGTGCTCTACCCCTGCTCTTCTCGTTCTGCCCCAGCTCTGCTCTGCTCTCTGCCCCCTCTGCAGTGTGCTCTACCCCTGCTCTTCTCGTTCTGCCCCAGCTCTGCTGTGCTCTCGACCCCCTCTGCAGTGTGCTCTACCCCTGCTCTTCTCGTTCTGCCCCAGCTCTGCTGTGCTCTCTTCCCCCCTCCCCATCTGCAGTGTGCTCTACCCCTGCTCTTCTCGTTCTTCCCCAGCTCTGCTGTGCTCTCTGCCCCCCTCTGCAGTGTGCTCTACCCCTGCTCTTCTCGTTCTGCCCCAGCTCTGCTGTGCTCTCTGCCCCCCTCTGCAGTGTGCTCTACCCCTGCTCTTCTCGTTCTGCCCCAGCTCTGCTGTGCTCTCTGCCCCCTCTGCAGTGTGCTCTACCCCTGCTCTTCTCGTTCTGCCCCAGCTCTGCTCTGCTCTCTGCCCCCTCTGCAGTGTGCTCTACCCCTGCTCTTCTCGTTCTGCCCCAGCTCTGCTGTGCTCTCTGCCCCCTCCCCCTCTGCAGTGTGCTCTACCCCTGCTCTTCTCGTTCTGCCCCAACTCTGCTGTGCTCTCTGCCCCCCTCTGCAGTGTGCTCTACCCCTGCTCTTCTCGTTCTGCCCCAGCTCTGCTGTGCTCTCTGCCCCCCTCTGCAGTGTGCTCTACCCCTGCTCTTCTCGTTCTGCCCCAGCTCTGCTGCGCTCTCTGCCCCCTCCCCTCTGCAGTGTACTCTACCCCTGCTCTTCTCGTTCTGCCCCAGCTCTGCTGTGCTCTCTGCCCCCCTCTGCAGTGTGCTCTACCCCTGCTCTTCTCGTTCTGCCCCAGCTCTGCTGTGCTCTCTGCCCCCTCTGCAGTGTGCTCTACCCCTGCTCTTCTCGTTCTGCCCCAGCTCTTCTGCGCTCTCTGCCCCCCTATGCAGTGTGCTCTACCCCTGCTCTTCTCGTTCTGCCCCGGCTCTGCTGTGCTCTCTGCCCCCCTCTGCAGTGTACTCTACCCCTACTCTTCTCGTTCTGCCCTGGCTCTGCTGTGCTCTCTGCCCCCTCTGCAGTGTGCTCTACCCCTGCTCTTCTCGTTCTGCCCCAGCTCTGCTGTGCTCTCTGCCCCCTCTGCAGTGTGCTCTACCCCTGCTCTTCTCGTTCTGCCCCAGATCTGCTCTGCTCTCTCCCCCCTCTGCAGTGTGCTCTACCCCTGCTCTTCTCGTTCTGCCCCAGCTCTGCTGCGCTCTCTGCCCCCCTCTGCATTGTGCTCTACCCCTGCTCTTCTCGTTCTGCCCCGGCTCTGCTGGGCTCTCTGCCCCCTCTGCATTGTGCTCTACCCCTGCTCTTCTCGTTCTGCCCCAGCTCTGCTCTGCTCTCTGCCCCCCTCTGCAGTGTGCTCTACCCCTGCTCTTCTCGTTCTGCCCCAGCTCTGCTGTGCTCTCTGCCCCCTCTGCAGTGTGCTCTACCCCTGCTCTTCTCGTTCTGCCCCAGCTCTGCTGTGCACTCTGCCCCCTCCCCTCTGCAGTGTGCTCTACCCCTGCTCTTCTCATTCTGCACCTAGCTCTGCTGTGCTCTCTGCCCCCTCTGCAGTGTGCTCTACCCCTGCTCTTCTCGTTCTGCCCCAGCTCTGCTGTGCTCTCTGCGCCCCCTCTGCAGTGTGCTCTACCCCTGCTCTTCTCGTTCTGCCCTGGCTCTGCTGTGCTCTCTGCCCCCTCTGCAGTGTGCTCTACCCCTGCTCTTCTCGTTCTGCCCCAGCTCTGCTGTGCTCTCTGCCCCCTCTGCAGTGTGCTCTACCCCTGCTCTTCTCGTTCTGCCCCAGCTCTGCTCTGCTCTCTCCCCCTCTGCAGTGTGCTCTACCCCTGCTCTTCTCGTTCTGCCCCAGCTCTGCTGCGCTCTCTGCCCCCCTCTGCATTGTGCTCTACCCCTGCTCTTCTCGTTCTGCCCCGGCTCTGCTGGGCTCTCTGCCCCCCTCTGCATTGTGCTCTACCCCTGCTCTTCTCGTTCTGCCCCAGCTCTGCTCTGCTCTCTGCCCCCTCTGCAGTGTGCTCTACCCCTGCTCTTCTCGTTCTGCCCCAGCTCTGCTGTGCTCTCGACCCCCTCTGCAGTGTGCTCTACCCCTGCTCTTCTCGTTCTGCCCTAGCTCTGCTGTGCTCTCTGCCCCCCTCTGCAGTGTGCTCTACCCCTGCTCTTCTCGTTCTGCCCCAGCTCTGCTGTGCTCTCTGCGCCCCCTCTGCAGTGTGCTCTACCCCTGCTCTTCTCGTTCTGCCCCGGCTCTGCTGTGCTCTCTGCCCCCTCTGCAGTGTGCTCTACCCCTGCTCTTCTTGTTCTGCCCCAGCTCTGCTGTGCTCTCGACCCCTCTGCAGTGTGCTCTACCCCTGCTCTTCTCGTTCTGCCCCAGCTCTGCTCTGCTCTCTGCCCCCTCTGCAGTGTGCTCTACCCCTGCTCTTCTCGTTCTGCCCCAGCTCTGCTGCGCTCTCTGCCCCCCTCTGCATTGTGCTCTACCCCTGCTCTTCTCGTTCTGCCCCGGCTCTGCTGTGCTCTCTGCCCCTCTGCAGTGTGCTCTAACCCTGCTCTTCTCGTTCTGCCCCAGCTCTGCTGTGCTCTCTGCCCCCCCTGCAGTGTGCTCTACCCCTGCTCTTCTCGTTCTGCCCCAGCTCTGCTTGCTCTCTGCCCCCTCCCCTCTGCAGTGTGCTCTACCCCTGCTCTTCTCGTTCTGCCCCAGCTCTGCTGTGCTCTCTGCGCCCCCTCTGCAGTGTGCTCTACCCCTGCTCTTCTCGTTCTGCCCCGGCTCTGCTGTGCTCTCGACCCCCTCTGCAGTGTGCTCTACCCCTGCTCTTCTCGTTCTGCCCCAGCTCTGCTCTGCTCTCTGCCCCCTCTGCAGTGTGCTCTACCCCTGCTCTTCTCGTTCTGCCCCAGCTCTGCTGCGCTCTCTGCCCCCCTCTGCATTGTGCTCTACCCCTGCTCTTCTCGTTCTGCCCCGGCTCTGCTGGGCTCTCTGCCCCCCTCTGCATTGTGCTCTACCCCTGCTCTTCTCGTTCTGCCCCAGCTCTGCTCTGCTCTCTGCCCCCTCTGCAGTGTGCTCTACCCCTGCTCTTCTCGTTCTGCCCCAGCTCTGCTGTGCTCTCGACCCCCTCTGCAGTGTGCTCTACCCCTGCTCTTCTCGTTCTGCCCCAGCTCTGCTGTGCTCTCTGCCCCCTCCCCTCTGCAGTGTGCTCTACCCCTGCTCTTCTCGTTCTTCCCCAGCTCTGCTGTGCTCTCTGCCCCCTCTGCAGTGTGCTCTACCCCTGCTCTTCTCGTTCTGCCCCAGCTCTGCTGTGCTCTCTGCCCCCTCTGCAGTGTGCTCTACCCCTGCTCTTCTCGTTCTGCCCCAGCTCTGCTGTGCTCTCTGCCCCCTCTGCAGTGTGCTCTACCCCTGCTCTTCTCGTTCTGCCCCAGCTCTGCTCTGCTCTCTGCCCCCCTCTGCAGTGTGCTCTACCCCTGCTCTTCTCGTTCTGCCCCAGCTCTGCTGTGCTCTCTGCCCCCTCCCCTCTGCAGTGTGCTCTACCCCTGCTCTTCTCGTTCTGCCCCAGCTCTGCTGTGCTCTCTGCCCCCTCTGCAGTGTGCTCTACCCCTGCTCTTCTCGTTCTGCCCCAGCTCTGCTGTGCTCTCTGCCCCCCTCTGCAGTGTGCTCTACCCCTGCTCTTCTCGTTCTGCCCCAGCTCTGCTGCGCTCTCTGCCCCCTCCCCCTCTGCAGTGTACTCTACCCCTGCTCTTCTCGTTCTGCCCCAGCTCTGCTGTGCTCTCTGCCCCCCTCTGCAGTGTGCTCTACCCCTGCTCTTCTCGTTCTGCCCCAGCTCTGCTGTGCTCTCTGCCCCCTCTGCAGTGTGCTCTACCCCTGCTCTTCTCGTTCTGCCCCAGCTCTTCTGCGCTCTCTGCCCCCCCTATGCAGTGTGCTCTACCCCTGCTCTTCTCGTTCTGCCCCGGCTCTGCTGTGCTCTCTGCCCCCCTCTGCAGTGTACTCTACCCCTACTCTTCTCGTTCTGCCCCTGGCTCTGCTGTGCTCTCTGCCCCCTCTGCAGTGTGCTCTACCCCTGCTCTTCTCGTTCTGCCCCAGCTCTGCTGTGCTCTCTGCCCCCTCTGCAGTGTGCTCTACCCCTGCTCTTCTCGTTCTGCCCCAGCTCTGCTCTGCTCTCTCCCCCCTCTGCAGTGTGCTCTACCCCTGCTCTTCTCGTTCTGCCCCAGCTCTGCTGCGCTCTCTGCCCCCTCTGCATTGTGCTCTACCCCTGCTCTTCTCGTTCTGCCCCGGCTCTGCTGGGCTCTCTGCCCCCTCTGCATTGTGCTCTACCCCTGCTCTTCTCGTTCTGCCCCAGCTCTGCTCTGCTCTCTGCCCCCCTCTGCAGTGTGCTCTACCCCTGCTCTTCTCGTTCTGCCCCAGCTCTGCTGTGCTCTCGACCCCCTCTGCAGTGTGCTCTACCCCTGCTCTTCTCGTTCTGCCCTAGCTCTGCTGTGCTCTCTGCCCCCCTCTGCAGTGTGCTCTACCCCTGCTCTTCTCGTTCTGCCCCAGCTCTGCTGTGCTCTCTGCGCCCCCTCTGCAGTGTGCTCTACCCCTGCTCTTCTCGTTCTGCCCCAGCTCTGCTGCGCTCTCTGCCCCCCTCTGCAGTGTGCTCTACCCCTGCTCTTCTCGTTCTGCCCCAGCTCTGCTGCGCTCTCTGCCCCCCTCTGCATTGTGCTCTACCCCTGCTCTTCTCGTTCTGCCCCGGCTCTGCTGTGCTCTCTGCCCCCTCTGCAGTGTGCTCTAACCCTGCTCTTCTCGTTCTGCCCCAGCTCTGCTGTGCTCTCTGCCCCCCCTGCAGTGTGCTCTACCCCTGCTCTTCTCGTTCTGCCCCAGCTCTGCTGTGCTCTCTGCCCCCTCCCCTCTGCAGTGTGCTCTACCCCTGCTCTTCTCGTTCTGCACTAGCTCTGCTGTGCTCTCTGCCCCCCTCTGCAGTGTGCTCTACCCCTGCTCTTCTCGTTCTGCCCCAGCTCTGCTGTGCTCTCTGCGCCCCCTCTGCAGTGTGCTCTACCCCTGCTCTTCTCGTTCTGCCCTGGCTCTGCTGTGCTCTCTGCCCCCTCTGCAGTGTGCTCTACCCCTGCTCTTCTCGTTCTGCCCCAGCTCTGCTGTGCTCTCTGCCCCCTCTGCAGTGTGCTCTACCCCTGCTCTTCTCGTTCTGCCCCAGCTCTGCTCTGCTCTCTCCCCCCTCTGCAGTGTGCTCTACCCCTGCTCTTCTCGTTCTGCCCCAGCTCTGCTGCGCTCTCTGCCCCCTCTGCATTGTGCTCTACCCCTGCTCTTCTCGTTCTGCCCCGGCTCTGCTGGGCTCTCTGCCCCCTCTGCATTGTGCTCTACCCCTGCTCTTCTCGTTCTGCCCCAGCTCTGCTCTGCTCTCTGCCCCCTCTGCAGTGTGCTCTACCCCTGCTCTTCTCGTTCTGCCCCAGCTCTGCTGTGCTCTCGACCCCCTCTGCAGTGTGCTCTACCCCTGCTCTTCTCGTTCTGCCCTAGCTCTGCTGTGCTCTCTGCCCCCCTCTGCAGTGTGCTCTACCCCTGCTCTTCTCGTTCTGCCCCAGCTCTGCTGCGCTCTCTGCCCCCCTCTGCATTGTGCTCTACCCCTGCTCTTCTCGTTCTGCCCCGGCTCTGCTGTGCTCTCTGCCCCCTCTGCAGTGTGCTCTAACCCTGCTCTTCTCGTTCTGCCCCAGCTCTGCTGTGCTCTCTGCCCCTCTGCAGTGTGCTCTACCCCTGCTCTTCTCGTTCTGCCCCAGCTCTGCTTGCTCTCTGCCCCCCTCCCCTCTGCAGTGTGCTCTACCCCTGCTCTTCTCGTTCTGCCCCAGCTCTGCTGTGCTCTCTGCGCCCCCTCTGCAGTGTGCTCTACCCCTGCTCTTCTCGTTCTGCCCCGGCTCTGCTGTGCTCTCTGCCCCCTCTGCAGTGTGCTCTACCCCTGCTCTTCTCGTTCTGCCCCAGGTCTGCTGTGCTCTCGACCCCCTCTGCAGTGTGCTCTACCCCTGATCTTCTCGTTCTGCCCCAGCTCTGCTCTGCTCTCTGCCCCCCTCTGCAGTGTGCTCTACCCCTGCTCTTCTCGTTCTGCCCCAGCTCTGCTGCGCTCTCTGCCCCCCCTCTGCATTGTGCTCTACCCCTGCTCTTCTCGTTCTGCCCCGGCTCTGCTGGGCTCTCTGCCCCCTCTGCATTGTGCTCTACCCCTGCTCTTCTCGTTCTGCCCCAGCTCTGCTCTGCTCTCTGCCCCCTCTGCAGTGTGCTCTACCCCTGCTCTTCTCGTTCTGCCCCAGCTCTGCTGTGCTCTCGACCCCCTCTGCAGTGTGCTCTACCCCTGCTCTTCTCGTTCTGCCCCAGCTCTGCTGTGCTCTCTGCCCCCTCCCCTCTGCAGTGTGCTCTACCCCTGCTCTTCTCGTTCTTCCCCAGCTCTGCTGTGCTCTCTGCCCCCCTCTGCAGTGTGCTCTACCCCTGCTCTTCTCGTTCTGCCCCAGCTCTGCTGTGCTCTCTGCCCCCTCTGCAGTGTGCTCTACCCCTGCTCTTCTCGTTCTGCCCCAGCTCTGCTGTGCTCTCTGCCCCCCTCTGCAGTGTGCTCTACCCCTGCTCTTCTCGTTCTGCCCCAGCTCTGCTGTGCTCTCTGCCCCCTCTGCAGTGTGCTCTACCCCTGCTCTTCTCGTTCTGCCCCAGCTCTTCTGCGCTCTCTGCCCCCCTATGCAGTGTGCTCTACCCCTGCTCTTCTCGTTCTGCCCCGGCTCTGCTGTGCTCTCTGCCCCCCTCTGCAGTGTACTCTACCCCTACTCTTCTCGTTCTGCCCTGGCTCTGCTGTGCTCTCTGCCCCCTCTGCAGTGTGCTCTACCCCTGCTCTTCTCGTTCTGCCCCAGCTCTGCTGTGCTCTCTGCCCCCTCTGCAGTGTGCTCTACCCCTGCTCTTCTCGTTCTGCCCCAGCTCTGCTCTGCTCTCTCCCCCTCTGCAGTGTGCTCTACCCCTGCTCTTCTCGTTCTGCCCCAGCTCTGCTGCGCTCTCTGCCCCCCTCTGCATTGTGCTCTACCCCTGCTCTTCTCGTTCTGCCCCGGCTCTGCTGGGCTCTCTGCCCCCCTCTGCATTGTGCTCTACCCCTGCTCTTCTCGTTCTGCCCCAGCTCTGCTCTGCTCTCTGCCCCCCTCTGCAGTGTGCTCTACCCCTGCTCTTCTCGTTCTGCCCCAGCTCTGCTGTGCTCTCGACCCCCTCTGCAGTGTGCTCTACCCCTGCTCTTCTCGTTCTGCCCTAGCTCTGCTGTGCTCTCTGCCCCCTCTGCAGTGTGCTCTACCCCTGCTCTTCTCGTTCTGCCCCAGCTCTGCTGTGCTCTCTGCGCCCCCTCTGCAGTGTGCTCTACCCCTGCTCTTCTCGTTCTGCCCCGGCTCTGCTGTGCTCTCTGCCCCCTCTGCAGTGTGCTCTACCCCTGCTCTTCTTGTTCTGCCCCAGCTCTGCTGTGCTCTCGACCCCCTCTGCAGTGTGCTCTACCCCTGCTCTTCTCGTTCTGCCCCAGCTCTGCTCTGCTCTCTGCCCCCTCTGCAGTGTGCTCTACCCCTGCTCTTCTCGTTCTGCCCCAGCTCTGCTGCGCTCTCTGCCCCCTCTGCATTGTGCTCTACCCCTGCTCTTCTCGTTCTGCCCCGGCTCTGCTGTGCTCTCTGCCCCCTCTGCAGTGTGCTCTAACCCTGCTCTTCTCGTTCTGCCCCAGCTCTGCTGTGCTCTCTGCCCCCCTGCAGTGTGCTCTACCCCTGCTCTTCTCGTTCTGCCCCAGCTCTGCTTGCTCTCTGCCCCCTCCCCTCTGCAGTGTGCTCTACCCCTGCTCTTCTCGTTCTGCCCCAGCTCTGCTGTGCTCTCTGCGCCCCCTCTGCAGTGTGCTCTACCCCTGCTCTTCTCGTTCTGCCCCGGCTCTGCTGTGCTCTCGACCCCCTCTGCAGTGTGCTCTACCCCTGCTCTTCTCGTTCTGCCCCAGCTCTGCTCTGCTCTCTGCCCCCCTCTGCAGTGTGCTCTACCCCTGCTCTTCTCGTTCTGCCCCAGCTCTGCTGCGCTCTCTGCCCCCCTCTGCATTGTGCTCTACCCCTGCTCTTCTCGTTCTGCCCCGGCTCTGCTGGGCTCTCTGCCCCCCTCTGCATTGTGCTCTACCCCTGCTCTTCTCGTTCTGCCCCAGCTCTGCTCTGCTCTCTGCCCCCTCTGCAGTGTGCTCTACCCCTGCTCTTCTCGTTCTGCCCCAGCTCTGCTGTGCTCTCGACCCCCTCTGCAGTGTGCTCTACCCCTGCTCTTCTCGTTCTGCCCCAGCTCTGCTGTGCTCTCTGCCCCCTCCCCTCTGCAGTGTGCTCTACCCCTGCTCTTCTCGTTCTTCCCCAGCTCTGCTGTGCTCTCTGCCCCCCTCTGCAGTGTGCTCTACCCCTGCTCTTCTCGTTCTGCCCCAGCTCTGCTGTGCTCTCTGCCCCCTCTGCAGTGTGCTCTACCCCTGCTCTTCTCGTTCTGCCCCAGCTCTGCTGTGCTCTCTGCCCCCTCTGCAGTGTGCTCTACCCCTGCTCTTCTCGTTCTGCCCCAGCTCTGCTCTGCTCTCTGCCCCCCTCTGCAGTGTGCTCTACCCCTGCTCTTCTCGTTCTGCCCCAGCTCTGCTGTGCTCTCTGCCCCCTCCCCCTCTGCAGTGTGCTCTACCCCTGCTCTTCTCGTTCTGCCCCAGCTCTGCTGTGCTCTCTGCCCCCTCTGCAGTGTGCTCTACCCCTGCTCTTCTCGTTCTGCCCCAGCTCTGCTGTGCTCTCTGCCCCCTCTGCAGTGTGCTCTACCCCTGCTCTTCTCGTTCTGCCCCAGCTCTGCTGCGCTCTCTGCCCCCTCCCCTCTGCAGTGTACTCTACCCCTGCTCTTCTCGTTCTGCCCCAGCTCTGCTGTGCTCTCTGCCCCCCTCTGCAGTGTGCTCTACCCCTGCTCTTCTCGTTCTGCCCCAGCTCTGCTGTGCTCTCTGCCCCCTCTGCAGTGTGCTCTACCCCTGCTCTTCTCGTTCTGCCCCAGCTCTTCTGCGCTCTCTGCCCTCCCCTATGCAGTGTGCTCTACCCCTGCTCTTCTCGTTCTGCCCCGGCTCTGCTGTGCTCTCTGCCCCCCTCTGCAGTGTACTCTACCCCTACTCTTCTCGTTCTGCCCTGGCTCTGCTGTGCTCTCTGCCCCCTCTGCAGTGTGCTCTACCCCTGCTCTTCTCGTTCTGCCCCAGCTCTGCTGTGCTCTCTGCCCCCTCTGCAGTGTGCTCTACCCCTGCTCTTCTCGTTCTGCCCCAGCTCTGCTCTGCTCTCTCCCCCCTCTGCAGTGTGCTCTACCCCTGCTCTTCTCGTTCTGCCCCAGCTCTGCTGCGCTCTCTGCCCCCTCTGCATTGTGCTCTACCCCTGCTCTTCTCGTTCTGCCCCGGCTCTGCTGGGCTCTCTGCCCCCCTCTGCATTGTGCTCTACCCCTGCTCTTCTCGTTCTGCCCCAGCTCTGCTCTGCTCTCTGCCCCCTCTGCAGTGTGCTCTACCCCTGCTCTTCTCGTTCTGCCCCAGCTCTGCTGTGCTCTCGACCCCCTCTGCAGTGTGCTCTACCCCTGCTCTTCTCGTTCTGCCCTAGCTCTGCTGTGCTCTCTGCCCCCCTCTGCAGTGTGCTCTACCCCTGCTCTTCTCGTTCTGCCCCAGCTCTGCTGTGCTCTCTGCGCCCCCTCTGCAGTGTGCTCTACCCCTGCTCTTCTCGTTCTGCCCCAGCTCTGCTGCGCTCTCTGCCCCCTCTGCAGTGTGCTCTACCCCTGCTCTTCTCGTTCTGCCCCAGCTCTGCTGCGCTCTCTGCCCCCCCTCTGCATTGTGCTCTACCCCTGCTCTTCTCGTTCTGCCCCGGCTCTGCTGTGCTCTCTGCCCCCTCTGCAGTGTGCTCTAACCCTGCTCTTCTCGTTCTGCCCCAGCTCTGCTGTGCTCTCTGCCCCCCCTGCAGTGTGCTCTACCCCTGCTCTTCTCGTTCTGCCCCAGCTCTGCTGTGCTCTCTGCCCCCTCCCCTCTGCAGTGTGCTCTACCCCTGCTCTTCTCGTTCTGCACTAGCTCTGCTGTGCTCTCTGCCCCCCTCTGCAGTGTGCTCTACCCCTGCTCTTCTCGTTCTGCCCCAGCTCTGCTGTGCTCTCTGCGCCCCCTCTGCAGTGTGCTCTACCCCTGCTCTTCTCGTTCTGCCCCGGCTCTGCTGTGCTCTCTGCCCCCTCTGCAGTGTGCTCTACCCCTGCTCTTCTCGTTCTGCCCCAGCTCTGCTGTGCTCTCTGCCCCCTCTGCAGTGTGCTCTACCCCTGCTCTTCTCGTTCTGCCCCAGCTCTGCTCTGCTCTCTCCCCCCTCTGCAGTGTGCTCTACCCCTGCTCTTCTCGTTCTGCCCCAGCTCTGCTGCGCTCTCTGCCCCCCTCTGCATTGTGCTCTACCCCTGCTCTTCTCGTTCTGCCCCGGCTCTGCTGGGCTCTCTGCCCCCTCTGCATTGTGCTCTACCCCTGCTCTTCTCGTTCTGCCCCAGCTCTGCTCTGCTCTCTGCCCCCTCTGCAGTGTGCTCTACCCCTGCTCTTCTCGTTCTGCCCCAGCTCTGCTGTGCTCTCGACCCCCTCTGCAGTGTGCTCTACCCCTGCTCTTCTCGTTCTGCCCTAGCTCTGCTGTGCTCTCTGCCCCCTCTGCAGTGTGCTCTACCCCTGCTCTTCTCGTTCTGCCCCAGCTCTGCTGCGCTCTCTGCCCCCCTCTGCATTGTGCTCTACCCCTGCTCTTCTCGTTCTGCCCCGGCTCTGCTGTGCTCTCTGCCCCCTCTGCAGTGTGCTCTAACCCTGCTCTTCTCGTTCTGCCCCAGCTCTGCTGTGCTCTCTGCCCCCCTGCAGTGTGCTCTACCCCTGCTCTTCTCGTTCTGCCCCAGCTCTGCTTGCTCTCTGCCCCCTCCCCTCTGCAGTGTGCTCTACCCCTGCTCTTCTCGTTCTGCCCCAGCTCTGCTGTGCTCTCTGCGCCCCCTCTGCAGTGTGCTCTACCCCTGCTCTTCTCGTTCTGCCCCGGCTCTGCTGTGCTCTCTGCCCCCTCTGCAGTGTGCTCTACCCCTGCTCTTCTCGTTCTGCCCCAGGTCTGCTGTGCTCTCGACCCCCTCTGCAGTGTGCTCTACCCCTGATCTTCTCGTTCTGCCCCAGCTCTGCTCTGCTCTCTGCCCCCCTCTGCAGTGTGCTCTACCCCTGCTCTTCTCGTTCTGCCCCAGCTCTGCTGCGCTCTCTGCCCCCCCCTCTGCATTGTGCTCTACCCCTGCTCTTCTCGTTCTGCCCCGGCTCTGCTGGGCTCTCTGCCCCCCCTCTGCATTGTGCTCTACCCCTGCTCTTCTCGTTCTGCCCCAGCTCTGCTCTGCTCTCTGCCCCCCTCTGCAGTGTGCTCTACCCCTGCTCTTCTCGTTCTGCCCCAGCTCTGCTGTGCTCTCGACCCCCTCTGCAGTGTGCTCTACCCCTGCTCTTCTCGTTCTGCCCCAGCTCTGCTGTGCTCTCTGCCCCCTCCCCTCTGCAGTGTGCTCTACCCCTGCTCTTCTCGTTCTTCCCCAGCTCTGCTGTGCTCTCTGCCCCCTCTGCAGTGTGCTCTACCCCTGCTCTTCTCGTTCTGCCCCAGCTCTGCTGTGCTCTCTGCCCCCCTCTGCAGTGTGCTCTACCCCTGCTCTTCTCGTTCTGCCCCAGCTCTGCTGTGCTCTCTGCCCCCCTCTGCAGTGTGCTCTACCCCTGCTCTTCTCGTTCTGCCCCAGCTCTGCTCTGCTCTCTGCCCCCTCTGCAGTGTGCTCTACCCCTGCTCTTCTCGTTCTGCCCCAGCTCTGCTGTGCTCTCTGCCCCCTCCCCCTCTGCAGTGTGCTCTACCCCTGCTCTTCTCGTTCTGCCCCAACTCTGCTGTGCTCTCTGCCCCCCTCTGCAGTGTGCTCTACCCCTGCTCTTCTCGTTCTGCCCCAGCTCTGCTGTGCTCTCTGCCCCCCTCTGCAGTGTGCTCTACCCCTGCTCTTCTCGTTCTGCCCCAGCTCTGCTGCGCTCTCTGCCCCTCCCCTCTGCAGTGTACTCTACCCCTGCTCTTCTCGTTCTGCCCCAGCTCTGCTGTGCTCTCTGCCCCCCTCTGCAGTGTGCTCTACCCCTGCTCTTCTCGTTCTGCCCCAGCTCTGCTGTGCTCTCTGCCCCCTCTGCAGTGTGCTCTACCCCTGCTCTTCTCGTTCTGCCCCAGCTCTTCTGCGCTCTCTGCCCCCCTATGCAGTGTGCTCTACCCCTGCTCTTCTCGTTCTGCCCCGGCTCTGCTGTGCTCTCTGCCCCCCTCTGCAGTGTACTCTACCCCTACTCTTCTCGTTCTGCCCTGGCTCTGCTGTGCTCTCTGCCCCCTCTGCAGTGTGCTCTACCCCTGCTCTTCTCGTTCTGCCCCAGCTCTGCTGTGCTCTCTGCCCCCTCTGCAGTGTGCTCTACCCCTGCTCTTCTCGTTCTGCCCCAGCTCTGCTCTGCTCTCTCCCCCCTCTGCAGTGTGCTCTACCCCTGCTCTTCTCGTTCTGCCCCAGCTCTGCTGCGCTCTCTGCCCCCCTCTGCATTGTGCTCTACCCCTGCTCTTCTCGTTCTGCCCCGGCTCTGCTGGGCTCTCTGCCCCCCTCTGCATTGTGCTCTACCCCTGCTCTTCTCGTTCTGCCCCAGCTCTGCTCTGCTCTCTGCCCCCCTCTGCAGTGTGCTCTACCCCTGCTCTTCTCGTTCTGCCCCAGCTCTGCTGTGCTCTCGACCCCCTCTGCAGTGTGCTCTACCCCTGCTCTTCTCGTTCTGCCCTAGCTCTGCTGTGCTCTCTGCCCCCCCTCTGCAGTGTGCTCTACCCCTGCTCTTCTCGTTCTGCCCCAGCTCTGCTGTGCTCTCTGCGCCCCCCTCTGCAGTGTGCTCTACCCCTGCTCTTCTCGTTCTGCCCCGGCTCTGCTGTGCTCTCTGCCCCCTCTGCAGTGTGCTCTACCCCTGCTCTTCTCGTTCTGCCCCAGCTCTGCTGTGCTCTCGACCCCCTCTGCAGTGTGCTCTACCCCTGCTCTTCTCGTTCTGCCCCAGCTCTGCTCTGCTCTCTGCCCCCCTCTGCAGTGTGCTCTACCCCTGCTCTTCTCGTTCTGCCCCAGCTCTGCTGCGCTCTCTGCCCCCCCTCTGCATTGTGCTCTACCCATCTCTTCTCGTTCTGCCCCGGCTCTGCTGTGCTCTCTGCCCCCTCTGCAGTGTGCTCTAACCCTGCTCTTCTCGTTCTGCCCCAGCTCTGCTGTGCTCTCTGCCCCCCCCCTGCAGTGTGCTCTACCCCTGCTCTTCTCGTTCTGCCCCAGCTCTGCTTGCTCTCTGCCCCCCTCCCCTCTGCAGTGTGCTCTACCCCTGCTCTTCTCGTTCTGCCCCAGCTCTGCTGTGCTCTCTGCGCCCCCTCTGCAGTGTGCTCTACCCCTGCTCTTCTCGTTCTGCCCCGGCTCTGCTGTGCTCTCTGCCCCCTCTGCAGTGTGCTCTACCCCTGCTCTTCTCGTTCTGCCCCAGCTCTGCTGTGCTCTCGACCCCCTCTGCAGTGTGCTCTACCCCTGCTCTTCTCGTTCTGCCCCAGCTCTGCTCTGCTCTCTGCCCCCCTCTGCAGTGTGCTCTACCCCTGCTCTTCTCGTTCTGCCCCAGCTCTGCTGCGCTCTCTGCCCCCCTCTGCATTGTGCTCTACCCCTGCTCTTCTCGTTCTGCCCCGGCTCTGCTGGGCTCTCTGCCCCCTCTGCATTGTGCTCTACCCCTGCTCTTCTCGTTCTGCCCCAGCTCTGCTCTGCTCTCTGCCCCCTCTGCAGTGTGCTCTACCCCTGCTCTTCTCGTTCTGCCCCAGCTCTGCTGTGCTCTCGACCCACTCTGCAGTGTGCTCTACCCCTGCTCTTCTCGTTCTGCCCCAGCTCTGCTGTGCTCTCTGCCCCCCTCCCCCTCTGCAGTGTGCTCTACCCCTGCTCTTATCGTTCTGCCCCAGCTCTGCTGTGCTCTCTGCCCCCCTCTGCAGTGTGCTCTACCCCTGCTCTTCTCGTTCTGCCCCAGCTCTGCTGTGCTCTCTGCCCCCTCTGCAGTGTGCTCTACCCCTGCTCTTCTCGTTCTGCCCCAGCTCTGCTGTGCTCTCTGCCCCCTCTGCAGTGTGCTCTACCCCTGCTCTTCTCGTTCTGCCCCAGCTCTGCTCTGCTCTCTGCCCCCTCTGCAGTGTGCTCTACCCCTGCTCTTCTCGTTCTGCCCCAGCTCTGCTGTGCTCTCTGACCCCTCCCCCTCTGCAGTGTGCTCTACCCCTGCTCTTCTCGTTCTGCCCCAGCTCTGCTGTGCTCTCTGCCCCCCTCTGCAGTGTGCTCTACCCCTGCTCTTCTCGTTCTGCCCCAGCTCTGCTGTGCTCTCTGCCCCCCTCTGCAGTGTGCTCTACCCCTGCTCTTCTCGTTCTGCCCCAGCTCTGCTGCGCTCTCTGCCCCCTCCCCTCTGCAGTGTACTCTACCCCTGCTCTTCTCGTTCTGCCCCAGCTCTGCTGTGCTCTCTGCCCCCCTCTGCAGTGTGCTCTACCCCTGCTCTTCTCGTTCTGCCCCAGCTCTGCTGTGCTCTCTGCCCCCTCTGCAGTGTGCTCTACCCCTGCTCTTCTCGTTCTGCCCCAGCTCTTCTGCGCTCTCTGCCCCCCCCCTATGCAGTGTGCTCTACCCCTGCTCTTCTCGTTCTGCCCCGGCTCTGCTGTGCTCTCTGCCCCCCCTCTGCAGTGTACTCTACCCCTGCTCTTCTCGTTCTGCCCTGGCTCTGCTGTGCTCTCTGCCCCCTCTGCAGTGTGCTCTACCCCTGCTCTTCTCGTTCTGCCCCAGCTCTGCAGTGCTCTCTGCCCCCTCTGCAGTGTGCTCTACCCCTGCTCTTCTCGTTCTGCCCCAGCTCTGCTCTGCTCTCTCCCCCCCTCTGCAGTGTGCTCTACCCCTGCTCTTCTCGTTCTGCCCCAGCTCTGCTGCGCTCTCTGCCCCCCCTCTGCATTGTGCTCTACCCCTGCTCTTCTCGTTCTGCCCCGGCTCTGCTGGGCTCTCTGCCCCCCCTCTGCATTGTGCTCTACCCCTGCTCTTCTCGTTCTGCCCCAGCTCTGCTCTGCTCTCTGCCCCCTCTGCAGTGTGCTCTACCCCTGCTCTTCTCGTTCTGCCCCAGCTCTGCTGTGCTCTCTGCCCCCCTCTGCAGTGTGCTCTACCCCTGCTCTTCTTGTTCTGCCCCAGCTCTGCTGTGCTCTCTGCGCCCCCTCTGCAGTGTGCTCTACCCCTGCTCTTCTCGTTCTGCCCCGGCTCTGCTGTGCTCTCTGCCCCCTCTGCAGTGTGCTCTACCCCTGCTCTTCTCGTTCTGCCCCAGCTCTGCTGTGCTCTCGACCCCCTCTGCAGTGTGCTCTACCCCTGCTCTTCTCGTTCTGCCCCAGCTCTGCTCTGCTCTCTGCCCCCTCTGCAGTGTGCTCTACCCCTGCTCTTCTCGTTCTGCCCCAGCTCTGCTGCGCTCTCTGCCCCCCTCTGCATTGTGCTCTACCCCTGCTCTTCTCGTTCTGCCCCGGCTCTGCTGTGCTCTCTGCCCCCCCTGCAGTGTGCTCAACCCCTGCTCTTCTCGTTCTGCCCCAGCTCTGCTTGCTCTCTGCCCCCTCCCCTCTGCAGTGTGCTCTACCCCTGCTCTTCTCGTTCTGCCCCAGCTCTGCTGTGCTCTCTGCGCCCCCTCTGCAGTGTGCTCTACCCCTGCTCTTCTCGTTCTGCCCCGGCTCTGCTGTGCTCTCTGCCCCCTCTGCAGTGTGCTCTACCCCTGCTCTTCTCGTTCTGCCCCAGCTCTGCTGTGCTCTCGACCCCTCTGCAGTGTGCTCTACCCCTGCTCTTCTCGTTCTGCCCCAGCTCTGCTCTGCTCTCTGCCCCCTCTGCAGTGTGCTCTACCCCTGCTCTTCTCGTTCTGCCCCAGCTCTGCTGCGCTCTCTGCCCCCCTCTGCATTGTGCTCTACCCCTGCTCTTCTCGTTCTGCCCCGGCTCTGCTGGGCTCTCTGCCCCCCTCTGCATTGTGCTCTACCCCTGCTCTTCTCGTTCTGCCCCAGCTCTGCTCTGCTCTCTGCCCCCTCTGCAGTGTGCTCTACCCCTGCTCTTCTCGTTCTGCCCCAGCTCTGCTGTGCTCTCGACCCCCTCTGCAGTGTGCTCTACCCCTGCTCTTCTCGTTCTGCCCCAGCTCTGCTGTGCTCTCTGCCCCCTCCCCTCTGCAGTGTGCTCTACCCCTGCTCTTCTCGTTCTGCCCCGGCTCTGCTGTGCTCTCTGCCCCCTCTGCAGTGTGCTCTACCCCTGCTCTTCTCGTTCTGCCCCAGCTCTGCTGTGCTCTCGACCCCCTCTGCAGTGTGCTCTACCCCTGCTCTTCTCGTTCTGCCCCAGCTCTGCTCTGCTCTCTGCCCCCTCTGCAGTGTGCTCTACCCCTGCTCTTCTCGTTCTGCCCCAGCTCTGCTGCGCTCTCTGCCCCCCTCTGCATTGTGCTCTACCCCTGCTCTTCTCGTTCTGCCCCGGCTCTGCTGGGCTCTCTGCCCCCCCTCTGCATTGTGCTCTACCCCTGCTCTTCTCGTTCTGCCCCAGCTCTGCTCTGCTCTCTGCCCCCTCTGCAGTGTGCTCTACCCCTGCTCTTCTCGTTCTGCCCCAGCTCTGCTGTGCTCTCGACCCCCTCTGCAGTGTGCTCTACCCCTGCTCTTCTCGTTCTGCCCCAGCTCTGCTGTGCTCTCTGCCCCCCTCCCCCTCTGCAGTGTGCTCTACCCCTGCTCTTCTCGTTCTGCCCCAGCTCTGCTGTGCTCTCTGCCCCCCTCTGCAGTGTGCTCTACCCCTGCTCTTCTCGTTCTGCCCCAGCTCTGCTGTGCTCTCTGCCCCCCTCCCCCTCTGCAGTGTGCTCTACCCCTGCTCTTCTCGTTCTGCCCCAGCTCTGCTCTGCTCTCTGCCCCCTCTGCAGTGTGCTCTACCCCTGCTCTTCTCGTTCTGCCCCAGCTCTGCTGTGCTCTCGACCCCCTCTGCAGTGTGCTCTACCCCTGCTCTTCTCGTTCTGCCCCAGCTCTGCTGTGCTCTCTGCCCCCTCCCCCTCTGCAGTGTGCTCTACCCCTGCTCTTCTCGTTCTGCCCCAGCTCTGCTGTGCTCTCTGCCCCCTCTGCAGTGTGCTCTACCCCTGCTCTTCTCGTTCTGCCCCAGCTCTGCTGTGCTCTCTGCCCCCCTCCCCTCTGCAGTGTGCTCTACCCCTGCTCTTCTCGTTCTGCCCCAGCTCTGCTGTGCTCTCTGCCCCCTCTGCAGTGTGCTCTACCCCTGCTCTTCTCGTTCTGCCCCAGCTCTGCTCTGCTCTCTGCCCCCCTCTGCAGTGTGCTCTACCCCTGCTCTTCTCGTTCTGCCCCAGCTCTGCTGTGCTCTCTGCCCCCCTCCCCCTCTGCAGTGTGCTCTACCCCTGCTCTTCTCGTTCTGCCCCAGCTCTGCTGTGCTCTCTGCCCCCTCTGCAGTGTGCTCTACCCCTGCTCTTCTCGTTCTGCCCCAGCTCTGCTGTGCTCTCTGCCCCCCTCTGCAGTGTGCTCTACCCCTGCTCTTCTCGTTCTGCCCCAGCTCTGCTGCGCTCTCTGCCCCCTCCCCCTCTGCAGTGTAATCTACCCCTGCTCTTCTCGTTCTGCCCCAGCTCTGCTGTGCTCTCTGCCCCCCTCTGCAGTGTGCTCTACCCCTGCTCTTCTCGTTCTGCCCCAGCTCTGCTGCACTCTCTGCCCCCCTATGCAGTGTGCTCTACCCCTGCTCTTCTCGTTCTGCCCCGGCTCTGCTGTGCTCTCTGCCCCCCTCTGCAGTGTACTCTACCCCTGCTCTTCTCGTTCTGCCCCAGCTCTGCTGTGCTCTCTGCCCCCTCCCCCTCTGCAGTGTGCTCTCCCCTGCTCTTCTCGTTCTGCCCCAGCTCTGCTGCGCTCTCTGCCCCCTCTGCAGTGTGCTCTACCCCTGCTCTTCTCGTTCTGCCCCGGCTCTGCTGTGCTCTCTGCCCCCCCCCCTCTGCAGTGTGCTCTACCCCTGCTCTTCTCGTTCTGCCCCAGCTCTGCTGCGCTCTCTGCCCCCTCCCCCTCTGCAGTGTACTCTACCCCTGCTCTTCTCGTTCTGCCCCAGCTCTGCTGTGCTCTCTGCCCCCTCTGCAGTGTGCTCTACCCCTGCTCTTCTCGTTCTGCCCCAGCTCTGCTGCGCTCTCTGCCCCCCCTATGCAGTGTGCTCTACCCCTGCTCTTCTCGTTCTGCCCCAGCTCTGCTGCGCTCTCTGCCCCCCTCTGCATTGTGCTCTACCCCTGCTCTTCTCGTTCTGCCCCGGCTCTGCTGGGCTCTCTGCCCCCCTCTGCATTGTGCTCTACCCCTGCTCTTCTCGTTCTGCCCCAGCTCTGCTCTGCTCTCTGCCCCCTCTGCAGTGTGCTCTACCCCTGCTCTTCTCGTTCTGCCCCAGCTCTGCTGTGCTCTCGACCCCCTCTGCAGTGTGCTCTACCCCTGCTCTTCTCGTTCTGCCCTAGCTCTGCTGTGCTCTCTGCCCCCCCTCTGCAGTGTGCTCTACCCCTGCTCTTCTCGTTCTGCCCCAGCTCTGCTGTGCTCTCTGCGCCCCCTCTGCAGTGTGCTCTACCCCTGCTCTTCTCGTTCTGCCCCGGCTCTGCTGTGCTCTCTGCCCCCTCTGCAGTGTGCTCTACCCCTGCTCTTCTCGTTCTGCCCCAGCTCTGCTGTGCTCTCGACCCCCTCTGCAGTGTGCTCTACCCCTGCTCTTCTCGTTCTGCCCCAGCTCTGCTCTGCTCTCTGCCCCCTCTGCAGTGTGCTCTACCCCTGCTCTTCTCGTTCTGCCCCAGCTCTGCTGTGCTCTCTGCCCCCCTCTGCATTGTGCTCTACCCCTGCTCTTCTCGTTCTGCCCCGGCTCTGCTGTGCTCTCTGCCCCCTCTGCAGTGTGCTCTAACCCTGCTCTTCTCGTTCTGCCCCAGCTCTGCTGTGCTCTCTGCCCCCCCTGCAGTGTGCTCTACCCCTGCTCTTCTCGTTCTGCCCCAGCTCTGCTTGCTCTCTGCCCCCTCCCCCTCTGCAGTGTGCTCTACCCCTGCTCTTCTCGTTCTGCCCCAGCTCTGCTGTGCTCTCTGCGCCCCCTCTGCAGTGTGCTCTACCCCTGCTCTTCTCGTTCTGCCCCGGCTCTGCTGTGCTCTCTGCCCCCTCTGCAGTGTGCTCTACCCCTGCTCTTCTCGTTCTGCCCCAGCTCTGCTGTGCTCTCGACCCCCTCTGCAGTGTGCTCTACCCCTGCTCTTCTCGTTCTGCCCCAGCTCTGCTCTGCTCTCTGCCCCCTCTGCAGTTTGCTCTACCCCTGCTCTTCTCGTTCTGCCCCAGCTCTGCTGCGCTCTCTGCCCCCCCTCTGCATTGTGCTCTACCCCTGCTCTTCTCGTTCTGCCCCGGCTCTGCTGGGCTCTCTGCCCCCCTCTGCATTGTGCTCTACCCCTGCTCTTCTCTTTCTGCCCCAGCTCTGCTCTGCTCTCTGCCCCCTCTGCAGTGTGCTCTACCCCTGCTCTTCTCGTTCTGCCCCAGCTCTGCTGTGCTCTCGACCCCCTCTGCAGTGTGCTCTACCCCTGCTCTTCTCGTTCTGCCCCAGCTCTGCTGTGCTCTCTGCCCCCTCCCCTCTGCAGTGTGCTCTACCCCTGCTCTTCTCGTTCTGCCCCAGCTCTGCTGTGCTCTCTGCCCCCTCTGCAGTGTGCTCTACCCCTGCTCTTCTCGTTCTGCCCCAGCTCTGCTGTGCTCTCTGCCCCCTCTGCAGTGTGCTCTACCCCTGCTCTTCTCGTTCTGCCCCAGCTCTGCTGTGCTCTCTGCCCCCCTCTGCAGTGTGCTCTACCCCTGCTCTTCTCGTTCTGCCCATCTCTGCTCTGCTCTCTGCCCCCCTCTGCAGTGTGCTCTACCCCTGCTCTTCTCGTTCTGCCCCAGCTCTGCTGTGCTCTCTGCCCCCTCCCCTCTGCAGTGTGCTCTACCCCTGCTCTTCTCGTTCTGCCCCAGCTCTGCTGTGCTCTCTGCCCCCCTCTGCAGTGTGCTCTACCCCTGCTCTTCTCGTTCTGCCCCAGCTCTGCTGTGCTCTCTGCCCCCCTCTGCAGTGTGCTCTACCCCTGCTCTTCTCGTTCTGCCCCAGCTCTGCTGCGCTCTCTGCCCCCTCCCCCTCTGCAGTGTACTCTACCCCTGCTCTTCTCGTTCTGCCCCAGCTCTGCTGTGCTCTCTGCCCCCCTCTGCAGTGTGCTCTACCCCTGCTCTTCTCGTTCTGCCCCAGCTCTGCTGCGCTCTCTGCCCCCCCTATGCAGTGTGCTCTACCCCTGCTCTTCTCGTTCTGCTCCGGCTCTGCAGTGCTCTCTGCCCCCCTCTGCAGTGTACTCTACCCCTGCTCTTCTCGTTCTGCCCCAGCTCTGCTGTGCTCTCTGCCCCCTCCCCCTCTGCAGTGTGCTCTCCCCTGCTCTTCTCGTTCTGCCCCAGCTCTGCTGCGCTCTCTGCCCCCTCTGCAGTGTGCTCTACCCCTGCTCTTCTCGTTCTGCCCCGGCTCTGCTGTGCTCTCTGCCCCCCCTCTGCAGTGTGCTCTACCCCTGCTCTTCTCGTTCTGCCCCAGCTCTGCTGCGCTCTCTGCCCCCTCCCCTCTGCAGTGTACTCTACCCCTGCTCTTCTCGTTCTGCCCCAGCTCTGCTGTGCTCTCTGCCCCCCTCTGCAGTGTGCTCTACCCCTGCTCTTCTCGTTCTGCCCCAGCTCTGCTGCGCTCTCTGCCCCCCCTATGCAGTGTGCTCTACCCCTGCTCTTCTCGTTCTGCTCCGGCTCTGCAGTGCTCTCTGCCCCCCTCTGCAGTGTACTCTACCCCTGCTCTTCTCGTTCTGCCCCAGCTCTGCTGTGCTCTCTGCCCCCCTCCCCCTCTGCAGTGTGCTCTCCCCCTGCTCTTCTCGTTCTGCCCCAGCTCTGCTGCGCTCTCTGCCCCCTCTGCAGTGTGCTCTACCCCTGCTCTTCTCGTTCTGCCCCGGCTCTGCTGTGCTCTCTGCCCCCCCCCCTCTGCAGTGTGCTCTATCCCTGCTCTTCTCGTTCTGCCCCAGCTCTGCTGCGCTCTCTGCCCCCTCCCCCTCTGCAGTGTACTCTACCCCTGCTCTTCTCGTTCTGCCCCAGCTCTGCTGTGCTCTCTGCCCCCTCTGCAGTGTGCTCTACCCCTGCTCTTCTCGTTCTGCCCCAGCTCTGCTGCGCTCTCTGCCCCCCCTATGCAGTGTGCTCTACCCCTGCTCTTCTCGTTCTGCCCCGGCTCTGCTGTGCTCTCTGCCCCCCTCTGCAGTGTACTCTACCCCTGCTCTTCTCGTTCTGCCCCGGCTCTGCTGGGCTCTCTGCCCCCTCTGCAGTGTGCTCTACCCCTGCTCTTCTCGTTCTGCCCCAGCTCTGCTGTGCTCTCGACCCCCTCTGCAGTGTGCTCTACCCCTGCTCTTCTCGTTCTGCCCTAGCTCTGCTGTGCTCTCTGCCCCCCTCTGTAGTGTGCTCTACCCCTGCTCTTCTCGTTCTGCCCCAGCTCTGCTGTGCTCTCTGCGCCCCCTCTGCAGTGTGCTCTACCCCTGCTCTTCTCGTTCTGCCCCGGCTCTGCTGTGCTCTCTGCCCCCTCTGCAGTGTGCTCTACCCCTGCTCTTCTCGTTCTGCCCCAGCTCTGCTGTGCTCTCGACCCCCTCTGCAGTGTGCTCTACCCCTGCTCTTCTCGTTCTGCCCCAGCTCTGCTCTGCTCTCTGCCCCTCTCTGCAGTGTGCTCTACCCCTGCTCTTCTCGTTCTGCCCCAGCTCTGCTGCGCTCTCTGCCCCCCTCTGCATTGTGCTCTACCCCTGCTCTTCTCGTTCTGCCCCGGCTCTGCTCTCTGCCCCCTCTGCAGTGTGCTCTAACCCTGCTCTTCTCGTTCTGCCCCAGCTCTGCTGTGCTCTCTGCCCCCCTGCAGTGTGCTCTACCCCTGCTCTTCTCGTTCTGCCCCAGCTCTGCTTGCTCTCTGCCCCCCTCCCCTCTGCAGTGTGCTCTACCCCTGCTCTTCTCGTTCTGCCCCAGCTCTGCTGTGCTCTCTGCGCCCCCTCTGCAGTGTGCTCTACCCCTGCTCTTCTCGTTCTGCCCCGGCTCTGCTGTGCTCTCTGCCCCCTCTGCAGTGTGCTCTACCCCTGCTCTTCTCGTTCTGCCCCAGCTCTGCTGTGCTCTCGACCCCCTCTGCAGTGTGCTCTACCCCATCTCTTCTCGTTCTGCCCCAGCTCTGCTCTGCTCTCTCCCCCCTCTGCAGTGTGCTCTACCCCTGCTCTTCTCGTTCTGCCCCAGCTCTGCTGCGCTCTCTGCCCCCCCTCTGCATTGTGCTCTACCCCTGCTCTTCTCGTTCTGCCCCGGCTCTGCTGGGCTCTCTGCCCCCTCTGCATTGTGCTCTACCCCTGCTCTTCTCGTTCTGCCCCAGCTCTGCTGTGCTCTCTGCGCCCCCTCTGCAGTGTGCTCTACCCCTGCTCTTCTCGTTCTGCCCCAGCTCTGCTGCGCTCTCTGCCCCCCCTCTGCATTGTGCTCTACCCCTGCTCTTCTCGTTCTGCCCCGGCTCTGCTCTGCTCTCTGCCCCCTCTGCAGTGTGCTCTACCCCTGCTCTTCTCGTTCTGCCCCAGCTCTGCTGTGCTCTCGACCCCTCTGCAGTGTGCTCTACCCCTGCTCTTCTCGTTCTGCCCCAGCTCTGCTGTGCTCTCTGCCCCCCTCCCCTCTGCAGTGTGCTCTACCCCTGCTCTTCTCGTTCTGCCCCAGCTCTGCTGTGCTCTCTGCCCCCCTCTGCAGTGTGCTCTACCCCTGCTCTTCTCGTTCTGCCCCAGCTCTGCTGTGCTCTCTGCCCCCCTCTGCAGTGTGCTCTACCCCTGCTCTTCTCGTTCTGCCCCAGCTCTGCTGTGCTCTCTGCCCCCCTCTGCAGTGTGCTCTACCCCTGCTCTTCTCGTTCTGCCCCAGCTCTGCTCTGCTCTCTGCCCCCCTCTGCAGTGTGCTCTACCCCTGCTCTTCTCGTTCTGCCCCAGCTCTGCTGTGCTCTCTGCCCCCCTCCCCCTCTGCAGTGTGCTCTACCCCTGCTCTTCTCGTTCTGCCCCAGCTCTGCTGTGCTCTCTGCCCCCCTCTGCAGTGTGCTCTACCCCTGCTCTTCTCGTTCTGCCCCAGCTCTGCTGTGCTCTCGACCCCCTCTGCAGTGTGCTCTACCCCTGCTCTTCTCGTTCTGCCCCAGCTCTGCTGTGCTCTCTGCCCCCTCCCCCTCTGCAGTGTGCTCTACCCCTGCTCTTCTCGTTCTGCCCCAGCTCTGCTGTGCTCTCTGCCCCCTCTGCAGTGTGCTCTACCCCTGCTCTTCTCGTTCTGCCCCAGCTCTGCTGTGCTCTCTGCCCCCTCCCCTCTGCAGTGTGCTCTACCCCTGCTCTTCTCGTTCTGCCCCAGCTCTGCTGTGCTCTCTGCCCCCTCTGCAGTGTGCTCTACCCCTGCTCTTCTCGTTCTGCCCCAGCTCTGCTCTGCTCTCTGCCCCCCTCTGCAGTGTGCTCTACCCCTGCTCTTCTCGTTCTGCCCCAGCTCTGCTGTGCTCTCTGCCCCCTCCCCTCTGCAGTGTGCTCTACCCCTGCTCTTCTCGTTCTGCCCCAGCTCTGCTGTGCTCTCTGCCCCCCTCTGCAGTGTGCTCTACCCCTGCTCTTCTCGTTCTGCCCCAGCTCTGCTGTGCTCTCTGCCCCCTCTGCAGTGTGCTCTACCCCTGCTCTTCTCGTTCTGCCCCAGCTCTGCTGCGCTCTCTGCCCCCTCCCCCTCTGCAGTGTAATCTACCCCTGCTCTTCTCGTTCTGCCCCAGCTCTGCTGTGCTCTCTGCCCCCTCTGCAGTGTGCTCTACCCCTGCTCTTCTCGTTCTGCCCCAGCTCTGCTGCACTCTCTGCCCCCCCTATGCAGTGTGCTCTACCCCTGCTCTTCTCGTTCTGCCCCGGCTCTGCTGTGCTCTCTGCCCCCCTCTGCAGTGTACTCTACCCCTGCTCTTCTCGTTCTGCCCCAGCTCTGCTGTGCTCTCTGCCCCCTCCCCTCTGCAGTGTGCTCTCCCCCTGCTCTTCTCGTTCTGCCCCAGCTCTGCTGCGCTCTCTGCCCCCTCTGCAGTGTGCTCTACCCCTGCTCTTCTCGTTCTGCCCCGGCTCTGCTGTGCTCTCTGCCCCCCCTCTGCAGTGTGCTCTACCCCTGCTCTTCTCGTTCTGCCCCAGCTCTGCTGCGCTCTCTGCCCCTCTCCCTCTGCAGTGTACTCTACCCCTGCTCTTCTCGTTCTGCCCCAGCTCTGCTGTGCTCTCTGCCCCCTCTGCAGTGTGCTCTACCCCTGCTCTTCTCGTTCTGCCCCAGCTCTGCTGCGCTCTCTGCCCCCCCTATGCAGTGTGCTCTACCCCTGCTCTTCTCGTTCTGCCCCAGCTCTGCTGCGCTCTCTGCCCCCCTCTGCATTGTGCTCTACCCCTGCTCTTCTCGTTCTGCCCCGGCTCTGCTGGGCTCTCTGCCCCCCTCTGCATTGTGCTCTACCCCTGCTCTTCTCGTTCTGCCCCAGCTCTGCTCTGCTCTCTGCCCCCTCTGCAGTGTGCTCTACCCCTGCTCTTCTCGTTCTGCCCCAGCTCTGCTGTGCTCTCGACCCCCTCTGCAGTGTGCTCTACCCCTGCTCTTCTCGTTCTGCCCTAGCTCTGCTGTGCTCTCTGCCCCCCTCTGCAGTGTGCTCTACCCCTGCTCTTCTCGTTCTGCCCCAGCTCTGCTGTGCTCTCTGCGCCCCCTCTGCAGTGTGCTCTACCCCTGCTCTTCTCGTTCTGCCCCGGCTCTGCTGTGCTCTCTGCCCCCTCTGCAGTGTGCTCTACCCCTGCTCTTCTCGTTCTGCCCCAGCTCTGCTGTGCTCTCGACCCCCTCTGCAGTGTGCTCTACCCCTGCTCTTCTCGTTCTGCCCCAGCTCTGCTCTGCTCTCTGCCCCCTCTGCAGTGTGCTCTACCCCTGCTCTTCTCGTTCTGCCCCAGCTCTGCTGTGCTCTCTGCCCCCCTCTGCATTGTGCTCTACCCCTGCTCTTCTCGTTCTGCCCCGGCTCTGCTGTGCTCTCTGCCCCCTCTGCAGTGTGCTCTAACCCTGCTCTTCTCGTTCTGCCCCAGCTCTGCTGTGCTCTCTGCCCCCCCTGCAGTGTGCTCTACCCCTGCTCTTCTCGTTCTGCCCCAGCTCTGCTTGCTCTCTGCCCCCTCCCCTCTGCAGTGTGCTCTACCCCTGCTCTTCTCGTTCTGCCCCAGCTCTGCTGTGCTCTCTGCGCCCCCCTCTGCAGTGTGCTCTACCCCTGCTCTTCTCGTTCTGCCCCGGCTCTGCTGTGCTCTCTGCCCCCTCTGCAGTGTGCTCTACCCCTGCTCTTCTCGTTCTGCCCCAGCTCTGCTGTGCTCTCGACCCCCTCTGCAGTGTGCTCTACCCCTGCTCTTCTCGTTCTGCCCCAGCTCTGCTCTGCTCTCTGCCCCCTCTGCAGTTTGCTCTACCCCTGCTCTTCTCGTTCTGCCCCAGCTCTGCTGCGCTCTCTGCCCCCCTCTGCATTGTGCTCTACCCCTGCTCTTCTCGTTCTGCCCCGGCTCTGCTGGGCTCTCTGCCCCCCTCTGCATTGTGCTCTACCCCTGCTCTTCTCTTTCTGCCCCAGCTCTGCTCTGCTCTCTGCCCCCTCTGCAGTGTGCTCTACCCCTGCTCTTCTCGTTCTGCCCCAGCTCTGCTGTGCTCTCGACCCCCTCTGCAGTGTGCTCTACCCCTGCTCTTCTCGTTCTGCCCCAGCTCTGCTGTGCTCTCTGCCCCCTCCCCCTCTGCAGTGTGCTCTACCCCTGCTCTTCTCGTTCTGCCCCAGCTCTGCTGTGCTCTCTGCCCCCTCTGCAGTGTGCTCTACCCCTGCTCTTCTCGTTCTGCCCCAGCTCTGCTGTGCTCTCTGCCCCCCTCTGCAGTGTGCTCTACCCCTGCTCTTCTCGTTCTGCCCCAGCTCTGCTGTGCTCTCTGCCCCCTCTGCAGTGTGCTCTACCCCTGCTCTTCTCGTTCTGCCCATCTCTGCTCTGCTCTCTGCCCCCCTCTGCAGTGTGCTCTACCCCTGCTCTTCTCGTTCTGCCCCAGCTCTGCTGTGCTCTCTGCCCCCCTCCCCTCTGCAGTGTGCTCTACCCCTGCTCTTCTCGTTCTGCCCCAGCTCTGCTGTGCTCTCTGCCCCCCTCTGCAGTGTGCTCTACCCCTGCTCTTCTCGTTCTGCCCCAGCTCTGCTGTGCTCTCTGCCCCCCTCTGCAGTGTGCTCTACCCCTGCTCTTCTCGTTCTGCCCCAGCTCTGCTGCGCTCTCTGCCCCCTCCCCCTCTGCAGTGTACTCTACCCCTGCTCTTCTCGTTCTGCCCCAGCTCTGCTGTGCTCTCTGCCCCCTCTGCAGTGTGCTCTACCCCTGCTCTTCTCGTTCTGCCCCAGCTCTGCTGCGCTCTCTGCCCCCCCTATGCAGTGTGCTCTACCCCTGCTCTTCTCGTTCTGCTCCGGCTCTGCAGTGCTCTCTGCCCCCCTCTGCAGTGTACTCTACCCCTGCTCTTCTCGTTCTGCCCCAGCTCTGCTGTGCTCTCTGCCCCCTCCCCCTCTGCAGTGTGCTCTCCCCCTGCTCTTCTCGTTCTGCCCCAGCTCTGCTGCGCTCTCTGCCCCCTCTGCAGTGTGCTCTACCCCTGCTCTTCTCGTTCTGCCCCGGCTCTGCTGTGCTCTCTGCCCCCCCTCTGCAGTGTGCTCTACCCCTGCTCTTCTCGTTCTGCCCCAGCTCTGCTGCGCTCTCTGCCCCTCCCCTCTGCAGTGTACTCTACCCCTGCTCTTCTCGTTCTGCCCCAGCTCTGCTGTGCTCTCTGCCCCCTCTGCAGTGTGCTCTACCCCTGCTCTTCTCGTTCTGCCCCAGCTCTGCTGCGCTCTCTGCCCCCCTATGCAGTGTGCTCTACCCCTGCTCTTCTCGTTCTGCTCCGGCTCTGCAGTGCTCTCTGCCCCCCCTCTGCAGTGTACTCTACCCCTGCTCTTCTCGTTCTGCCCCAGCTCTGCTGTGCTCTCTGCCCCCCTCCCCCTCTGCAGTGTGCTCTCCCCCTGCTCTTCTCGTTCTGCCCCAGCTCTGCTGCGCTCTCTGCCCCCTCTGCAGTGTGCTCTACCCCTGCTCTTCTCGTTCTGCCCCGGCTCTGCTGTGCTCTCTGCCCCCCCTCTGCAGTGTGCTCTATCCCTGCTCTTCTCGTTCTGCCCCAGCTCTGCTGCGCTCTCTGCCCCCTCCCCTCTGCAGTGTACTCTACCCCTGCTCTTCTCGTTCTGCCCCAGCTCTGCTGTGCTCTCTGCCCCCTCTGCAGTGTGCTCTACCCCTGCTCTTCTCGTTCTGCCCCAGCTCTGCTGCGCTCTCTGCCCCCCCTATGCAGTGTGCTCTACCCCTGCTCTTCTCGTTCTGCCCCGGCTCTGCTGTGCTCTCTGCCCCCCTCTGCAGTGTACTCTACCCCTGCTCTTCTCGTTCTGCCCCGGCTCTGCTGGGCTCTCTGCCCCCTCTGCATTGTGCTCTACCCCTGCTCTTCTAGTTCTGCCCCAGCTCTGCTCTGCTCTCTGCCCCCTCTGCAGTGTGCTCTACCCCTGCTCTTCTCGTTCTGCCCCAGCTCTGCTGTGCTCTCGACCCCCTCTGCAGTGTGCTCTACCCCTGCTCTTCTCGTTCTGCCCTAGCTCTGCTGTGCTCTCTGCCCCCCTCTGCAGTGTGCTCTACCCCTGCTCTTCTCGTTCTGCCCCAGCTCTGCTGTGCTCTCTGCGCCCCCTCTGCAGTGTGCTCTACCCCTGCTCTTCTCGTTCTGCCCCGGCTCTGCTGTGCTCTCTGCCCCCTCTGCAGTGTGCTCTACCCCTGCTCTTCTCGTTCTGCCCCAGCTCTGCTGTGCTCTCGACCCCCTCTGCAGTGTGCTCTACCCCTGCTCTTCTCGTTCTGCCCCAGCTCTGCTCTGCTCTCTGCCCCTCTCTGCAGTGTGCTCTACCCCTGCTCTTCTCGTTCTGCCCCAGCTCTGCTGCGCTCTCTGCCCCCCTCTGCATTGTGCTCTACCCCTGCTCTTCTCGTTCTGCCCCGGCTCTGCTCTCTGCCCCCTCTGCAGTGTGCTCTAACCCTGCTCTTCTCGTTCTGCCCCAGCTCTGCTGTGCTCTCTGCCCCCCTGCAGTGTGCTCTACCCCTGCTCTTCTCGTTCTGCCCCAGCTCTGCTTGCTCTCTGCCCCCCTCCCCTCTGCAGTGTGCTCTACCCCTGCTCTTCTCGTTCTGCCCCAGCTCTGCTGTGCTCTCTGCGCCCCCTCTGCAGTGTGCTCTACCCCTGCTCTTCTCGTTCTGCCCCGGCTCTGCTGTGCTCTCTGCCCCCTCTGCAGTGTGCTCTACCCCTGCTCTTCTCGTTCTGCCCCAGCTCTGCTGTGCTCTCGACCCCCTCTGCAGTGTGCTCTACCCCATCTCTTCTCGTTCTGCCCCAGCTCTGCTCTGCTCTCTGCCCCCTCTGCAGTGTGCTCTACCCCTGCTCTTCTCGTTCTGCCCCAGCTCTGCTGCGCTCTCTGCCCCCCTCTGCATTGTGCTCTACCCCTGCTCTTCTCGTTCTGCCCCGGCTCTGCTGGGCTCTCTGCCCCCCTCTGCATTGTGCTCTACCCCTGCTCTTCTCGTTCTGCCCCAGCTCTGCTGTGCTCTCTGCGCCCCCTCTGCAGTGTGCTCTACCCCTGCTCTTCTCGTTCTGCCCCAGCTCTGCTGCGCTCTCTGCCCCCCCCTCTGCATTGTGCTCTACCCCTGCTCTTCTCGTTCTGCCCCGGCTCTGCTCTGCTCTCTGCCCCCCTCTGCAGTGTGCTCTACCCCTGCTCTTCTCGTTCTGCCCCAGCTCTGCTGTGCTCTCGACCCCCTCTGCAGTGTGCTCTACCCCTGCTCTTCTCGTTCTGCCCCAGCTCTGCTGTGCTCTCTGCCCCCTCCCCTCTGCAGTGTGCTCTACCCCTGCTCTTCTCGTTCTGCCCCAGCTCTGCTGTGCTCTCTGCCCCCTCTGCAGTGTGCTCTACCCCTGCTCTTCTCGTTCTGCCCCAGCTCTGCTGTGCTCTCTGCCCCCCTCTGCAGTGTGCTCTACCCCTGCTCTTCTCGTTCTGCCCCAGCTCTGCTGTGCTCTCTGCCCCCTCTGCAGTGTGCTCTACCCCTGCTCTTCTCGTTCTGCCCCAGCTCTGCTCTGCTCTCTGCCCCCCTCTGCAGTGTGCTCTACCCCTGCTCTTCTCGTTCTGCCCCAGCTCTGCTGTGCTCTCTGCCCCCTCCCCTCTGCAGTGTGCTCTACCCCTGCTCTTCTCGTTCTGCCCCAGCTCTGCTGTGCTCTCTGCCCCCCTCTGCAGTGTGCTCTACCCCTGCTCTTCTCGTTCTGCCCCAGCTCTGCTGTGCTCTCTGCCCCCTCTGCAGTGTGCTCTACCCCTGCTCTTCTCGTTCTGCCCCAGCTCTGCTGCGCTCTCTGCCCCCTCCCCTCTGCAGTGTACTCTACCCCTGCTCTTCTCGTTCTGCCCCAGCTCTGCTGTGCTCTCTGCCCCCTCTGCAGTGTGCTCTACCCCTGCTCTTCTCGTTCTGCCCCAGCTCTGCTGTGCTCTCTGCCCCCTCTGCAGTGTGCTCTACCCCTGCTCTTCTCGTTCTGCCCCAGCTCTTCTGCGCTCTCTGCCCCCCCTATGCAGTGTGCTCTACCCCTGCTCTTCTCGTTCTGCCCCGGCTCTGCTGTGCTCTCTGCCCCCCTCTGCAGTGTACTCTACCCCTGCTCTTCTCGTTCTGCCCTGGCTCTGCTGTGCTCTCTGCCCCCTCTGCAGTGTGCTCTACCCCTGCTCTTCTCGTTCTGCCCCAGCTCTGCTGCGCTCTCTGCCCCCCCTCTGCATTGTGCTCTACCCCTGCTCTTCTCGTTCTGCCCCAGCTCTGCTCTGCTCTCTGCCCCCCTCTGCAGTGTGCTCTACCCCTGCTCTTCTCGTTCTGCCCCAGCTCTGCTGTGCTCTCTGCCCCCCCTCTGCAGTGTGCTCTACCCCTGCTCTTCTCGTTCTGCCCCAGCTCTGCTGTGCTCTCTGCCCCCTCTGCAGTGTGCTCTACCCCTGCTCTTCTCGTTCTGCCCCAGCTCTTCTGCGCTCTCTGCCCCCCCTATGCAGTGTGCTCTACCCCTGCTCTTCTCGTTCTGCCCCGGCTCTGCTGTGCTCTCTGCCCCCTCTGCAGTGTACTCTACCCCTGCTCTTCTCGTTCTGCCCTGGCTCTGCTGTGCTCTCTGCCCCCTCTGCAGTGTGCTCTACCCCTGCTCTTCTCGTTCTGCCCCAGCTCTGCAGTGCTCTCTGCCCCCTCTTCAGTGTGCTCTACCCCTGCTCTTCTCGTTCTGCCCCAGCTCTGCTCTGCTCTCTGCCCCCCTCTGCAGTGTGCTCTACCCCTGCTCTTCTCGTTCTGCCCCAGCTCTGCTGCGCTCTCTGCCCCCCTCTGCATTGTGCTCTACCCCTGCTCTTCTCGTTCTGCCCCGGCTCTGCTGTGCTCTCTGCCCCCCCCCTGCAGTGTGCTCTACCCCTGCTCTTCTCGTTCTGCCCCAGCTCTGCTTGCTCTCTGCCCCCCTCCCCCTCTGCAGTGTGCTCTACCCCTGCTCTTCTCGTTCTGCCCCAGCTCTGCTGTGCTCTCTGCGCCCCCTCTGCAGTGTGCTCTACCCCTGCTCTTCTCGTTCTGCCCCGGCTCTGCTGTGCTCTCTGCCCCCTCTGCAGTGTGCTCTACCCCTGCTCTTCTCGTTCTGCCCCAGCTCTGCTGTGCTCTCGACCCCCTCTGCAGTGTGCTCTACCCCTGCTCTTCTCGTTCTGCCCCAGCTCTGCTCTGCTCTCTGCCCCCTCTGCAGTGTGCTCTACCCCATCTCTTCTCGTTCTGCCCCAGCTCTGCTGCGCTCTCTGCCCCCCTCTGCATTGTGCTCTACCCCTGCTCTTCTCGTTCTGCCCCGGCTCTGCTGGGCTCTCTGCCCCCTCTGCATTGTGCTCTACCCCTGCTCTTCTCGTTCTGCCCCAGCTCTGCTCTGCTCTCTGCCCCCTCTGCAGTGTGCTCTGCCCCTGCTCTTCTCGTTCTGCCCCAGCTCTGCTGTGCTCTCGACCCCCTCTGCAGTGTGCTCTACCCCTGCTCTTCTCGTTCTGCCCCAGCTCTGCTCTGCTCTCTGCCCCCCTCTGCAGTGTGCTCTACCCCTGCTCTTCTCGTTCTGCCCCAGCTCTGCTGCGCTCTCTGCCCCCCCTCTGCATTGTGCTCTACCCCTGCTCTTCTCGTTCTGCCCCGGCTCTGCTGGGCTCTCTGCCCCCTCTGCATTGTGCTCTACCCCTGCTCTTCTCGTTCTGCCCCAGCTCTGCTCTGCTCTCTGCCCCCCTCTGCAGTGTGCTCTACCCCTGCTCTTCTCGTTCTGCCCCAGCTCTGCTGTGCTCTCGACCCCCTCTGCAGTGTGCTCTACCCCTGCTCTTCTCGTTCTGCCCCAGCTCTGCTGTGCTCTCTGCCCCCCTCCCCCTCTGCAGTGTGCTCTACCCCTGCTCTTCTCGTTCTGCCCCAGCTCTGCTGTGCTCTCTGCCCCCCTCTGCAGTGTGCTCTACCCCTGCTCTTCTCGTTCTGCCCCAGCTCTGCTGTGCTCTCTGCCCCCCTCCCCCTCTGCAGTGTGCTCTACCCCTGCTCTTCTCGTTCTGCCCCAGCTCTGCTGTGCTCTCTGCCCCCCTCTGCAGTGTGCTCTACCCCTGCTCTTCTCGTTCTACCCCAGCTCTGCTCTGCTCTCTGCCCCCCTCTGCAGTGTGCTCTACCCCTGCTCTTCTCGTTCTGCCCCAGCTCTGCTGTGCTCTCGACCCCCTCTGCAGTGTGCTCTACCCCTGCTCTTCTCGTTCTGCCCCAGCTCTGCTGTGCTCTCTGCCCCCTCCCCCTCTGCAGTGTGCTCTACCCCTGCTCTTCTCGTTCTGCCCCAGCTCTGCTGTGCTCTCTGCCCCCTCTGCAGTGTGCTCTACCCCTGCTCTTCTCGTTCTGCCCCAGCTCTGCTGTGCTCTCTGCCCCCTCCCCTCTGCAGTGTGCTCTACCCCTGCTCTTCTCGTTCTGCCCCAGCTCTGCTGTGCTCTCTGCCCCCTCTGCAGTGTGCTCTACCCCTGCTCTTCTCGTTCTGCCCCAGCTCTGCTCTGCTCTCTGCCCCCTCTGCAGTGTGCTCTACCCCTGCTCTTCTCGTTCTGCCCCAGCTCTGCTGTGCTCTCTGCCCCCTCCCCCTCTGCAGTGTGCTCTACCCCTGCTCTTCTCGTTCTGCCCCAGCTCTGCTGTGCTCTCTGCCCCCTCTGCAGTGTGCTCTACCCCTGCTCTTCTCGTTCTGCCCCAGCTCTGCTGTGCTCTCTGCCCCCTCTGCAGTGTGCTCTACCCCTGCTCTTCTCGTTCTGCCCCAGCTCTGCTGCGCTCTCTGCCCCCTCCCCCTCTGCAGTGTACTCTACCCCTGCTCTTCTCGTTCTGCCCCAGCTCTGCTGTGCTCTCTGCCCCCCTCTGCAGTGTGCTCTACCCCTGCTCTTCTCGTTCTGCCCCAGCTCTGCTGCGCTCTCTGCCCCCCTATGCAGTGTGCTCTACCCCTGCTCTTCTCGTTCTGCCCCGGCTCTGCTGTGCTCTCTGCCCCCCCTCTGCAGTGTGCTCTACCCCTGCTCTTCTCGTTCTGCCCCAGCTCTGCTGCGCTCTCTGCCCCCTCCCCTCTGCAGTGTACTCTACCCCTGCTCTTCTCGTTCTGCCCCAGCTCTGCTGTGCTCTCTGCCCCCCTCTGCAGTGTGCTCTACCCCTGCTCTTCTCGTTCTGCCCCAGCTCTGCTGCGCTCTCTGCCCCCCCTATGCAGTGTGCTCTACCCCTGCTCTTCTCGTTCTGCCCCAGCTCTGCTGCGCTCTCTGCCCCCCTCTGCATTGTGCTCTACCCCTGCTCTTCTCGTTCTGCCCCGGCTCTGCTAGGCTCTCTGCCCCCCCTCTGCATTGTGCTCTACCCCTGCTCTTCTCGTTCTGCCCCAGCTCTGCTCTGCTCTCTGCCCCCTCTGCAGTGTGCTCTACCCCTGCTCTTCTCGTTCTGCCCCAGCTCTGCTGTGCTCTCGACCCCCTCTGCAGTGTGCTCTACCCCTGCTCTTCTCGTTCTGCCCTAGCTCTGCTGTGCTCTCTGCCCCCCTCTGCAGTGTGCTCTACCCCTGCTCTTCTCGTTCTGCCCCAGCTCTGCTGTGCTCTCTGCGCCCCCTCTGCAGTGTGCTCTACCCCTGCTCTTCTCGTTCTGCCCCGGCTCTGCTGTGCTCTCTGCCCCCTCTGCAGTGTGGTCTACCCCTGCTCTTCTCGTTCTGCCCCAGCTCTGCTGTGCTCTCGACCCCCTCTGCAGTGTGCTCTACCCCTGCTCTTCTCGTTCTGCCCCAGCTCTGCTCTGCTCTCTGCCCCCTCTGCAGTGTGCTCTACCCCTGCTCTTCTCGTTCTGCCCCAGCTCTGCTGCGCTCTCTGCCCCCTCTGCATTGTGCTCTACCCCTGCTCTTCTCGTTCTGCCCCGGCTCTGCTGTGCTCTCTGCCCCCTCTGCAGTGTGCTCTAACCCTGCTCTTCTCGTTCTGCCCCAGCTCTGCTGTGCTCTCTGCCCCCCCTGCAGTGTGCTCTACCCCTGCTCTTCTCGTTCTGCCCCAGCTCTGCTTGCTCTCTGCCCCCCTCCCCTCTGCAGTGTGCTCTACCCCTGCTCTTCTCGTTCTGCCCCAGCTCTGCTGTGCTCTCTGCGCCCCCTCTGCAGTGTGCTCTACCCCTGCTCTTCTCGTTCTGCCCCAGCTCTGCTGTGCTCTCTGCGCCCCCTCTGCAGTGTGCTCTACCCCTGCTCTTCTCGTTCTGCCCCGGCTCTGCTGTGCTCTCTGCCCCCTCTGCAGTGTGCTCTACCCCTGCTCTTCTCGTTCTGCCCCAGCTCTGCTGTGCTCTCGACCCCCTCTGCAGTGTGCTCTACCCCTGCTCTTCTCGTTCTGCCCCAGCTCTGCTCTGCTCTCTGCCCCCTCTGCAGTGTGCTCTACCCCTGCTCTTCTCGTTCTGCCCCAGCTCTGCTGCGCTCTCTGCCCCCCTCTGCATTGTGCTCTACCCCTGCTCTTCTCGTTCTGCCCCGGCTCTGCTGGGCTCTCTGCCCCCTCTGCATTGTGCTCTACCCCTGCTCTTCTCGTTCTGCCCCAGCTCTGCTCTGCTCTCTGCCCCCTCTGCAGTGTGCTCTACCCCTGCTCTTCTCGTTCTGCCCCAGCTCTGCTGTGCTCTCGACCCCCTCTGCAGTGTGCTCTACCCCTGCTCTTCTCGTTCTGCCCCAGCTCTGCTGTGCTCTCTGCCCCCTCCCCTCTGCAGTGTGCTCTACCCCTGCTCTTCTCGTTCTGCCCCAGCTCTGCTGTGCTCTCTGCCCCCTCTGCAGTGTGCTCTACCCCTGCTCTTCTCGTTCTGCCCCAGCTCTGCTGTGCTCTCTGCCCCCTCTGCAGTGTGCTCTACCCCTGCTCTTCTCGTTCTGCCCCAGCTCTGCTGTGCTCTCTGCCCCCTCTGCAGTGTGCTCTACCCCTGCTCTTCTCGTTCTGCCCATCTCTGCTCTGCTCTCTGCCCCCCTCTGCAGTGTGCTCTACCCCTGCTCTTCTCGTTCTGCCCCAGCTCTGCTGTGCTCTCTGCCCCCTCCCCCTCTGCAGTGTGCTCTACCCCTGCTCTTCTCGTTCTGCCCCAGCTCTGCTGTGCTCTCTGCCCCCTCTGCAGTGTGCTCTACCCCTGCTCTTCTCGTTCTGCCCCAGCTCTGCTGTGCTCTCTGCCCCCCTCTGCAGTGTGCTCTACCCCTGCTCTTCTCGTTCTGCCCCCGCTCTGCTGCGCTCTCTGCCCCCTCCCCCTCTGCAGTGTACTCTACCCCTGCTCTTCTCGTTCTGCCCCAGCTCTGCTGTGCTCTCTGCCCCCCTCTGCAGTGTGCTATACCCCTGCTCTTCTCGTTCTGCCCCAGCTCTGCTACGCTCTCTGCCCCCCCTATGCAGTGTGCTCTACCCCTGCTCTTCTCGTTCTGCTCCGGCTCTGCAGTGCTCTCTGCCCCCCTCTGCAGTGTACTCTACCCCTGCTCTTCTCGTTCTGCCCCAGCTCTGCTGTGCTCTCTGCCCCCTCCCCCTCTGCAGTGTGCTCTCCCCTGCTCTTCTCGTTCTGCCCCAGCTCGGCTGCGCTCTCTGCCCCCTCTGCAGTGTGCTCTACCCCTGCTCTTCTCGTTCTGCCCCGGCTCTGATGTGCTCTCTGCCCCCCCTCTGCAGTGTGCTCTACCCCTGCTCTTCTCGTTCTGCCCCAGCTCTGCTGCGCTCTCTGCCCCCTCCCCCTCTGCAGTGTACTCTACCCCTGCTCTTCTCGTTCTGCCCCAGCTCTGCTGTGCTCTCTGCCCCCCTCTGCAGTGTGCTCTACCCCTGCTCTGCGGCTGTCCGAGGCCCCCGCAGGGGGCCACTAAGGAGGGCAGCCCTCTAGCAACATCTGGGCACCCCCCCCCTCTCTCGGGGGGCAGGGACTCGGGGGAGGAGTCCCCCAGCCCGGGGGTGACGCGAGAGGCAGCGTCACTTCCGGGGAGCGCGAGGACAGGGGGAGGGTATATAGCCTCCCCCCCACCACTGTTCTTCCTCTTTTCGCCCTGGACACGCCGTCTCCCTGGACCGCTGCCCGTCTTGCTGCCCGTCTTGCTGCCCGTCGCCCTTTGAGCACTCCCGGTGAGTCTAATCCTCCCCCCCAGTCCCCCTATGCAAGGCGCCAGGCCATCCCGGCTTCGGCACCCGCTCTAGGGGGGAGGACAGCTCCTCGAGGGCTCAGGCAACGATGGGGCGCTTGGGGCCGCAGGGTCTGGTTGTCCCTGGGCACGACACAGCGTGCTCGGTCCGCGGTCCCCGCCCAGTTACCACTGGCGGGGGTCGCACGGCCTTTCCACGGGCCTGAAAAATTTCGTGCATCTGCCCCTCCCCTTTGGGCTCCCCGCTGGAAGGGGGCGGGAGGGGGCCTCCGACTGCTGGCCACGCGGAGCACGGGGTCCGGGCCTCACCGGGCCCGCGGGCTGCCGACCACCGGCATTTGTCTCCCGGGCGCTAGCAATGCCCGTAGCGCAGTGGACAGTGGTTCAAGCCGGTGATTGCAGGAGTCGACAGTCATGGGTTCAATTCGTGCACAGCCTCCCCCTCCCAGCTCACGGGGCCGTCGAGGGCCAGTTGGCGAGGCAGGTGGTGCGCGGCATGCTGGGGGCCGTCCCCGGGGCACGGGGGAGTTTCCTACAACAGCACTGGGAGAAGCGCTCGCCTCCGAGGCGTCCGGCTGTCCCCAGCGCTGCAGGGATATCGATCCCATCGAGCCCACGCACCCCGCCGACAGCCCAAGCTTCGCCGCTGTCGGCGGAGCACCCCGCCACTGTCTTCGAGGCTGCTGCCTCTAATCCGGGGACATCGATTTCGGGCGGTACCACGCTACTCTCCCACTAGGGGGGGCAGTCCCGGCCTGCTCCGGCGGGCCGCTGAGGGGAGGCGGCGGGGGGCAGCAGTGCCAGCGGCGCCGGGGGGAGTCTTCATCAGTGTCAGGAGGGCCTCCGGCCATGGCGCTCCATGAGGCGGCTCGGGCGGTGCTTTCACCGCGAGGGCCTGTGGGGCAGGGCCACTGACAAGCGCCTGCGCCTGGCCCCGCCTGCCTCACACTAAATTGCCCCCCCCCCACCGCCACCACCCGGGAGCATTGATCAGGGTCAACCCCTGCGCCTTGCCTGCCATAGGTTCCTGCAGGACAAGGCTCCGATCCTGCCAGTGCTGCTCAGTCTCCGTTGCGCAGGGCCCTGAGCGCTGCTGTTCTCCTCCAGGGGCACGATTTCCAGGGCGGTGAGCGCTGCCCTGTCCCACATGACTCCAGGGCAGGGGGCGCTGCACCAGCTCACCAGGGCAGTGGGTCCTGCACCAGTCTCCCTCTGGTTCTCAGGGCAGTAGGTCTGCCTGGACACCCTGCGCGGTTCTACTGCTGCCCCACGGGAGGCAAGGCAGGCCCTCAGCCGGCGGGCGGGGAGGTGGCGTGGCCCAGCGAGTCCCCGTGTGGCTCCGCCGCTCCGCCCGGTGTGCCCGGCAGGCGCGTGCTGGGGGGGTGCACCCCCCCCCGGGCCCTTCCAGTAGATGCGGGGGGGCCACAGCACTGATGGCGTCCCCTGCGCCTGCACATGGGGGCCCAGCGGGGGACGAGACAACCCGACGGGGGGAGCTTCCCTAGGGCACCTAACTGTGCGGGGGCCTGCGGCTGTAACACCGATGGGCCACCCCTCCCCGCTTACTATTGTGTAGTGCTTGCCTGCTATGCCTCACTCCGCGCCCTTTGTTTTTCAGCGGCACGCTTCGCCCCCCCCCCCCCGAGGCACTGCCCACACACTAGGGACAAGCGGCCCGCGCAGTCGGACGACGTGGGATAAAGGTAACAAAGATCTGGACCACCAGGGGCACGAGGGGGCGTTTTGGGAGGGAGTCCTCAACAGGAGGGCCTGAGGGGTTGGGTGCCTCTAGGGAGTTGGCACTGACAACAGGGGAAGGTCAGCAAGGCGACCGAACACTCCTCACCCAATTTTGTTTCCACAAGCAGGACAGAAGTTTGACGTTCGGCGCAGCCAGGAAGCGATTGCCCAGGGGGAAACGATCACGTAGCAGGTATGGGTGCATGGGGGGACCCAGGAGGAGCAAGCAGCAGCGTAAGTTAGGTACAACTAGCAGGACGGCGGACCATTGATCATGGCTAAGCGGCTGCGGAAGTGGGTGCTTCCCCGCTCCACGGGGCTGGGGAGGGTGCCGGGGCCCAGAGGACAGGGGCACGGGGGGGCCCAGGGGAGAGTTACTCACCTCTACCTTCATCTCCACTCACAGAGTCCAGTGCGGCACCCATCCGAGCGTCGCCACCAAAAGATTGATAGCCTACCGGGTTGAAGTAAGTACGATACCGAGGGGGGACGCAGTGGCTGCGCATCTGCATGGAGGCAGGTCAGGCCTGGCAACCAGAGTTGGGCAGAGTGTCTTAAAATATTAAATTTTCTTCCAGATTGAGCCGTCAGTCGCAGGAGGCAGGATGGATAGCCAGGGTTCCCCCCGTCTATTCTCGCAGATGTCCCAAGTCGACGAAACCCAGCCAGGCACCTCACAAGAAGCGCAGATCGCAGCTTTCCTCGCCATGGCCAAGACCAAGGGATTGGCTTGGGCCACAGAACTTCTGAAGGCCAATAACCCGGAGGACTCTGGATTCGCCAGTGCGTCCTTGACCACAGAGCAGGAGCACATCGAAGAGGCAGGCCCCACTAGGTCCAAGAGGACACGCAGGCCCACAGTAAAGGACTTTCCGGCAGACCCGCTGCCAACCAGGAGTCGGGCCATGACCACCCCCGGATCCCTGCCACCCCGCTGCCCCTCCCTCCGCCCTCGGCACCTGGGCCAGCCATTCCCCCAGCCAGCATCCCGCTCCCTGCGAGCTACGCAACAACCGAGGACTTGGGTAAGCTCACAGACTCTTTGAGGAGCTTCATGGCCGAGGTCAGAGCAGGCCTTGCGGGGGCCAGCTCGAACAGTGGGGGTGGAGGGGCGGTGCCGGCTCCTCCGGGGGTGCGCTTGGGGTCCCGTCCATCACGCAGGTTTGGGGAGGGGCGCCAGCACGGCAAGCGAAGCTCTTCCCCAGGGCGACAAAGCGTCAACCAGCAGCCCAGCAGAACCAGTGGGGCAGCACCCGGCGGTGGGTGCCACTCCGTCTACAGCAAGTCCCCCCGCCAGCACGGTACCACTCCCGGTGGTGATCCCGCCCGCCGCACCTCAGGCAGTCAGCGCTCCCACACGTTCCCCAGAGCTGCCCAACGCAGCCGGGGTGTCCAAGCCACTAGTCACAATGGCGCCTATGGTCTCGGGGCGGTGCTCATTGGGGTGGGAGGTTCCCACAGCGGCCAAAGAGGGGATCTGGAGGCGAGAGTTCATAGATATATTTACCCTGCTCATGCACGGGGCGGAGGGCGTTGACACAAGAAAGATGGGGGGTAAGGAGGAGGATAAAAGGTACGATTCCAAGCTTGGCCGGAGAAGAACATTGTAACATGGGGACAAGCTTTCGCCATCCTGGCTGCAGTGATAATGGAAAAATTCCCAGAACAGGGGCCGGGGTTGTTTCAGTATGCCAGCATCATCACCAACGAGGCTGGGACAAGCGGGGGGATGGGATGGTACCACTATGACTGCGAATTTCGAAAAAGATGGCCATGTGTCCAGAACTGGAGTGGGACCAAATGGAGGTGAGGCTCTGGGTTAAGCACATGGGTAAGGGCACAGTTGAAGGGAAGGACAAGACCAACACAAACAACAGTGGGGGTGACAAGCCCAAGGGTCAGAAGCAGGAGTCGAAGGGTCAGTCCAACAAGCCTTTTCGGGGTGGCCGAGGAGGTGGCCGAAAGAATGGAGGTAAAACAGTGTACAATGGAACCTGCAGGTTATATAACGCAGGGTCCTGCTCCTGGGGCAAAGCATGCAGGTTCTCCCATACCTGTAGCAAATGCGGGGCCACACATCCTGCCTCCTCTTGTAACAAGCGGGAGGGCCCCGCACCCCGCCGGGAAGGCAAGATAAATAGACAATTTCCGCCGTCCTGCCCTCCCTTTCCGCCCCCCTCCCCCTCCCAGCAGTGTTGTCCCCAGGTCGCCTGCCAGGGGCAGATCTTCCAACCCACACATGGCCAAGGGTCCGTCCCCCATCATCATTGCAAACCTCCTCCCCCTCATCCGCGAGTATCCGAACACCAAGGATAGACTGCTCCTAGCGGAGGGGTTCATGGAAGGATTCAGAATACCTTACCGGGGCCCATTAGCAAGCAGGGACGCGGGTGATGGAGCAGTAAAAATAAAAAAAAAATTTAACCCCTAACAAATTATATAATTAATTAATTAAAAATGTTCGTTAAATGTATTAATCAACATTGTATATGTGGGAATGGTAATATGCTAATGTACGTGCTAAATAATCTACTAATGAATGTCCGTGTGTCTAATCATAACGTAAGAATAAAAAGCGTACTAAATAAAATAAATGCATGTTTGTGCTTCATAGAAATAAAATGTGTCGTTGCAAAAACAATAGTGATGGTAAGTAAGGAGCAGCTTAAATGTCGCTTTTTGCTAGGTAACAACTAATTGGGGTACGTAGACGGGAGGGAAACGAAAGGGATATTTTTCTCTATTTTAATTATGTTTTATTTGCCTCAAATTAGTGCTTCTAAAGTAGAACCGAGTGGCGAGATAAAATGGCCGCCAGTGGGAAGATGTGCGCAGGCGCAAGGGGACACGTGGTACGGGATGAGATTGAAGAAATCTGGAGCCGCGTGATGTATCTGAGAGGCTAGGATGCAAGAAATGGTCAAGGCTGGTGTGACCTAATTGAACTGATAGTGTGCCGTGAGGATCAGGAGAGAGTCCGTGGGAAAGGAGCCCAAGAGAAAGGACAATGACTGCGGAATTCTTGAATGTGTCAAAAGAAGATACAAATGAACTGATCGAATCGGATGGAAATGTTTAAGCGTATGGGAAAGGAAATGATCCAAGGACCCTTGAATCCAAAAGAATTTGATTAAAGAATGAATAAGCTGACATGTATGGACCAATGAGAGAAAAGCGTGATATTAATGTTGCAACAGTTAGTTAGCAAAGTTAGAATTAGGGTATAAGAGGGCCTACTCTTAGTGGGAGGGGGTCAGTTCCAGGCAGTTGATGTCAGTCGCGGTTGCAGTCACAGTCAGTTGCAGTTCGAGAGTCGTGGTTGCAGTAGAGGAGACGGGTTGCAGGTAGCTGATGCTGACGAGCTGAAGTTGCTGTTGCTGTCTTAACTTTACAGTTGAGTATGAGAATCAGGCTATTTCTAATTCCAAAGTTAGGTTAGAAATCATTAGGCTAAATTAGGAAGCTAGGCAGGTAACTAAGGTTTTTGGCTTCATGACAAAAATTTCCTTTCTGCAATAAATTGATTATGCTTAATAAAATTGTGAATATAAAAAAATGAATAATTGAATAAAGTATTAAATCTTTTCATGCTTTTAAAATTATATAAAATTTAAGATTCTTTAAACCCAAAATGACTCAGTGGTTATTTTCCTAAATGATTGTGACATGAGTAATTGGTTGATTGTGATTCAGCTGGTCTTAATCACTATGAACTAATTTCTTAAATGAATGATTCATCGACAAAACAATGAGCAGGAATATCTTAATAAATAAATAAAAGAAAGTGACAAATTAAGGTAAATAGATATCCTTGCTCTTCCAGCGGTACACAAAATGGTGTTCTCCATTTAGTTCTCATGCTTCTCCTAGGAGTACGGAATTTCATAAAGGGGTAAAAGGAAAATCCAGGAGTGTGTGTGTGTGTTTAGGCGATGTTTATGGGCCCCATCGTCATGTGGATATGAGAAATATAGTTTGCCCCTGGATGACCTATAAGTAACCTGGGAGGAGGATAGTTTTATTTGTACGCGCTGCATCAGATTTCTTGGTAGCAGAGTTATGGGTTTTCTATAGATTAGTTTAGTGATTATTGTTTATTGATCATTGATTATTTGATGACTAACACTATATGTTGAGTCGCGTTATGTTATATGTAAGTTTTCACGCTTCTGGGATGTAGGAAGTGGAACACGTGTGGCAAGAGAAGTCACATGGAATTTGGTACATGGTCTGAATTCATTTTGGTTATAACACAGGTTGTGTTATGTTAGGGATTTCGGTGTGAAAAGTGTGTAAATGAAATAGCAAATCACGTTTACTTGTGAAACTTTGGCCTTAATTCTCAGGAGCCTAGTCTCCACATGTGTCTTATCCCCAGAGAAACGAGTAAATTGTTTGTTTGAAAGAAGGGTAAGGTAGAGGGAAGTGCTACTTTATCGACAAAAGCAAATAATTCTGTGGTAGGGTAGAGGTAAGCGCTGCCTACTGGAAAAACAGGATTCTTGTGTAAAAGGACAAGGCTGTCACTTTGTTTAGCGAATCAGACTATGGAATTGTTTATTTGTTGTAACTAACGAAGAAAAACAGTAAAAGGAAAAATTGCCGATAAATTTTGTAAAGGAGGGGTAAAGAGTAGAAGTGACGTGGAAAAGTGCCGCGCTAGGATTGGTCAGTGCACTAGTCACGTGAATACAGAGCAGGAGTGACGTAGAAAAGTGCCGCGCTAGGATTGGTTGGTTCGCGGACGGTGGAAATTGTTCTGATTGGTACGTTAGTGTGAATCGCGCTGTAATTGGACGAAGTTCCGTACACGGAAACAGCGTTAGAGTAAAGAGAAAACAAATAGAAAACATGCCATATTACGAGTACGAAAGGGAGAGAACGTCATGGACAACGAAATTAAAGAATTTCTTTAAGAAAGACAAAAAGGTTGTGACTAGAGAGGGACAAGTAATTCCTCCGCCAAAATCAGCAGCTTCACATATGATGCTGAAATATGGATATCATACGTGCATATGGTTGGATAATTGGGTAAAATATACAAAGAATGATGGAGCATTGGCTTTTCCTGAAAATGGTTCTTTTAATGTAGCGATTTTACGGAATTTAAAAGAAAAGATGCTTAAATTGGAACCTAGACCTAGACCGACACAGTTTGAGGCTTTAACAGAATGGGAAGATGAGATGTATGAGAAAGAAAGATTCAGAGGTATGAAAGGTTATGAGTTCGTGCCCGGAAGAATGTGGGGAATGAATCATGAGGACAGAATAAAACGATGGAGATGTGCTAACATGACAGGAGGTTTGTTTCCAGCTTTTACAGTTGAGGAAGGGACTAAGAAAAAACGGACTGAGAAAAAGAAACATTTAGAGAGAGAAAAGTATATGCATGAGAGCGAAACGGATGACGAGTTGCTGGAAGATATATTAAATAAAAATCCACCTCCGTATCAGCAAAATTCTACAGTGGTGACACCAAATGCGCCACCAATAGAAGCTATGCGAAATGAAAGTCCAGAAAAAGACAAGAAATAAATAGGTCACAAGAACAAATAAGAACTTCCCAAATTGAGGGAATAGAAAATGATAGTGCAAGAGAATTGGCAAGGACAACAAAAGAACTAACTGAGAAAATTAGAGAATTAACAAAGAATATGGAAGCAGTTACCGTACCCGTAACAATAGGTCCAGTAATACCAGTTTTCGAGAATCAGAAAATTGATGAACGATCTTTGGTGATTCCCTTGAGTTCGCAATTCCAAAGAGAAAAGGAAAGGATAGAAACAAGTCCAGGTACGAGCAATTTGACTAGTGCTTACAGACCAAGTCCACCTGAAAATTTGACAGTGAATGAGTGTAGCGGTAGGAAAATGCCTATGGTAACTGAATCTGCAACAGTGACACCTGAAAAGAGTGGAAATTGGACAGAAATAAATAGTACTCCTATAGGTCCGACTCCTGATGAGTTAAATGAGTGGATGAAAGCTTTTAAAATAAAAGAAACGGAAGAAAAACCATTAGATGTGATCAGATTGAAGATTGACATGGAAGAATTAATTCTAGGAACGATTGGTACAGAAAAGATAAAGAATTATCAGGATGATGAAATAATGTTTCTGTGCAAAAGTATAACATGGAGAGCAAAGAATTTACATGACAAACTAGAAGAAGTGGCCGGTGAGATTGGAATAGATTTTGCAAAAGTAAAAACGTTGCAGAAGCCATACAGAGTAGATTTTTGTGAAAAAGATATTGAAAATTTGAATACAGCGGGAAGGCTGACACAGATAAAAGAGTTGATTGTTTTGTTGAGAAAATGGGGTGATGTAGACAGATGGAAGGTTAGATGGACAAAGAAGAATGAGAAAAGTGTAGACAAAGGTTCATTGGCTTTTATGATAACAGAAAAGGAACATGTTGTTAAAGAGTACCCTATGAGAGAAACTCCAGGTGGTAGTTATGTGCATGTTCCCTGGACTAGGCAGGACATCCTGTCATTTACAAATGACTTTCCAAAGTTAAGAGAAAAGCCAGTTGAGTGGTACCGACAGGTAGAAAGGTTTGTAAAGGTCTCGAAAGTGTTGTGGATAGATTTGGATGGATTGTTTGACATAGTGGTACCAACGGATCTATGGTCAGAATGTAAGATTACAGTTGACTGGCCAACTACAGAATATCCAAGAGATCCTAAGACAGGAGCTCCAGGACCAGATGTGATGAAGAAATACGATAAGGTGATTACCTTTTTGAAAAATAAGATTCCTCCAAAAGAAACAGATTGGGTTAAGATTGATAGAACTACACAGGAAAGTAAGGAGAGTGTACATGCATATTATGAGCGATTGTTGTTGGTTTTCAAACAGTATAGTGGTTATGAGGAATTAAGTGAAAAGGATATGAGTCATTTTGTATACCGATTTGTATTTGGCTTGAAACAAGAAATAAGTGATATGATTAAGCAACATATGATAAACTGGCAGAATGCAAGTGTAGATGAGGTGCTGAGGTATGCTAAGTATTGTAGTGATGAAATAGAGAGTAAACAGCGTAAGTTGAAAGAAAAAGCAATGTGGGCACAAGTGAAAGTGGCAGAAAAACAAGAAGCTCAATTGGATAATAATAATGGAAACGAATCAGGACAGAATAAGATGCGACCAAATATAGGTAAAGGAAAAGGACAAGTGAGTCTAGAAGAGGCAAAGAAGAAATGGCCATGTCATAATTGCGGAAAATTGGGGCATTGGAGAAATGAGTGTAAATTCCCACCTAAACCTAATCCGGAACATCAATCATTAACTCCACAGGTGCAGAATGAGGTAGTTGTTCAACAAAGTCAGGTGCCACAACCACCACTTCCCAACACTGTTAACCAACAAAGATACACTACAGAAACAGGATTCTACGGAGGAGAGCAGGTAACACAGTTGCCGAGAACAGCTAACATTTCCCAGTATTGGTTGCATCAGAGTGAGGATGACCCGGATGAAAGTTTCTGACGGTGCGCAAGAGAGGGGAAAGAGTGCGTGCTTGGCGCAACTCTAGAGGTAGATCAGTCTGGTCCCTTTGTGGATGGAGAAGTGAATGGAGCAAACGTAACATTCCTTGTCGATACTGGAGCTACCCGTTCTACTGTTAGGTCAGTGGAAATTCCGAACCTTCCTCTCTCAGGTGAATGCATCCAAGTGGTAGGAGTTGCCAATCAGCAGATTAAAACCCCACTTACTGAATTGGTAGAAGTAAAAATTGGTTCTTTTAGAAAAATGCATAAATTTGTAGTGTGCGATTGTAGTCCTGTAAATCTTCTAGGTCGTGACCTCTTGTGTAAAATGAATTGCACAATTTATTGTACACCAGATGGAATTGGTTTTCAGACTTCAGACGAAGATGCTTTGTATAAAGTAACTTTGATGAATCAGGAACCTGAAATGAATGGGTTGTTTCCTGCATTTGATGCAGGAAAACTTCCAGAAGAGTTAAAAAGTACAGTGAAAGAAAGTGTGTGGGATTTTACAGGAGAAGACATTGGATTAATGAGAGAAGTTGATCCCGTAAAAGTGACAGTGAAAGAAGGGATAAGTTATCCAAACACGCCACAGTACAAATTAACTCCAGAAATAATTGAAGGAATAAATCCTGTGATAAATAAGATGATTGAACAGGGAATTCTGAAAGAAATCATGAGCAGTCCATGTAATTCACCTATTATGGGACTGAAAAAGCCAAATGGAACATACAGAATAGTACAGGATTTGAGAAAGATCAACAAAATAGTTGTACCATGCTGTCCAATAGTGCCAAACCCTGCAGTGATTCTATATCAAATTCCGCATGAAGCTGAGTGGTACACTGTGATAGATTTGTGTCATGCATTTTTCTCTATTCCTTTGCATCCAGATAGCCAGCCATTATTTGCATTCCGTTTTGGAGAGCGTATTTTGGCATGGTGCCGAATTCCTCAGGGGTATACAGAGAGCCCCTCAATTTTTAATCAGATTCTAAAGAAATCTCTGGAAGATTTAAAAATGCCAGAAAAATCAGTGATGGTGCAGTATATCGATGACTTATTGGTGGCATCGAAAACCAAAGAGGCATGTGTAAGTGACACAATTGCTTTACTGAACCATTTGGAGAAAAGAGGACATAAGGTGTCCCCTTCAAAATTACAGTTTTGTCAGAAAGAAGTCCAGTATTTAGGACATAAAATTGAGAAAGGAGTGCGGAAAATAGCGACAGAAAGAGTAAGAATGATTCAAGGAATGAGAGCACCAATGACTCAAAGAGAGGTAAGAATGTTTTTGGGAATGGTTGGATATTGTCGACAATGGATAAGTGGATTTTCGTTTGATTGCAAAACCATTACAAAAATTGACAAAGAAAGATGTAAAAGACCCTTTTGAGTTGAACAAAGAAGAAATGAAATCTTTCAAAGAATTGAAAAGGAAACTGTGTGAGGCCCCTGCATTAGGCATGCCTGATTATGAGAAAGATTTTGAGTTATACTGCAGTGAAAGAGATGGATGTGCATTTTCAGTACTAGTACAAAAACATGGCACCATGAAGAGGCCTATAGCTTACTTTTCAGCTGTTTTAGATCCTATAGCAAAGGCATTGCCTGGATGTTTGAAAGCAGTTGCTGCTACTTGTGTAAGTCTGGAACAAAGTGAAGGTATAGTGATGGGGTATCCACTGAGAGTATATGTTCCCCATTCAGTAGAAATTCTTTTGACAAGAACAAAAACACAGTACATGACACATAGTCGGCTGACTAAGTACGAAAAAGTCATCTTGAGTGCAGAAAATGTGACCATAGATAGATGCATAAATGTAAATCCTTCGACTTCATTGCCAGATGAAGAGAGTATAATTGAACAAGATGAAGTAGATCATGATTGTCTGAATGTGCTGGAATATTGCACAAAACCAAGAGCTGACATAAAAGATGAACCGTTAAAGGAATCCGATTATGTCATGTTTGTAGATGGTTCATGTTTACGCACAAAGGAAGGAGTGTTAAGCGCAGCTTATGCAGTATGCACAGTGGCAACTGTAATGGAAGCGTCTTGTCTGAAAGGAGTTAGATCTGCCCAAGTTGCGGAACTAATTGCTTTGATTCAAGCATGTAAATTGGGGAAAAATGTACGAATCACGATTGTGACCGATAGCCAATATGGTTTCGGCATCGTACATGATTTTGGCCAGATTTGGTCACAAAGAGGATTTTTGACATCTGCAGGAACACCTATCAGAAATGGAGATTATGTTAAAAAACTGCTTGAGGCGATACAGCTGCCTAAACAAATAGCTGTAGTGAAGTGCAAGGCGCATAAGAAAAACGAAGATTACATAGCGGTTGGCAATAATTATGCTGACGAGATCGCTAGATATTGTGCGGAAAACATGGCGTCCCTGAACAGAAATAGAGAAAGGGAGCATGTCTCTTGTCCTTTGCTTTTCACTAATGCAGTCGAAACATGGGATGAAGTAAGGCAGTTACAAGAAACAGCAAGAGATGAGGAAAAGGATTACTGGATTAAAGCAGGATGTAGAAGACAGGAAGATAATGGAGTGTGGGTATACAGAGATGAAAGACCAGTTATGCCTGATAGCATGATTGCAGACATGGCACGGATGTACCATGGACAAGCTCATATTGGGAGAGATGCAATGATCAGACTTTTTAGACAAACTTGGTACAATCCAAAATTCAGAGCCATTGCTGAAAGTCTTTGTCAAAGATGTCTTATTTGTCAACAATTTAACCCAGGAAGAAAAACAGTAGTGAGTCTAGGAACAATAGGACGAGAAGGAGGTCCATTCACAAGGATACAGATGGATTTTATTGAGATGCCCCCTAGTAACAGATTAAGATATGTTCTGGTGGTCGTCTGTTTGTTCTCTCGTTGGGTGGAGGCATACCCCACAAGAAGGAATGATGGAACAACAGTGGCAAAACTTATGCTACGAGAGTTCATTCCGAGGTATGGTTTTCCAGTCACAGTTGAGACAGATAGAGGAACACATTTTCAAAATGAGTTGATCCAATTGATTTGTGAAGCATTGAGTATTAAACAAAAACTACATTGTGCTTACAGACCAGAAGCTTCTGGGGTAGTAGAGCAGATAAATGGAACGATTAAAAACAGATTAGGAAAAATGTGTCAAGCTACAGGACTCAAATGGCCAGATGCACTGCCTCTTGTTCTGATGACCATCAGAAGCATCCCTGAAAAGAAAACGGGACTCAGTCCTCATGAAATGATCATGGGACGAGCAATGAGACAAGCCCACGTACCAGTCAACAAGTTATTGACAATAACTGATGATCTAATACTGGATTATTGCAAAGGACTGGCTGATGTGGTGCGTTCTGTGTTTCATCAGGTTGGACCGGATGCGACCACTCTTGAAAGAAAACCAGCCCACGACTTGAATCCAGGAGACTGGGTCCGTATTAAAGTCCACAGGAGAAGAAACTGTCTAGTTCCGCGTTGGGATGAGCCAAGACAGGTAATCCTAGTAACAACGACTGCTGTCAAGTGTGCAGGAGTAAAGAACTGGGTTCATGCCAGCCACACAATCAGAATTCCAGAACCTACAGATCGACATGTGAGTCGGCGTCTGGAAGTGTGGGATAAAAGTTTAACGGCGGGAACAACCAAGATAAAAGAAAGGGTGCCAGAACTTGAAGATCGACCTGAAAGTCGACATCTGGAGACCCCAACGGAAAACACCTCTAGAGAAGAAGAGGAAGAAGAAGAAGAAGAAGAAAGAAATTCAGAAGTTCCAGAACTTGAAGATCGACCTGTAAGTCGACATCTGGAAATATCTGACACAACTTCAGGATCTGATGATTCAGCTGCAAATTGGGAAGAATTTCGAAAGGGAACTTGGGGTTATAAACCAATTAGAGAAGAAACTGAGCAAGAAATTGAGTTAAATGAACAACCAAGTACAAGTTATGGTGGAAATCCTTCAGAAACAATATTAATAGATGAAGTAGGGAAAGAAGTACACAAAAAGTTAGAAAATCGAGAAGAACCCCGAGGAGCAATAGGGATAGATAGAGAAACAGGAGAACAGGGAAATTCAGAAGCAGATAAGGAGGAAAACACCAAATCGGAAGAACCCCGAGGAGGGACAGTGATAAGGGAAAACAAAAAGGAAAAGACAGATCCACCAGTAGGAGATGATGAGATTATAAGTTTCAAAATAAGAAACAATAGTGAGACAGTTGAAACAGAAACAGAAGAAAGTGGAGGAGGGGAAAAAGCAAAGACTGAATCAAGAAAAAGAAATTGGAGATCGGAAAGAGAAGAAAGAGAGGGTGAGGTCAAAAGGCCAAGAAAAGGAGATAATTGGCCCAACAGCTATGTAAGAAAATTGAGATATAGAATAATAAGAGCAGAAGATGAAGATGCTGAACAAGTAAATGAAGTAACAAGTCAAAAGGAACAAGAAAAACCCAGTGGAAAAAGATTACAAAAGTCCAAAAGGACAAGAAAAATAAATTCAAAATTTAAGTCACCTGAGTGGCTGTATATTGCACTAACAGATTACAAAGGAGAAGAAGAAAACACTCACGGAAACCAGAGACTGAGAAGTCGGATGGGAAAAGGTGAGATGCAACGAAACTGAAGTGAAGACTTAAAGTGCTTCTGCCGGACGTGACAATTTACTGGACGTGACAAATCACCGGATGTGACAACGAAAGAATTCTGGAGAGAATTAAAGAAAGTACTAAGCAAAGACTTTTGGAGGCAGAGTGGCATCTAAGTCATTTCTGAGGTGTAGTGACACAATTTTCTGAAAAATTAACAAATAGAAAAAGAAAAATGGAAAATAATGAGAATAGAAGAAATAAATGTGATTTTATAAAGAGATGGTGCAAAATGTGCTGCTTTTGTACAGGGTTATTAATGACCATATGGATAGTATTAGCAATCACAATTCCTATTAGTGTAGCTGTGATAGAAGCAAAGAATGATACTAAACAAGAAAAAGAAACTAATATTAAAGAACAAGTTGTTTTAAGAAGTAGTGCAGAGTTGCATAAGGATAGGTCAGTAACAGATTTTTCAAAGAATGTTTTTACAAAGTTGTTGTATGAGTACGTAAAAACAATGGAAGTGAGAGATTGTTATGTTTGTATGCAATTGCCTGCATCAGTATCTGAAGGTGTGACTTATCATCACTTACCTTTGACTTATGGAATAACATGTAGTGTAATAGCAAGTTTATTTTATAAAACAGGTAGATTAGAATCTTATTATACTGATATAGATAAGATATTTGCAAACATTCCTGTAGTGCCAGAACTTAACAAAGTAAAACCAGCAAAGGTTTTAGGAGAATTCTTTTAGAACATAGAAAATTAACGTTAGAAGAAATAGTTAGTAACAACCTTACCTGTGAGTTAAGGAAAGAAGAAAAAGTATTTCTAGACATGGTTGAGGAAAGAAGAATGAAATTTCAAAAAGAAGCAATAAAGAGGAAGGAAAACGCTTATGGACGTTTGAGGAAGGAAATCATGAAGGGAAAAAGATAAATGCAGCAATGACATTAGATTGGCCGCAAACAGGAAAGTTGTGCATTAGGAGAAATAAGACAGTCTATGACAATTACTTTGTAGGTTCCAGTGTCTGCCATGACAATTATCAAATTCTGGGAGGTTGGGGATTCAAAGGTGGAAAAGATCCAATATTTCCAGGTATCTATTATATTTGTGGGAATAGAGCTTATTACAGGTTACCGGACCATTGGTATGGAACTTGCTATGTAGGCCTGGTCTTTCCAAAATCTTTCACATGGACAGAGAAGAAAAGGGAACATACAAGATGATTAATAGATTTAAACGTAGAAAGAGGGAAAGTTTTTCAGAAATTGTAGGAGATATTTTTGGAGCATTGATACCAGCAGTGGGAATATCTTTGAATGCATTTAAAATTCGGAAGTTATCCACAGTAGTAGATCGTTTGTCTACAGATACTGCGGGAGGGTTCTTAATGGTAAATACCGAAATGGTTGCCATGAGAGCTATGGTGATGCAAAATCGGCTTGCCCTTGATATTCTTTTGGCAAAAGAGGGTGGAGTCTGTGGAATGTTAAAAGTCCAACATTGTTGTACTTACATTCCGGATAACAGTGAAAATATACAGAAGTATATTACAAATATTACAAGTCTGCACAAAGAATTAGTCCCACTGGAGGTTGAAAGTGTTTTGGGAAAACTTGGTAGAGGGTTTTCCTCAGTAGCAAATTGGTTAACTAGGATGAGTAAACTAGTAATAGGGAAAGTTATAATAGTAGCAACTATAGTGATATTGTTAGCAATGATATTGAAAATAGTGATAACATGTATAAAGAGAAAAGTAAGACAGAATAAGATAAGAAGAAATAACAGAATAATGAGAGAAAGAGAGAGAGAAATGGGTGAAATTGAGTTGGAGAAAATGAAAGAAAGCATGTATAAAGAGACTAAAAGGCAAGATGAAGAAGAGACAGAGATATGAATAACAGAAAGTAAAGGATGAAAGACATGCTGCCTGAAAAGAAGTATGACTTGGGTTTTATGTGGTGATTTAAAAATCACCAAAGGGGGATTGATGGAGCAGTAAAAATAAAAAAAATTTAACCCCTAACAAATTATATAATTAATTAATTAAAAATGTTCGTTAAATGTATTAATCAACATTGTATATGTGGGAATGGTAATATGCTAATGTACGTGCTAAATAATCTACTAATGAATGTCCGTGTGTCTAATCATAACGTAAGAATAAAAAGCGTACTAAATAAAATAAATGCATGTTTGTGCTTCATAGAAATAAAATGTGTCGTTGCAAAAACAATAGTGATGGTAAGTAAGGAGCAGCTTAAATGTCGCTTTTTGCTAGGTAACAACTAATTGGGGTACGTAGACGGGAGGGAAACGAAAGGGATATTTTTCTCTATTTTAATTATGTTTTATTTGCCTCAAATTAGTGCTTCTAAAGTAGAACCGAGTGGCGAGATAAAATGGCCGCCAGTGGGAAGATGTGCGCAGGCGCAAGGGGACACGTGGTACGGGATGAGATTGAAGAAATCTGGAGCCGCGTGATGTATCTGAGAGGCTAGGATGCAAGAAATGGTCAAGGCTGGTGTGACCTAATTGAACTGATAGTGTGCCGTGAGGATCAGGAGAGAGTCCGTGGGAAAGGAGCCCAAGAGAAAGGACAATGACTGCGGAATTCTTGAATGTGTCAAAAGAAGATACAAATGAACTGATCGAATCGGATGGAAATGTTTAAGCGTATGGGAAAGGAAATGATCCAAGGACCCTTGAATCCAAAAGAATTTGATTAAAGAATGAATAAGCTGACATGTATGGACCAATGAGAGAAAAGCGTGATATTAATGTTGCAACAGTTAGTTAGCAAAGTTAGAATTAGGGTATAAGAGGGCCTACTCTTAGTGGGAGGGGGTCAGTTCCAGGCAGTTGATGTCAGTCGCGGTTGCAGTCACAGTCAGTTGCAGTTCGAGAGTCGTGGTTGCAGTAGAGGAGACGGGTTGCAGGTAGCTGATGCTGACGAGCTGAAGTTGCTGTTGCTGTCTTAACTTTACAGTTGAGTATGAGAATCAGGCTATTTCTAATTCCAAAGTTAGGTTAGAAATCATTAGGCTAAATTAGGAAGCTAGGCAGGTAACTAAGGTTTTTGGCTTCATGACAAAAATTTCCTTTCTGCAATAAATTGATTATGCTTAATAAAATTGTGAATATAAAAAATGAATAATTGAATAAAGTATTAAATCTTTTCATGCTTTTAAAATTATATAAAATTTAAGATTCTTTAAACCCAAAATGACTCAGTGGTTATTTTCCTAAATGATTGTGACATGAGTAATTGGTTGATTGTGATTCAGCTGGTCTTAATCACTATGAACTAATTTCTTAAATGAATGATTCATCGACAAAACAATGAGCAGGAATATCTTAATAAATAAATAAAAGAAAGTGACAAATTAAGGTAAATAGATATCCTTGCTCTTCCAGCGGTACACAAAATGGTGTTCTCCATTTAGTTCTCATGCTTCTCCTAGGAGTACGGAATTTCATAAAGGGGTAAAAGGAAAATCCAGGAGTGTGTGTGTGTGTTTAGGCGATGTTTATGGGCCCCATCGTCATGTGGATATGAGAAATATAGTTTGCCCCTGGATGACCTATAAGTAACCTGGGAGGAGGATAGTTTTATTTGTACGCGCTGCATCACGGGCAACCTCAAATCGGCCAGGGAGCAACCGGAAGTTGTGCAGGGGAAGATTAACAAGGAATCGGCCCTGGGTAGGGTGGCGGGCCCCTTCAATCAGCCACCACTCACGAACTTTGTGGTATCCCCTCTGGGGGTAGTACCCAAGAAAGAGCCAGGGGCCTTCAGGTTGATCCAGCACCTGTCTTACCCAGAAGGTGACTCAGTGAACTTCTGGTTAGAAGAGGGAACGTGCTCGGTGTCTTACTGCTCCCTGGACATGGCGGTGGACATGGTCAGGAGGGCGGGCAAGGGAGCTTGGTTGGCAAAAGCAGACATAGAGGCTGCTTTCCGCCTGCTGCCGGTCCACCCGGATAGCCAGCATCTCCTGGGGTTCAAGTGGCAGGGAGAATTCTTCTTCGATAAATGCATGCCCATGGGATGCTCCGTGTCCTGTGCCTACTTTGAGGCTTTTAGCTCTTTCCTGCAGTGGGTGCTCGGGCACAGGTTCAAGGTGGAAGGGGTGACGCACTACCTGGATGACTTCTTGTTCATCGGGGGCGGGCACGCGTGAGTGCAGCAGAGGCTTGCAGTGCTTCCAGGACATGGCCAGGCACCTAGGGGTTCCGTTAGCACCTGGCAAGACTGAGGGTCCGGCGCAAGTCTTGACTTTTTAGGCATCGAACTGGACACTGTTAAGGGCGAGTCCAGGCTCCCTGCAGACAAGGTACAGGCGCTGCGTCAGGACATTCAAGCATTGCTGGGGAAAGACAAAGCCCCCTGGGTGCCATACAATGCCTCCTGGGAAAGCTCAATTTCGCAGTCAGAGTTATCCCCGCGGGGAGAGTCTTCGCCAGGAGGTTAGCTAGGGCAACAGCTAACGTCAAAAAGAAACACTACCTGGTTAGGCTGGCAAAGGGCTTGAAGGAAGACCTTGCCATGTGGTGCGAGTTCCTCACGCAGTTCAATGGGACGGTGATTTGGAGGGCACCGTGGGCAGACAGTCCTGAGCTCTGCCTCTTCACGGACGCATCAGGCAGGGAGGGCTTTGGGGCAATCTTGGGGGCAGAATGGTGCGCCCAGGAGTGGCCCAACGCCTGGCGCAGGCGCAACATCACAGCCAACATCTCGGTCCTGGAGCTATTCCCAATCGTCATTGCACTACACCTGTGGCCGGGGTCGCTTTCAGACAGAAAGGTGCTATTCTGGTCTGACAACATGGGAGTGGTGCAGGCCATCAATGGGCAAACAGCCAAGTGCCCGTTGGTCCTCTGTCTTCTCAGAGAGTTAGTCAGGGCATGTCTGCGCTGCAATGTTGAATTCAGGGCGAGGCATATCGAGGGGTCAAGAACGTGGCAGCTGACGCTCTTTCTCGTTTTCAGTGGCTCCGTTTCCGGGAGGCCTGGCCGCAAGCGAGAGCGGAGATGACCCCCTTCCCGGCGCACCTCTGGAGAATCCTACAGTGGAGCAACGATTGAGAGCACTGGGCGAATGCTCATTGGCCCCAGGTACCAGGACACGATACAGGGCCCACCTGGCCACCTTCAAGAAAGTGTCTCAATCCCTGGGACTTTCCCCGCTCCCGAGGGAGGGCACAGTGCAGGCATTCGTAGTGTGGGCTAAGGAACAGGGGAAGAGCCATTCCTGGGTGTGCGGCCACCTGGCGGCTGTGAGCCACGACGCCAAACTCACGGGGGGAGCGACCCCACCAAGTCCTTCATTATCAGGGCGGCCCTCAAGGGTTGGGCTAGAGAGGAACCCAGAGTACCAGACAACAGGGCCCCCATCGAATTTGACACCCTCAAGGGCATGCTGGACGTATTAGAAGGGGTCACCTACTCGCAGTACGAGGCGTCGCTCTTTGCGGCCGCCTTCTGCCTAGCGTTTTTTGGCGCATTTCGGATAAGTGAACTGGTGGCCAGGTCCAAGTCGGACCGGTCGGGCAATGCCTTAAGCATCAAGGATGTCAGCCTGGTGGGCACCCTGTCCATCCACCTCAGGAGGTCCAAAACGGACCAGGCAGGGCGGGGGGTAGATGTGGAGTTAAGGCCGCTGGGGGACCACAGGTACTGCCCGGTCGCCAAGGTCAGGGAGTACTTGGCGCTACGCCCCAACGCCCCCGGGTATCTGCTGATCCATGCTGATCAGGGTCCCCTGACGAAGTACCAGATGGAACGATTGATGAGGACTAGCTTAACTCGGGCGGGCCTCGCCCAGCAAGGGAAAAAATACACCAGCCATTCCTTCCAGAATAGGGGCGGCCACGGCGGCGTTCAAAGCAGGAATGGAGCCAGAGGGGGTAAAAAGGTGGGGCGTTGGGAGTCTGAATGCTACAAACGGTACGTCCGTCCTTGAAGCAATTTGTTTGTATTCACAGTGTGCAGTGATTTTGAGTGTACCACATGTCATAATTCTTGTGTGAAATTGAACATTAAAAGTACAGAGTATGTAAATGGTGTCCTTTACTCTACTAGGTTTCCAGGTATGGGTGATCGGGCATTCTTTCATCACCAGGGTGGCCCAGTGGGCGGCGCGCCGGAATTGGACGCGGGGATTTTCAAAGACACAGTTTGAGTGGATGGGTTTCCCTGGAATGAGATGGAGCACCCTCAGGAACAGACTGGAACAGAGACTAGCCGCCCAGGGGGCCATGCCAAGAATATTGGTGATACACCTGGGGGAAATGACCTCATTGCCATGGGGAGAAGGCTACTCTTGCAGGCCATGAAAAGTGACTTGGGTGAAATCGTCAAACGCATGGGGCAATGTGAGGTATGTTGGTCAGAGATGATTCCACGCAGAGTATGGCAAGGGGCGAAGTCTGGGGAGGCAGTGGAGCACTCCCGTAAGCGAGTGAACGGGGCAATGCGCAAGTTCACTGAGCAGAGGGGCCTGGGATTCATCAGACATGAGCTGATTCAAGAAAAGGTGAAAGGTTACTTTGCGGTGGATGGGGTTCACCTATCGCCAGTGGGGATGGACCTCTTCCTGTTAGACCTGCGGGAGGCCTTGGAAATGAGAGGTTGCAGGTAGGACCATAGGGGCTGGGTGGGGGCCCTGGCGGTGACGGGGGCCACCTCCAGAGCTGTGGCGGAGTTACAGGGCGATCTGGAAGCAAAGGGGGACAGAAGGGTACCCCTCCCTGCGCAGCACCAAAGGGGGTGCTAGAGCCAAATCCTAAGAGCCTCATGGGAGGTGACTGGAAAACCGTGTCGGCGCCCCGTTAGTCCTTCGGGCGGTTGTGGGCCTGAACAACTGGGGGTTTGCTATGCTACGCTCCGCCCTGAAAGGGGCGTGAGTAGGAAGGGACCATGTGTCAGGTGATCAGGAGAAGGATCACCAGAAGTGGCAGCACAGATGGGGTTCGGTCCAGTGCTGCTTGGCTCATCAGGCGGGCAGGCGGCCCAGATGGTTGCCTGCCCTTGGATCGCCCGTAAGATAACCCACCTTGTTACATAACGGTGTATGTAATAAACCTGCAGCAATTTTACCCAAACAAGTAACGTGTTGTGTGTTTATTGTCAGCATGCATAATTTGTTGGAGGGGGGAGCGTTGCCAATGGTGTTGCTATGCGGCTGTCCGAGGCCCCCGCAGGGGGCCACTAAGGAGGGCAGCCCTCTAGCAACATCTGGGCACCCCCCCTCTCTCGGGGGGCAGGGACTCGGGGAGGAGTCCCCAGCCCGGGGGTGACGCGAGAGGCAGCGTCACTTCCGGGGAGCGCGAGGACAGGGGGAGGGTATATAGCCTCCCCCCCACCACTGTTCTTCCTCTTTTCGCCCTGGACACGCCGTCTCCCACCCTACCGCTTACCCGGCGTGGTTATGGGCTGATGGGAGGCAGAGAATGTTGTAATGTTGTCTTTTCGTTGCAGGCGGAGTTACAGGGCGATCTGGAAGCAAAGGGGGACAGAAGGGTACCCCTCCCTGCGCAGCACCAAAGGGGGTGCTAGAGCCAAATCCTAAGAGCCTCATGGGAGGTGACTGGAAAACCGTGTCGGCGCCCCTTTAGTCCTTCGGGCGGTTGTGGGCCTGAACAACTGGGGGTTTGCTATGCTACGCTCCGCCCTGAAAGGGGCGTGAGTAGGAAGGGACCATGTGTCAGGTGATCAGGGAGAAGGATCACCAGAAGTGGCAGCACAGATGGGGTTCGTCCAGTGCTGCTTGGCTCATCAGGCGGGCAGGCGGCCCAGATGGTTGCCTGCCCTTGGATCGCCCGTAAGATAACCCACCTTGTTACATAACGGTGTATGTAATAAACCTGCAGCAATTTTACCCAAACAAGTAACGTGTTGTGTGTTTATTGTCAGCATGCATAATTTGTTGGAGGGGGGAGCGTTGCCAATGGTGTTGCTATTCTCGTTCTGCCCCAGCTCTGCTGCGCTCTCTGCCCCCCCTATGCAGTGTGCTCTACCCCTGCTCTTCTCGTTCTGCCCCGGCTCTGCTGTGCTCTCTGCCCCCCTCTGCAGTGTACTCTACCCCTGCTCTTCTCGTTCTGCCCCAGCTCTGCTGTGCTCTCTGCCCCCTCCCCCTCTGCAGTGTGCTCTCCCCCTGCTCTTCTCGTTCTGCCCCAGCTCTGCTGCGCTCTCTGCCCCCCTCTGCAGTGTACTCTACCCCTGCTCTTCTCGTTCTGCCCCAGCTCTGCTGTGCTCTCTGCCCCCCCTCCTCAGTGTACTCTACCCCTGCTCTTCTCGTTCTGCCCCAGCTCTGCTGCGCTCTCTGCCCCCTCCCCCCACCCCGTGCTTTCCTCTTGTTCGGTGCTCTCGGTTGTGCTCTCTCTCAGTGCCAGGGTGTGTGAGAAAGCATCGCGCAAGGCCAGGTGCTGCTTTTGTAAATGTGATTTCTTTTCTTTTCTTTTCCTTCTTACTTCCTGTCTGGTGATGATCTGCCTTCTTGTGTTCATTTGGTTCAGTTTTTCTGAAATATAGAAGGGAAGCTTTTTTCATACAATCCAACTGTACTGTCTTGTTGTTTCATATTTTAATGTAATACAATCCTTGGCAGTTTTTTGCCATAATCTAAACTCTGCCACAATCATAACCCACTATGAAATTGGCCCTGGAAAGTCCATCTTCTCCAAGGCCTTAGTGGTCACCTATAGTCTGCTCTATGTCGTGTTACTGTGCATTGGTGGAGTACAGAGTGTGCCTCTTGCATGTCCTCTGACCGAGGCTCTTCCCATGGAGGGCTCCCGTGAGGGGCCATGCTGGGGATGGCGAGTGGCTTTGGAGGGTGGCAAGCAGGGTCCTGTGGTCCCTCAGGCCAGCTAAGAAAGTGGGCCTCCTGCCTCCCAGGTAAGTAGTGGAATGAGCCATAATAAGGTGCAGCGCCAGTGCCACTGCACCCCCTGCACTAAAGATAGAAAGCCCCAGCCCAAGGCGGTGTTAGATCTAGGGGTGTTTCTTCCCACCCTTCATCTTCACCCATATGTTGTGCAGCGGGGCAGCTTGCGGCAGGCCTTCTGGCTTGCGGCCTTCTACCCCACCATTGTCATCCGTTGTACACTTAACACTGAATAGGTATTGGTAGATGTCTGGGTGGGGGCTTTAGTGTTGTCATCCAGGGGGTGACGGAGGCATCTGCAGCCCCTGTGGCCCCGGGGGCCCTAACCTTTCAAGGCGCCCACCCTTCAAGGGTTCACAATTCTGCCCAAGGCCAATGAATATCTGACATATGGGAGACTTTTGAGCCCCTCATCGCAGTCCTGGGGGGGGTGGGGGATCTTGTCATTTTGCGTTACGCCGCTGTTGTCCTCCTGTTGTGACCATGTGTGGCTAGAAGAGGAGACCCTACTGCTGTGGTCTAGGCAGCAGTTCTGGTCTGGATGTTAGGTTTCTGACGTTCATTCTGTTGCTGCCATGAGGTTCCAGTGCTGGATTGCTTGCTATGTAGTACCTGTGATGTGCTACCCTGGCAGGGTTTTATTGTAACATTCTTTTTATTGGTTTTTCTGATATTCACAGTCATGCCTAGCACCACACAGAATCAAACACTGCAAACATGTCAGCCATGAAGATAGGGTAAAACAAATGAAGACAACTCTCCAAGATTGCTGTGCCCTTCACTCCCAATTTGACATTTCACTGAACACAGTTTCGCTTACATAAGAATGTAGCCCTTTGAGATTCTTACTAGGCCCCCTCACTGAACTAGAGACCCCCATTTCTAACATCCTCTAAGTCCTTTCCAAGCCCCACACACGTTTCCAAATTTTCTAGACCAGCCTCAGCCTTTGTGTATCATTTTTTCTGCCCCCATACACCAGGCCATGTCTTCTTCCACTGCTTGCACAAAGGCGGGGGCTTGGCTCCCCTTAGCCGAACCACATTGTGCCGAGCTAGCTTCCACCAGGCCGAGGTTGCAGGATGTTTTTTTTTGTGGTGTTACATCATTTCAAATTCCTAGAATAAATACTTTTGCCTCTGGTTGTCTCTAGTGGGACTTCATGTCCTGAGCCTTTTCCTATGTACACGGATATTTCCTCCCAGATAAGCTTCAGTCGAGGGCAGTCCCAAACCAAGCCTGGTTCCAGTCCATCAAGCACACATCTAAGATGGGCCTTCTAAACCCCACCATGTGAATCCTTGTAGAGAGCATCTGTGAAGGATTCTCTGTTGTATGCGGTGAATCCCCGCCCTAATTGCCACCTCTCTAAGGCGTCGCCAATTCCTCGTTGCTCAGTTCTCCAAGTTTCTCCCCCATTTGACCCTAAGTTTTGTCAGTCTTGGAAGTTATTGATTTTGTTTTTGCATATGAAGAATGTCACTCTTTCAAGAAGGGGCTCGGATAGGATTCTGACTTCTAAGGGGCAGTGTCTCCAATCAGACTGCCTCTAGGGACTCAAGAAGCCAGGGCATGTCTAATGTTGAGAAATATCTCCATTTCTGTCATTTGGAATACCCTGCTAGGGCTGGCTCCTATCCATCGGTCTCCCACGTTTCTGTGTCTCTCTCATGCCTACTCAGTGTTGCATTTCCCCATCGTCCCCACTATGCATCCACATTATACTATGTCCCTCTTGGCATCATGCTGTCGTAGTTCTGTATTAGAACATTGGAATGTTGGGAGCTCCATTGAAGACAATGGAGTAGCTCTGGGCTTATAATGGCTGGTATAAGCCCAGTGCTCCAACATTCCAATGTTTGTCTTTTTGTTTCTCCATTTTTAATTTAGAACATTCTACCCTTAGTGGGTGGAATGTTCTAATAGCTACTATAGCCCTTCTGCCTCAGGCTATACCGGTTGTTAAGGCCCTCTCCCTCGTTATAGGCCCTCGCCTGCGGCTCGGGCCTATAACTCGGGATCAGGGCCTTTAACAGCCGGTATAGCCCTCGGCAGCGGGCTATAAGGCTATATTAATAGATTGCAACAGGTTAATGTGCTTGGAATTTTAGTTACTTTTGAGTACAACAAATTATGGTGCAGTGTCCGTTTTTAATGTGCCTGGACTATGGCGGACATGGGTTCCTGTCCGCTTCTGCCAGGTGTCTGCCAGACAAGTCCTTGATGTTAAAGAGAGCTCTGGAGTTGGGAATAATGCACACATCGAGCCATTGGGGGGGTGGATCTGTGTTGAGGATTTGACTTGTTCAGCTTGGAGGTTTGGAGATGAGAATCTTTTGGAGTATGTTGAGAGCAGTGGGTGTGTGTTTGTTTGTGTGTCTGCGTGTGTGTGTGCTATTTTGATCCAGTGTTTTAGTAGAAAGTGTGCTCTCATATGTAGCTGACTGAAAGCATGTAATGTCTCATGTACTAGGAAGGCAGGATGTTGCACTGATGCTGTTGTCTGTGTCTTTGTGAATGGAGTCCACCACAGTGAGTGGAAGGTGTGTTGAGCACCACGGTCCTATGATGCTATGCAGTCCTGTGATATTAGCAGCGCTGTGCCCTTTTGAATGGGGTGTAGTGCAGTGAGTGGGTGGTTAAGGGTAAGTTGAGGAGGAATGGTTGGTTTCTATGGGGTGCAGCTGCATGGAGGACTTAGAGGTTATATCTAATTTTGATGATATAATGTTCTGGTTTAAGTCTATTAGAAATGTGTAATACACCTATATAGTCAGAACAGTGTTGGCATTGAGCATGCATTGTCTGTGCAGGTGTTCATTGAATACATTGGAATTAAACTGGCTTAATTTCTCATTTTCCTGTTTTTCCGGGGCCTTGTCCAGCAGTGTACCTATCCTGCAAACACCATGGTGATAGACATTCATTCCTGATCAGCAATGTCCTAAGTAAGCCCATGGTTTGCTAGGGATGCCTTTGTAGACAATCTGGCAGCCACAACTGCAGTTAAAAACTACAGTAAACAGCACTGTATTTATGGTGCTGAAGCCCGACAACTAAATCAAGTCGCGATCCTGACTCTGGACTGGATCCCCCCGGCGCGCCGCAAAGACCCCCTGACATTGGCTGTTGCCAGCAGGGCGCCGGCGCGCGGTCCATCACCTAAAGTATTCCTGGGTCTGCCTTCAGCTCTGATTGCTTGGCATGCAGAGTGACTAATTGAGCCAGGCTGACAGAACTGGCTTCCCTTTACCTTCCAATTTCATTTTCTGCCCAGTCCAGATCAATTATACCTTTTGACTTTTTTAAGAAGACATTCTAAATGAGCTATAAAAAGGAAATTAATTAGTTGTGATCCCGGTGTCAATCAATCAATCAGGGGTTTGTAAGCGCGCTACTCACCCGTGAGGGTCTCAAGGCGCTGTGCACGACATTGGTACAAACCTGGCACATGGTGGAGGATGCCAGTTTTACACGTGTGTGCCACAGATGCTTATCTTATGCTCACACAGACCTTTTCCATCAACCCTCCCAGCTGCCTACATTTTCACTCAAATTCTGCTGCGTTCTTTAATGTGTCCTGGGGCACATACGTCATCTAGGCGATGCTGAAGCTGGATATGTACAACATAACATAACACAGAGCATAACATTTAGAAGAAAATAGTCTTTAAAAGAGAAGTTAGGAGGCTGTTTAATCAGTAGAATAATGTTGATCAAAAATAGAAAGGCTGCACTAGGGTGCATTCAAGGTTATCTATACCACACTCTTGTAGTGGGACAGTATAATTCTTTAGAATATCTTATGTGATGTTAGTTTTTCTCCTGGACATTGTATTGTCGTACAATGCATCCCACAAAAGCTACACAACCCTAACTCCACCACCCATCTATTTTCCTATTGACACTTTTAGATGGCTTCACCAGTGACATAATCGATTACATAATAAACTGCAGTATCTAGTACCATATTGGCATCCCTCTACACATTTTCCGCACGAGCTGTTTTGTGTTCACACGCATTGACAAGTGAATGCAAAACCTAGATTTTCATTGCCAATGGCAGATGGTTGCCACCTCCTTGTTTTTGGGTCGAAGCCTATCAGACAGCTGTTGCTAAAAACATCTTGGGGACATTCAGAAAGCTGACCTAGGAATGCATTCTGCCCGTTGCTTACCATTGAATTTGTGGTTTGTAACTCACATTTTCTGGCTATCCCGTTGCCCAAATCATTTTTATTCTATTCTTCCACAAACTTAATTCTGTGAACAGGCCTTTAAATCTTGTTCTTATCTTGTCACATTTTCTTTGCATACAAAGAAGATAGAGGTCAAATGTCAAGCTCTCTCTTCTGAGGGAGCTTGGTGTTTGCATTTATTTCGCTGCCTTCAAAGTGAGAGAATTTGTGTAACAATCCTGCTGAGTATCCATGTAAGAGGAGAGGATGTAGGATTTATTTTTCGAGCACAAAACAAAAAAAATGAACTGTGCTGATGTTTCAGAATATATCAGAATTGGTACTAAGGAAGCAAATTTTTTTGTAATTCTGAAGTGTGGGGATGCCACGCCACTCGACTCCATGACACTCCAGGCCACGTCACACACTCCACAACACAACACGCCACTCCACTATCCTCCCCTCCACTCCACACAACTTACCCCACTCCAATCTACCTCACTCCACTCCAATCTATCCCACTCTACTCAATGCACCCCAGTCTACCCCACCCGACTCCACTTTGCTACAATCTACCCCAATCTACTCCACTCCAATATTCCCCACTTCACTCAAATCTATCTCAATCCACTCCAATCTACCCACTTCAATCTATCCCACCCCAATTTACCCACCCCACACAACCCCACCTCATTCTACCCCACGCCAATCTATCGCACTTCAATCTACCCCACTCTTACCCAATCTACCCTACTCCACTCCAATCTACCCCAATCCACTCCACTATGACCCAATCTACCCCACTCTACTCCACTCTACCCCAATCTACCCAACTCAACTCCAATCTACCCCACTCCATTCCACTCCAAACTACTCCACTCCAATATACACCACTTTACCCCAATATAATGTGCCCCAATCCAACCAACTCCACTCCAACCTAACAGACTCCACTCCAATATACCCCACTCCACTCCAATCTATGCCAGTCCAATTTACCCCACTCCATTCCAGTTTACCCCACTGATCTCCAAACTCAACTGCAATCTATCCAACTCCTCTCCAATCTATCCCAGTCCACCACAATCTACCCCACTCCAATTTACCAAAATCTACCCCACTACAGTCTACTGCAATCTACCCCACTCCACTCCAATCTACCACGCCCCAATCCACCCAATCTACGCACTCCACTCCAATCTACCCCACTCCACTCCAATCTACCCTACTCCACTCTAATCTAACCCACTCCACCTCAATCCACCCCACTCCAATCTACCACAATCTACCCTACTCCAATCTACCTCAACCCAATATATCCCACCCAATCTACCCCACTCCAATCTACCCCTATCTACTCCAATCTACTCCACTCCACTCTACCCCAATCTACCCACTCCACCCCATCCCACCCCACAGCAATCTACCCCATCCCACTCTATCCACTCCAATCCAGCCAACTCCACTCCAGTCTACCCCACTCCACTCCAAACTACCCCACTGCAAACTACCCCACTCCAATCATCCCTCTTCAATCTACCCCACAACAATCTACCCCACTCCAATCTACCCTACTCTACTTTCCCCCACTCAAATTTACCCTACTCTAATCCACCCAATCGACCCCACTCCACCCTAATCTATCCCATTCCACTCCAATCTACCCCACTCCACCCTTGCCCAATCTATCTCACTCCACTCCAATCTATCCAACTCAATCCACTCCAACTCCACTCAATCTACCTCACTCCACTCTAGCCAATCTACCTCATTCCAATCTACCCACTCCAATCCACCCAATCTATCCTACTCCACTCTACTCCAATCTACCACATTCCATTCCACTCTACCCAATCGACCTCACTCAACTTCACTCCAATCTACCACATGCCACCTAAGTATACCCAACTCCAGTTTGATCCAACCCACTCCACCCCAATCACTTCATTCCATCCCACTCCAATCTACCCTACCCCACTCCACCCCAAGCTACCCTACTCAAATCTACCCCATCCAATCCAACCCGCGCCAATCGACCCCAATCTACTCCACTCCAATCTACCCCGTCCTAACCCAATCTACTCTACCCCACACCAATCTATCCAACTACACTCTAATCTACCTCAATCTACCCCACTCCAAATTACCACACTTCTATCTATCTCACTTCAATTTACCCCACTCCACTTCAATCTACCCCACTTCAATCCAATCTACCCTACCATAATCCCCCTAATCTATCCCACTCCAATCTACCCCACTCCAATCTACTCCGCTCTACCATAATCTACACCACTCCACTCCACTTCACTCTAATCTACTCCTCTCCAGTCCTATATACCCCACTCCACTCCAATCTACCCCATTCCACTGCACACAGCCCTTCTGCAATCTACCCTACTCCACTCAATGTACCTCAATATATCCCACTGCACTCTACTCCGATCTACCCCACTCCAATCTACCCCACTCCCCTCACTCTACCCCAATTCAATCTACCCCACTCCAATCTACCCCACTCTACTCCTCTCCAATCTACTTCATGGACTCCAATCAATTCCACTCTACCAGCTCTATCCCGCTCTACCCCACTCTATCTCCATCTACCACACTCCACCCCACTACAATCTACCCCACCTCATCCCAATCTACCCCCACACCACTCCAGTCTACCCCCCTCCCCCAATGTACCCCACTCCACTCTACCCAATTTGCCCCACTCCAAACTACCCCTCTCTATCTAGACTCCATTCCATACTACCCTACTATAATCCACCCAATCATCATCAAAATACTTTAATCGTGCTATACATCCATAAAAGAACTTAAACTAGTACAATACCTATAAATATACAATTAACAATAAAAAACACACTCAAAAACATGTCAGTAAAACATTTTGCAGGTCATCAATAACAATAGCTATGACATATAAAAATAATGTTATCTAGTTGCCCCCTATGGTTTGCCAATTATAATCAATCGTGTTAGAAAACTACATTAGTTAAAAACATGCAGAGAACTTCCTATTTCTAAACTCCATAAGGCTCCATAAGACTACCCTTGAGAAAGGAAGATGGATAAATAGATCAACTAAGTTTGTCATTCAATGGCCTTGCTTCTAATAGACCAACTCCAGTGTATATATTTTGATACCGCACAGACAACTGCCTGCGAAGATTCTGTGTAGAGGAGCCGAATGGCAATCTCATGCTTTGTTCTGCCTAGTTGTCTGCATATCGGTATAATCCAAGTTTTCCTGGGGCAGAAAAAAAATAAAGTGTACTAGTGATTCATCAGCTTGTTGGCAAACTGGGCATAGACTACTTGTTACAATCGGGTGATTCCATTTTTTCAGTAAGGGCATTAAAGGTAAGGTGCCATAGCGAAATTTAAGAAAAAGGGTCTTTGCTGGTGAAGGGTTAATTAAGTCCAAAGAAGGCTCCCATTGGGTGTTAGGTTTGAAATCTAGTAAAAGTGAAGTAAGTGAGCCCTCAGTTACATTCTGGAATTCCCTGTCATGGACATGGACCCAATATGCATCCATGAGTACAGACCTAGACAAAATAGTTGCTGAAGCCGAGGAGGACCAATACTTCCCTAGCCCAATTTGTACCTGCAGCTTTTGGACATAAGATAGCCATTACATTTTGGCACAACCAGCCATTGATATCACCTCCTCCAAGGCTTCTCGATAATCCTCCAGGTCTCCGGAATATTTCAGCCTTCTCCAATAGAGTAGCGGTCTTATTTGGGCCTTATGTATTATTGAATATAGGGCCATGTCCCTTCTTAGCGGTATTAACGGGGCACTAAGGTTGGTCAATGCTCTCAAAAAATATTCTCTGCTACTCCATGTCTGGTAAAATTAGAGGTGACCCATACTTCAGCACCATACAGGGCACTACCCTCTGCTTCAGCTCTATAAACCTTGAGAATAGGGGATATAGATCTAATCTGGGACATTCTATAACGCATCAGTATTTCAGCAGATTGATGGGATACATTTAAACAACTCTTATCCACCTGTGGGGCCTATGACATAGATTTAGTGAGCCTGACCCCTAGATAGTCAAACTCACAAACCTTCTTTAAAGGGCATCCCCCCAGCATTATCACTCCCCTGAATGTTTTATGGGGGCAAAGGGTCATAAACTTGGTTTTAGAGTGGTTTATCGTAAGCCCTCGCTCAGTGCAAAAGTTTTCAAATTTATTCACCAGCCGTTGGAGACCACTGGGGTTCGTAGCTGTTAAGAGGGCATCATCTGCAAATAGCAAAAGGGGAGTTCTTTTTACCAGCTAAACAAGGAGCATCATTTAGATCATCTTCCACATAAGATATTACATTGTTAAGATACAGGGAGAAGAGGGTTGGAGCAAGAACACAGGCATTGATGCACTCCATTCTTGATCTCCATCCGGTCTGTCAACTCCCCTCCCCGGTCCCATCTCACTTGGGCATAGGTGTCCTGGTGGAGATGAACCAGCATGTTCAAGATATCAGACGGAACTCCACTATTCCTCAGAACAGCCCACAGATTGACTCTAGGGATTAAATTGAACGCCAAGTTTAAGTCAATGAAGACCAGATAAAGATGGACTTTTTGCATAACCACAATTTTCCAATAAATAAATAAAAATCTAAAAATATGGTCAATCGTACTAATCCCTCTTCAAAAACCTGCCTGGATGGGGGAGAGAGCATGGTGTCCCTCAATCCAAGGGTCCAATGTTGCCAATAATTGCTTGGCAAAGACCTTTTGTGCTACAATTTTTAAGGCTAATGGGCCTATAATTTAACGGTGAGTCAAGCAAGCCTTATTTTATAGACTGGCACAATTTGGGCAACCTTCCAACTGACAGGAGCATTAGCCCCTTTTAAAATATAATTTGCCAGTTTGTTAAAATAAAGGGCCCAATTCTCAATATCTGCCAAAAAAAGATCACCTGGAATCCTATCGAGGCCAGCTGCTTTGTCTGGTGCAATGGCCTTGACTGCCTCCAACATCTCCCTCATCTCATCTCAAGAGAGCTTGTCAGGGGGTAAGTTGCATCATAAGGCTGCATTGATTCAGCCACCACAGAACTTTGCTGTAATTGATACAGGGCCGAAAAATGGGCATGCCAGACCTCAGGTGGAAGTGTGCTTGGAAGGGACCTTGACGGGATATCATGACCATTTGCAACCAACTTTTAAAAGATTTTAGTATCTTTAGATACGGCTGCCTCCTAGATATTTTCCCATACTTTGGCTTCCCAATACCGGAGTGCTTTTGCTTGAGTTGCTTTATGCTCCTTCCTTTTTAGTCTGATTAAAGCTGGTTCCCCCACCATAAGGGCCAAACGAAGTTCGTTCTTTTTTATTGCTACACGACTTGTTATACCAAGAGCGCTTAGGATTACTATAGGTCTTATAGGCACGTATAAAACATAAACCCAAGGTTTCAAATAAGCCCTCATTCATCCTCGTTATACTTGAGGTCCAAAGATTGTCCCCAGGTTAAAGGAAACTTAGCCTACCTAATTCAGACAATGCTTCCCTAAGGGCCCTCTTCATACAATCTCTAGTGAGTTGATTATGAGCTACTTGGCCCCATTTAATCCTGAGCCTATCATTAGATGGCAATAGGTTGGTGGCAAGGGATATTGGAACATTTAACAGGGGATAAAAAAGATCATATATTGTACAATGGAGGGCATTATGATCACTATCATCCTTGAGAAGTATCTTAAAATCTGCCCCATATTTCCAAAGCTGGACTGATATTAAAATATAGTAAATTCTAGTAGAACGTCCTGGGAGATTAAAAATGTGTGTAGCATTTAAATCAGAAGGGAAGCGGCCATTACATGCCCTCACACTACATGTCAAAGTAAATGACAGAAGTTGGTATGCAGCTCCAGTCCATCAGCAGCTTTACAGGGGCAACGTTGAGAGCTGGTATCCCCCATTCCTCTTCTTTTTCACTTACAGGAAATATCCATATCACAGGGTCCATAGGTAGTATTAAATCACCCGTAAAGATCACATTGTCATGGGAACCAAACAAGTCCCTATGTTGGGCAAGGTCCTGTTGTGTAGTTCCTACAAATCTATATAGGATCTGCGCGTTTAGACAACATAAACTAAGGGATTGGTGTCCAGACTGATTCCAAGCACCCCCAAAGGATATGTTAGTCTGTAGACCAGCTATCTCACAGTGCCACTATGAGCCCCTCTTACCAAGGAACGAATAGTTTCTGGCAACTTCGAACATGACAACCCTGACCCCTCAGGGATCATGGAAACAGTACAGTACTTTTCGCTCAGTCACTCGTGCTCACTCAGTCACAGAGACATATACAGAATAAACGGTGGGGATGTTTTCAATAAGCATTTATTGAACCAGCATCACTCTAGTATAAAATACGTGTGCTGCAACAACCATTAGACAGAAACAGATGTATACGGTTATAAGCACCAACAGAGTAAATAGAAGGTAGACTTCTACCATAGTGCTAAAACAATAAATATATGCAGGCATATAGATACATCACAATAATAATGCGTACTCCTATGATGCAACCCTAGCTAGATGTACCTAAGTGTACCTAGCATGTATGTAGGTGTATAGCCAAGAATCCCCCTAGGAAAGAGGCAACCCCATTACCTGATGTGAGAGAACGAAGGACTCCGTCTTGGTCTCGAGATGGACACCCCTCAAGGGATATCAGACCATTGCGTGCTGGAGTGTCTGCGTGCAGGGACTTCAGTGTCTCGTGTCAGTGTGTCAGTATGGAAGCTTCTTCTTCTCTGGTTTGCCCAGCGAAGATGTGGTACTTATATACCCAAAAGGTACCCTCAGGGGTTCTACCTAGATGTGTCATGGTACTGTGGGCATGTCGGCCAAGGATGATGATAGTGGTGACCCTTATACAGAGGTATTATGCAGAAGATGGTAATCCTGCTGTGATACTGAGAATTCTCATGCATAATAAATGAGGCTAGTTTCGGAGAAAACCACACAACATTTATGCTTTACCTAACTAGGTAAAAGGTCAGCACCAGAACCGTTATGTAGAACAATGGTAGTACATATGTAGGTAAAAGGTTGTGCAACTACCTAGGCCTATCTCGGGATACATTGAGGTTCATAACAGTCCCGAATTGTCTGTTTCCCCCACTCCTAGTCATCCTGTTATAGACAGTGGTAAGTATGTGAATCCATACCAGTGATCGATATCCCCATGATATCATGTGAGATTGGAGAGAGCAACTGTATTTTGGCATTAATGTTTGTTTTGGCCCAGATAAGGAGACCACCTGATGGTCGGCCCTTTCCAGTACTATGAGCAGCTACATAATAGGTTGTATATCCTGATCCCAATCTACCCTGCTCCAATCTACCCACCTCCACTCCACTCTACTCCAAGCTACCCGACTCCACTCTAGTCTACCCCACTCCACCCCAATCTACAACCACTCCACTCTTCCCAAATCTACCCCACTCAACTCCAATCTACCCCAATATATCCCACTCCACCCTACCCCAATCTACCCTACTCTCATCTACCCTACTCTTATCTACCCCACTCCAATCTACCCCACTCTAATCTACCCCAATCTACTTCACATCAATCTATCCCACTTCACCCCGATCCTATCTTCCCCACTCCAATCTACCACTCCAATCTACCCAACTCCCCCACTCCAATTTACCACAATCTACCTCACTCCACCACACTCCATTCTATGCCAATCTACCCCATTCCACTCTTTGCCAGTCAATATTATCGTAATCTATTTTTTTAGTTTTGATATTTTGGATTCAATCGTTTCGTTGTTTTCGCTGTGATTATAAGGCTGTATATATTATGAATGTCTGTATTATGACTATGATATTATTAAATGTCAATATTTTTGTTGTCGGTATTCAGTAGTACAATCAGTGGGGGGCAATAATCAATGTCTGAAAAAGCAGCATAAATAATTCCGAGGGTAGTGGGTAGTGAAAGTAGAGGGTGGTGAGAAGTTCTTCCACAAGTGCTTCTCATTGAGGTGGGTACATAGATGTGTGCTCCACATCTGTAACACCAGTGCAGGTGAAATATTGACATTAATGCCCATACCACTCAAATGGTTTAAAGTAGATAAGCTATCTTACATTGATCGAGCATGTTATTACTGCCAATACTGTTCTGCAAAGTGCAGCATATTTCCTAAAACACACAATTTATTCATTTAGTATTTTTGGTTTATGAAGTAAAATTGAAGGGTACAGCATATGACCTGGAATCTTAGATTATCTTTAGATACCCCAGTATCCTTCAGAAGAGAATTTCACCAGAGTGAATCAAAAGGAGAGATGGCCCTGCTTGTAAGTCAGTTACTGTGATTGTGAAGCACTTGTAAGAGTAGGGGATGCATCAGCAGAAGGCCTTCGACAGCCAACCCTGCTCACATTTACTGCTATGGAATCCAACATCTAGCTGTTGGAACATCTTGTGCAGAAGGGCAAAACCTTTAAAGCAGTGTGTCAACTTCCCTTAACCTGTCACACCCCTCCCACATCAGGGGGTTCCCTTTGACATGGAAAACAATCTAGAAAGTATGTCAACGTTGCCATGTGATATCCTTGCATTGTTGAGTTCTTTTTCAAACTCCAACCACTGCGGGAAGGTGGACCACTGCACAAACTGGAGTTTTCACCTTTCCTTGTCTTTGACGACAAGAGAGGGTTTTGGTCGATCTGCACTTCTGTGCAGTCCCCAAATAGGTATGGCCCGAAAACTTGAAGCACAGACAACAGCAAAGCATTTATTTAATAATGTCAAATTCTGCTCCATTAGACACCAAAAAGTTCCAGAAGGAATCAATCTAAAATACTTATAATTGTATAAATTCCCATTGTATAGAGCTCATCTGTGCCAAATCAGTTTGGGTGGTGGAGCTTCGGTTCCATGGAACAGCAAGCGAGCCCACTTCACTTCGGGCACCTCACTCAGACAGTACAAAAAAGGGATAGATATAGATGCCTGAATGCATCTGAACGATTGGTAATTTCTCTGGGTGCATTCCATCCCACAGTTTTATAGCTCTTTTGTTTTATGGGCATGAACAGGAAACTGATAAAAACCAAAAGATGGCTCCTTTCCTTCTCTTCTCAAAATGCTGCACCAGAATGCCTCTGATTGCCTTGACGCTAACACCCATCTGCATTCCATTCCATCAGTTTTGTAGGTTAGTTACTCCATGTGCTCCTTGTACAAGAACTGGTGATAGAGACAGAGGGGGCGGGGGGCAGGGTTATTAGGAGCAGGATAATGTAGGGTTGTCCCCTACTCAGGAGTCTTGACTGTCACCATGCCATACATCTGTGGAGTCCTTATTTATCCGGAAGACCAGCCCCTCCTCTGTCAGCCATCTTTAACCGCACTAGCATAAATAATATTCCTGGCTTTCTTACAAAGCTCATCTGTCAACAGGGCCTTCATCACTGTCTCAGCAAAGGCATCGATTCAGACATTGGGCACAGTGCATGGGAATACATGCACAGTGCCAAATGTCTGGCCAGATAGGTCTATCACTTTATTGAGTGGTGCTGTCAGATGTATTGTATGTTCAAAGTACAAAGTGGTGCTTTCTCTCAGCTCCCCTATGCACACTGCACTTTCCAAGAAGGTAACAGAAAGGAGATTATACCCAGTGCTTAATTTGAGCCGGAGGTTCTATTTAGACAAACTACTTAAGCCACTCTTAGATATGCTGTCAGCCTCTTTCTGTTAGCGCCGGGAAGCCCGGTTGTGTAGCTGTTTGCGCTCTATAAAACTGTTTGAAATGGGGGTCTCAGGTTGGCAAGGGTTTTCACCTTGTCCAAATAGGGACCCTTCCTTCTAGTCAGGATAAGGGAGCTACACTCCTAAAATAACACCTGCTCACCCCCTTGTTAGCTTGGCACGAGCAGTCAGGCTTATTTTAGAGGCAGTGTGTAAAGCATTTGCACATAACCAACAGTAATACAGTGTAAGCACTACAAAAGGACACCACACCACTTTAGAAAAATATCCAATATTTTTATATACTTAAGACAAGACCAAAAACAATAAAAATCCACAATACAGTACTTAGAAATTCTTCAGTTATCAAAATAACCTTGAAAAACAGTTCCTTGAAGTCGATAGCTCCCTCTGGGGCTATCACGGCGTCGTGAACAAACAAATCCAAACAGTTCTGGCTGACCGCGGCGTCGCAGGCCAGCTACGGTGTCGAGAAGACCTGCAAAACAGTACCTTTAGAAATGCAGGGCGTCGGCGACCTCTCGTTGAGCTTCCAAAAGCACGGCATCTGCAGGCATCGGTTCCGGAGGTCGGTGCAGGTGTCGTCGGGCCCTTGAAGTCACACGCGTTGCAGATCGAACTCCTCGCGGTTGAAGTCAGGAGCGCTGGCGTCGGCAGGCGTCGGGTGCTGTGGTGCGAAGTGCAGCGGTACGGCGTGCAATGCCCTCAGGTTGCGGTGCGAGCAGCGGCTCGGTGGCGGCGTCAGATGGCGTCGTCGGTGAGACCAGGGTCACGGTGCGAAGTGATGCGGTGCTCGTCGCGGTGCTGGCAGGTCACGGTGCAAGCAGCGTCGTCGTCGTTGCTGAAGCGCTGTCGTCGGTTGACAAACTGGAGTCGATGGCGCCGGTAGGCCAAGGCTGCGGTGCGGGATGAGGGCGGTGCATCATGTAACTTTACGAAAGGTGCCCTCGAACCATGGTGCAAGCAGCGGCATCGATTTCGGCGTGAAGCGGCATCGTCGGGGATGCCAAGGCGGCGTAGTGAAGCGAGGCGGTGCTGAGTGCGGTGCCCATAGGTCGCGGTGCGAGCAGCGGCTCGGTGGCGGCGTCAGCGTCGGTGAGACCAGGGTTGCGGTGCGATGTTGCGGCAGTGACCTCTGCGGTGCCTTCAGGACATGGAGTCAGCAGCGGCGTCATAGATGGCGTTGGGTTGCTTTTTCTTCTGTTGCAGCACAAAACACACAGTCCCCAGCGTTGAGGACAGAAGAACTTGAAGTCTTTGCTGTTCCTGAGACTTCTTGAACAGGGGGCAAGCTCTACCTCAAGCCCTTGGAGATACTCAAAGAAAGAAGTTGCAGAAAGTTCAGTCCAGTCCTTTCACCTCCCAAGACAGAAGCAGCCACTGCAGGCCAACACAGCAAAGCACTCAGCAAAGTGGTAGTTCTTCCTCACAGCTTCTCCAGCTCTTCTTCTTGGCAGTCTTCTTGTTCCAAAAGACTTCTAAAGTTCAGGGGTTTGGGCCCCACTTTATATAGCCCAAAATCCTTTGTCCTCTCAGGCAGAGAGTGTCTGTGCCCAGCCAGAACCAGTTCTGTCCTCTTTGGTGTAGCTTCCTGGCAGGAGGTGGAAACGGCATTGTCAGAGGCAGACCAGGCCCATTCAGGTGAAAGGGAATCTCCTCCCCCTACTCTAAATGCAGCCCAGGTCTATTCAGCCCTTTCCTGACCCACCTAGACTCTCTGGAGCCGCTGCTTCTCCCCAGCCCTGTCATCCAAAACCCAGACAGTCAATCCACTAACCCAGCAGAAGCCTACTTGATGGCTGAGCAAGAAAATACCTACTTTCTAAAAGTGGTATTTTCAAACACAGAATGTAAAAATCACCTTCACTAAAAGATGCATCTTTAGATTCTGAGTTCAGGCATACTAAACTTTATTTTTCTACCTTGTTCCTAGGGCCAGTTAGGTTTATAAGATGTTATAAACAAACTTCCCATTCTGTCCTATGGGAACAGGTAGCCTTGCAATAGTGAAAAACGAAATTGGCAGTATTTCACTATCAGGACATGCCACACACACCTGGGCATGTCTTACCTTTCACATACATTACACCCTGCCCACAGGGGTACCTTGGGCCTACCTTAGGGGTAACTGACATGCAAGAAAAGGGAAGGTAAGGTCCTGGCAAGTGGGTACACTTGCCAAGTGGACATGGCAGTCCCAGACTGCCCACAGGCTCTGCAATGGCAGGCCAGAGTTACATTTACCAGATGTTTGTGTGGGTGGCACAATCCAGTGCTGCAGCCCACTAACAGCATTTGATTTACAGGCCCTGGCACACTCAGTGCACTTTACTAGGGACTGACAAGTAAATCAAACATGCCAATCATGGAAACACCAATCCATAATACAATTTACAACAGGAGCACTTGCACTTTAACACTGATCAGCAGTGAGAAAGTGCGCAGAGGCACTAAACCAGCAAAAACAGAGTCAAAACCAGGAGGTCAGAAAGCAAAAACTCAGGGGAAACACGCCAAAAGATGCCAAGTCTAACAAAAACCCAATAAGATAACATAACTAAACATAACAGGTTGCTGGTGGGGTCTATCCGCACTTTTCTTTGGGGAGGGGACCGCCACTTGTTTTTCCTGATTGGACGTTTCCTGAGAGCAAGAGAGAAAAACACACAAAGGAGGAAGAAGGAAAAACAAAGTGAGAAAACAGTAATCTGCACAAGTGAGAGACAGGGGCAGCAGTGTTTGGCAGTGGATTAAAGAGGCCTGAGGTGAATTAAAGACTATGCAGCTTTGGTATTCGGTGCGCTGACATGTAATAGCACGGCCGGCGGCTTCTCAGCAGAACTTTGGCACCGGCACTCATTCTATTGCAAACTAAGCACTAAGTATACCGGAGGGAGCCGGTAAGTGGTGGAGAGGAGTCAGGTTCACATTGGTTCAGGAGGGCTCTTCTAGAAGTCCATGCTGAAGTAGATAATTAAAAAACCTCATTAAACAAAAGTCGAGAAAACAGAGCTGTGTTACAAGCAGTTCTGTAATGTACTAGTTTGAAAACTAGCGCACAGGCCATTCAGAATTAGACTGACTAAGCCATTAATCCCATCAAGTTTGAGATTTCTCAAGGGAACCTATGGATTGTACCTTGAACTCCTTATACAACTCAAGAGTTAAGACATACATTCACTTATTGTTGAGCAGTATATATTAACCTCTTGTGTAACGCAGAGAGTTCTTGCAGAAAGATTCAGGAACAGCTGACTAGTCACTGCAGATGACAGGAGTTGGTTGTGAAGCTCCTGGGCAATGAGACCCATGAGCAGTGCCCTGCAGTAGTACAGCGCTGACATGGTTGCAGGGTGAACCAAGCAGAAGAGGGAGGTCTACACGCCAATCGATGGCACATCAAACAAAAAAAAGCATTTGCAATGCAATAGTTCACGCATTTTTGAGAGTTAGAGCTATTGACATAAATGACAATGTCTTGTACCTATGTTTTTGGTTTGTGTAGTGGATGTATGAACAGAGAAGCAGCTGCAGCACTGCCTAGAGAACTAAGATTGGGGAATTACTACTGGGAACAGAGACACAGCTGCAGCACTGCCTAGAGGACTGAGAATGGAACAGTTACCAATGAGACCACAGAAACAGCTGCAGCACTGTCTAGGGGACTAAAAATGAGAAATTACTGCTGGGAACAGAGACACAGCTGTAGCACGGCCTAGAGGACTTAGAATGGGAGAGTTACCAACGGGACCAGAGAAGCAGCTGCAGCACTGTCTAGGGTCCTAAAAATGGGGAATACCACTGGGAACAGAGACACAGCTGCAGCACTTCCCAGAGGACTTAGAATGGGGGAGTTCTCTGGCCCGTCAGTACGGGCCAGAGAAGAAGCTAGCAGCACTGCCTAGAGGACTAAGAATGAGGAATTACCACTGTGATCAGAGACACAGCTGCAGCACTGCATAGAGGACTTAGAATGGGGGAGTTTGATGGGACCAGAGAAGCAGCTAGCAGCACTGTCTAGAGGACTGAAAATGAGGAATTACCACTGTGACCAGAGAAGCAGCTGCAGCACTGTCTAGAGGACTAAGAATGAGGAATTACCACTGTGACCAGAGAAGCAGCTGCAGCACTGTCTAAAGGACTTAGAATGAGGAATTACCGCTGGTACCAAAGAATCCAACAGGAATGATGCAGGCTTCCAATGTCCCCAAAAACACTGACAACCATACTCCAATATGTAGGTTCGAAGTAGACGCAAGAAAAGTAGAACGGGTGAGACAGAGACCTGGATATTGTCTCACCACTTGGTTGCACAGCTGGGCTTGATCTCCGCTGCAGAAGGATGAAACCTGGGGGAAGAGAAGACTTTTAATATTGCTATTGTTATGAGTATGGCCTCTAACGCCTGATGTTGCATACAATATACCTTTTGACAATCTCTGTAGTTCCAAATCCATATAGTTGAATAAACTTCTATGTTTTCCTAGAGTTGAAACACAATCAGAATTTATATACCATATGCACATACTGCTCTGAACTAGCATTTGTTGCTTGCTAAAGAGACCTGCTTTAAAAAAGTTTAGGTGATGCTGATCTGCAGCTCTGATTCCCTTCCGCGTACCTGGTTTGTAACTGCAACATGAAAAGCATTAATTAATATCATACAGTTTGTTTAAAGAACTAATGATAGCATGCTAATCTAAAGCAACACCTTCACACTATAGGTGTTCTAAGAATGATATGAAGGCTGTGAAGATGAGGTTCCTAGTAGCTGGTCTTGAAGGAACAAAGCAGATGGAATAAAGAGGTCATAATCATAATGGATGACTCTTTGTGAAAACAAGCCCAATATAAGAGTTTGCAATCCTCATGGCTGACACCTGGTGAAACAAATACCTGCAATAAAAGAGTTCACAGTCCTTAATGAAGAAGCCTTGAATTAATGTTCAAGTATAAAGTCCATTTTCTTTAATATAATTGTTGTGGTAGAATACTTCTCTGATTCAAGTTCTGTGTCTCATCGTTTTCCAAGAAATAACAGAATGTGAGGCTTCCAAGCTTCTAACAAAGTCCCCGCTGCAGCAACCATGTGTCATGATTGCCTAGCAAGGACGCTGTGGACCCAGAGGAACTTATAATCTAAGCATTGAAGATGGCCGCCACCATCTGCAAGTCTCATGCGACGCCTGTGGCTTCATGAGACATGTAATCCTGCTTGTCTGTTTAGCTTCGTGCATCCATGGGAGATGATGCGCATCTTTCCAGGAGGCGTCCACACTCCGTGCACCCGCCATCCTCTTCTGCTCTGAAAACATGTATGATCAAGAGGTTCAGAGTAACGCGTCACTGTGTGAGACTGGCAAGCAAAGTGAGGCACGTCCTGCACATTCTGTCAGGCTGCTCCTAGCAAAACACAAAGGGGGTGTGTAGTGAAGACTGACACGCTGGTATGATGAAGACAACATAGGTTTATTCCAGTGGTAGATAAACAGGTATAAAACTTCATCAACAAGTATATAAGTCCATAGTATCAACAAGTGTAGATCTCTGTCAGCAGTCCCACCGGGAGCAGCCTGCTAGCTGCTCAGCCCCATTCACCAACTGTCATCCTCATCCAGTCACCCAAGCATTCCACCCACAGCACATATACCAAACATTCCACTCAGAACACTCACACAGGCTGAGCAGCTAGGAATAAGTTGTCATAAGAGATAGATAGTAATAGGAGAATACTACATATCCCTTTCCTTATAAACTAAAGACGAAACTTAACATGCTGAAACTATAAACATAAAAGTAGAAGATAAGATAAATAATCAAAACGTCTCAAAACTACAAGCATAAATGTATAAGACAAATACATGTACCAAACATCTTAAGGCTGTAATATAAACAGCAAAAGATAAGTAAAATAGTCAGTAACCCAGGGATGACAGAAACGACATCACGAGAGGGGTAGAGACTAAGCAAGATCAAAGGAGAAGAGAAAAAGGTATCTTACATATGAAATACGAATTACCCATCTCCCCCTCTTAATAAAGGCAATAAATGTACATTCCCATGAAGGGAATACTCCATGTAAAGGTGTGGAAAGAGGGACTGGGACCCAAATTCCTGCCCCCACCCTTAACAGGGGACAACGTGTATGTAAATGTGGACAGAAGGGATGTGACCCAACATCCTGCCCCCACCCTGAACAGGGGAAAACATGAATGTGACTGTGGACAAGAGGGGCTAATACCCAATGTCCTGCCCCCACCAACCAAAAAGGGACAACCTGTGATTTGTAAAAATCACACTATGTAAAGAATATAATGTCATGAGAACAAAGGGACTTGCACCCAATGTCCTGTCCCCACAAACTACAAGGGACAATCTGTGAATTAAAATGTGAAAGCTCTCCAATGTGAGGAGGAAAGAAATGAGAAGAAACAGCAACAAAACTCGTGCGGCGCAAGGCGTCTTAAGCACGCAGGGACACACCCCTGCAACAACAACTCGTGCAGCGCAAGGCGTCTTAAGCACACAGGGACACACTCCTGCTACAACAACTCGTGCGGCGCAAGGCGTCTTAAGCACGCAGGGACACACCCCTGCAACATCAAGCACACAGGGACACACCCCTGCAACAAGAACTCGTGCGGCGCAAGGCGTCTTAAGCACACAGGGACACACCCCTGCAACAAGAACTCGTGCGGCGCAAAGCGTCTTATGCATGCAAGGCACAAACTGTATTGCAACAAAAAAAAAATGCTCTGGGTAAAAATCACCCTCATGTAAGGGTACACAAAAAAAAAACTGAGCAAAATGGAACTAGGAACCCATATATGTGCGTAGGAGAAAAACAACCCCCTAACGTCAACCCCCAAATGAGGTCACAGAAGTTACCCATGTAGATATGGGAGGAAACCCCATAAAACATACCCCATGTAGGGCAAACCCTAGTGTAAGGGAAACACAGTAAAAATAAGTATAACAACTTAGCAGGTAAGAGTCAAAAACGTAAACTCTCAAAATTCTCGGCAATCAAAATGAGTCCGGATTAATCATGTAAATGCTGCAAAGCGTCCATACAAACTCAAAGAAGATTTCTTGTCTTACCATGAGACTCTATTTCCGACAAAAAAAATAAAAATAAAAAATAAAACATGTAGCAGGCAAACCATCTTGTTGACACAACGTTTCTGATAGTTCCTTTAAGTGTTCTACGTTCAAATTGTCTTTGTCAAAACATCCGGCATCCAAATCTTGTAGGCAGGACACCATGACATATACCGTGTTTTGAGTGGAGACGTTCATACGCGCCAGATATTCTGCATCCGAAAAAACGTGGTTGGCAAATAACAGTGGTTGGCAAAGAAAGAAATGACAGAGGACTTCAAAATGGAGGCGCGCTAATCACGCCGCGCCGGGTGGCTGCCTGCCCAAAGGTGCATGCAGAATGTCGTTTACTGAGTGCCAGCGTGACCACATCGTCACAGAGAGGGCCCCGAGGGATCAACGCATCCACAAGCTGGAGGTAGGTGCGCGCGCTGGGCACAGACAGTGTATCATTTAAAAGTAAAAGAGCGGTTGAAACTGTGACTCTCAGCTGCGCTCAACAACCACAATAGAAAAGTGTCTCACCTCTCTTCACGCCTCGCTGGGCCCATAAGCAACCACACAAAAAGTTAAAAACTCAAACTGTTCCCGTGTGGTCCCTGGTGGTCACCCATGTTGGCACAGCTCCAATATGGCGTTCCTCGCCACACGAAAACACAGTCCTCGCTGATGAGGGCAAGCCACACCTCCAAAAGACAAACAGAGCCAAAGGCCACGTAGTTCCATTTGCACACCGTCATGTGTGACTCTGTGCAGTCTCAAAGTAGTGAAGCTCCGTTCCAATGCAAGCAACGATCAGGCACACTCTCTGCGCAACATCAATTAAGAAAGTCAAGAGGCTTACTGTACATGTAGCTTCACCCTGCGAAGCATCCTTTAGGTGTCTTGAAGTAGTGGCCTCTCTAGACGGTGTACAGCACGCTTGCGTGGGGGCTGTCCGGTGTGATGGACACCGGTGGGACCGCACAGCGCGCTGTCTTTGAAATAATTTCCTTTGTTTCCTTTGAAAATGAATGTCATTAGAGAGAAATACTTGTGAGGCCCGTTGTGAATCTTTACTATGGCATCTTGTTCCTGTTGCTTTTACCAGTCGTCCGTTACTTATAGTATTATTCCTCCAGCTTATTGTAGAAGGCATTGATGAGGTTTCTCAGGCCACTTGTACCTACTGTTGACCGTGGGGACGTCTCCAACTCGTCGCCAAAATTAATGTAGTGAAGACTGACACGCTGGTATGATGAAGACAACGTAGGTTTATTCCAGTGGTAGATAAACAGGTATAAAACTTCATCAACAAGTATATAAGTCCATAGTATCAACAAGTGTAGATCTCTGTCAGCAGTCCCACCGGGAGCAGCCTGCTAGCTGCTCAGCCCCATTCACCAACTGTCATCCTCATCCAGTCACCCAAGCATTCCACCCACAGCACATATACCAAACATTCCACTCAGAACACTCACACAGGCTGAGCAGCTAGGAATAAGTTGTCATAAGAGATAGATAGTAATAGGAGAATACTACAGGGTGCCGCAGGCAGACCCAGAAATGTGTCTCTGGGGAGACAAAGGTAAGTCATCACAAGCCGGGTTGAGCCATAGTCAGCTTGGGCATCTTTGGGCACACACAACCGAATGGTTCTGATAACAAACATACATCATTTGCACAACACGGACAAGGAAGTGAAGAGCATAAGGGTTACTTAAGGGGGTGCAAGAGGCTAGTGGTAAAAGTAATTTAATAATTCAGACACAGTCAAGAATCAGACTTCCGTAGTCTCAGATGACAATATCTCCCCTTAATGGTGACTGGGGTACACTTTGAGTACACTTTGAGTACCCCTTAAGCAGAGTGTTGTGCTTTGCTAGGGAAGCGCACTCAAAATCTGCAACACTTTTAGTGGACTCACAAAAGTCCTCTGGAAACAAATGATACAGAACAGGCCAGAAAAACAAGACGAAGCAGTTTGAACTGCAGCGTGTAAAATAAAAATGAGTCCAAGAAATCCACCTTTGATCATCTTCGGCATTTCATTCCTTAATTGGGAGCGCACAGGTCATCACTCATAAATAATGAGAAGGTAATTAATGATGGGGACCAGAGTGGCAAACAGTGTTTACACATTACAGTGTTGTTAATCTTCCCTGCTACTGTTCCTCGAGCTCAGGAGCTTTAGCTGAAAGGCTCTTCCATGTTCAATGCTTTAACTCAACTCAGCAATGGAGAAGACAGATGCTCCTCAGCTCAACACATGTTACATTGTAGTGTAGCTCCTATTTCCCTAATAGGCTCTGCGCATTGGAATAATATATCCCATAGGTTTGACATAGGACTAAGGTCAGTATGTCCCTATCGAGTATATTAAACTTAATTACTTGTGCCAGCTAGCTCAGAGGCCACTAGAAACTCCTTGACAACAAGAAGGGAGTAGTTTCTGGCAGCCGCAAAACATGCCCACTTTGTTTCCCTTTAGAATCAGAACGTGTCCCAGAGTCGTGGAAACAATAGATAACTATTTCACTCAGCTCAATCGTGCATGCTTAGTTTTCTCCAAGTTACACAGAAAGAAATAGACAGGCGTTTCAATAAAAGATTTATTGAACATTCTTGTTTCTGGTGTAAGTAAAATGTGCTGTTACGATCAAAAGACAGTATGCGAGATAAATAATGTACAGTGTGAGCAGTAGAAATAAATAATACTGCGAGAGCATTATCTTTTAGTACATATGCCTTTACATAAATAACACAGACTAAAAATACGAGTACTCATACGATGCGTTTCTAATCTAGTTCTACCCCAATGTACCTAACCTAACCTAGGTGTAGGGAGAGGTATGAAGTAGGTGAACTATTCCTTACTATGGTATACTAAGAGTATGTTAAGCCTAGTATGCCTAGTATGCCAAGAGTCCCTCTAGGTTCTTATCAGCTCCATACCTGAAGAATGAGAGAGGTAGGAATCTCTTTGCCAGACTCGAACTCCAACACCCCGCGAGGGAAGTCAGATCACTGGAAGCTGGACTCTCTGCGTGCAGGGATGACAGCGTCTTCTCAGTGCGTCAGGCCGGGAAACGGGCTCCTCTGAAGTCGAGGTCTCCTCTAGTTTACAAGGGCTAGGGAAGGTATATTTATACCTGAGAGTACCTAGGAATGTTAGTATTGACGTGAGTCGGACAGCGAAAGACGTCATGAATGAACCCCTAAGGAATAATGGTTCATGCATAATATATGAGTCCTTGAAGAAATCAATAGTCCTGGACTAGGGAAACTCCCGCAGCCTAAGGGTCTGTTCTTCATGTACTCATTGTGACGTTAGGGTGGACGGATGTCGGAGACCATGCCTGTATTTGGAGTGCACGGTTTAATGCCTAAATAAGGGCTGGGATTTTATGCCTATATAAGGGCAGGGCGAATTGTGCCTATATAAGGACATGATACTGGAAAGCCCGTTTATGGACACCCTAAGAGGAATACAACACCCACTCCACTTTCGTGTGTACGATAATACTAAAATGCTAAACATTTAAAATGCTAAACATTAAATGGAGTACCGCATATTTAAAAATATTTCTTAAAAGCATTAAAAAACATAGTAAAAAATGCAAAAGGTACTGTACATTTGAAGCAAATGCTTTTCATTTCAGGCATAAAGTTCGAAAATAAATGCAATTGGAATGAAAGAAGCAGTAATATTTACATGTGACAGAAAATGATCGATAAGTTGTTCAAAAATCAAAGTCATTTCATGTCATGAAAATTAATGAACTGTTTTAGACACATAAGATGACTAAGTGTCCTCGGAAGTACCGTGAAGTCTGTACTATAAGGCTAGTTCTACTTTAAGCAGATTGAAGTGCCATTTTCGTTTGAAAAATGGGAAAAAGTTCAATTTTGGTAGAGTTCCAAGTTTTTGTAGAATGAAGGCCAAATTGTTACTGCATCTCTGGAACACTGTATGCTGAATCAGAGTCAGTTTACGGGTCTGGTGTAAACATGAGATCATCTATTTCTATAGACAAAACATCATCCACTGTAGTTGGTGTCAGTTGGAACACCTCGTGTAGTAGATTAATTGCACAGAGATGGGAAGCATTGCTTTCAGCATTGGTCGCAGCAGCAATGTTCGCGTCCGTTGTTACCTGTGTGCCTGTAGTTCTTTCTCGTACCTCAGCAGCAGCCGGAAGCGTCTGTGAGATCTCAATGAATGCTGACATCAGGATTGGTAGCCTCTGGGGACAACACAGAGCATGGGCCGTTATCGGGTCCAGCAGAGTATCGACATCCGTTGGCGTAGCTGATGGAAATGTTAGACAGGTGTCCAACACGCATTCTACACCGCATAGCAGGCATCGTAGAACAGGTAAGATGCAATCTTGCCAGATTGGTCTGAATGACAGGAACCACGTGGTATTAAGGTCCCGTAGACGAGTCATGCCCAATAGCTGTACTATTCGCTCACGGCACTTTCGTTCAAGGAGAGCTTTCTCCATTTCGCTCGGAGTGATGTCTGCGAATAGGCTGGCCATAGCGCAATAGCAGGAAGAGAAATAGAATTCCGGCAACAAGTGCTAGAATTAATGGTATGCCACCAAACACCGAGTGTGCAAAGTTCGGGATGATTCCGAGTATTGCCTGGAAAGGTGCTAACAGACCGGAGCAGATGCTCTTAAATACATGTACAATTCTGGTTGTATCAGACATATTGAAGATACGTCCTATCATTTCTACGAAATGTATAGGGCAGTTTGTACGTATTAAAGTCTGTATCTCAGCCGAAGTCCTTGCTACTTGTAGATCATAGGTTTCTTTGGCCGAGGTCAAAGGCACTGTTTGCTGTAAAAGCATGGCTTTCATTCTGCTCAAAGTATCAAATCTTATAAAAAGAGACGTTCAGCGAAGGCCATAGAGGCGACTCCCTGACTGTGTCTATTGGGGCAAACAATACTTGCATACAGCAAGTGACCCTGGAGTTGACCGTTACTAGATATGGGATGCCTGGCAACATGCCGCAGCAACTCTGATCATTCAACATGAGGTAACTCCCATTAGAAAGTTGTCCAAACGTTGGATTAATCACAGCAGCTGGTGTACCCTGCTGATGGCAAGACAAATTTGCCACAGAACCATTACAAGCCCCGTGTAAGGAAATGTCCTGACATATAAGGGAACCGCTTAGTGCACGTTTACAGTTTGTACCGCTCAAAAACACTTCACGATCCCCACTCCAACATCTATATGTATACGGTAAATCCCAAGATGTCTTAATGTATTCCTTACCCAACCTTTCATATTTGCCTGCTTGCATTTGTTTGAGGCAATACTGAAACTGAAAAGTAGTCACAGGTAGTGTGATTTTGCCATGAATAAGCCATTCTGTAGCTGGTTTTTCTGCCACTGTGAATGGTAACTTTTCCAGTTTTTCAATGCTCAGCACTGTATACCTGCTCCTCTTTGTGCCAATTCAATCTGTTTATCAGTGAGATTGTATTCTGCAAACAGAGCCATTGTGTTGATAAAACGCCAAGGCACATAGCCCGCTCGCAAAGATTGCAGCGTCCAGCTTAATAACACAATAGAACGTAATTGAGACTGGCCTTGTTGTAACATCGCCAAATCTTGTTCTAGTATGTCGATAGCAGAGGATACAATGCCATCCAATGAATATATTCTGGAGGACAAAGTTGTTAACCCATTGTCGACCACAGAGAGTGTTTTCTCTAAATTAATACGATCAAGTTCACGTATTCGTTCTGCAGCCTCCATCTGTGATACTTTCCATGCTTCATTATAGGCAGCATAAATGCCGGCATATATGAAACGTTTTTGACACGGTTTTCTTGGTCCAAGCAAGAATTCCCTAAGGTCTGCGTCCTTTTTAGGTAAGGTTAAGTGTTGTTTCACATCCTGTAGTGTAGACTTATGCAGCCAATCGAGGCATAATTATCCTACACTGTATGTTGTTACTACCCCCGGATGTTGTCTTTGGACGTATCTTGGGTCTGGCCTGTGAATAGTAAAGCCCTGAGTTTTATTCAGGAATCTTTCCTGACAGTTATTCGTGTCTGTGGGCCAGATCAACCATTTTTTCCAATCAGGATTAGATCTGTTGAGTTGTAGTATATTGTCAACTGTCACCACTGCCTGTGTATCGTTATCACTTGCAGGTGCTGGTACAGAAGGTGTGTTCATCTCTTTGATCTTGGCTAATCCAAGACAAGATGTTTGTTGGATGGTTTCATTCAAAAACATTATTTGTTCAGGGATGATACAGGCTCTAAATAAAGCTTCTATCCCCTGCAATTGCCAATCTTTAGTACCCCACACAGTTTTTGTGTCTATTGTATCTTTCCATAAGTCGAAACCCTGTCTAGACAGTTGGGCATTAAATAATGCAGAGTAAATCTGTTTTGTATTTGTTAACACAATTTTCAGTCCTGTCTTGTTTACATTTTTATAGTAAAACATTTCTGGATCAGATGTATTGTAACCTGAAAAATATGGAAATTTACTAGCAAATGTTTTTGAACTACCTTGTGGTGGTGTAGGACAATGTTCCCATTGGTTAAACATAAACACATTTCTTGGATATGCAGTTTTATGCTAATAATGATGACCATAGTGGTTATAACAATACAGTTGTTCATAGTCTGATGAACCCTCTAAATATTCATTTTTAGAAAATGCAGCAGATTTTTCTAGGTCAAACATTATGTCATTAACAGTCTCAAAGTCCCAGTCATCAGAATAGGTACTGGACGAAATTAGATCACTTAGTGAAATTTTAAACAAATGTGGAATGTTCAATTGTTCCGTCGGACCGGAGATATCAAAATCTGTTTTGTCCCACACTATACCATCCTGTATAGGAACAGCTGTGATGTTCATTGATGACAAGTCTCTTGCTTCACGATGCGAAGATTTATGAGGTTTCAAAAGTACGTTCACGTCTTTTCCTTCAGTGTTCACATGGATGTATCTGCCACTTATAAGCACGCTCACAGTTGTAACCAAAGCTAGCCAGAGCAGGAAAACAAAAAGTCCAGATATAATCCAGAGTTCAATCCATGGGGAAACCAAATAAGTCTTTCTCAGAAAGTGAAGAAAGTCTTGTACTTGCTGCTTGAATTTGAATGATGCTGGCGTCGTTTCAGGTTCACTCGGATCTTCTGAGAACGTATCAAAGTTAATGAAATAGCCAGAAGCAGTTCTGTCAATTGTTGGAATTGCATCAGGATTTGTAGAAATCACTGGAACCAGTTCATCACTTGCCACATTGGTGTAGACAGGTGTATTTGGACGAACCGTTACTTGGTGTTCAAGAGGGATGAGTTCCATAGCGTTGTTGCTTAGTCCTCCATCTGTTACTGCTGAATTCTCGATTGTTATCAGTCTTTCAGTCTGAACCTCTTGGATAGTAGCGAGAGGAGTGCGTCTGCTACTAGGTCGGAGTCCACGAGGCCTACTATTTAGTATTGGCCACATACTGTGGTTTGATCAGGTCGATGGACACAAATCTTTTCTCCTTTCTTCCAGCAAGGGGCGGCAGAAGTACTGTTCTTGTTCCTTGAACTGCTAGGACAGGTACTGGTTGTCTGTAAGAAGGTCCAAATTCCTTCTTGTCCGCAATTTTTTCTCTGACTAGATCCCCAACTTTTGGAATCCAGACAGGTCTTGCTGGGACCGCCGATTTTTCCCCAGTGGTGGTTGGCTGTAGGAATACGTTGCTTTGTTTCGTTCTTAACTCATTGAGTTCCTGTAAAACAGCCAAACGATCTTTGATATCAAAGGGTTTATTTTCCACCACTGTGCCTACGTGTTCAAGGTCTGGTACCCACATTCTTGTCCCAAATAGGACCTCATATGGAGTGACCCCCCCTAGAGAACTTCTTGGCAGATTATTCAATGAGCGTTGGACCCCACTAAGGTGTTTGACCCGCCCATCACCCGAACCTAATACCCTAGCTGTTATAGACTGCTTTATGTCGCGGTTTTTCCTTTCCACAACCGAATTTCCCTCAGGATGGAATGGAGAGGAGTACCGCAATGCAACGCCCAGACTGGCCATGGCTTCTTTGTAAGCCCAAGAGCTAAACGCAGGACCCTGGTCAGAATGTAGCGTGCCTATTGCGTATGTGCCGATAAAGACTCGCAAATCTTTTATAACAGTTCGAGCGTCAGCTGAGCGCTGAGGCCATAACCATAGGAACCTAGAGCATGAATCCACTGCAACCATGATATATTTATAGTTACCGTCACTTTGCAAGGGACCGCAGTGGTCCAGGTAAACACAAGCTAATGGTTTGTCTGAAATTAACAAGGGTGTCTGCGCAGGACGTTTCACTGTTGAGACTTTCATCTGTTGGCAAATATCACATTCTAAAACATAGTTTTTAGTTTGTTTCCGAATGCCAGGCCACCAATATCTTTGCTTGAGTAAAGATACTGTCGCTGAAACACCTGCATGGGCAGAAGCTTTCCCTTCGTGTGCTGCTAGGATTAGTCCTAATCTGCGTTCCTTGTTTGGAATTACCCTATCCCCCACTCCAGGGATTCGAGCAAAAGGAACGTTGTTCGCATCAATTACATAAGAGTACTTGAGTGGAAACTTTTTAGGTAACGCTGCACTGCTGCCTTTGCTTGATGCATTGACAGCCAACATTATCTCACCGTCTATTTTTCTTTTTGAACGAGTGATCGCAGCCTCGGAAGCCGTCTGCACAGCCCCCTTTGCGGCTTCATCAGCCAATGAATTCCCTGCAACGTGAACGCCATCACGTTGATGACTCAGTGTGTGGATCACGTGAGCCTTTGGTAGTTCGTTTTTCAACTGAACTACTTGTTCCCAAAGCATTTTGTGCTTTATTGTGCCACCTTTCGCATCTTTGAAACCATTTTCAAGCCAGTTTTGTATATATTCATTATACGACTGAACACAGTAAAAGGAATCGCACACTATTAGTGTGGGGAATTCTCGATCTGTACTTTCAAGTGCCAGTTTGAATGCTTGTAGTTCAGCTCGCTGAGCTGTACAATCTCCTAGAGACTGGGGGGCATATTAGCAAGACCGGCGATAACGGCGATAAAATTATCGCCGTTTTAGCGGCAGGAAACTGCCGCTAAACGGCGATAATGGGCTTGCTAATATGCGTTATAGAATTCCAATAGAAGCCCAGGTTAGATGTCCTGCACATCTAACCTGGGCTTCTATTGGAATTCTATAACGCATATTAGCAAGCCCATTATCGCCGTTTTAGCGGCAGTTTCCTGCCGCTAAAACGGCGATAATGTTATCGCCGGTCTTGCTAATATGCCTCTGGGTTTTTGTGACCATAGGTCTGAAGATGCCATTTCGCATGCGACCTTTAACGATAGCACACGCCGCACTGTAAGCTTGCTTACTCCCTGTTGCTGGTTGAGCCGATCCGTCAGTGTAAATTATGAATTCGTACTGATCGAGAGGCAGAATTTCAGTAGGCAGAGGACATTCATGTTCATATTGCAGGAATGCTTGTGTTTTTAAATCTGGATCAAAAACATATTCAACATCTGTTGCAGCAAGAGAATTAACCCATTGTATCCATCTTGGATGTAATGCTTTAGCATTTGGAATGCTTGCTTTTGTGACCGCTTCTAAAGCTGGTACCGGGGTTACGACAATAATGCGTTTCCCTTGGGCTAAGCTCTTTCTTTTGCTACAGTGGTTTGAACTGCTGTTAGAATTTTTTCAGTTGAACTGAAGCGCATTTCCGCTTGTGTGTACAAATGGGATTTGTAGGCTATTGGTACTTTCTCACCCTCATTGAAGGTTAAGTAGGTGAATCCGCATTGACCCGAAATTATTCGGATCACCAAATTGCGTTGACTTACGCGTGTTTGTAAGTGATTTGTTGCTAACATGTTAGCCTGTAGTGAACGCAAGATTTCTGTGTGTTCCTGTGTCCAGTTTCTGATTGAAAAATCAGGTTTGATTAATGCGTAGAGAGGTTTAACCCTTTCTGCGTAGTTTAGAATGTATGTTCTTCCAAAATTTAGGAAACCCAGGATGGATTGTAAGTTTTTTTGCGTTTTTGGAGGTTGGAGCAGCGCACACTTTTCTAAAAAGTTAGCTGCCAAGCTCTTGCCTTCACTTGAAAGCTCATATCCTAGAAATAGGACATTGAGATGGGCAATTCTGGACTTTTTAAAGTTGAATTTGTAGCCCTCAGAGGCGAAACCCAGTATAATGGTGCTCACCCTGTTCAAGTGTTTTTCCAGGTCATCGTCTGTCAGATATATGTCATCGACATAGGACAAGGCCTCATTGTCATAAATTTGTAGTAACTCCGTTACCCTCGCTGAGAATAAACCTGGGCTGTTCTTGAACCCTTGTGGGAGTCGACAAAAGTGACGCTGGGTCCCCATTATGGAGAATGCTGTTAAGTACCTGCTTTCAGGTGCTATGTTTTGACAAAAGAAACCATTTGAGATGTCTAATGTTGTTTTAAATTTTTTACGCACATAGTTATTCATTAATGCTGTGCTATGTGCATTTTGCACTGCAAAAGTTTTAGAACAAGTGTTTAGGTGTCTGTAGTCCAAAACTAGACGATATGTATTGTCTGGTTTGGAGACAGGAAACAAAGGATTGTTCATTGAGGAGGTGCATGTTTCAATCACCCCTTGATGTTCAAGTTGATCTAAGATCTCCCTGACCTGTTTTTTAGCTTCTTGCTTTATTGGGTACTGCCGTTGTGCAGTTGGTTCATGTTTCAGATGTATTTTATGGTGAGGTGAGTCCTCATCCCATCCTACATGATTTTTATATAATGCTGGAGCTTGGGCCACTGCCCATTTCCTGGCATATGTATATTTTAGGTGAATTGGAATATGGTTGGAGAAGGCAGGCATAATAATGTCCTCGCCATGTGGGCACTCCCTGACAAATTGTGGTGGCCAGTCCTTTTCTGCTAGAAGTATGTCATAGCCCTTTGATAGTCTTTCCCAAAAAGTGCTTTCACCTGTCTAGGTTTGTCTCCCTCCATCCGGAGAGTTATTTCATATAACTTTTGTGGAGTACTAACCCTGGTGTCTACAGTCTCTACTTTAATGTACTCATTCAAGTCCACTATCTCCAGAAGTTCCTTCAGGTTCTGGCGAACTATTGTGACTTCTGCTGCACTGTCCAGCATTGTCTGTGCCCATTCTCCGTTCTTGAGTTGTGTTCTCAGTATTCTCGGCATGTCTGATCTTTAGACCTGCTACTTTCTTTTTGGAGAATTGAGGTTTTGCTTTAGTTTTTGCAGCGTGTTTGTCGTCTTTCGATTTCACGCGTTCTTCTCTATGTTCCGATCGTCCTCTTCTTTCCGAAGTCTGTGATGAGATCTGAAAGGGACGAGAGGAATGTGTATCAGTATCTTGATACCTGTCAGGCTTTCTCAAATTATCCCTATTCCTGAGGTTATACCTCCTTTCAGAGGGCTCCTTTTGAGGAGACCTACCTTGGGATTGAGAACGTTTTTCGTATGATTTTTGTTTAGTAGACTCCCACTTCTTTTTAGAAGATGTAGGAGTTTGTTTAATTGAGTCCTTCTCAGGACTTTCAGATAGCTTCGGCTTCACTGGTCTTCCACCCAAACTATCTCTGCCTAATTCTGCATAGGATTGTTCAATTATTCTGGGTAGCTCAGTTTGATGTTTGATGTTCTGTAACATCAAATTCCCTTAATCTTTGGCGGATCGCAACTGCTGCTGCCTCCCCTTTAATATTAGATAATATTATTGTTGAGACCTGGTCGAAATTTTTCAGTAATTTCATACCTAAATTTAGAGCAGGCTCTGCCCCGTATTCGTTTTGAATTTGTTTCAGGACATCAGGTATTACCGCAATCGACGGAATGCCATGTGTTTTAGTATAGATGGCAGCAAAGACTGAGCCCCAAGTGGTGCAGTCTTCCAGTTGTGGTGTGATCCCCATTGGTAAACTGATTGTTAGGATTCTGTGTTTCTCATACGGGCTAGTATTTGGAAATACTGCTTCGATTTGAGTAATTTTTTGAGCTATCCAGAATGGAATTTTCTCACGTTTTGTGGGCATTTTACTAATGACTGCGTATACAGTCTGTGGTGTAATTTTTAGTGTATTCCCCTGTTGGGGAGTTGGATTTGGAAGTGTTAATGGTTGCTGGACTGTAAAAGTCTGCATGACATATTGGACCAATTGTCTGTAAATTTTTATTAACTCTGTGATTTGAGTAGTTCCTCGTTTGACATTTCTTCAATGTCAGGATGAGGTGTGTAGCCGGCTAAAATCGGCCATGTTGCTCCTGGTCTACCTAGTGGACCGAGCCTGGTAATGTTTTTATGATGTTTTAGGGCGCCTTTAAACCAGAGCTGATGCTCCTGGTATGTTAATGGAATTTCAATATCCTCGAAAGGAATGTATTCCTCTGGTGGATCATCTTCTTTGTAGAAGTGAAACGTGTGTGTTACTGAATTTGATTCAGGAAATATTACCCATGAATAGAATACCTCTGTCTGAAAGGATTCATGTGCCTCTATCACGAAAACTGCTCTACCTCCTCTTGGTGGTAGGCCATGTTTTATAAGTTTTAGAGTGATGGCTCTTCTTAAGTTTTGAGGGATGTCTATAACACCCTCCTCGGTTTCATTTAAACCTGTAATGTTAAAAACTGCTGCTTGGGCTGGATCAGCCGCAGCTCCACCGTTTCCGGCTTCAATGTCGGAGTCAGGCATTTTGTTGTTTGAAAAATGTAGAACAAGTTTCAAGGAAACAAAGATTAGGTGCACAATATTTTGGAACACTGTATCCTTCAACGTTGAGCAAACCAAACAGCTAATATATAGGGTGTTTTCCTTATGTAGCCGTGGTGGATACTTAACCCTGCCCACTCCAGATGTCTTTTGGAGTATATGGGTAGGGGTCTCTAAGAGAAAAAAGCACGGCTGAGTTACTCAGTATCTAACATTGAATTACCGCCTTACCAAACCGTTGGGTGCCATGTAGTGTAGCTACTAATTCCCTAATAGGCTCTGCGCATTGGAATAATATATCCTATAGGTTTGACATAGGACTAAGGTCAGTATGTCCCTATTGAGTATATTAAACTTAATTACTTGTGCCAGCTAGCTCAGAGGCCACTAGAAACTCCTTGACAACAAGAAGGGAGTAGTTTCTGGCAGCCGCAAAACATGACCACTTTGTTTCCCTTTAGAATCAGAACGTGTCCCAGAGTCGTGGAAACAATAGATAACTATTTCACTCAGCTCAATCGTGCATGCTTAGTTTTCTCCAAGTTACACAGAAAGAAATAGACGGGCGTTTCAATAAAAGATTTATTGAACAGTCTTGTTTCTGGTGTAAGTAAAATGTGCTGTTACGATCACAAGACAGTATGCGAGATAAATAATGTACAGTGTGAGCAGTAGAAATAAATAATACTGCGAGAGCATTATCTTTTAGTACATATGCCTTTACATAAATAACACAGACTAAAAATGCGAGTACTCATACGATGCGTTTCTAATTTAGTTCTACCCCAATGTACCTAACCTAACCTAGGTGTAGGGAGAGGTATGAAGTAGGTGAAGTATTCCTTACTATGGTATACTAAGAGTATGTTAAGCCTAGTATGCCTAGTATGCCAAGAGTCCCTCTAGGTTCTTATCAGCTCCATACCTGAAGAATGCGAGAGGTAGGAATCTCTTTGCCAGACTCGTACTCCAACACCCCGCGAGGGAAGTCAGATCACTGGAAGCTGGACTCTCTGCGTGCAGGGATGACAGCGTCTTCTCAGTGCGTCAGGCCGGGAAACGGGCTCCTCTGAAGTCGAGGCCTCCTCTAGTTTACAAGGGCTAGGGAAGGTATATTTATACCTGAGAGTACCTAGGAATGTTAGTATTGACGTGAGTCGGACAGCGAAAGACGTCATGAATGAACCCCTAAGGAATAATGGTTCATGCATAATATATGAGTCCTTGAAGAAATCAATAGTCCTGGACTAGGGAAACTCCCGCAGCCTAAGGGTTTGTTCTTCATGTACTCGTTGTGACGTTAGGGTGGACGGATGTCGGAGACCATGCCTGTATTTGGAGTGCACGGTTTAATGCCTAAATAAGGGCTGGGATTTTATGCCTATATAAGGGCAGGGCGAATTGTGCCTATATAAGGACATGATACTGGAAAGCCCGTTTATGGACACCCTAAGAGGAATACAACAACATCTTATTTGTTATTTTATGACATCAGTGCCAGTTACTTAACAGAGCCTATAACCAGTCCTTATTTTGTCCTGGTGATGGCAGGAGCTGGGCACCAAAGCTAATTTTTTGACACTGAGACTTATTTTGCATCATCACTCCGGGTGCGCAATAGCGCATGTGCGCCCAGGTAGTGAGGGATACATTTGTGTTTTTTTACCACCTATGAGACCAGCTCTGCCCATAAGTTAACATGGAGAAATGGTGACAATACTTAGCACTGCAATGGTGGATTGCATTGGAGCAGCCTTTTGATGTTTCATAACAATGGATTCGCAGTGCCAAACCCTTTCCATTGGTAAAGGGGGTTTGACATATCTTGCTTAGAAATGCCACTTATAGAATATGGACATTTCCATGCTCCAAGAGACTCTGGGACTGTGGTGTCTGTCTCTAGGGAACGCCAGGGGTCGGGCGGAGCACATCTGTGCATTCCCCAATCGACAGCCATAAAACATGGGTATCCCACTGGAACGGCAAACCTCTGCCATGTGAGGGCCAGATGGGATAGATTGAAGATAAAGGTTGAAACTTAGCCTCTAGGGGCCGGAGCATGGGCCCAATAAAGATTAAGATCTGCATTCCAAGGCCCCATGGCAGACAGGCCTACAATTTAGGGGAGACATCCGTGGTTCAAAGGGAAAAGCCCTAAATCAACTCGACTTCAAAGACACCCGACAGTATAACTACGGGTGCCACCCTCCAGCAAAGGGTAAGATACGCTTGTGGGGACGTGGGACCGGAGATCCTGGACTGCGTCGTGCACATTGTCAGAGGACTCTTTTGTGCACATGGAGGATAACTGTCCAAATAGAGACTGGCCTGAGCTGAAGACCTGCTGAAGTGTGGCGCCCTGAAGTGTGCTCTCCAAGGGCCCGACGACGGGCCTCCTGTTCTCCCAGAGATCTCAGGGACATCAAAGATACGCCATCTACCTGTGACATCTGGAGAGCGGTGCCCTCTCAAGTGCCCACCTCAGCTACTAAATCCAAACTGGTAGCGCGGTGTGAGCATGGACTTAAGACTTTTGTCTGGAGACCGGATTGCTTAGTGCGGAGCCCCCAAAATCTTGCCTGTATCTGAGGCGTGTGGGATTCGTACTGCAGGGACAGTGACACTCATAAGCATCTAGTGGTGGTGAGCGGATTCACCGGTTACCCCACATGGCCAATTTCAACGATCGATAATTAGTCTTAATCCTGAGCGATCGTGCCGCATTTCTCTTGTGCGACACGCCGACTGCATGCTCATTGCGTGAGGTGTCCAATTAACAGAGTGCGACCCTCGGAGGTGGGGGTGTACCCGGAGTAGTGCCTCAATCTACCTTATTTGGCTCTGCTGAACTTGTGCTTATTTGTGTGTGACCGGACTGGTCTCGTGCAACCTATATCATCGTGCACCAGACGTTGTGCCTCATTTCCAGAGAGGTGGAAATTTGCAGCTCAGTGTGTTTGAAATCTGAAGTGCCTGGTGCGACTCATCCCTATGCGCACCAGTTGCTGTGCCCGGATTGCCTGAACACAACTCGGATCATCGTGTACCAGTCGGGCAGCTCATCCTACCGAGAGGCTCCCCTGTGTTACTCGCCATTTGTCAGTTGTTCCCTTATTGACCCTCTTCGCGGCAGACCAACTGACCTCTCCACACCTGACCCATCCTTAAGACATTGTGGCACCAGGTAGTAGAGAGAGAGATTGATTGGCTTGAAGAAATGCTTCTGAGACAGTTCGGTCAAGAGACTGCGCGACTCCTTTGTGTTTTGGGACCTGTGGGTGAACTTCCCGAGTGGCTGCTAACTTCTCCCTTGTTTAAGCCTACCTCCTAATTAAAATTGTTATACATTCCCACCATCTTCCTGAGGACCTAGACTAAGTGTGATTTTGGCCCCGTGTGGCCCCGTGTTCGGGTGGTGGGACTGGTTATCTTCCATTTGGGGTATAGGACTACAGGGGTGAACTTGAGGGTGAGGGGAGGCTTGGGCCATGAAGTCTTCAGAGGGTGAACCATATATCTGCTGGGTACCAGTGGCACTGCATTAGGGTGCTGAGTGCGTATGTGTATGTACGAGCGTGCCGTAGGGACTGGCTGATATCTGTTGCACGGCATAGTGGTGTGGAGTGAGTGTGTGTGAATGAGATTGTGTGCAGACAGACTGTGATTCATGACACTGGCTGGCGGTGCCGCCTTATACGTTGATTGGCGCCAAAACCACAATACCTTTTGACATTGGGTTTCTCCCGCGTAGCTGCGGTCCGCAGTGCTGCTAAAAAGTGTTCTTTGTTTTATGTATGTAGATAATCTTGATATCGTGCACCACATAAGGGTGCTCTCTCAATTGGGGGGGAGTTAGATTAGGAATTGTCCATAGTGTGCATACTAGTGAAAGCATAACCATACAAGTGGACCTAGTACTGCTAGTAATATTTCTGACTGTGTTTCATGCCCAAAAGCATATGATGGTCATGTTATATTGATTGAATATGTGTGTTGAATATAAACGTTTTAACATACATCCTGTGTGAAGTCTCTTTTGTGACGCTCAGTGCATTTATCACGAGTGGCTGCTGTGCCTTTGCTTTACACATTGCCTCTGTAGGAAGCCTGACTGCTCAGTGCCAAGCCACCCAAGGGTGAGCACGGGTTATACAGCAACTGTAATCACCTGCCCTTGATGGGAGCGGTCATTCTGCCTGGCTGCGGGCATCCCTACAGCCAACCAGACAATGCAGGTTCCAACACCGGTGTTCTAGCGCCATGACCAGTATTTTATTGTCCTGACCGGTACAAAAAATTTGGAAAATCATCTAAAGCTGGTATTTTGCCCCCTTTTCAGTACATACTTTAAACAGGAAATATAGGAAGAAAACACTATAGAGCTGCCTTAACGATCCTTGACTGATAAGTAAAGTAAATCAAAACAGAAAACTCAAGTTACGATTGAATAGATTTTATATGAAGTTATATTTATGTAATTCGTCCAGAGCTTCGCAGACTCTTAAAACATTCAAACATGGCCGCTATTTTTCTTCTCGAAAGGTAGCAACCCTTAGTACGAGTGGCAGCATATTGTCCCAACACATGTGCACAGCCTCTTGAAAAGGAGTGCACTTCGGTACCAGGGCTGGTGGTTATTTTTAATAAATGTTTTCAGTATTTGCCATTTTGTTTTACCACAGAAAGCTAAAAGGACAAGTCATACATGAGAAGGAGTTTAACACAAAAACGTGTTTATGCATAGCCTTGCATTCTGACATGTTGATTCAATACCGCACGTGCATCATTTATATATTTATAAGTGCTCATGATTTCATCAGTCTGAAGAAAGAAACATAATCATTATATATAAGAGTGTGATTTTTTCTCTTCTTAGGGTAGCGTAACTTCAATTCATTTCAATCTGCACTTGCCCAATCCAACAGGGCCGTCATAATCTTCTGTGCTCTATCGTAGATTCGTAGTCGTCAGAGTAAAGGTGTCATGTGACCCATGATGCTGATGTAGAACACCTCAGACAAGGGCATAATTCAAGCGCCCACAGCCCAGCGGTGTGAGGGGACCCCCCAACCTCCTAGCCCTGGAGGTGGCCCCTCAACTCTTCTGTACTGTGTTTGTTTGAAGGTATCTCCACTTCACATGCTTTCAGCAGCATGCTCTTTTTGAGGGCGTCCTGTTGACTAGGACTGAAGAGAAATAAAGCAACAAATTGTTACTTTCTCTTTCAGACGGACTCTGGGAGTGCGAGTTGGAGAAGGCCCCTTTGGAGAGTGGGAAGGGCCCGCAGATGACACTCACTGATTTTCCTCAGAGCAGGTCAGGATATAAGCAGAACATATGATACATCAATGACAGGTCAGCGTGACCGGACTTGTGAGTGCTGTGACGGCGACTCCATATGTCAGGAGGGGCCAGCTGAGACACTGAGGCCAAGGGTTTGGGCCATCGCTCGGGACCAAGAAACTGCTCCTGTGACCAAGGAGGGTCCATCCCGCATTCTGGGAACTGCACTGATGGAGGATTGAGGTTCAAAGGACATTGCCGGAGCCCCGTCAGAGCAAGGAGAGGAACCCTCACCCCCCTGTGGAGGAAAGTGTGACTTACCATGCAATCACTGGAGCGGGAACAACTCCTATCGCTAGAAACAGTCGGTACCATGGCTGGGAGGAGAGAAAGCCTGTGCTGCTGCTTGTGATTGCACGCAGCCCGACTTTCCCTATCCAGAGCAAGACTTTGCTACGCCGCTGATGGGTTCCATACCCCCGGAGTGGGTAAGCCATGAACTGAGCCTTTTGGGCCTTAGGGGTCATGCTGCAATCAGTACTGTGAATCCCCATAGACTCGTGTGACTGAACTTCCGAAAGTAGTCAGCAGGGCTAACTCTTGAGTGCGGCCTAATAGTTTTCATTCTCTGGAATTGGCCAGCAGTGAATGGGGAATCACATTGAACTCGGTGCACTAAAGGTAGTGGGACAGAGACAGGCCCAACAACTACTAGATCCGTGACCTCAAGGGGGATTGTGTTATTGCTTTTGAATGTCGTTTACCTTTGCATGTGTAGAATTAGAATTAAAATATGTCTTTTTGTTCAAAAACAAGTTTTTGACTGGACATTGATTTATTGTTCGCGCTGCTTGCATGTTGAGTTATGAGTCGTGTTCACTGATCTGTACCTGCGCTTCCCCTCGAAGGAGCCTTGACTGCTCCTACGACGCTACTGATCCAGCGCTAACAATAAAAATACTTCTCCTATATAACTCGGTCATCCAGGTACAACTATCTCTCCAATACACAGACTTTATCCATATGACGGTGGGGCCCATTGACACCGCATATACATTCACTTACTCATTTATTCCCTGGATTACCTCCGTCCTTAACCTAGGAGAAAAAACAGTAAAACGATTCGCTGGAAGGAGACGGGATACCTCTTTTTAACACAACATAATGTTTCTCATTGCTTTTAAGGTATTCCGCTCATTGGTCGATGGACCAACTAGTAGGAATCAGTTGATGGCGATTAAGACCAGCTCAATCACAATAAACTCTTTAACATTTTACCTTAATTATTGAGCTAAAGAATCACTGAGTCATTTGTTTAAAGATAATAAAGTTTATATAAAGTTTTTAGAAACGATGCATAAGTTTAAGTTTATCACTCAGATTATTACATTTATCATTATTATAAGAATAAATTGAAATTACAATGCATACCTACTGGATGGAAGATAAAGTTTGTCACAGCAAGAACTTCAAAAAGATCTATCTATCTGTCTTGGAAAAATCTAATAACTCTAAATGAAAAATCTATCATGAATAAAAAGGTTCTTAAAAAGCAGCATCTTATACCTAAGGAAAATAGCAGCAGCAGCTTCGATCATCCGTAGCAGCAGCTCAGCACCCGCAACTCATCTATCAGCAATCTCAGCTCTCTCTTCTCCTAACAGTACGCTCGCTCATCATCATCAAGAAAATAATACTACTAATAATACCAACCCCTCCCGGAGTAGGTCTTCTTATACCCTAATTCTCGCTTACTAAATAAAATGTTGCCTCTTTATGGCGTGATTCTCTCTCATTGGTTCATTCAAGTCCATATACATTTTTATCAAACTTCCTTGTCTTAACCAGTTCTTTGTGGAATGTCCATTCTTGCATCGTTTCCCACAGTTCATGACATTACTCATCAGTTTCGATCAGTCCAATTTGTATCATTTTCTGATACTTTTTAGATTCAATAGTTCCGTTTGTCCATTTATTCATTTTGACTTCTCACGCTTCTTGCTGATCATCTTGGCTCACATTTGCTCAATAAGGTCACAATAGCCTTGACCATACTTCCATCCTAGGCTCTCAGCACAAACACGTGGTCATTCTTTTTCACAGCCTTTCTCCTTTTTCCACACGGCTTCTTGCACATGCGTACTCTAGCTCATGGCGGCCATTTTATATCGCTGCTCAACAGGCCTAAGCGCACTATTTTCAAAGATAACAAATATTGTTAAAATAAAGAATATAAACCCTTTCGTTTCCCTCCCGTCTTTCTACGTACCCCAATTAGGTATTACCTAGCAAAAAGCAACATATAAAGCCGTCCCTTACTTACCATCGCTTTATTTTGCCATCACACGTTTTATTTTCAAAGCACAAATCATGCGTTTATTATTTTATTAGTACGCAAATATTAGATTATGTTAGTCACGTCAACACTTATAAGTAGATTTATTTGCACATAAAATAGCGTGTTACCTTTAACTCTTCACATGTAACATACATTGTTGGTTATTTACTTAAACGAACATGTTTATTAATTAATTTACGTAAATTATTAGGAGGTTAAAAATTTTAATTTATCCTGCTCCATTAACTCCCCCTTTGGTGATTTTTAATATCACCACAAAACCCAAGTTATACAATTCTCTCAGACAGCATATTTCTTTTATCCGTTTGCTTTTGTTAGTTTACACAACTGTATCCCTTTCAACTTGTCTCTTGGTCTTCTTGTACATGTTTTCTTTTATCTCTTCTAACTCTATTTCACCCATTTCTCTCTCTCTCTCCTTGTTTATCATGTTTTCTTTTTCTATTTTATTCTGTCTTCTTCTTTTCTTTATACATGTAATTACAAGCTTCAGCACTAAAATTATTATGATTATCATGGTTGCTATTATTATAAGTTTCCCTATTATTAATCCACTCATTCTTGTTAACCAATTTATTACTGAAGAAAACCCTTTACCAAGTTTTCCAAATGCACTTTCAACCTCCAGTGGAACAAGTTCTTTGTGCAAACTTGTAATATTTGTTATATACTTTTGTATATTTTCACTTTTATCTGGAATGTAAGTGCAACAATGTTGGACTTTCAGCATTCCACAGACTCCACCCTCTTTTGCCAAAAGAATGTCAAAGGCAAGTCGATTTTGCATCACCATAGCTCTTATGGCAACCATCTCGGTATTTACCATCAAGAACCCTCCAGCAGTATCTGTAGATAAACGATCTACCACTGTGGATAATTTCTGAATTTTAAATGCATTCAAAGATATTCCCACTGCTGGTATCAATGCACCAAAAATATCACCTACTATTTCTGAAAAACTTTCCCTTTTTCTACGTGTAAAGGTATTTATCATTTTGTGTGTTCCTTTCTCTTTTCTATCCATATGAAAAATCTTTGGAAAGACCAGGCCTAAATAACATGACCCATACCAATGGTCCGGCAACCTGTAATAAGCCCTATTACCGCAAAACATAATAGATCCCTGGAAATATTGGATCTTTTCCCCCTTTGAATCCCCATCCGCCTAAAATTTGATAATTGTCATGGCAAATACTGGAACCCACAAAATAATTGTCATATCTTGTTTTATTTCTTCTAATGCACAACCTTCCCTGTTGGGGCCAATCCAGAGTCATAGCTGCATTTGTCTTTTTCTTGTCATGATTGTCTTCCTCAAACGCCCAAAGAGGTGTTTTTGTCTCTTCTATCACTTTTCTTTGAAATTTCACTCTTCTCTCTTCAACCATCTCTAAAAATACTTTTTCTTCCTTCTTTAACTCACAGGTAAGGTTGTTTTTAACTATATTATCTAATGTTAAAATCTTATCTTCTATAAAATATTCACCAAACGTTTTTCCCTCTTTTATTTTGTTTAGTTCGGGAACTACAGAAACTTTCGCAAAAAATCTTATCTATGTCAGTGTAATAATATTCTAATCTACCTGTTTTATAAAATAAACTTGCTAAAACACTACATGTTATTCCATACGTCAAAGGAAGGTGATGATAAGTCACACCCTCTGCTACAGACGCAGGCAATTGCATACAAACATAGCAATCTCTTACATCCATTGTTTCTACATTCTCATATAATAATTTAGTAAAAACATTCTTTGAAAAATCTGTTATTGATTTATCTTTATGTAACTCTGCACTACTTTTTAATATAACTGGTTCTTGAGTGTTAGCTCCTTTTTCTTTCTCTGTGTGATTAGACGTTTCTACTACAGCTAAACTAATTGGAATAGTGATTGCTAAAACCACCCATACTGTTATTAATAATCCTGTACAAAAGAAGCACATCTTACACCATCTACTTAAAAACTCACATCTACATTTTCTATCTCTAGTATCCTCCATTTTGTTTTATAACCTTATTTTTTATTTTCAAGAAAATTGTGTCACTACACCTCAGAAATGACTTATTAGCCACTCTCTGCACTCCAATGTTTTTGTTTTTGCTTGGTACTTTCTTTTAATTCTTTTCAGAATTCTTTCTTTGTCAAATCCAGTATTTTGTCAAATCCGGTAGAAATTCGTCAGATCCAGTATTTTGTCAAGTCCGGTAGAAATTTGTTTAAATTTCTTCAAGTTTGTTGCTCTTCACCTTCACCCATTAGGTTTCTTTGTTCTGGGTTCTCGTGAGTGTTCTTTTCTTCTTTGATATCAGTTAAAGCAAGATACAACCATTCAGGTGATCTATACTTCGGATTTACCTTTTTTACTCTTTTCGTTTTCTGCAAATGTTTTCCACCTTGTTTTTCTTGCTCTTTCTGACTTGTTATTTCATTCACTTGTTCAGCACTTTTTCCATCTAACCTTATGATCCTGTATCTTAATTTTCTTACTTCGTTCTGGCCAATTGTCTCCTTTTCTTGACCTTTTTACCTCACTTCCTTTTTCCTCTCTTTCTGTTTTCCAAGTTCTTTTTCTTGACTCTAGTTTTTGGTTTCTTTCTTCTCCACTTTCTTCAGACTCTGTTTCAATTTTCTCTTTATTGTCTCTTATTTTAAATCTTATAATTTCATTTTCTTCCTCTACTTGTGGTTCTTTTCTTATCTTCCTTCGTTCACCTACTTCTGTCCCTCCTCGAGGTTCTTCCGAATTTGTGTCAATCTCTCTATCTGCTTTTAAATTTCCCTGTTCTTTTGTTTGGCTATCTGTCCCTATTGCTCCTCGGGGATCTTCCGATTTTTCTAACTTTCTGTTTGAAACTCTCCCTTCTTCATCTATTAATATTATCTCCGAAGGATTTTACCACAACTTGTACTTGGTTGCTCACTGTTACTATCTTCGTGCTCAGTTTCTTCTCTTATGCTTTCAAATTTCCAATTTCTTTTCAGAATTTCCTCACAATCCGAATGATCTGTATCAGATTCTGAACTGGTATCTGATATTTCCAGATGTCGACTCACATGTCGATCTTCAGGTTCTGGAACTTCCGCTATTTCCTCTACTTCTTCTGTCGTTGCACTTGTAGTTGGGTCTTCCAGATGTCGACTTACAGGTCGATCTTCAGATTCTGGCACCCTATTCGGTTCTTCTTCCGTTTCTGATGCTGAACTGTTATCCAATACTTCCAGATGTCGACTCACATGTCGATCTTCAGGTTCTGGAACTCTGATGGTGTGACTGGCATGCACCCAGTGTTTCACTCCTGCACATTTGACTGCAGTGGTTGTCACCAGGATCACCTGTCGTGGTTCGTCCCAACGAGGAACCAAACAGTTTCTTCTCCTGTGGACTTTTATGCGGACCCAATCTCCTGGATTCAAGTTGTGAGCTGGTTTTCTTTCAAGAGTAGTAGCATCCGGTCCAACCTGATGAAACACAGAACGCACCACATCAGCCAATCCTTTGCAATAATCCAGCACCAGATCATCAGTTATAGTCAGTAGTTTGTTGACAGGTACATGTGCTTGTCTCATTGCTCATCCCATAATTATCTCATGGGGACTGAGTCCAGTTTTCCTTTCTGGAATACTTCTGATTGTCATTAAAACTAATGGCAAGGCATCTGGCCATTTGAGTCCTGTGGCTTGACACATTTTTCCTAACCTGTTCTTAATTGTTCCATTCACTTGCTCTACTATTCCAGAAGCCTCTGGTCTGTATACACAATGCAGTTTCTGTTTAATACTAAGTGCTTCACAAATCAGTTTAATTAATTCGTTTTGGAAATGTGTTCCTCTATCTGTTTCAATCGTGACTGGAAAACCATACCTCGGAATGAATTCTCGCAGCATAAGTTTTGCTACCGTGATTCCATCATTCCTTCTGGTCGGGTATGCTTCCACCCAACGGGAAAACAAACAGACGACTACGAGGACATACCTTAGTCTGTTGCTCGGGGCATTTCTATAAAATCCATTTGCATTCTAGTGAACGGACCTCCTTCTCGTCCTATTGTTCCTAGACTCACTACTGTCTTCCTTCCTGGATTTAACTGTTGACAAATAAGACATCTTTGACAAAGACTCTCAGCTATGGCTCTAAATTTTGGATTATACCATGTTTGTCTAAAAAGTCTGATCATTGAATCTCTCCCAATATGGGCTTGTCCATGGTACATCCGTGCCATGTCAGAAATCATGTTATCAGGCATAACTGGTCTCTCATCTCTGTAAACCCAAACATCATTTTCCTCATGTTTTCTACATCCTGCTTTTATCCATGTATCTTTTTCCTCATCATCTGCTGCTTCCTGTAACTGTCTCACCTCATCCCATGTCTCAACAGGGTTAGTAAAAAGCAAAGGACAAGAAATATGCTCTCTTTCTCGGTTCCTGTTCAAAGAAACCACATTCTTTGCACAGTACTGTGCAATCTCGTCAGCATACTTATTGCCGACAGTTATGTAGTCTTCCCCATTTTTATGTGCATTGCACTTCACAACAGCAATCTGTTTAGGCAGCTGTATCGCCTCAAGCAACTTTTTCACAAAATCTCCATTTCTAATTGGCGTTCCTGCAGACGTCAAGAAACCTCTTTGTGACCAAATCTGACCAAAATCATGCACCACTCCAAAACCGTATTGGCTATCTGTCACAATCGTAACCCGTACATTTCTTCCCAACTTGCAGGCTTGAATCAGAGCTATCAGTTCTGCGACTTGGGCAGACCGTATCCCTTTCAGACAAGATGCTTCCATTACAGTTGCTACTGTGCAAACTGCATATGCTGTACTTAGAACTCCATCATTCGTTCTCAAACATGAGCCATCCACGAACAGAATATAATCTGATTCCTTTAAGGGCTCATCTCGTATGTCTTATCTCGGTTTTGTACAATATTCAAGCACATTCAGACAATCGTGATCTACTTCATCCATTCCAATCACACTCTCTTCATCTGGCAATGATGTTGAAGGATTCACATTCATACATCTGTCAATGGTCACATTATCTGCACTCAAAATTACTTTTTCATACCTAGTCAGCCGACTATGTGTCATGTATTGTGTTTTCGTTCTTGTCAAGAGAATTTCCACAGAATGGGGAACATATACTCTCAGTGGATATCCCATCACTATGCCTTCACTCTGTTCCAGACTCACACAAGTAGCAGCAACTGCTTTCAAACATCCAGGCAACGCTTTTGCTACAGGGTGTAAAACAGCTGAAAAATATGCAATGGGTCTTTTCATGGTTCCATGTCTCTGTACCAAGACTGAAAATGCACATCCATCTCTTTCACTGCAATACAACTCAAAGTCTTTCTCATAGTCAGGCATTCCCAATGCTGGAGCTTCACATAATTTCTTTTTCAGCTCTCTGAATGCTTTCATTTCCTCATCAGTCATTTCAAAAGGATCTTTAACATCCTTCTTTGTCAGTTTTTGCAACGGTTTGGCGATCAACGAAAAACCGCTTATCCATTGTCGACAATATCCAACCATTCCCAGAAACATTCTTACCTCTCTTTGCGTCATTGGAGCTCTCATTCCTTGAATCATCTTTATTCTTTCAGTCGTTACCTTTCGCACTCCTTTCTCAATTTTATGCCCTAAATATTGGACTTCTTGTTGACAAAACTGCAATTTCGATGGGGACACTTTATGTCCTCTTTTGGCTAAATGTGTCATTGACACATGCTTCCTTCGTTTTTGATGCCACCAGTAGGTCATCAATATACTGAACCATCACTGACTTTTCTGGCATTTTTAAATCTTCCAAGGATTTCTTTAGAATCTGATTAAAGATCGAAGGGCTTTCTGTGTACCCTTGAGGAATTCGGCACCATGCCAAAATACGCTCTCCAAACCTAAACGCAAATAATGGCTGGCTATCTGGATGCAATGGAATAGAGAAAAATGCATGACATAAATCAATTACTGTGTACCATTCTGCTTCACGTGGAATCTGGTATAGAATCACAGCAGGGTTCGGTACTATTGGGCAACAAGGCACTACAATTTTGTTTACCTTCCTCAAATCCTGTACAATTCTATATGTTCCGTTTGGCTTTTTCAGTCCCATTATTGGCGAATTACATGGACTGCTCATGATTTCTTTTAGAATCCCTTGTTCAACCATTTTATTTATTACTGGCGTTATTCCTTCAATTATTTCTGGTGTCAATTTATACTGGGGCGTATTTGGGTAACTCATTCCCTCTTTTACGGAGATTTTAACGGGATCTACTTCTTTCATTAATCCTATATCTTCTCCTGTAAAGTCCCACACTTCTTCCTTCACTGTCTTTTTCAGTTCAATTGGGATTTTCTCTGCATCAAATACAGGAAACAAATCATTTACTTCTGGTTCTAAATTCACCAGTGTCATTTTATACAATACATCTTCATCTGGGGTCTGAAATGCAATTCCATCTGGAGTACAATAGATAGTGCAATTCATTTTGCACAATAGATCGCGTCCTAATAGGTTCACGGGACTACAATCGCATACCACAAATCGGTGCATTTCACTAAATGGACCAATCTTTACCTCCACTAATTTAGTAAGAGGTGTCTTAATTTGCTGATTTGACACTCCAACTACTTGGATATGTTCACCTGAGAGAGGAAGGTTTGGAATTTCCACTGACCTAACAGTAGAACGGGTAGCTCCAGTGTCCACAAGGAATGTTACATTTGCACCATTCACTTCTCCATCCACAAATGGACCAGACTGATCTACCTCTAGAGTTGCACCAAGCACGCACTCTTCCCCTCTCCTAGGCACCGTCAGAAGCTTTCATCCGTTTCATCCTCATCCTGTCGTAACCAATATTGAGAAATGGCAGCTGCACGCGGCAACTGTGTTACCTGCTCTCCTCCGTAGAATCCTGTTTCTACACTGAATTTCTGTTGGTTAACACTCTTGGGAAGTGGTGGTTGTGGCACCTGACTCTGTTGAGTAACTACCTCACTCTGCACCTGTGAATTTAATGATTGATTTTCCACATTAAGTTTTGGAGGAAATTTACACTCGTTTCTCCAATGCCCTAGCTTTCCGCAGTTGTGGCATGGCCACTTTTTCTTTGCCTCATCTATGCTCATTTGTCCTTTTCCTTTACCTATATTTGGTCGAAATCTAGCCCGTCCTGCTTCATTACCTGTATTACTCAAATGAGTTTCTTGTTTCTCTGCAACTTTCACCTGTGACCACATGGCTTTTTCTTTCAATTTACGCTGTCGACTCTCAATATCATCACTGCAATACTTAGCATATCTCAAAACCTCATCGACTGTGCTATTCTGCCAACAAATCATATGCTGTTTAATCATCTCACTTATCTCTGGTTTCAACCCATATACAAATCTATATACAAAATGACTCGTATCCTTCTCATTTAGTGTCTCATAACCCCTATACTGTTTGAAAACTAACAACAGTCTTTCATAGTAAGCATGCACTGATTCTTTAATTTCCTGCGTGGTTCTGTCTATTTTTACCCAATCTGTTTCTTTAGGTGGAATCTTATTCTTCAAAAAGGTAATTACTTGATCGTACTTTCTCATCACTTCTGGTCCTGGCGCTCCTGTTTTAGCATCTCTTGGATATTCTACAGTTGGCCAATCAATAGTAATCTTACATTCTGTCCACAAATCAGCTGGCACTACTATATCAAACAATCCATCCAAGTCTATCCACAACACCTTTGAAACTTTAACAAATCTCTCCACTTGTCTGTACCATTCTACTGGCTTCTCTCTCAACTTGGGGAAATCATTTGTAAATGACAGTATATCCTGTCTAGTCCATGGAACATGCACATAACTACCTCCTGGAGTTTCTCTCATCGGGTACTCCCTTACAACTGGTTCCTTATCTGTCACTGCAAAAGCCAAAGATGCTTTATCTGTTACTTTCTCATTCTTTTTTATCCATCTACTTCTCCATCTATCCACATCACCCCATTTTCTCAGTAAAACAATTAATTCTTTTATTTGGGTCAATCTTCCTGATGTGTTCAGATTCTCTATATCTTTCTCACAAAAATCTACTCTGTATGGTTTCTGCAACGTTCTCACTTTTGCAAATTCTACTCCCAGTTCACTTGCTGTCTCTTCTAATTTGTCATGTAAATTTCTAGCTCTCCATGTAAGACTTTTGCACAAAAACATAATCTCATCATCCTGATAATTTTTTAATTTTTCTGTACCAATCGTTCCTAAAATCAATTCTTCCATGTCTATTTTTAACCTAATTACATCTAATGGTTTTACTTCTGTTTCTTTTGTTTTAAGCGTTTTCATCCATTCATTTAACTCATCTTGATTCGGACCTACAGGCGTACTATTTAATTCTATCCAATTGTTACTTCTTTCTGGTGTCCCTGATGCAGACTCCGTTACCATAGGTATTCTCCTGAACTCATTCTCATTTATCGTCAAATTAGTAGGTGGGCTTGGTATATAGGTACTAACCAAATGGTGTGCACCTTCATTGTTCAGTTCCATCCCTTCTCTTTTTCTTTGCAAATGTGAATTCATGGGAATCACTAAAGAACGTTCATCAATTTTCTGATTCTCAAAAATTGGCATTACTGGACCTATCGTTACTGGTACAGTTACAGCTTCCATATTCTTTGTCAATTCTCTTATTTTCTCAGTCAATTCTCTTGTGGTTTTTGCTAATTCAGTTGCATTGTCACTTTCTATCTCTTCATTTTGTGAAGTTTTTAATTGATCTTGTGACCTATTTATCTCATCTCTTCGTTCGGGAATTTTATTCCTCCCAGTTTCCATTAGTGGTGCATTAGGTGTCACCACCGCAGAAGTCTGTTGGTATGGAGGCGGGTTTCTGTTTAAAATATCTTCCAGCAATTCATCGTCCGTTTCACTACCACCATACCCATACTTTTCTATAACTACATGTTTCTTTTTCTCTGTACACTTTCTCTTTGCTTCTTCCTCTGCTGTAAAAGCTGGAAACAAACCTCCTGTCATATTAGCACATCTCCAACGCTTTATTCTGTCCTCATGATTTACTCCCCATAACCTTCCAGGCACAAACTCATGATTCTTTAATCCTCTGAATCTCTCTCGTTCATACATCTCATCTTCCCATTCAGTTAAAGCTTCAAACTGTGTCGGTCTAGGTCTAGGTTCTAACATTGCCATCTTCTCTCTCAAATTCCGTAGTACAGCTACATTAAATGAACCATTCTCAGGGAAAGCCAATGCTCCATCATTCTTGGTATATTTTGTCCAATTTTCTAACCATATGCATGTATGATATCCATATTTCAGCATCATGTGCGAAGCTGGTGATTTCGGCGGAGGAATTACTTGTCCCTCTATAGTCACTACCTTTTTGTCTTTCTTAAAGAAGTTCTTAACTTTCGACATCCACGACGTTTTCTCTCTACCATATTCATAATACGACATGATTCACAATCGCTTTCTCTCCTCAAACAATCCACAATTCAACACTGTTCTCTATGCAGCCAAGGACCCCCTCGCCGCCAAAGCCAAACTCCATGACGGAATGAAGGCCGTCGCCGATTGGATGAAGATCAGCCGACTAAAGCTGAACACGGACAAAACGGAGGTCCTCATCCTCGGCTCCAACCCCTCAGCCTGGGACGACTCCTGGTGGCCAACGACGCTGGGAGCAGCCCCGACACCCACCGACCACGCACGCAACCTGGGAGTCAACCTTGACTCAACGCTCTCCATGGCCAAGCAAGTCAACGCAGTCTCCTCCTCCTGCTTCAACACCCTCCGCATGCTTCGCAAGATCTACAGGTGGATCCCGACAGACACAAGAAGAACAGTCACCCAGGCCCTCGTCAGTAGCAGACTAGACTATGGGAACGCCTCTACGCGGGAGCCCCGGCCAAGCTCATCAAGCGACTGCAACGCATACAAAACGCCTCCGCACGACTGATCCTCGACGTACCACGCCACAGCCACATCACCCCCCACTTGAGGAACCTGCACTGGCTCCCCGTCGACAGGAGGATCACCTTCAAACTCCTCACCCACAAGGCACTCCACAAAACTGGCCCAGCCTACCTCAACAGACGACTCTTCTTCTACGTCCCCAACCGCCAGCTCCGCTCTGCCGACCTCTCCCTCGCCACCGTCCCCCGCATTCGAAGAACAACCACCGGCGGCAGATCCTTCTCACACCTCGCCGCCAAGACCTGGAACACCCTTCCACTAAGCCTACGAAAGACCCAAGACCTGCTGACCTTCAGGAGGCTACTCAAGACCTGGCTGTTCGACCAGTAGCAGCATCCCCCCCCCTTCCCTCTCCCCAGCGCCTTGAGACCCTCGCGGGTAAGTAGTGCGCTCTACAAATTCTGTGATTGATTGATTGATTGCATTATTCCAACCAATACTAGCGCGATTCACACCAACACTCCAAACACAGCAGTTTCTGTCTACAGCGCACTGTCCAATCCCAGCGCGGCTTTTGTCTACGTCAGTTCTGCTCTTGACCCCTCCTTTACAAAATTTATCGGCAATTTCTTTTTCAACAATTCTTTGTTAGTTACAACATTTAAAACACATTTCCATTGTCTGATTCACTAAACAAAAGAGATAGTTTTGTCCATTTACACAAGAATTCTGTATTTTCCAGTAGGCAGCGCTTACCTCTACCCTACCACAGAATTTTCCCGTTTTGCCAAAAAAGTAGCACTTCCCTCTACCTTACCCTTCTTTCAAGCAAGCGGTAAACCCGTTTCTCTGGGGATAAAACACCTGTGGAGACTATACTGCTCCTGAGAATTAAGGCCAGAGTTTCACAAGAAAACCGATCACTATTTCACTTACACACCTTTTATGCGGAAAATGTCCCTATCATAACACAACCTGTGTTATTACCAATATGAACTCAGACAATGCACTATTCCATATGACTTCTCTTGCCACACGTGTTCCACTTCCTACTTCCCGGAAGCGTGAAAACTTACATATAACATAACGCGACTCAACATAAAGTGTTAGACATGAACTTATCAATAATCAATAATCACTAATCAATAATCAATAATCACCAAACTAATCTATAGTAACCATAACTCTGCTACCAAGAAATCTGATCCAGCGCTAACAATAAAAATACTTCTCCTATATAACTCGGTCATCCAGGTACAACTATCTCTCCAATACACAGACTTTATCCATATGACGGTGGGGCCCATTGACACCGCATATACATTCACTTACTCATTTATTCCCTGGATTACCTCCGTCCTTAACCTAGGAGAAAAACAGTAAAACGATTCGCTGGAAGGAGACGGGATACCTCTTTTTAACACGACATAATGTTTCTCATTGCTTTTAAGGAATTCCGCTCATTGGTCGATGGACCAACTAGTAGGAATCAGTTGATGGCGATTAAGACCAGCTCAATCACAATAAAAACTCTTTAACATTTTACCTTAACTATTGAGCTAAAGAATCACTGAGTCATTTGTTTAAAGATAATAAAGTTTATATAAAGTTTTTAGAAACGATGCATAAGTTTAAGTTTATCACTCAGATTATTACATTTATCATTATTATAAGAATACATTGAAATTACAATGCATACCTATTGGATGGAAGATAAAGTTTGTCACAGCAAGAACTTCAAAAAGATCTATCTATCTGTCTTGGAAAAATCTAATAACTCTAAATGAAACATCTATCATGAATGTAGTCTGTTCATTGAAGAGCATCAGATCATGATGGCGTTCATTACGGAGGCCTGGACGGATAACACTTCAGGTCCTGACATTGTGAAGGCCTTGCCTGTAAATTTTGCTTGCCATACGCTGGACCGACCCTTAAGAAAAGGGGAGGGCTAGCCGTTATTTATCATAACAGTCTGGATCCCTCCTTTTCTATAGCCTCTAATCAAGCATGTGAAGCTCTGTCTATTTGTGTCCGACTCACCCCTCATATTACCTTTAAAGCACTGTTGATCTATCGTCCTCCAGGTTATAGAGGCGCGTTCCTGGATTCGCTCAGCGCTTTGCTGGAGGAGGGACTGTGCTCAAACTCCTTCACCATCATGGGAGATTTTAATTTTCATCTGGAGGATGTATTAGATCCGGATAATAAAAGACTTATGGATCTTATGCACGGAGGGGGGCTAGATCAAAGGGTGGTTGGACCATCTCATATAGCAGGGCATACCCTGGATGGCATTTTTTCTAATAACTCCAGTTTGGACATATTGGATATTCTGCCGCTTCCGTGGACAGATCATGCAGCTATTATTTTCACACTTTCACAAGTGCCTCAGATCAAGGCCGATTCCAAGCTAAGGGAAATAATTGCCATCCGGGCATGGAAAAATATAGATGGGACTGAGATGGGTAACTTTCTAACCTTAAATACCCCTAGCATTTCAGCAAATGTAGATAAAGCAGAGGAGAGTTACTCAAGGTGGATTGAGAGGGCTTGTGATAAATTTGCGCCAGTTAAATTTTTTACTCCAAGGCGGGCCCAGCACTTCCCTCTACCTTACCCTTCTTTCAAGCAAGCGGTAAACCCGTTTCTCTGGGGATAAAACACCTGTGGAGACTATACTGCTCCTGAGAATTAAGGCCAGAGTTTCACAAGAAAACCGATCACTATTTCACTTACACACCTTTTATGCGGAAAATGTCCCTATCATAACACAACCTGTGTTATTACCAATATGAACTCAGACAATGCACTATTCCATATGACTTCTCTTGCCACACGTGTTCCACTTCCTACTTCCCGGAAGCGTGAAAACTTACATATAACATAACGCGACTCAACATAAAGTTTTAGACATGAACTTATCAATAATCAATAATCACCAAACTAATCTATAGTAACCATAACTCTGCTACCAAGAAATCTGATGCAGCGCTAACAATAAAAATACTTCTCCTATATAACTCGGTCATCCAGGTACAACTATCTCTCCAATACACAGACTTTATCCATATGACGGTGGGGCCCATTGACACCGCATATACATTCACTTACTCATTTATTCCCTGGATTACCTCCGTCCTTAACCTAGGAGAAAAAACAGTAAAACGATTCGCTGGAAGGAGACGGGATACCTCTTTTTAACACGACATAATGTTTCTCATTGCTTTTAAGGTATTCCGCTCATTGGTCGATGGACCAACTAGTAGGAATCAGTTGATGGCGATTAAGACCAGCTCAATCACAATAAAAACTCTTTAACATTTTACCTTAATTATTGAGCTAAAGAATCACTGAGTCATTTGTTTAAAGATAATAAAGTTTATATAAAGTTTTTAGAAACGATGCATAAGTTTAAGTTTATCACTCAGATTATTACATTTATCATTATTATAAGAATAAATTGAAATTACAACGCATACCTATTGGATGGAAGATAAAGTTTGTCACAGCAAGAACTTCAAAAAGATCTATCTATCTGTCTTGGAAAAATCTAATAACTCTAAATGAAAAATCTATCATGAATGTAGTCTGTTCATTGAAGAGCATCAGATCATGATGGCGTTCATTACGGAGGCCTGGACGGATAACACTTCAGGTCCTGACATTGTGAAGGCCTTGCCTGTAAATTTTGCTTGCCATACGCTGGACCGACCCTTAAGAAAAGGGGGAGGGCTAGCCGTTATTTATCATAACAGTCTGGATCCCTCCTTTTCTATAGCCTCTAATCAAGCATGTGAAGCTCTGTCTATTTGTGTCCGACTCACCCCTCATAATACCTTTAAAGCACTGTTGATCTATCGTCCTCCAGGTTATAGAGGCGCGTTCCTGGATTCGCTCAGCGCTTTGCTGGAGGAGGGACTGTGCTCAAACTCCTTCACCATCATGGGAGATTTTAATTTTCATCTGGAGGATGTATTAGATCCGGATAATAAAAGACTTATGGATCTAATGCACGGAGGGGGGCTAGATCAAAGGGTGGTTGGACCATCTCATATAGCAGGGCATACCCTGGATGGCATTTTTTCTAATAACTCCAGTTTGGACATATTGGATATTCTGCCGCTTCCGTGGACAGATCATGCAGCTATTATTTTCACACTTTCACAAGTGCCTCAGATCAAGGCCGATTCCAAGCTAAGGGAAAGAATTGCCATCCGGGCATGGAAAAATATAGATGGGACTGAGATGGGTAACTTTCTAACCTTAAATACCCCCAGCATTTCAGCAAATGTAGATAAAGCAGAGGAGAGTTACTCAAGGTGGATTGAGAGGGCTTAGTGATAAATTTGCGCCAGTTAAATTTTTTACTCCAAGGCGGGCCCAGCCCTCTGCCCCTTGGTTTACTGACACTCTGCAAAAATACAAAACTGACTGCAAGAGGCTTGAGAGGGTATGGAGGAATGGGTATAGTCCCAATAACAAAGATAAGTACATAGAAAGCCTCACAATCTATAAGAAATTAATTATAGAATCCAAAAAGCTTACTTCGCCGAGCAGATAAAGAAGGCCAACTCTTCCTCCAGAGAATTGTTCAGGACCATCACTAAGCTTACGATCCCTACCAAACCCGCTTCACACAGTAGTCCGGTACTGTGCGAATCTTTAGCCTCCTTCTTTCGGAACAAGGTGGAAGGGATTTTCTCCTCCTTCTCCAAAGATCAGGGAGAGGTAGGGGAAGCAACAATTAGCCTCAATTTGAGGGTGAGGTTGGCATCGGATAAACTAGAGAGTTTCAGTCCATTACAGATTGAGGAGGTTATAAGCCTTCTTCTGGCTGCCCGGTCAGGCTCGCCCAACGATCCCTGCCCAGTGGCGGTACTAAAAAAATGTCCCGAGGTCATTGCGATGACACTTACCCCAGTGTTCAATACCATCATTGACTCGGGTAACTACCCTAGGAGGTGGAAGTTTGCCTCTATCCTGCCCTTAATAAAAAAACCCAGTCTGGATAAAAACGATCCTAATAGCTACTGACCCATTTCCCGTCTCCCGCTTCCGGCCAAGTTGGTGGAGAAGGCCATAAACAGGCAACTAAGCTCTTTTTTTCAAAGAACTAAGGCACTCGACCCGACGCAGTTCGGGTTTCATGCAGGACACAGCACAGAACTGGCCTTGGTTAAGGCCACTGAGGAGGTGAGAGTGCCGGTGGACCAGGGAGGGGTGGCTGTTTTGATTCTGTTAGATCTATCGGCGGCCTTCGACACGGTCCATCATGGGGTGCTGATGGACAGGTTGTCGGGGGCGGGGGTAGAAGGCACTGCCTGGAGCCTCCTGAAGTCCTTTTTAGCCGACAGAGTCCAGACAGTTGACCTGGAGCCTGATAAATCTAAGCCTTTTGCCCTCCCGTGTGGGGTACCGCAGGGATCATCTCTGAGCCCTACGCTTTTTAACATTTATGTTAGCCCACTGGCGGCTCTGATAAGATCTTTTGGCCTGCAACTCACTTCCTATGCAGATGACACACAAATTGTGTTATCCATACAGCGAGGGTCTCAAGTGGATATGGCCGCGAGGTGCCATGATTGCCTGAAAGATATTGCGGGCTGGATGGCCTCGAATTGACTTAAATTGAATGCAGGGAAGACCGAGGTGATGATATTTGGGAACAATCCTAACATCTGGACTCCGGATATGTGGCCTGATGCGCTGGGGATGCCCCCAGTCCCCACGTGCACGGCAAGGAATTTGGGCGTGATCATGGACCAGAAACTTGATTTTGGGGATCAGGTTAGTAGAGTGGTTTCGACATGCTTCCATATCCTTAGGATATTGAGGAAAATTAAATTTTCTCTTCCAGCCGATGGTTTCAGGTTAGCAGTCTCAGCCCTTATTTTGTCGCGCTTGGACTACTGTAACAGTCTGTATCTGAATCTGAAAAAAAAACATCTGCACAGATTACAGTTGGTTCAAAACGCGGCGGCGAGACTGCTGACAGGCATCCCAAGGTTTGCTTCAGTTCGAGAGGGACTCCGGCTACTGCACTGGCTGCCGGTATCAAGACGAGCTCAATTTAAGGCTTTGTGCCTCGTTTTCAAAGCATTGAAGGGCAGTGGCCCAGAGTTCTTGAGTCGGTGCTTCAATTGGTATGTGCCAGGGAGAGCGTTGCGCTCGTCCGAAGGCAGACTAGTTGCGGTACCCCGAATAAAAAGGCTAGTTGGGGAGGACATAGCTTTTCTTACTGTGCAGCGAAGGCCTGGAACAGCTTGCCGGTGCATATCAGGAAGGCCGAGGAGCTCCTCTCTTTTAGAAAGGGGCTGAAGACTTGGTTATTTAGGGATTAGGCCCCCGTGCTCCAGGGACTCAGTGTGCAGCGCCAGGACACCCTTGGGTAAAAGTGCGCTTTATAAGCTCATAATAATAATAATAAAAGGTTCTTAAAAAGCAGCATCTTATACCTAAGGAAAATAGCAGCAGCAGCTTCGATCATCCGTAGCAGCAGCTCAGCACCCGCAACTCATCTATCAGCAATTTCAGCTCTCTCTTCTCCTAACAGTACGCTCGCTCATCATCATCATCAAGAAAATAATACTACTAATAATACCAACCCCTCCCGGAGTAGGTCTTCTTATACCCTAATTCTCGCTTACTAAATAAAATGTTGCCTCTTTATGGCGTGATTCTCTCTCATTGGTTCATTCAAGTCCATATACATTTTTATCAAACTTCCTTGTCTTAACCAGTTCTTTGTGGAATGTCCATGCTTGCATCGTTTCCCACAGTTCATGACATTACTCACCAGTTTCGATCAGTCCAATTTGTATCATTTTCTGATACTTTTTAGATTCAATAGTTCCGTTTGTCCATTTATTCATTTTGACTTCTCACGCTTCTTGCTGATCATCTTGGCACACATTTGCTCAGTAAGGTCACAATAGCCTTGACCATACTTCCATCCTAGGCTCTCAGCACGAACACGTGGTCATTCTTTTTCACAGCCTTTCTCCTTTTTCCACACGGCTTCTTGCACATGCGTACTCTAGCTCATGGCGGCCATTTTATATCGCTGCTCAACAGGCCTAAGCGCACTATTTTCAAAGATAAAAAATATTGTTAAAATAAAGAATATAAACACTTTCGTTTCCCTCCCGTCTTTCTACGTACCCCAATTAGGTATTACCTAGCAAAAAGCAACATATAAAGCCGTCCCTTACTTACCATCGCTTTATTTTGCCATCACACGTTTTATTTTCAAAGCACAAATCATGCGTTTATTATTTTATTAGTACGCAAATATTAGATTATGTTAGTCACGTCAACATTTATAAGTAGATTTATTTGCACATAAAATAGCGTGTTACCTTTAACCCTTCACATGTAACATACATTGTTGGTTATTTACTTAAACGAACATGTTTATTAATTAATTTACGTAGATTATTAGGAGGTTAAAATGTTTTCATTTATCCTGCTCCATCACTACCTAACTGAGAGTCTGGTTCAGAAGGGGTGCTTGGCCCAGTTGAGCAGGACCCATAGTAGGTCGGGCTATAGGGAGTAAAAGGCCCCAGCCACCACGGGTAGGCCCAGTAACTCCTGCTTGCCCCGTGGCCCACTGAAAAGGGCTCTGACATGTTTTTAAATTCAATTTAAAGGAGGGAATGAGAGGAAGAAGAGTTTTGAAAGGAAAGAGGGTGGATTGTGCAAGGAAGTTGAGACCGGTTTGAGTAAGATGGCGTAATGATTCTTTGTTAGGAAAGGCTGCAGATTTACAGCTTTCCGGATACCGGACACATGCAGGGACAGCTGCAAACTCACTTTTGCGGGAGCTGGATTGAGTTGCATTGTCAGAGCTGCTTGTAATGGTCCTATACTGACATGGCAGAGAAAGGGGTACGGATCATTATTTATGTACATTCGGAGAGCAGCTTGTAAGTGCCCTGTTCAAGGAACAGCAGGTTGATGATGCTGCAGTTCAGGAATGAGAAGCATTAAGTGGGCTACTTGTAAAGGACCAGGGGCCAGATAAACAAAGCTTTTTTTCGTTCGCAAATGTCCTGATTCACAGAATCGGTCTGCTTGCGCACAAAAAAGGCATTTTTCCATGAACGAAGTGATTGTTTGTAAAAACTTTTTTAAGAGAAGGCAGTGGTCCCAAATAACACTGCCTACTCTTAAAAAATGTAAAGAAAACTTTTCATTTTTCTTTTTGAAACGCATCCCATTTTAATGAAAACAGGCTGCATTTAAAAAAATAAACATTGCTTTGTAAAAGCAATCACAGACTTGGTGGTATGCTGACCCCAGCAGGCCACCATTCCTGTGATTTTTGCATTTCCCAAGGGGTCGCTAACCGAGACCTACCTCATGAATGTTTATGAGGCAGGTCTTTTTGCGACCCACTGGGAATCGCAAAATGTTTTAAACACACATTTGTACATGGATATTTACAATTACCAAATAAAGAATTGCAAAAATTCGCTATTTGGTAATTGCCATCACTTACTTTGTACATCTGGCCCCTGGTGACTAGATGTATGAAACACAGGTTGCATAATACTGGTTGCAAATTGTGACTAGTATTTTTGCAACCAGTGTGTAATTGTGTGAGCCAACCTGTGAACTAATAGGTTGATTCACAAATTTCTGAATCGTAGTGGGTCACAATCCGATCTAACTCATCAATATTCATGAGGTAGGTCATACATTTCAACTCCCTATGACTGGTGCCCATCACAGGGTCAGCAGACCACCATGCCTGTGATCACATTTATATAAAGTATTTTCTTTGTAAATGTAGCTTGTTTTTCTCAAAGGAAATTGTTCTGCAATTAAGAAAAAGTTAATCTTTTTATAAAAGGTTTATTGAAGGTTTGCCCACTCCCAAACAGGACACTTTTCCCTTTGCGTACGGGTTACTAAACTCCTTGAAAGAGTCTATAATCCATCAGTGGTTTGCGATCACAATTACAGTCACAAATCATTGATACATAGCCTTCAGAATCACAATTTGGAATGGATGCCTTAAACAGGCCTCTTCAAAATTGCTATTCATCACACATTTTTAAACCCATTTTGCAATTCAGAGTTCTGGGGAAGAACAATGTATCTGTTTTGTTTCTGTTCTGCTCAAATCTGTTATAGTGTATCCAAGAATTCTCTGAGGTCAAGCACGTCTGAAAATTAGTCATAATTCAGCCATATCCACAGGAGGAAATGGATGCCTTTGACATATGTAAAAAAGCAAAGCCATGATATTGGGTCAAACCAGCAAGAGGAGATGGATATCTCAAAATAGAAAAGATGGGATAGAGATGAGATCTTTATTGTGGACTTAAAAACTAAGGGCCTCATTACGATGAGGCTCGGAAAGCCTCCGAACGCATCAGAGGCTTTCCGAGTCTCATTGCGGTTTCAAAACCGACAGCCTCATTACAATGGAGGCTGTAGGTTTTGAAACCGGCCGGACATTCCGGCTGGCTTCCAACGGGCTCAAGGAGCCCGTCTGTCAGTCAGAACCGGCACATAATCCCTATGGGCAGCGTTTTACGCCGTCCGGATTTAACATGTCGGTTTCCGGCAGGCTTTCCATGCCGGGCTTTCCGACCTGGAAACCCTGTCGGAAAGCGACTTTGGGGGCCCCTAGCAGGGCCCTCTTCAGCTGGCGGCCTCAGTGAGGGGCTTGCCACGTGGTGCAGGGATGAACACAAGCTCCCTTTTCTGTATGGGAGCTTGTGCTGCACTGGTTTCCGACCGCAGCACAAGCTCCCATTCAGAAAAGGGAGCTTGCATCAAAATTCAGCAGTCGGGACTGCCGACCGGAGGTCGGTCGGACACCTATCCACAACGGTGTCGGGCAGACTTCGAAAATAAGGCCCTTAGTGTTGGGTTGGCATGGGTTGTGGAATGTTGGGGTTTGGGAGGGTGGTTGGGAACGGGACTTCAGGGATAGCAGGGGGGAGATTTACTGGTGGCGTACTTATGGAAATACTTGAAGAATAAACTTCCTTCTTGCCTTTGAAGTATGGCACGCCTCTTTTCTCTTAGCTTTTGGTATCCCCTGCATTTGCGAGATGTGAACTACAATATTATGCATCCATCCTGATAGTTTTAGAACTTCTCATTGAGGTAGCACTGACACCAACACTGTAAAAAAATATCAGGAATTTCCAAAAACATGCTCTAGAGGACGGGAGGCATCTTGCTAGCTTGACCCAAGAGAGATGCATCCTCACTGACTCAACTTCCCGCCCTGATCTCTCCGACCAGAAGTTGAAAGCTACAGTGGAAGCACCCTGTCATTGTACCCAACCTAGGCACTTATTAGGAGTTGGCTGATTTTAGGGGCAGGGATACTGGAGACCTGGAATCTATAATTCTAGCCACCATACCTGCCCATATATTCACCCATATCATGTTTTTGTCCCCTGCATGGGGACTAACGATTTGACCTTAGAATTATTGGGCCCTTTTCTGGTTCTTTGCCCCAGTTTCAAACCCACTGGCATGTACTGCCTGCACTGTCTTTGGTGGTATTGTGGGTTAGAGGGTGGAGGCACGGGTCAAGGAGGGCGTCCTGATGGAGGGGAGGCTGTTGCCTGTCTTGCCAGAGCATTGTTTTCTTTCCCATTCGTATTGGAGCGGGTAGGTGGGGTCCAGATTGTGTCTCTGCCTGTAACCCTTGCTACTCTCCAGGTGCTGGTTTTACAAGTACAGAACTGCTCCCACAAAACCGGGTCCAAAGTTTTTGGGTGTGGCAATTTTAGGTCCAGAGACAATGGATTCCTCATTGAATGACGGAGTTTAGTGGTCCTATTGAAGTCCTTGGTAGTTATATCTATCAGGGGTCTGCCAACTGCATGTAGAAAAGTCTTATTTTTTTCACATTTTTTGCATTTCCTTTAGCATCAGTTTCAATTATTTGTTTTGTGCTTTGCAATAGAGTTATTATTATTATTTTTTTAAATCGTAGATTCCTTCATCTGATTTTCTTCATTTTTGTGACTTTTTGCATTAACATTTTGTCTTTTTTGAGCTATCTAGGTTAGGAAATTTAGAGTTGTCTATTTTGTAGTTTGTTAATTGTTGCTGTTTGGATAGCTGCTGCACACATGCTGCATGGTACTTCCTTCAGGAAGGCCAGTGAATCCTCCAAGAAACCTGTAGGCCTGGGCAGAATTCTGTGGGGTTACAAAAAATGTAGGGGTAGGCGATATATTCCGCTCCCGAAGCGGAACTGGCGGAATTTTGACCACTCCGCGTTACACTTGTAACGTGGAGTTCCGGCCGAATTCCACTAACTGTGGTGTGGTGTACTTTTATCTAACGCGCAGCTCACGATCAGTAAATTGGCTAGCGAATATGAGATTTGGCTTTCCCTAGAGAGGTTTTCAGTCGCTAGGAGGGCACCCAGCGAGATTTCTCCAACGCGGGCGGTTGCGACCACTCGCAGTCAGAAAGTTGCTGATCAAGTAGAAAATCAACTCGAATGGCAGCAAAATCAACTCAAGAAGCTGCGCCCTCTGGTTGTGGCCTGGTGTGCAAAATAAAGATGGACTGGGATGCCGCCTGAGTGATTACAAGGGGCAGAGATTAATTCGAGCATTCCATCCATCACAATTTTGTTTACTTATTGTAGCGCCCTCTGGTGTGCCATGTGATTCAGTTCATGTTGATTTTTCAGCACTGAATGACCTCCCAGTGTTACATTTCATATAGGTACCCCGATATAGGTCTAGGTATCATCATAACCCTTCACCTACATTCTCTCCAATACTACATACATAACGGATTTGGAGGACTGACCTTTTACCCAGTTACAATACTACACATAAGTACGTAGGGTTTTTCCCTGGACACTGGCCTCATAAATTATGCATGAGGATTCTTAGTTTCCTGGAATCACAGCAGGACCATCATCTCCTGCATAATAACTGTGTATAAAGTTCATTCCCGACGTCATCCTAAGTCCGACACTGGCACAGCAAGGTAGAACTCCTGGGGATACCTTAGGGTATATAAACACCACATCTTGCTCAGATAGGGAGAGGAGATCACGACTTCCATGCCGACACACTGACGCGAGACGCTGAGGTTCCTGCATGCAGATACTCCAGCTCGCAGTGGTCTGCCATCCCTCGCGGGGTGTTCAGCTCGAGACCAGAACAAGGTCCCGCAGGCTAACATCAGGTAATGGGGTTGGCTTTATCCTAGAGGGATTCTTGGCTTTACACCTACTCACATGCTAGGTACACTTAGGTACATCTAGTTAGGGTGATTCGTAGGAGTACGCATTTTATTGCCATGTATTTTATGTACTCGCCTATATTTATGATTTTAGCAAAATGGTAGAAACCTACCATCTGTTTACTTTCTTAGTGCTGCTACTCATTTATATATTCTACGGTCTACTGGTGATTTCAGTGCACTTATTTTACGCTAGAATAACGACTGTTCAATAAATACTTATTGAAAACGTCCCAACCGTTTATTCTGTGTATCTCTCTGAGAACAAGTGAGCACGAGAGGCTGAGCGAAAAGTAAGTTACTGTTTCCACGGTCCTGCGGGATCAGGGTTGTCATGTTCGATAGTTGCCAAGAACTATTCTCTCCTTGGTAAGAGGAGGGTATAGTGGCATTGCGAGCAAGCTGGTACACAGGCCAACATACCCGGTGGGGGTGTCTGGAATCAGTCTGGACACCAGTCCCGCAGTGTATGTTGTCTAAATGCGCAGATCCTATATAGGTCTTATAGGAACTACACAGCATGGCGCCCAAAGTTGGTATTGGCACTTATTTAACAGTCAAATCTGAGTAGTTCAGTCGTGCTATTCTCAGAGACCCATACTCACATTTCCCCAGAGACGTCAGGAGTGGGAGGGAACAAATCCGCCGCAGCTGAGTAGGAAAATTCCTATGTATTGGCTGTTGGTTTAATCAAGCTTGAAGGATACAGTGTTCCTAATTGTGCATAACACCTTATCTCAGTTCCCTTGAAACGCTCTCCTTTCTAACGTAATGACTGAACAGAAAGACGTAGATGAAGGAAATGCACTAAACATCTCAGCCGAAGAAGAAGACGATGCAGATGCAATATACATTGCAGATAATGTTAGAAATGCTGTCACCCTAAAACTAGTAGCATATGGTGTTACAATTAGGGGTGGGCAAGTGACTTTCGTGATTGAGGCACACGAATCATATAGAACAGAGGTATTCTATTCATGCATTAAATTCCCGCAGGCAAATGCACAAATCAAAACATTTCACTACTATGTAGAAGATGATATACCAAATGAGTATAGTCCATATGAGGACATTGAAATTCCACTCACTTACGAAGAACACCTCTACTGGTTTAAAGGCGCCCTCTCCCATTTTAGAAATAGAGTAAGACTCGGTCCGCTCGGAAGAGATGGAGCAACATGGCCGGTTTTAGCGGCATACACACCACATCCTGACATTGACACAATGCCAGGAGGAGACTTACTTGTACAGCATAAAGAATTAATAAGACTTTACAGAAATATGACACAGTATGTGTTGGGAACAATCACACTTCAGCCCGCACCGGCTACACAACCATGACGAGTCCAAACTCCTACAACAAAAATTACACCACAGACACTGCACGCAGTGATGGGTAAAATGCCCACTAAACGTGAACAAATGCCCTTCTGGATAGCACAAAAAATAACACAGCTGGAGGCAGTGTTTCCACACACTGGTCCTAAGGAAAAGCATAGAATACTTACTATTTGCTTGCCAATGGGGATAGCTCCCTCTATAGAGGATTGTACCTCTTGGGGCACAGTCTTTGCTGCAATATATACCAGGACTCATGGTATCCTTCTTTAGCGGTATTACCAGATGTATTAAGACAAATACAGAACCAGTATGGAGCAGATCCTGCTCTAAACTTGGGGATGAAGTTGTTAAATAACTTTGCCCAGGTATCTGCAATAATATTGGCGAATATTAAAGGGGAAGCAGCATCAGTGGCAATACGCCAACGCCTGAGAGAGTTCACTCCATTACAACAGGAGACAGAACTACCTAAAATAATTGAAACTGCTGATGCAGAGTTAGATAGAGACAGTCTGGGAGCTAGACCTGTAAAACCCCAACTAATGGGGAGTTCAGATAAGAACAGGCAAAGCAAACACCAGTTTCTTCAAAGAAGAAATGGGACTATAATAAACAACAAAAGAACAGATCTCACTCCAGGGGAAGGTCTCCTCAGCAGGAGCCCCCAGAAAGGAGATATAATCTTAGAAATAGAGATAACATTAAAAAACCTGACAGGTATCAGGATACTGATACTCGTTCCTCTCGTTCCTTTCATGGTTCATCAAAAAACTCTGAGAGGGAAGGACGGTCAGAACAAAGACAAGAAGAGCGTACAAAGTCCAGAGACAAGCAACGCATTTCAGACTACGCGTCAAAGAAAGAAGAAAAACCTAAAGCAAAGCCTCAATTTAAAAAGAAGAAGGTAGCAGGTCTCAAAATTAGGCATGCCTAGAATTCTGAGGACTCAGCTACTGAATGGGGAATGGGCTCTGACGATGCTAGACAGCGCGGCAGAGGTAACAATAGCTCGCCGGAACCTGATGGAATTTCTGGTGACAGCGGAGTTGAGTGAGTATATCACGGTGGAAACGCCTGATACTAGGGTGAGTGTCCCACTCAAGTTACATGAAATAACACTCCAAATGGAGAGGGACAAGCCGAGACAAGTTAAGGGTCTCTTTTGGGAGAACCTGACTTCGGGCTATGACATCCTATTAGCAGAAAGAGATTGGCCGCCTACTATTGTTATAGAATGCCCAAAGGGGGAACCTGTAACTTTTCCAGCTTTCTCCGACCTAGTCCCCGCACACCTAAGACATACATATGCACAGGAGTGGGCAGTAGCCCTTGCTCCAGCATTATACCGCAACCACGTAGGGTGGGATGAAGCATCACCCCACCACGTAATTCCAATAAAAACAAACCCAACTCCACAAAGACAGTATCCCATAAAACAGGAAGCTAAAAAACAGGTCAGGGAGATCTTAGATCAACTTGAATACCAAGGTGTAATTGAATCATGCACCTCATCAATGAATAATCCTTTGTTTCCCGTAATGAAACCAGACAATTCATATCGTCTAGTTTTAGACTATAGACACCTGAACTCATGTGCAAAGACATTTGCAGTTCAGAATGCACATAGTGCCGCATTAATGAATAACATTGTGCGGAAAAAATACAAAACAACATTAGATATTTCAAATGGATTTTTCTGCCAAAACATAGCGCCTGAAAGCAGATATTTGACAGCCTTCTCAGCGCTAGGGTCCCAGCGTCAATTTTGTCGACTCCCCCAAGGGTATGAGAATAGCCCGGGGTTATTCTCAAGGAGGGTAACAGAGTTACTACAGTATTTGGATGAAGAAGCATTATCCTATGTAGATGATATTTATCTGACGGATGATGACTTAGAGGAACACTTGACCAGGGTGAGCACCATAATTTTGGGTTTCGCCTCTGAGGGCTACAAATTTAATTTAAAAAATCAAAAATAGCCCACCTCAATGTCCTATTTTTGGGATATGAGCTTTCAAGTGAAGGCAAAGCCTGGCAGCCCACTTTTAGAAAAGTGCGCACTGCTACAACCTCCAAAATCATTAAAAGATTTACAGTCCATACTGGGATTTTTGTATTTTGGCAGAACATACATTTTGGATTACGCAGAGAGAGTAAAACCTTTCTACGACCAAATAAGACCTGACTTTTCAGTTAGACAATGGACACAGGAACACACGAATATCCTTCGTTCCCTACAAGCTGATATGATATCATCAAAACACTTACAGACACGCGTAAACGGACGAAACCTGGTGATCCGCGTAGTCGCAGGTCAATCTGGGTACACTTACTTAAGCTTTAATGAAGGTGAAACAGTACCAATTGCATATAAATCGCATTTGTACACTAACGCGGAAATGCGTTTTGCTCCTACAGAAAAAATTCTGACAGCAGTGCAGACTGCTGTAGTGAGAGAAAGAGTACTAGCTCAAGGGAAACGAATAATTGTCGTGACCCCGGTACCGGCCTTAGAGGATGCCACAAAGGCAAGCGTCCCAAATGCAAAAGCATTACATCCAAGATGGATACAATGGGCTAATTCTCTCACTGCAACAGATGTAGAATACAGATATGACCCAAATCTTAAAACACAAGCATTCCTGCAATACGAACAAGAATATCCTCTACCAAATGAAATTATGCCTCTAGATCGGTATGAATACATTATTTACACCGATGGATCTGCTCAACCGGCCATAGGGAGTAAGCAACAATACAGTGCAACATGCGCTATTGTAAAAGGTAGGATGCAGGACGGCAAGTTTCGTCCAAGCTGTACGAAAACACAGTCTCTCGGAGACTGCACGGCTCAGTTGGCAGAATTAAAAGCACTACTACTGGCACCTATAAATACGGATCCAGAACTCCCCACACTGATAGTGTGTGATTCCTTTTACTGTGTCCAGTCATACAACGAATATCTCCACTATTGGGGACAAAATGGGTTCAAAGATTCAAAAGGTGGCACAATTAAACATAGGAAACTATGGGAACAGGTAGCAGAGTTGAAGAACGAACTACCAAGGGCTCACGTGATACACACACTGAGTCATCAACGTGATGGCGTTCACGTTGAAGGGAATTCATTGGCTGATGAAGCCGCGAAGGGGGCAGTACGCACTGCGTCCGTAGCTGCAATCACCCATTCAAAAACGAGGGTAGACGGTAGCACAATGGTAGCTGTGATTGCTTCACACCACAACAGCAACGCACTACCTAAAGGTTTTCCACTCAAGTACTCCTACAAGTTAGATGCAAACAACGTTCCATTTGCTCAGATTCCTGGAGTGGGGTTATGGAGTAATACCAAACATGGATCGCAGGTTAGGTTTAATCTTGGCTGCACACGAGGGTCTGGGTTCTGCGCACGCAGGAGTTACGGCGACAGTTTCTTTATTGAAACAACGCTATTGGTGGCCAGGGTTAACAAAGCAGACCAAAGACTTCGTCTTAAAGTGCGATATCTGTCAACAGATAAAAGGGTCCACCGTAGCTCGCCCAGCACAGACACCATAGTTCATATCAGACAGACCGCTCGCGTGCATTTACCTGGACCACTGCGGCCCCTTACAATATGACGGGGCTTACAAGTATATCATGGTATATCATGGTTGCAGTGGATTCCTGCTCAAGATTCTTATGGGTATGGCCTCAGCGCTTGGCTGACGCCCGAACTGTTATAAAAGATTTGCAAGTCTTCATAGGGACATACGCAGTTGGCACATTACATTCTGACCGTGGCCCCGCGTTCAGCTCTAGGGCTTACAAGGAAGCCATGGAAAGTTTGGGTGTAGCATTGCGGTACTCCTCTCTGTACCATCCCGAGGCAAATTTGGTTGTGGAGAGGAAAAACCGGGACTTAAAGCAATCTTTAACAGCTAGGGTATTAGGCTCGGGTGGTAGCTGGGTCAATCACCTATTTGGGGTCCAGCGGGCCCTTAATAACCAGCCAAGAAGCTCTCTGGGAGGTGCAACTACTTACGAGGTCCTGTTTGGGACAAGAATGTGGGTACCTGATCTCGATTGTGAAGGCACAGTGGCAGATGAAAAACTGTTTGACATCAATAAACGTTTGGCTGTTTTACAGGATCTGAATGAATTCAGAGCCTCCTTAGGTAACGTCGAGACAAAGAAAAGCGCCACTGGGGAAGTCAAGTCAGCCACGGCAAGACCTGCCTGGATCCCTAAAGTTGGGGATCTGGTCAGAGAAAAGATTGTGGACAAGAAAGAATTCGGGTCATCCTATCGAAAGCCTGTACCTGTCCTGGCCATTGAAGGATCAAGAACTGTACTTCTACCGCCTCTTGCCGGAAAAGAAAAGAGATTCGTCTCAATCGATCTGATCAAATCACACTATGTGGCCGATACTAAATAGTAGGCCTTGTGGGCTCTTGAGTAGCCAACGTCCTCCTCTTGCTACAATACAGGAAGTACAAACAGAAAGACTCATAACATTTGAAGAGTCACCTTTACAAAGCAACGGAATCAATAACAATGCAATGGAACTAGTTCCCCTTGACACAAACTCTCAAAATCAAAGTGAAAGACAAATTTCAATTCAACCTAATAAGGAGATTTACGTCAACATGCCTCTTCAAGAGCAATCCACAAGTTCAACAAAACCTGCTGACCTACCAAAGATAGATAGGACTGCATCTGGCTATTTCATCGACTTCGATACCTTTTCATTGGATCCAAGTGAACCTGAAACGACACCAGCCCAAATTTCTCGCAAACAACGGATCAAAGACTTTTTAAACTTTCTTAGAAATGCTTATTTAGTATCTCCTTGGCTAGAACTTTTGATAATCACCGGTATTTTCTTTTTTCTTTTCTGGTTAGGATTAGTAATAACTTTTGATGCAGCGCGTACAATGAAAACTATTCTCCTCCCAGGTTACTTATAGGTCATCCAGGGGTAAACTATATTTCTCATATCCTCATGACGATGGGGCCCATAAACATCGCCTAACACACACACACACACCTGGATTTCCTTTTACACCTGTATGAAATTCTGTACTCCTAGGAGAAGCATGAGAACTAAATGGAGAACACCATTTTGTGTACCGCTGGAAGAGCAAGGATATCTATTTACCTTAATTTGTCACTTTCTTTTAGTTATTTCTTAAGATATTCCTGCTCATTGTTTTGTCGATGAATCATTCATTTAAGAAATTAGTTCATAGTGATTAAGACCAGCTGAATCACAACCAACCAATTACTCATGTCACAATCATTTAGGAAAATAACCACTGAGTCATTTTGGGTTTAAAGAATCTTAAATTTTATATAATTTTAAAAGCATGGAAAGAATTTAATACTTTATTCAATTATTCATTTTTAAATTCACAATTTTATTAAGCATAACCAATTTATTGCAGAAAAGGAAATTTTGTCATGAAGCCAAAACCCTAGTTACCTGCCTAGCTTCCTAATTTAGCCTAATGATTTCTAACCTAACTTTGGGATTTAGAAATAGCCTGATTCTCATACTCAACTGTAAAGTTAAGACAGCAACAGCAACTTCAGCTCGTCAGCATCAGCTACCTGCAACCCGTCTCCTCTACTGCAACCACGACTCTCGAACTGCTTGGAACTCTGACTGGAACTCTCTGGAACTGCCTGGAACTGACTCCTCCCACTAAGAGTAGGCCCTCTTATACCCTAATTCTAACTTTACTAACTAACTGTTGCAACATTAATATCACGCTTTTCTTTCATTGGTCCATGCATGTCAGCTTATTCATTCTTTAATCAAGTTCTCTTGGATTCAAGGGTCCTTGGATCATTTCCTTTCCCATACGCTTAAACATTTCCATCCGATTCGATCAGTCCATTTGTATCTTCTTTTGACACATTCAAGAACTCCGCAGTCATTGTCCTTTCTCTTGGGCTCCTTTCCCACGGACTCTCTCCTGATCATCACGGCACACTATCAGTTCAATTAGGTCACACCAGCCTTGACCATTTCTTGCATCCTAGCCTCTCAGAGACATCACGAGGTTCCAGATTTCTTCAATCTCATCCCGTACCACGTGTCCCCTTGCGCCTGCGCACATCTTCCCACTGGCGGCCATTTTATCTCGCCACTCGGTTCTACTTTAGAAGCACTAATTTGAGGCAAATAAAACATAATTAAAATAGAGAAAAATATCCCTTTCGTTTCCCTCCCGTCTACGTACCCCAATTAGTTGTTACCTAGCAAAAGCGACATTTAAGCTGCTCCTTACTTACCATCACTATTGTTTTTGCAACGACACATTTTATTTCTATGAAGCACAAACATGTATTTATTTTGTTTAGTACGCTTTTTATTCTTACGTTATGATTAGACACACGGACATTCATTAATAGATTATTTAGCACATACATTGGCATATTACCATTCCCACATATACAATGTTGATTAATACATTTAAACGAACATTTTTAATTAATTAATTATATAATTTGTTAGGGGTTACATTTTTTATTTTCCCTGCTCCATCAACTCCCCCTTTGGTGATTTTTAAATCACCACATAAAACCCAAGTCATACTTCTTTTCAGGCAGCATGTCTTTCATCCTTTACTTTCTGTTATTCATATCTCTGTCTCTTCTTCATCTTGCCTTTTAGTCTCTTTATACATGCTTTCTTTCATTTTCTCCAACTCAATTTCACCCATTTCTCTCTCTCTTTCTCTCATTATTCTGTTATTTCTTCTTATCTTATTCTGTCTTACTTTTCTCTTTATACATGTTATTACTATTTTCAATGTCATGGCTAACAATATCACTATAGTTGCTACTATTATAACTTTCCCTATTACTAGTTTACTCATCCTAGTTAACCAATTTGCTACTGAGGAAAACCCTCTACCAAGTTTTCCCAAAACACTTTCAACCTCCAGTGGAACTAATTCTTTGTGCAGACTTGTAATATTTGTAATATACTTCTGTATATTTTCACTGTTATCCGGAATGTAAGTACAACAATGTTGGACTTTCAACATTCCACAGACTCCACCCTCTTTTGCCAAAAGAATATCAAGGGCAAGCCGATTTTGCATCACCATAGCTCTCATGGCAACCATTTCGGTATTTACCATTAAGAACCCTCCGCAGTATCTGTAGACAAACGATCTACTACTGTGGATAACTTCCGAATTTTAAAATGCATTCAAAGATATTCCCACTGCTGGTATTAATGCTCCAAAAATATCACCTACAATTTCTGAAAAACTTTCCCTTTTTCTACGTGTAAATCTATTAATCATCTTGTATGTTCCCTTTTCTTCTCTGTCCATGTGAAAATTTTTGGAAAGACCAGGCCTACATAGCAAGTTCCATACCAATGGTCCGGTAACCTGTAATAAGCTCTATTCCCACAAATATAATAGATACCTGGAAATATTGGGTCTTTTCCACCTTTGAATCCCCAACCTCCCAGAATTTGATAATTGTCATGGCAGATACTGGAACCTACAAAGTAATTGTCATAGACTGTCTTATTTCTCTTAATGCACAACTTTCCTGTTTGTGGCCAATCTAAAGTCATTGCTGCATTTATCCTTTTCCCTTCATGATTTCCTTCCTCAAACGTCCATAAACGTTTCCTTCCTCCTTTATTGCTTCTTTTTGAAATTTCATTCTTCTTTCTTCAACCATATCCAAAAATACTTTTTCTTCTTTCTTTAAATCACAGGTAAGGTTGTTACTAACTATTTCTTCTAACGTTAATTTTCTATGTTCTAAAAAGAATTCTCCTAAAACTTTTGCTGGTTTTACTTTGTTAAGTTCTGGTACTACTGGAATGTTTGCAAATATCTTATCTATATCAGTATAATAAGATTCTAATCTACCTGTTTTATAAAATAAACTTGCTATTACACTACATGTTATTCCATAAGTCAAAGGTAAGTGATGATAAGTCACACCTTCCGATACTGATGCAGGCAACTGCATACAAACATAACAATCTCTTACTTCCATTGTTTTTACGTACTCATACAACAACTTTGTAAAAACATTCTTTGAGAAATCTGTTACTGACCTATCCTTATGCAACTCTGCACTACTTCTTAAAACAACTTGTTCTTTAATATTAGTTTCTTTTTCTTGTTTAGTATCATTCTTTGCTTCTATCACAGCTACACTAATAGGAATTGTGATTGCTAAAACTATCCATATGGTCATTAATAACCCTGTACAAAAGCAGCACATTTTGCACCATCTCTTTATAAATTCACATTTATCTCTTCTATCGCTATTATTTTCCATTTTGCTTTTTCTATTTGTTAAGTTTCAGAAAATTGTGTCACTACACCTCAAGATGACTTAGACGCCACTCTGCTTTCAAAAAGTCTTTGCTTGGTACTTTCTTTAATTCTCTCCAGAATTCTTTCGTTGTCACATCCGGTGATTTGTCACGTCCAGTAAATTTGTCACGTCCGACAGAAGCACTATAAGTCTTCACTTCAGTTTTCGTTGCATCTCACCTTTTCCCATCCGACTTCTCAGTCTCTGGTTTCCGTGAGTGTTTTCTTCTTCTTCTTTGTAATCAGTTAATGCAATATACAGCCACTCAGGTGACTTAAATTTTGAATTCACTTTCTTTGTCCTTTTGGACTTTTGTAATCTTTTTCCACTGGGTTTTTCTTGTCCCTTTTGACTTGTTACCTCATTTACTTGTTCAGCATCTTCATCTTCTGCTCTTATTATTCTATATCTCAATTTTCTTACATAGCTGTTGGGCCAATTATCTCCTTTTCTTGGCCTCTTGGCTTCACCTTCTCTTTCTTCTCTTTCTGATTTCCAATTTCTTTTTCTTGATTCAGTCTTTGCTTTTTCCTCTCCTCCACTTTCTTCTGTTTCTGTTTCAACTGTCTCACTATTGTCTCTTATTTTGAAACTTATAATCTCGTCATCTCCTACTGGTGGATCTGTCTTCTCCTTTTTGTTTTCCCTTATCACTGTCCCTCCTCGGGTTCTTCCGATTTGGTGTTTTCCTCCTTATCTGTTTCTGAATTTCCCTGTTCTCCTGTTTCTCTATCTATCCCTATTGCTCCTCGGGTTCTTCTCGATTTTCTAACTTTTGTGTACTTCTTTCCCTACTTCATCTATTAATATTGTTTCTGAAGGATTTCCACCATAACTTGTACTTGGTTGTTCATCTAACTCAATTTCTTGCTCAGTTTCTTCTCTAATTGGTTTATAACCCCAAGTTCTCTTTCGGAATTCTTCCCAATTTGCAGCTGAATCATCAGATCCTGAAGTTGTGTCAGATATTTCCAGATGTCGACTTACAGGTCGATCTTCAAGTTCTGGAACTTCTGAATTTCTTTCTTCTTCTTCTTCTTGTTCCTCTTCTTCTATAGAGGTGTTTTCCGTTGGGGTCTCCAGATGTCGACTTTCAGGTCGATCTTCAAGTTCTGGCACCCTTTCTTTTATCTTGGTTGTTCCAGCCGTTAAACTTTTATCCCACACTTCCAGACGCCGACTCACATGTCGATCTGTAGGTTCTGGAATTCTGATTGTGTGGCTGGCATGAACTCCAGTTCTTCACTCCTGCACACTTGACAGCAGTCGTTGTTACTAGGATTACCTGTCTTGGCTCATCCCAACGCGGAACTAGACAGTTTCTTCTCCTGTGGACTTTAATACGGACCCAGTCTCCTGGATTCAAGTCGTGGGCTGGTTTTTCTTTCAAGAGTGGTCGCATCCGGTCCAACCTGATGAAACACAGAACGCACCACATCAGCCAGTCCTTTGCAATAATCCAGTATTAGATCATCAGTTATTGTTAATAACTTGTTGACTGGTACGTGGGCTTGTCTCATTGCTCGTCCCATGATCATTTCATGAGGACTGAGTCCCGTTTTCTTTTCAGGGATGCTTCTGATGGTCATCAGAACAAGAGGCAGTGCATCTGGCCATTTGAGTCCTGTAGCTTGACACATTTTCCCCAATCTGTTTTTAATTGTTCCATTTATCTACTCTACTACCCCAGAAGCCTCTGGTCTGTAAGCACAATGTAATTTTTGTTTAATACTCAGTGCTTCACAAATCAATTGGATCAACTCATTTTGAAAATGTGTTCCTCTATCTGTCTCAACTGTGACTGGAAAACCATACCTCGGAATGAACTCTCGTAGCATAAGTTTTGCCACTGTTGTTCCATCATTCCTTCTTGTGGGGTATGCCTCCACCCAACGAGAGAACAAACAGACGACCACCAGAACATATCTTAATCTGTTACTAGGGGGCATCTCAATGAAATCCATCTGTATCCTTGTGAATGGACCTCCTTCTCGTCCTATTGTTCCTAGACTCACTACGGTTTTCCTTCCTGGGTTAAACTGTTGACAAATAAGACTTCTTTGACAAAGACTTTCAGCAATGGCTCTGAATTTTGGGTTATACCAGGTCTGTCTAAAAAGTCTGATCATTGCATCTCTCCCAATATGAGCTTGTCCATGGTACATCCGTGCCATGTCTGCAATCATGCTATCAGGCATAACTGGTCTTTCATCTCTGTATACCCACACTCCATTATCTTCCTGTCTTCTACATCCTGCTTTAATCCAGTAATCCTTTTCCTCATCTCTTGCTGTTTCTTGTAACTGCCTTACTTCATCCCATGTTTCGACTGCGTTAGTGAAAAGCAAAGGACAAGAGACATGCTCCCTTTCTCTATTTTTGTTCAGGGACGCCATGTTTTCCGCACAATATCTAGCGATCTCATCAGCATAATTATTGCCGACCGCTATGTAGTCTTCGTTTTTCTTATGCGCCTTGCACTTCACTACAGCTATTTGTTTAGGCAGCTGTATCGCCTCAAGCAGTTTTTTAACATAATCTCCATTTCTGATAGGTGTTCCTGCAGATGTCAAAAATCCTCTTTGTGACCAAATCTGGCCAAAATCATGTACGATGCCGAAACCATATTGGCTATCGGTCACAATCGTGATTCGTACATTTTTTCCCAATTTACATGCTTGAATCAAAGCAATTAGTTCCGTAACTTGGGCTGACCTAACTCCTTTCAGACAAGACGCTTCCATCACAGTTGCCACTGTGCATACTGCATAAGCTGCGCTTAACACTCCTTCCTTTGTGCGTAAACATGAACCATCTACAAACATGACATAATCGGATTCCTTTAACGGTTCATCTTTTATGTCAGCTCTTGGTTTTGTGCAATATTCCAGCACATTCAGACAATCATGATCTACTTCATCTTGTTCAATTATACTCTCTTCATCTGGCAATGATGTCGAAGGATTTACATTTATGCATCTATCTATGGTCACATTTTCTGCACTCAAGATGACTTTTTCGTACTTAGTCAGCCGACTATGTGTCATGTACTGTGTTTTTGTTCTTGTCAAAAGAATTTCTATTGAATGGGAACATATACTCTCAGTGGATACCCCATCACTATACCTTCACTTTGTTCCAGACTTACACAAGTAGCAGCAACTGCTTTCAAACATCCAGGCAATGCTTTTGCTATAGGATCTAAAACAGCTGAAAAGTAAGCTATAGGCCTCTTCATGGTGCCGTGTTTTTGTACCAGTACTGAAAATGCACATCCATCTCTTTCACTGCAGTATAACTCAAAATCCTTCTCATAATCAGGCATGCCTAATGCAGGGGCCTCACACAGTTTCTTTTTCAATTCTTTGAAAGATTTCATTTCTTCTTTGTTTAACTCAAAGGGTCTTTTACATCTTTCTTTGTCAGTTTTTGTAATGGTTTTGCAATCAAAGAAAATCCACTTATCCATTGTCGACAATATCCAACCATTCCCAAAAACATTCTTACCTCTCTTTGAGTCATTGGTGCTCTCATTCCTTGAATCATTCTTACTCTTTCTGTCGCTATTTTCCGCACTCCTTTCTCAATTTTATGCCCTAAATACTGGACTTCTTTCTGACAAAACTGTAATTTTGAAGGGGACACCTTATGTCCTCTTTTCTCCAAATGGTTCAGTAAAGCAATTGTGTCACTTACACATTCCTCTTTGGTTTTCAATGCTACCAATAGGTCATCGATATACTGCACCATCACTGATTTTTCTGGAATTTTTAAATCTTCCAGAGATCTCTTTAGAATCTGATTAAAAATTGAGGGCTTTCTGTATACCCCTGTGGAATTCGGCACCATGCCAAAATACGCTCTCCGAAACGGAATGCAAATAATGGCTGGCTATCTGGATGCAAAGGAATAGAGAAAAATGCATGACACAAATCTATCACAGTGTACCACTCAGCTTCATGCGGAATTTGATATAGAATCACTGCAGGGTTTGGCACTATTGGACAGCATGGTACAACTATTTTGTTGATCTTTCTCAAATCCTGTACTATTCTGTATGTTCCATTTGGCTTTTTCAGTCCCATAATAGGTGAATTACATGGACTGCTCATGATTTCTTTCAGAATTCCCTGTTCAATCATCTTATTTATCACAGGAGTTATTCCTTCAATTATTTCTGGAGTTAATTTGTACTGTGGCGTGTTTGGATAACTTATCCCTTCTTTCACTGTCACTTTTACGGGATCAACTTCTCTCATTAATCCAATGTCCTCTCCTGTAAAATCCCACACACTTTCTTTTACTGCACCTTTTAGTTCTTCTGGAAGTTTTTCTGCATCAAATGCAGGAAATAAACCATTCGTTTCAGGTTCTTGATTCATCAAAGTTACTTTATACAAAACATCTTCATCCGAAGTCTGAAAACCTATTCCTTCTGGTGTACAATAAATCGTGCAATTCATTTTACACAAAAGGTCACGACCTAGAAGATTTACAGGACTACAATCGCACACTACAAATTTATGCATTTTTCTAAAAGAACCAATTTTTACTTCTACCAATTCAGTAAGTGGGGTTTTAATCTGCTGATTGGCTACTCCTACCACTTGGATGCATTCACCTGAGAGAGGAAGGTTCGGAATTTCCACTGACCTAACAGTAGAACGGGTAGCTCCAGTATCGACAAGGAATGTTACGTTTGCTCCATTCACTTCTCCATCCACAAAGGGACCAGACTGATCTACCTCTAGAGTTGCGCCAAGCACGCACTCTTTCCCCTCTCTTGCGCACCGTCAGAAACTTTCATCCGGGTCATCCTCACTCTGATGCAACCAATACTGGGAAATGTTAGCTGCTCTCGGCAACTGTGTTACCTGCTCTCCTCCGTAGAATCCTGTTTCTGTACTGTATCTTTGCTGGTTAACAGTGTTGGGAAGTGGTGGTTGTGGCACCTGACTTTGTTGAACAACTACCTCATTCTGCACCTGTGGAGTTAATGATTGATGTTCCGGATTAGGTTTAGGTGGGAACTTACACTCATTTCTCCAATGCCCTAATTTTCCGCAATTATGACATGGCCATTTCTTCTTTGCCTCTTCTAGACTCACTTGTCCTTTTCCTTTACCTATATTTGGTCGCATCTTATTCTGTCCTGATTCGTTTCCATTATTATTATCCAATTGGGCTTCTTGTTTTTCTGCCACTTTCACTTGTGCCCACATTGCTTTTTCTTTCAACTTACGCTGTTTACTCTCTATTTCATCACTACAATACTTAGCATACCTCAGCACCTCATCTACACTTGCATTCTGCCAGTTTATCATATGTTGCTTAATCATATCGCTTATTTCTTGTTTCAAGCCAAATACAAATCGGTATACAAAATGACTCATATCCTTCTCACTTAATTCCTCATAACCACTATACTGTTTGAAAACCAACAACAATCGCTCATAATATGCATGTACACTCTCCTTATTTTCCTGTGTAGTTCTATCAATCTTAACCCAATCTGTCTCTTTTGGAGGAATCTTATTTTTCAAAAAGGTAATCACCTTGTCGTATTTCTTCATCACCTCTGGTCCTGGAGCTCGTGTCTTAGGATCTCTTGGATATTCTGTAGTTGGCCAGTCAACTGTAATCTTACATTCTGACCACAGATCCGTTGGTACCACTATGTCAAACAATCCATCCAAATCTATCCACAACACTTTCGAGACCTTTACAAACCTTTCTACCTGTCGGTACCACTCAACTGGCTTTTCTCTTAACTTTGGAAAGTCATTTGTAAATGACAGGATGTCCTGCCTAGTCCAGGGAACATGCACATAACTACCACCTGGAGTTTCTCTCATAGGGTACTCTTTAACAACATGTTCCTTTTCTGTTATCATAAAAGCCAATGAACCTTTGTCTACGCTTTTCTCATTCTTCTTTGTCCATCTAACCTTCCATCTGTCTACATCACCCCATTTTCTCAACAAAACAATCAACTCTTTTATCTGTGTCAACCTTCCTGCTGTATTCAAATTTTCAATATCTTTTTCACAAAAATCTACTCTGTATGGTTTCTGCAACGTTTTTACTTTTGCAAAATCTATTCCAATCTCACCGGCCACTTCTTCTAGTTTGTCATGTAAATTCTTTGCCCTCCATGTTATACTTTTGCACAGAAACATTATTTCATCATCCTGATAATTCTTTATCTTTTCTGTACCAATCGTTCCTAGAATTAATTCTTCCATGTCAATTTTCAATCTGATCACATCTAATGGTTTTTCTTCTGTTTCTTTTATTTTAAAAGCTTTTATCCACTCATTTAACTCATCAGGAGTCGGACCTATAGGAGTACTATTTATTTCTGTCCAATTTCCACTCTTTTCAGGTGTCACTGTTGCAGATTCAGTTACCATAGGCATTTTCCTACCGCTACACTCATTCACTGTCAAATTTTCAGGTGGACTTGGTCTGTAAGCACTAGTCAAATTGCTCGTACCTGGACTTGTTTCCATTCTTTCCTTTTCTCTTTGGAATTGCGAACTCAAGGGAATCACCAAAGATCGTTCATCAATTTTCTGATTCTCGAAAACTGGTATTACTGGACCTATTGTTACGGGTACGGTAACTGCTTCCCATATTCTTGGTTAATTCTCTAATTTTCTCAGTTAATTCTTTTGTTGTCCTTGCCAATTCTCTTGCACTATCATTTTCTATTCCCTCATTTTGGGAAGTTCTTATTTGTTCTTGTGACCTATTTATTTCTTGTCTTTTTCTGGACTTTTATTTCGCATAGTTTCTATTGGTGGCGCATTTGGTGTCACCACTGTAGAATTCTGCTGATACGGAGGTGGATTTTTATTTAATATATCTTCCAGCAACTCGTCATCCGTTTCGCTCTCATGCATATACTTTTCTCTCTCTAAATGTTTCTTTTTCTCAGTCCGTTTTTCTTAGTCCCTTCCTCAACTGTAAAAGCTGGAAACAAACCTCCTGTCATGTTAGCACATCTCCATCGTTTTATTCTGTCCTCATGATTCATTCCCCACAATCTTCCGGGCACGAACTCATAACCTTTCATACCTCTGAATCTTTCTTTCTCGTACATCTCATCTTCCCATTCTGTTAAAGCCTCAAACTGTGTCGGTCTAGGTCTAGGTTCCAATTTAAGCATCTTTTCTTTTAAATTCCGTAAAATCGCTACATTAAAAGAACCATTTTCAGGAAAAGCCAATGCTCCATCATTCTTTGTATATTTTACCCAATTATCCAACCATATGCACGTATGATATCCATATTTCAGCATCATATGTGAAGCTGCTGATTTCGGCGGAGGAATTACTTGTCCCTCTCTAGTCACAACCTTTTTGTCTTTCTTAAAGAAATTCTTTAATTTCGTTGTCCATGACGTTCTCTCCTTTCATACTCGTAATACGGCATGTTTTCTATTTGTTTTCTCTTTACTCTAACGCTGTTTCTGTGTACGGAACTTCGTCCAATTACAGCGCGATTCACACTAACGTACCAATCAGAACAATTTCCACCGTCCGCGAACCAACCAATCCTAGCGCGGCACTTTTTCTACGTCACTCCTGCTCTGTATTCACGTGACTAGTGCACTAACCAATCCTAGCGCGGCACTTTTCCACGTCACTTCTACTCTTTACCCCTCCTTTACAAAATTTATCGGCAATTTTTCTTTTGACTGTTTTTCTTCGTTAGTTACAACAAATAAACAATTCCATAGTCTGATTCGCTAAACAAAGTGACAGCCTTGTCCTTTTACAGCCTTGTCCTGTTTTTCCAGTAGGCAGCGCTTACCTCTACCCTACCACAGAATTATTTACTTTCGCCGATAAAGTAGCACTTCCCTCTACCTTACCCTTCTTTCAAACAAACAATTTACTCGTTTCTCTGGGGATAAGACACATGTGGAGACTAGGCTCCTGAGAATTAAGGCCAAAGTTTCACAAGTAAACGTGATTTGCTATTTCATTTACACACTTTTCACACCGAAATCCCTAACATAACACAACCTGCGTTATAACCAAAATGAATTCAGACCATGTACCAAATTCCATGTGACTTCTCTTGCCACACGTGTTCCACTTCCTACATCCCAGAAGCGTGAAAACTTACATATAACATAACGCGACTCAACATATAGTGTTAGTCATCAAATAATCAATAATCAATAAACAATAATCACTAAACTAATCTATAGAAAACCATAACTCTGCTACCAAGAAATCTGATGCAGCGCGTACAATGAAAACTATTCTCCTCCCAGGTTACTTATAGGTCATCCAGGGGTAAACTATATTTCTCATATCCTCATGATGATGGGGCCCATAAACATCGCCTAACACACACACACACACCTGGATTTCCTTTTACACCTGTATGAAATTCTGTACTCCTAGGAGAAGCATGAGAACTAAATGGAGAACACCATTTTGTGTACCGCTGGAAGAGCAAGGATATCTATTTACCTTAATTTGTCACTTTCTTTTAGTTATTTCTTAAGATATTCCTGCTCATTGTTTTGTCGATGAATCATTCATTTAAGAAATTAGTTCATAGTGATTAAGACCAGCTGAATCACAACCAACCAATTACTCATGTCACAATCATTTAGGAAAATAACCACTGTGTCATTTTGGGTTTAAAGAATCTTAAATTTTATATAATTTTAAAAGCATGGAAAGAATTTAATACTTTATTCAATTATTCATTTTTAAATTCACAATTTTATTAAGCATAACCAATTTATTGCAGAAAAGGAAATTTTGTCATGAAGCCAAAAACCCTAGTTACCTGCCTAGCTTCCTAATTTAGCCTAATGATTTCTAACCTAACTTTGGGATTTAGAAATAGCCTGATTCTCATACTCAACTGTAAAGTTAAGACAGCAACAGCAACTTCAGCTCGTCAGCATCAGCTACCTGCAACCCGTCTCCTCTACTGCAACCACGACTCTCGAACTGCTTGGAACTCTGACTGGAACTCTCTGGAACTGCCTGGAACTGACTCCTCCCACTAAGAGTAGGCCCTCTTATACCCTAATTCTAACTTTGCTAACTAACTGTTGCAACATTAATATCACGCTTTTCTTTCATTGGTCCATGCATGTCAGCTTATTCATTCTTTAATCAAGTTCTCTTGGATTCAAGGGTCCTTGGATCATTTCCTTTCCCATACACTTAAACATTTCCATCCGATTCGATCAGTCCATTTGTATCTTCTTTTGACACATTCAAGAACTCCGCAGTCATTGTCCTTTCTCTTGGGCTCCTTTCCCACGGACTCTCTCCTGATCATCACGGCACACTATCAGTTCAATTAGGTCACACCAGCCTTGACCATTTCTTGCATCCTAGCCTCTCAGAGACATCACGAGGTTCCAGATTTCTTCAATCTCATCCCGTACCACGTGTCCCCTTGCGCCTGCGCACATCTTCCCACTGGCGGCCATTTTATCTCGCCACTCGGTTCTACTTTAGAAGCACTAATTTGAGGCAAATAAAACATAATTAAAATAGAGAAAAATATCCCTTTCGTTTCCCTCCCGTCTACGTACCCCAATTAGTTGTTACCTAGCAAAAAGCGACATTTAAGCTGCTCCTTACTTACCATCACTATTGTTTTTGCAACGACACATTTTATTTCTATGAAGCACAAACATGTATTTATTTTATTTAGTACGCTTTTTATTCTTACGTTATGATTAGACACACGGACATTCATTAATAGATTATTTAGCACATACATTGGCATATTACCATTCCCACATATACAATGTTGATTAATACATTTAAACGAACATTTTTAATTAATTAATTATATAATTTGTTAGGGGTTAAATTTTTTTATTTTCCCTGCTCCATCACTTTCCACTTGCTCATCAATGGAACTTTTCTTCAACAGAGCTGTTCAACGTCAAAAGTAAACTTAATTTTAAAACCTCATGTTTCATCTCATCGTGAACAAAGAGGCTTGTCCTTCGTGAACATTTCAGCAGTTCCGATGGTATAGTGTGGGACAGAGTAAATTTTGATATATTTGGACCGACCGAGCTTTTAAAAATTCCACGTTTGTTTAAAATTTCATTGAATGATATCATTACCTCCAGTACATTTTCTGATGATTGGGATTTTGAAACTGTTAATAACTTATTGTCTGATTTAGATCAATCTGCCGCTTTTTCTAGCACTGAAATGTTAGAGGATAAATCAGATTTTGACAAAATGTATTGTTACCAACATTACGGTCATCATTTCTTGCATAAATCGAGCAAACCCAGAAATGTTTTCACATACCACCAGTGGGAACATTGCCCTACACCACCGAAAGGTAGTTCAAAAACATTTGCACAGAAATTCTCATATTTTTCAGGGTTTAACACTTCTGACCCAACCTCGTACTACTATAAGGTTGCACCAATATCTGCACAGAAAAATATGCTAACAAACACCAAACAGATTTACTCTGCTTCCTTTATCACCCAGCTGTCTGAACAGGGTTTGGACTTATGGATGGACACTGTAGACTTGAAATCAATCTGGGGTTCTAGGGACTGGCAAGTCCAGGGGACAGAAGCACTGTTTAGAGCATGCCTCATTCCACAGCAGATGATTTAACTGAATGACACTGTGCAACAGACTTCCTGTCTTGGAATAGCCAAGAATAAGGACTTGAACACACCTCAAATTCCAACACCTTTAAACACCAAGGGGAATTTTACATCAGAAAGAGGGGCTAAGTTGGATAACATATTGCAATACAATAGATCAGACCCCAATTGGAAGGGATGGTTGGTTTGGCCTACTGACACAAACAGATGTCAGGAAGGATTCAGGGGTACCACCGAAGGGTTTAGTATCCACAGACCAGACCCACGTTATGTACAACAAGAACATCCGGGGGTAGGGACATCATACAGTGTTGGGAAGTTGTGCCTTGATTGGCGAAAGACCTCAACACTACCCCAGGTGAAGCAACACTTGTCCTTACTCTCAGAGGATGTGAACCTACGGGATTTTTATTAGGTCCCAGGAAACCACGTCAGAAGCGCTTTTTTATGCTGTCTATAACGAACTCTGGAAAATCTCTCAACAAGAAGCTGCAGAGAGATTAAGAGAAATAGATAGAGTTAACCTAGAAAAGGCGTTAGCCGTAGTTGACAATGGTATGACTACATTAACATGAAATGAAATGAATGAATGAATGAAATGAAATGAATTTGTACTTGTAAAGCGCACTGCTACCCTGAGGCTTCCTGGCGCTGAACGCATACCGCTGTGGAACCCTTCCTGGCTTTTCCCTGTGAAATGTCCACTCCTGGGCACCCCCAAGGTGAAGCCAGGCATCCCAGCGCTGGTGGGGCCGTTGTGGAGATTAAGCAAGCTATTGCCCAGAGTTGCAGAGTGGGACCCATGATTAGAATAGGCACCGAGGCGAGAATTATCAGGTCCGAGGAAGTTGAGCCCAAGACCCGCCGAGGCAGGAATTGAACCCTGGTCCCAGGCCAGATCTCTGCATCAGGGTCTGCCGCTCTAACCATTGAGCCACACTTCTCCACCAGGATATATTCACTGGGCAACATTATATCTTCTGCTATCAATGTAATAGAACAGGATTCGTCCATATTGCAACACGGACAGTCGCAGTTACGTTCTATTATTCTGTTAAGCTGGATGCTGCAGTCATTGCACGCCGGTTATGTGCCTTGGCGTTTTATCAACATTACGTCATTATTTTCTGCATACAATCTAACAGAAAAATAGATGAAAACGGCACAGAGGGGAGCAAAATATACAATGCTGCGTATTGAGAAACTGGATAGATTACCCTTTACTGTGGCTGAGTCACCGTCCACAGAATGGTTAGTCCATGGCCATATAACATTACCGGTCGCAACTTTCCAGTTTCAATATTGCCTAGAACAACAACAGGCAGGCAGATATGAAAAGATGGGTAAGGAATTCATCAAGGAATCCTGGGATTTACCATATAGATTTCGATGCAGGGGTGGGGATCTGGAAGTGTTTCTAAGCGGAACTAACTGCAAGAACGCTTTAAGTGGATCTCTCATATGCCAGGATATTATGCTACACGGGGCTTGTAATGGGTCTGTGGCGAACTTGTCCTGTCACTTGAGGGGTACCCCGGCAGCTGTGATTAATCCGGTATTCAGGCCTCTCTCGAATGGGAGTTACTTGATGCTGAATGATCATGGTTATTGTGGGATGCTTCCGGGCAACGCATATCTAGTCACTGTGAGCTCCAGGGTTACTTGCTGTATGCAAGTATTGTTTCCACCAACACATACAGTCAGGGAGGCGCCGTTATGGCCTTCGCTAAATGTTTTCTTTATACGGTTTGATACTCTGAGCAGAATGAAAGCCATGCTTTTACAACGTACCGTGCCCTTAACCTCCGCCCGGGAGACTTTTGATCTCCAGATCGCAAGGTCCTCGGCTGAGATACAGGCACTTATATATACAAACTGCCCTTTCCATTTCACAGAAATGGTAAGTCGTATCTTTAACATGTCTGATACGACGGGTATTGTACACCTATTTAAGACCATAGGTTCCGGACTGTTAAGCACCTTTCAGACGGTCCTCGGAGTTATACCAAACTTTATACACTCCGTCTTTGGAAGCATTTTTGGAGGGCTTCCGCTGATCCTGTTTCTAATAGCAGGAATCCTGACTGTTACCTTTCTGCTACGCAATGGACGTCCCAGCCACCAAGGAAGTAGCAACAGCTCTCCTGGAGCGTAAATACCGTGATCGCATGCTACAACATCTAGGCACACCTCGCCTACGGGAACTGAGCGCCTCTTGGTTCCTGTCATTTAGACCAGTCTGGATGGACTGTGTCCTACCTGTTCTCCGATGCCTGTTCTGTGGAGAAGAATGCGTGTTGGGCCTCCGTCTGACACTCCCATCGGTTGTGCCACCGGACGTTGATGCTTTACTGGACCCGATAACGGCCCATGTTCTGCAGCGTCCTCAGCGTATTCCCATGTTGTTGGCAGCATTCTTAGAGCCACCACAGGTAGTTTCTGCTCCTGTTGGTATGGACACCGGCTCCTCCAACACTCAGGCCTTGGATGTGGCACAGGCTGCCCCGGCATCTGCTGCAGGCAATACGGAAGATCATCTGTGCTCAATTGACATTCTTTGTGAGGTGTTACAGGGATCGTCAGCTGCGTATGCAGACAGCTGCAATGTTGCGTCTACCAGCAAGGACACATAAACATTTGGCATGTCGCACGCTGGGAAGATTTGGCTTTTACCTTTTTTTGAAATTCCAAATTGAAACCTTTTGACCTACATGGCTTTCAGATGCTTGTAGTTGTTCGGACTATATAAACGGGCACTTTAGAGCCACTGCTTGACTGATTTTTTGTAGAACACTTTTTAAAGGGTTTTTTAACGCTTTTTAACTTCTCCTAAAAATGTTTTTATTATTTGATGCGTATAAACCTCTAGACGCCTTGGTAGTACGCTAGAATTTAGTAATGTTGTCCAGTCGGATGAGGAGTGGGTGTTACATTTCATATAGGTACCTCGATATAGGTCTAGGTATCAACATAACCCTTCACCTACATTCTCTCCTGTACTACATACATAACGGATTTGAAGGACTGACCTTTTACCCAGTTACAATACTACACATAAGTACGTAGGGTTTTTCCCTGGACACTGGCCTCATAAATTATGCATGAGGATTCTTAGTTTCGTGGAATCACAGCAGGACCATCATCTCCTGCTTAATAACTGTGTATAAAGTTCATTCCCGAAGTCATCCTAAGTCCGACACTGGCACAGCAAGGTAGAACCCCTGGGGATACCTTAGGGTATATAAACACCACATCTTGCTGAGATAGGGAGAGGAGATCACGACTTCCATGCCGACACACTGACTCAAGACGCTGAGGTTCCTGTATGCAGATACTCCAGCTCGCAATGGTCTGACATCCCTCGCGGGGTGTTCAGCTCGAGACCAGAACGAGGTCCCGCACGCTAACATCAGGTAATGGGGTTGGCTTTATCCTAGAGGGATTCTTGGCTTTACACCTACTCACATGCTAGGTACACTTAGGTACATCTAGTTAGGGTGCATCGTAGGAGTACGCATTTTATTGCCATGTATTTTATATACTCGCCTATATTTATGATTTTAGCAAAATGGTATAAACCTACCATCTGTTTACTTTCTTAGTGCTGCTACTCATTTATATATTCTACTGTCTACTGGTGATTTCAATGCACTTATTTTACGCTAGAATAACGACTGTTCAATAAATACTTATTGAAGACGTCCCAACCGTTTATTCTGTATCTCTCTGAGAACAAGTGAGCACGAGTGGCTGAGCGAAAAGTAAGTTACTGTTTCCACGGTCCTGAGGGATCAGGGTTGTCATGTTCGATAGTTGCCAAGAACTATTCTCTCCTTGGTAAGAGGAGGTTATAGTGGCATTGCGAGATAGCTGGTACACAGGCCAACATACCCGGTGGGGGTGTCTGGAATCAGTCTGGACACCAGTCCCGCAGTGTATGTTGTCTAAACGCGCAGATCCTATATAGGTCTTATAGGAACTACATGACACCAGTGCTAAATCACAGCGCTAGCAGCATGACGTGCCTATTTCTGCCCATTTGCGGAATTCCGCTGAATCTCACAATGTTTTATTATAACTCCACAGAGTGAAAGTCCATGAGTGCTGCCCAAGCCTACAAAAATTCCACTAATTCTGCGGGGGGAGTGGAATATATTGCCCACCCCTAGAAATCAGAATAACTTTGTGAGCCATATTGCCTGGGCTTCATTGTAGCTTAGTCTAAACATGTGCCCTGTGTTGTTCATTGCCAATCATTCTGATTACCTCCACTCTATAACTACAAATCAGTAGGAATATTTCAGAAGTCTGTAAATGAGATTTGAAGGAGAAGCAATTGTTCCAAGTTAGGGTGATGGCATCTGTAGAAGATGAGCTGGAGGAGGACATACAATTATCCGGATGAAGTGCTAGTGTGGGTGATTCAGAGAATAGCAAGAGATATTCCTTTTATGTCTTTGTGATTTTGAAAGGCAGATTTGTAGCCAATGAGGGTGTAGTTCAGAATTAATTGGCTGTCAATCTTCAATTGGCGCAACAGTAGGAAAAGGTCAGGTCGACTGACGATAACAGTTTTAAACTGCCATTTCAACCTGGCAAAATAAAGCGTTTGCTAGGCCCAAACCTTTCTTTTTAATACATATAAATTACCCCTAGCGTAGGCCCTGGACAGCCAAGAGGGTAGGTTGCAGTGTATTTAAAAAGTTGGACATGTGCTTTTAAGTTTAACATGTCCTGGTAGTGAAATGCTCTCACTACTGCAAGGCCTACCTCTCCCATAGGATAACATTGGAGTTGCCTTATTACATTTAATAAACTGTAGCTTCCAAATGGGAACAGATGACCAGTTCATGTTTGGTGTCTTTGAAATTTTAATGAAAAATCCTCTCTTATGGTAAAGTCAGATTTTAAATTACAATTTTGAAAATGCCACTTTTAGAAAGTTGGTATTTTCCTGCTTTAGCTATTTACTAAGAACTGTATTTTTCTAGTTTGGTGTGGGGTTCCTCTTGTGTTGTGTTTCCAAATTTTTGCTGTTTTGAAGTGTTGCACAAATACTTTACAAATTGCCTCTAAGTTAAGTCTGACTGCTCTGTGCCAAGCTACCAGAGGGTTAAGCACTGGTTAATTGGGGGTTTGATTGTGACTTGATCCTGACAAGGATTGTAATTGCTATTTAAGTAGAGTTTCACTCCCTCAACCTGTAACCCAATCTTTTACAATGGCGATGAAATAATTTTGTTGAATTTTGCAACGCTTCACCGGCAGCAAAAAAAAACAATACTTTGGACACTCATTCTTTTAAACTTTTGGTATAGTTGTCACTGAGCAATATATCTTACCAGCAAGATTTTGTTGGGACAGAACAATTATACATTTTTTGTCATAAAGGAAATTGAAATAGTAATCAGATGTCACAGCAGTATTTCAGTTGTAACCTCCCAGAAACTATATTTATAACAGGGTAGTGGAAATAACTGTGGCCCAGTAACTAATGTTATTTTACAGCAATTTTACACTACTGCATAGATGTAACCCTTTGCTTCCTCATGTTGCTTAAATACTTAAAAAAAAAAAAAAACAGACATGAACAATGGCATGGCATAAACCATATACACAAACGTAATACGATATTTATTGCCACTGTGAGGGAGGGGATGTCATGACTCCCTGCCACACTCAAAAGTGGTAATAAACTGCATATCACGCCTTCCACATTACATATCATAATATTATATATTCGTATGCACTTTAGATTTATGTCATTATCTATAACAGCTGTAGGCCATGTGAAGTCGTAGTTGAACATGTATCTCTTATGTTATTTATCCATTAATCCCCGATCCCATATTGAAGAATGTAGAAGAAAGAGGGGAGACCCTGCCTTCTGCAGCAGAATTAGGGTTTAATGGGAAAAACACCACCACATGTGCCCAAGTAGCAAAATGCATTAACTGATGTCGGCCCTGCAGTAAACATTAAGAAGTGGTTGTAATGCAGGTATCATAGTGATTAATGCATTTTAATTCTGTATTTCTGTGGCCAGTGAGTTTATTTTTATGCATGCAATTCCAATGGTGTTTATTAACAGTGCCATATACGTTTTTATGGTATGATGCTGTTCCAATTAAATGTTTCTCCGGCCCTCTGCATCACCCTCACAAATACGTTCTCGTTACAGCAGCTCGTGTTAGAAATGCTTCTGCCTCTCTTTCTAGGAGCTAGGTCTGCATTATAACAATCACATAACCAAATGCACCAAGCCAAAATACAACAATGCAGCATTATCCTATTACATTTAGAAAAAGAGGGGTGGCATCGCGAAGAGACCTGAGGGCCCGGTTGATGAGGTTGCATTGTCGAAAGTGCATACACTGAACTCGGAAACTCTCCAGGTTAGTACGTGTACTGCAGACAATATAGTCTGGAAACAGAAAGAGGCAACCAGTGCTCACTGTTTCTAAGCGGTGCTGTCTGTGGCATAGGCACTCATTTGGAGAAATTCTGAGTTAAATTAACAAACCAACGGAGCCATCAACTCCATCCTGAAGCATTCATAATAAGCGACTGACCATACAACAGTGGTAGCTCATTCTAGAGTCAAGCCCCAGAATTCAGAAAGCCTTCCATTTCCATCTAGGTCGTCTAGAAAGCAGGGCCTGTGAACTGGAACGCAAAAGCACAAGTGGCATACTTGTAGGACAGAATGACAGTAGGCTGGCCTGTCGAACCAATCAGAGAATCTTAAAACAAATCCTCTGCTTATCCAGAAGCCAACACAGAGAGTGCCTATGTTGGGGAAAAAACGTACCTCAAAATTTAGATACCCCAAAATGTATTTCATTCGGATCTCCCAAAATTTATTGGATCGGAGATAGTGTTAACCCTCAATTTCATGAGGCAATGTGTCCCCACGTTAAGGCACCTCCTCAAATATCAAATTAGCAGAGTGAAACCAGTTCCATATGTTATGGGGTCCATTCAATAATTGAGTTCTAGATCAATGAAAAGTTTATGGCTTTTATTACAAAAATTGAAAATAAGCGGTACAGAGTCAACGCCATGAAGGCTCTTAGATACAAAGATATACAGAGTATGTAAAATCAGAAAAAATTCTAAGTTCTTAAATGTATGTACAAGATACGGCAGATTCCTGACCTCCCCGCCTGCACAGCGCACAAACAGCAGCTGTGTGCCAACGCAGACACCCTTGCATCATATTGCAAGGGTGACTGCGTTGCAGGGATGATTGTTTTTGTGCAGGAAGGCACACCTTACTGCACAAAACCGATCATTAATGGCATTTTCCTCTTTCTTACAGCACACATAGAAAGAGTAAAAAACAAGAAGAAATAAAAGTATTTCTCCTCATTACTCCACTCCTACACCTCCCATGGAGAGGCGTAGGATTCTGATGCATTTCCAGGTTTACAAAATGTTGTAAATCTGGGAATGCGTCAAATTCCATGGATGATGCGTGGGAACACCCACAGCAAAACCCATGGAACGCCCCTTTCACGCAGAGTAATGCGTGAAAGGGGCCCATATTTACAAGGCCATGAAAAGTCATGCAGGGTGACTTTAGGTGGCCTTGCAAATATGGGCAAGCCCATTGCGCTGCCGGTGTGTCAGAAAAAGGAACGCACTGGCGGCACAATGGGCTTGTAAATGAGGCCCTATGAATCTTGGTAGCGTGTCATGCCGGGTCTCTTAAGCAGAACTATGGTAAATGTAGTTTCCTCCTCACCACATTTGCATGTATTGTAATTCCGATGGGCTTTACCGCGCTGTTGCCCTGCCTTGTTGGATTTGTAGTTCTGTTCTACTTCAGATAATTGTGCACAGGCTCCAGTATATCAGCCCCTTCTGAAATGAATCTTCCTTCCATTACCAAAACATTTTATAATTACTCTAAGGATTTCTGGTTATGGTATTTAAGATACTTCTGTCCTTAGTCTGGAGACAGACCATGCTTGTTCGGACTGATGGCTTAATATCATCTGATCTGAGTTTTCCTTCTTGGCTTAACGAATAGGCTGTTCCATCTGCACATAATATGATTTCAGAATATGTACTTTTCACTGCTAGGTAAGGCTGTTCTACGCAGTTTATAGTTTCATGAATACCAATGGTTTATTTTACAGGGCATCAAAATTCCTTCCTTCGGACTAAGCAGAACGTGTTGTAGGACAGTCCTCTCAAAATCAAGTCTCCATGTGTCCATTTTAATGCAAATGTGAACAACATTGTTGTCCTCCCTTTACATCTCATTTCAAACTTCTGTTGTATGATATACTTTTGAACTGTTGACTGGTCGTTCCGAAGTATATGAGTCCACAGGGAATGTGTATAGTGACATTTTTAGTGTTGCCGTTTGTAAATCCAGTGTGTGTGATCTTAATTCCTTTGCAGGTGAATGTTGTGCGAGCCAGAATTTCATTGCAAGGCACACATGTTCCACATTAATGGTGTCTCATTCTTGTAACTATCGATTGATCTTTCTGGATTTTCTTTTGTAGGAGGAAATTAGGTCTTCTTTGAGATTGCATTTCTTTTCAAAGCACAGATAGAGTTCTTTATTTCCACCGATAGGATTTGCAAGATGTTCCAACTATTCAGAATGATTGTCTTTATCTAGTTGTTTTCTGTATGTGGTATTACAGACCGAAGGAGACCCCAAAGCTCTCTTTTCTTTTGTTGAATTGAAGGTTTTTTGTCTCGAGAAAAGTAATCTACATTTCATGAGCAATTTATTATAACTCTCAGGCCATGTGGTAAATTGTCCCTTGTAATTCTTTACTGTAACCATGAGTTGCGAAATAAAGTGTTGCTATCAGTTGCCTTGGAATATTGTGATTTGTAGACCACTCTTTCTTCATGTTTGATTATCACATCAAATAGTTAATCTGCCCATTGCATGAGTTCGGAGTCTTGTCTTTGTGTCTGTTCTTCAGCCACTCATGAAACAATCTAAGTTGTTCAGTACCTTTCAATACCACAGTAGCATTGCCTATGGAGCTTCTTCACAGACAGACATGAGTTATACAGGTTGTATTGTTACAACTTTTCTCCTACTGGACCATGAAGAGGTTTGCCAGCTCTGGTGCCAATGTGCGCCCTTCACATGCTTCAGGAGTCCCTCGCTAGCAGAAAGCACCAGGCTTGTAGTCCAGATTCAGTGGGAACAATATAAGGCTCCTCACGTCCCCGAAACTCCTGCTAGCCCGACACGGAATGCCACATTGGTCAGAATTGATGCTGGGAAAGGGGAATGGGATAAGAGACACTGGATATCGTCATTCTGCCTGGCCGCACACCTGGGTATTGTCTTTATACTGGTGGAACTTGATATCAGCAGATAAGACAAAGACTTTGGTGAATCTCTCGGTCTTACTACAGAACATGATTTCTAACTTGACATGTGAAATTCATTTAAACAATCTCTTTATCTCTCAATCTCTCTGAGTAGCCAAAACTCTGTCTTCTCATAGCTGAAACACAATTATTATCTATAAAATTAAAGGGAAGAGTATGCAGTTCTTTTAAACATTTTCCACTACCTGCAACTATCTTCTGTGGTATATGACCACACTTCTATGATTCAATTGTGTTAAAAGCTGGCTCCTAAATTGCAACATAATAAATGTACATTAGTACTGTAGAGTTCACCTCGAGCAACCACTTTCGCACCCAATGTCTATATCATAATACCGAATAAGAATCAAAGAAAGGTTATCATCAAAGGGGCTTATTCACAAATAGATTTTGTAAAAGTTTTAGTAGTACTACATTAGTATTACTCATGTACTACAAAATGCTATTTCCAAACCTACAAACTGAGACCTCCACCTCTCCTGTCTTTTCTATGCGGATTATGGAGATCTCCACACATGTATGCCTATGTGTTAGCGGTAAAAGTAGGAGGGACAGGGAAAGTGGGTGAAAAATGGGGAACACTTACTACTAAATGGAAGGAGTTTAGGAAGGAGTAACAAGGGGTTTGGGAAGGGCTAAGAAGAGGTTTAGAGAGGGACAGACACCCACCCATTGCTGTTCATAAACTGCACTTCTAAAACTACTACAGAGTAAAAGGTCCCAAAACAGTACTAAATGTACTCAAGTTCAGACCTGGAGTTAGTGCAGTACAACACATGGCCAACCACTGGAACTGCAAAACCCTTCCATAGAAACTAAAGGAGGCAGGGACTTAAAATAGAACTCCATAGAAATATTGGGAAAATAAATTAACTTATTTAAAGTTTTCAAATATGCTATCATTTGTTTTACAGGAAATGGCTAACGTGCTCTTGACCAAAACCTCTGTCCACCAATATGGAGATAACCTACAGCTGTGACTGAAGTTCGCCTATGCAGTTGACACTGTGAATCTAAAATCTTCCCTGGCAAAGTTTAAGTGCCAGATAACCACCTTTCCCTACTTCTCCACACCATTCTCATCCTAAATCCAATTCTGGTACAATGACCTTGCTTCACCTGTGATGACTCACAACTTTGGGCCTCATTAAAGATGGCGGGCGGACTTGAGTCCACCCGCTATTGTAGCGGGGACTGGGACCGCCCGCCTGTAAGGCGGTAGTCCCGCAACCCCGATTACGATGCGACCACCACCGTGGCGGTCGCATCGCCCATACTTTGCATTGTGGCGGGGATGCGTTCAGCAACCCCCGCCACAGTGCAAATACAAGGCACTTGCATATTCCTGCACTATGTGGCAGGCACCATCCGGTGTCTGCCACATGGTGCAGGGATATGTAGGGGGGCACCATAGGTGCCCCCCAGTGCACTTGTCCAAGGCCCAGGGATGAAGGGGTGCCCACTACGGGCCCCTGAATCCGTTTCCGCCTTTCTTTTCGTGGCAGGTTGCCCGCAGCGAAAAGACTGTCGGAAAGGATATCGTAATCCCTACGGCGGTGCCGCAATGTTGGCCTATGTTTTCGTTCCGCAAGGCGGTCGGAAAAGGACCGCCTTGTGGAACCGTGGCGGGTGGTCTTTGCGACCGCCACGCTTCCGCATCGAATCTCCCGCCATCGTAACATGGCGGGGGAAAATAGCCATTCGATGGCGGAGGGACCGCCATCGCACGGCTGGCGGTGGCGGACCCTCCCTCATCATAATGACCCCCTCTGTTCTGCTCCTCAAGTACCTAGGATTCACTCCGGGTTCCCGTCTCTCAACTCAAGTCCACCCGTATCAGATATACCGGATTCCCCTCTTCTAATTACTTATCTTCTAAAAAGTTAAATTTCATATTCTACTAGAAAGACTTTTTTAGAAGGTGTTCAGGTTCTTACCCTATTGATGCTGGAAATGCAATCTTGCATCATTTCTCTAAATCCTTTTTTAGAGTCACATGATATTGAATCTCCATGCAGCAGCTGGCTTGGTGACAGGAGCAAATAACTGACCGCACATCACCTTGAACGGCTACCTACCTTTCTGGTTTAATGTGCCTATCTCTTATGCTGCTATATAGTTATTGTGACTGTTTGTTCCTCAGTAGTCTCTCTTATGTGCCTGATTTTCATATGATTTCAAAGCTGAAATTGTTGGTGCATTTATGGAGTCAAGCAGTTGTAGTCTATCCACTTTTTGGAGGCGTGATAGAAAAATATAGCTGAACTCAATCAATCAATCAAAATACTTTATTCAGCTCTACTTAGCCATAAAAGTCACAGCAGAAAAACAGATACAGTATGGCACACAATAAAAGAGGGAAAAATGTTGTTAAAATCAATCAAATCTAATATAGAAGACATCAATATATGGAGAGGGCACTCCTTATTTGGAAGCACTTAAATGTAGTTTATATCAGCATGGATAACAGTTTCATTTCCCAAACAGTGCAAATAAGCAAAAGCAGCTACATGAGTTCTAGTTTCTAATGCTTGTAATGCTGGAGGAAGGAACTGCCTTCTTTGTGCAAAAAAGCAAAAAGTGTTGATCCTAAATCCAATTCTGGTACAATGACCTGGCTTCAGCTGGGATGACTCACAACTTTGTTCTCTGGTCTTGTTGCTGTCTCTTTTTGTGCTGTAAATAAGGAGGGAGATGTGTTATGTCCTGAGTGGTCTCTCCTGTCCTTTCCTCTGCCTTGGTATTTACCATGCGGTGTTGTGTGGTGTTACTTCTAAGTTTCTAGTTTACAGTAAAAATATCATGGGGATAAAGTAGACTGAAAAAAGTTGTATCAAATATGTCATCTACTGAAAAAATAAAATGAAAAAAGTTTTGGCTATAAAAAAAGGAAAGTGTACTGGGAGCAGCGAGAAGGGACCATCCTCCTCCTACAGCAGACAGGAGCATTTACAGTGAGGCGGGGAAGGGGGTGGGGGACAAGTAAGGGGTACTTAGGGTTCAGGGAAGGGTAGTGTTAAGGGGTAGTAAGGGTTTTTAGGGTTCAGGGAAGGGTAGCAATAATGGGAAGCAAGAGATTTTTTGGTTCAGAGAAAGGTAGTGTTAAGGGATAGTAAAGGGTTTTAGGATTCAGCGATGATTAGCGTACAAGGGTAGTAAGGGGTCTTTAGGGTACAGAGATGGATAGCATTAAGGGGTAGTAAGGTTTTTAGGGTTTAGGGAAGGGGAGTGACAAAGGGAATGATGGGGTTTTATGCTCAGGGAAGGGTACTGTTAAAGTATAATAAAGCGTTTTTTAGGATTCAAGGAATGGTAGCATTAAGGGGTAGTAAGGGGTTTTTAAGGTTCATGGAAGGGTAGCATTAAGGGGTGGTAAAGGGATGTTAGGGTTCAGCGAAGGGTAGCATTAAGGGGTAGTAAGGGGTTTTTAAGGTACATGGAAGGGTGCGCAAAAGGGAAGTAAGGGATTTTTAAGGTCCAACTAAGGGTAGCATTAAGGGGTAGTAAAGGGATGTTAGGGTTCAGAGAAGGGTAGCATTAAGGGGTAGTAAAGGGATGTTAGGGATCAGGGAAGGGTAGCATTAAGGGGTAGCAAAGGGATGTTAGGATTCAAGGAATGGTAGCATTAAGGGGTAGTAAGGGGTTTTTAAGGTTCATGGAAGGGTAGGATTAAGGGGTGGTAAAGGGATGTTAGGGTTCAGCGAAGGGTAGCATTAAGGGGTAGTAAGGGGTTTTTAAGGTACATGGAAGGGTGCGCAAAAGGGGAGTAAGGGATTTTTAAGGTCCAACTAAGGGTAGCATTAAGGGGTAGTAAAGGGATGTTAGGGTTCAGGGAAGGGTAGCATTAAGGGGTAGTAAAGAGATGTTAGGGAGCAGGGAAGGGTAGCATTAAGGGGTAGTAAAGGGATGTTAGGGAAGGGTAGCATTAAGGGGTAGTTTGGGGTAATAAGGGTTCAGGTATGGGAAGTGTTAAGGGGTCATTAGGGTACAGATACATAAAGTAAAGAATGCATGAAATAAACACTTTTAAAATTCAACATTTTTGCAATTACCATAGGTAATAATGAAGAACACAACATTGTTACCTCGTCAATTTCAACTTGACTTTAATGTAGTGGACATTTTAATAGTTGACTTTATTACATACAACCTGCGCTTGTTACTTTTCTGCCTCTGCTTTGAAGCATAGCTCTTGCAGTTATGCAGTACGTCTGTGCCGGGAGCCGCCCTGACAGTACAGTGCGCGGCTGTTCTTGTCTGCGCACAGCATGGTGTCCTCGGAGTCCTCGAGCCCACCACAGCGCAAACGCGAGGACTAATGGTGTGAGTTTGGCTTACTGAGTGTGCGAAGTCTTTGTTACGTTGCCCGCGGGGGTGGTGGGGTGAAGAAATCATACGAGTTCAGGTAGAGACGTTTTAAGGCATGGGCAAAGTGGGCTCTGGCCCAGGGCCCCAGCCGTTCAAGGGCCTTCCTCATTAAGCTTTTGGAATAGTTCCACCATGTTTAGAAAAATAAAATAACCAGTTTTACTTACTTATGTTTTTTTGAGCCAGGTCAGGCTGTCCAACCAGTTTGGCCGCTGTCTGAGAGAAAGATAAAGAAAATATCTATTTGATTCTTGTGAGATTCAGCTAGTGTTCTAACCTTTTAAGGTACGTAGGCCCAGCTCAGCTGCCCAGCCTTCACCTTTATTCAGCATGTTCACTTACTGTGCAGTTAAAATTGACATGGTGTGGTCCCTCTTTGACTGCATCATCTCTCTGAAGCTGCTGTCAGGCAGGGCGATCACAGCCTGCTGCCTGCTAAGCCTGAATACCTGTTGCTTGCAGCACAGTCAGTGCAGTAAACAAAAGCACCCAGCAGCACTCTATGCCCGCATGGTATTGACTGACTAGCTACAGTTTAACAACATAGATGGTGTGTGGGAGACATGGTTGGACTACTAGCCTTTCTGCTTCTCTGGCATGAATGCCACGTGTCAATGTGCAGTGCAGAGTTGCATTATATATATATTCCTCCGTGCTTTCTCATATAGCACCGCCGCTGCTCCTGAACAAAGGGCGCGTCATCGCACCGGACCACACAAGAAAGGTGAGTTATTTATCACTATTCACCTTTCCAAAAGGATGACGACGCCGTGTATAGATGCTCGAATATATTTATTCGTCGGCCACCATTGAACGCGTTTCGACTGCGCAGCAGCCTTGTTCACCAATGCCGAGGCAAGGTTTTCAACCAACCTTTAAACATTTTTTAGCATGTGTCACGTGAAAACTACTGTGTAATTACTACTGAAGACAGACTCGTAGTTTTCAATGCATTACCCTAAATTGTGAGAAAATACTATGCAGTAAATCCAAAGTCGGTAAAATAATCGGTTTAATACTGAATATGATTGACATGGTTTTGATGCAAAAAACAGTGTTTTAAAAAACAGTGCTTAAACAATTAATGGATGTATAATGTTATATTTGCTGTTAAAATTATACTTAATCAAATTGAAGATTAAGAAACTGTAAATTAGCAGCAATCGTATTCAGTCAAAGCAAGCATTGTATCATTTTTTTATAATTCTCAGTACATAAATGAAATTGATAATTACTTTGATTTGTAAAACGAACTAAGGGTAATGCATTGAAAACTACGAGTCTGTCTTCAGTAGTAATTACACAGTAGTTTTCACGTGACACATGCTAAAAAATGTTTAAAGGTTGGTTGAAAACCTTGCCTCGGCATTGGGGAACAAGGCTGCTGCTCAGTCAAAACGCATTCAATGGTGGCCGACGAATAAATATATTCGAGCATCTATACACAGCGTCGTCATCCTTTTGGAAAGGTGAAAGGTGATAAATAACTGACCTTTCTTGTGTGGTCCGGTGCGACGACGCGCCCTTTGTTCAGGAGCAGCGGCGGTGCTACAAGAGAAAGCACGGAGGAATTTGTTTAACCACTGCCGCCCCCCCGCCGAGAGTGCCGTTTGGACAGCAATATAGGAAGAAACAGCGATGGTTTTTGTGGCGGTATCCGGTGAGTCGGAGGGCCCGCGGGGAACGCTATCACACCCAGGTAAGGCTGTGCTCTGCAGCGGTGGGGGAAAAGGGAAAGTCATTGGAATAGCTTGCAAACCGACGTGATTCACACGAAGGACAGTGGCAGTTGTAGATGCAGTAGATTTAATCTACTATAATAATTGTTTGTACAACACAAGCAATGTCGGCCTCAGAGGTAAAAGAGCGGGAGGAAGCAGCTTTATCAATTTTCGACGACTGCATCACGAGCAGTAATGAAACCTCCATCAGAGTATCAAACTTTGAAAAATTACCCGATGTAACATCGCATTTAAAAAGATTGGAAAAACTTAAGTGCACTGAGTTATCAAAGTGGTGGGAATCAAAATCCCTACAAAGATATTTAGAAGTTAAACGTGTACCCAGAGGACTGAGAATCATGGTAGCACCTAGCTACGAGGAACCCAACCCAAATATGCTCCGAGAATGGGCAGAAAACAACAATGAATCTTCAAGGAGAATGCTGGCTATTCTGATTAAATACGCAGATATAGATCGCCAAAAAATCATAGAAGAGATAGAGAAAATATCGGCAATTCTGGACAAAGAGACAGACCAAGAACAAATAAATAAATACAAGGCTGGAATGAAAGACAGACTACGTAAATTAGAAGAATCTATTAAAGAAAGAAAAGCACACAAATTTTTACGTGACTATGAGAATGGTCAAATATTTACTTTTGCCAAAAAGTTTGACACTCTACGCAGGCAAAAATTAGTTGTCACGAGCAAACCTGCTCAGGAAGTGCACTCAGAACAGAGAAGTTTTCAAAGTTCAGAAATAGACACTGATGCCGATGAAGGTCCAAGTGGACAAGCTACAGGTCCAATACCATCTGTCATTGAAGAGTTGGATTTTTTACGACAAGAGAGAAGATTCAACTTGCGACCAAGAGCACAGATGACAAATTCAAAACCGCCAAGAGGAAGAGGCAGAGGAGCAAGAGGAGGAAAGGCCCAAAACAAAGAAGACTCAACAGAGAAAAAGAAATGGAGCATGAAGTAGGAGTTGACAATGAAGCCTCCATTATCAACCTAACTAATACTGTTCTCACTGATAAAGATAAACAGGCATTACAATTGGGTCTATCCTACTGCCCAGAGGCAAATATGGACTATGTTCAGACAAGAATCGATATTTTCAAGTTTACCAGAATGTTAAAACTAAAGAAACATTTTTTATTACAACAGAAACAGGGTCAATTGAGACAGCCAATTCCAGCTAGTATACACCGGGGAGATCTAATGGTGGAAGACATGAATTTAATGCTTGAATTAAGAGAACTAGAGAATGAAAGCACAAGTGAAGATGCAATCAGGAATGCTGAGACTCTAGCACATGAGCAAGGGGTTGAAATCTCAGGGGATGCACCGACAAGTTTTAGACCTAGCTCACGCTTTATACCAGTTACAGCTAGAGATGCTACTGATGTTTACAGTGACCTTGTGATAAATGAACTCAAGAACTTACATACTGGTATCAGTACTAAGAAACATGTAAAAACAAAAGAACAAAAAGATTATTTTTCTCTGGTGAACAAATTATCTCTGAATGACGAATGTATTGTACGTAATGCCGATAAAGGAGGCAATGTAATCTTGTGGGATAAAACCAAATATTTAACCGAGGCCTACAAACAGTTGAATAACAAGTTTAACTATGTTAGAATTGCCGAAAATGTTATCCTAATGAGTCATCAAAAGTACAATATTGAGTTACAACAGTGGTATGAGCAAAGTTTAATCAGCCATGATGAATTTATGTTTTTGAAAATAAGCAGTCCAACAACACCGGTACTCTATTTAATTCCCAAGGTTCACAAAGATGCGCTAAATCCGCCAGGGCGCCCCATTATTTCAGCTATTGGAAGCGCCCTGGAAAACACATCAAAATATGTTGATTAATTTTTGGGCAGTTTGGTCAAGACTCTCCCTTCCTATATACAAGATACGGGAGACTTCCTGCGGAGGATCTATGATCTTCCTTGGGAAGAAGACTTTCTATTGATCATAATTGATGTGACCACACTTTATACCAGCATCAGATATGATGATGGTTTGCGGGCCATTAAATATTTCTTAGGAAGCAGACCTTTGAGACTATGGTCACACACCCAAATGCTCCTACAAATGATAGAGAGGTGTCTAACAAGTAACTTCTTCTTATTTAATGGGGAGCTCTTTCACCAAGTGTGCGACACAGCCATGGGCACCTGCTTCGCCCCCAGCTATGCGAATTTGCATATGGGCTGGTGGGAGGAGCAGGTGATCCGCACAAAATACCAGGATGAATGGCAGCATCATATCATGCATTGGAGTCGATTTATCGATGACTTGTTTGTGGTATAGAAAGGCCCTAAAAGTGAAGCCAAGGAATTCCTTAAGAAAATACAGGTGAATGATCTAAATTTAAAATTCACAAGCAATATCGGTAACATCAGTGTAAATTTCTTGGATCTCACAATTTATATACAGAATAACAAGCTTGAAACCAAATTGTACAGGAAGCCAACAGCAGGAAACACGTTGCTTCATGCAACCAGTTTCCATCCAAAAACTTGATCAGAAGCATCCCGTATGGGGAATGCTTAAGGACTATGAGAAACTGTAGTGACAAGGCAGAAACCAGAAAAGAGATATCGTGTTTGAAACACAGATTTAAAGCGAGAGGGTACTCAGAGGAATGTATCGATTCAGCGGTTTTTAAAGCCAATAATAAACCGAGGGAGGAAATCCTTTTCAATAGGAGTAAAACAAAAGAAAAATGTGAGAATATTAACAAGGATCAGTGTAGAATAATAACTACTTACAGTAAACAACAAGCTAGCGTAAGAAGTATTTTAGGTAAACACTGGCATATTATAAGAAACGACCCAATTTTGGGTAAAGCAGTACCCGAAAACCACGGATAACTTTTAGACGAGGCAAAATCATTAAAGCAAGCACTTGTCAGTAACATGCTTAAAGATACCAAATTAAAAACAAAGCCAAAACTAACATGGCTAAGTAGAAAACAAGGTTTTTTTAAATGTCTGAAATGTAAAGCCTGTCTCCATGGTAAAAATAATGAATCATATCAATCGGGTTTATCCAACATGGTGAGAAAGATCAAAGGGGAATTCAATTGTAAGACAGAATTTGCTGTCTATGTGCTTCAGTGCCCTTGTGGCCTGAGGTACGTGGGCAGCACAATTGTGGCGGTACACAAACGCATACTTCAACATCTTAGAGCAATACAAAATGGCGACAGAACATACCCTGTAGCACGCCATTTTGAAGACTTCCACAACAGAGACGTGAAAGGTTTAAAGTACTTTGTAATAGATGCAGTAGCATCTAATATAAGGGGTGACAATCGAGAAAAGAAATTGAGGAAACTAGAGTCCCGTTATATTATTGAACTGGACAGTAAAATCCCAGGAGGATTGAATATAGAAGAAGATTTCCATACTCATTTGTGAAAAGAAATAATTGCTGTAAAATCAACTTCCTCGAACCGCACTAGCTATGTATATATTTTATATAAGTTAATTTTTATTTGTTTCTTTTTGGTTTTTTGTTTTAATATTCACATCTGTACTTTGCACTTTTAAGACGGACATTGCTTTAAAATACCATATGTACTGACTATTAAATTTGCCCACTTGGGCTAAATTGTGAGAAAATACTATGCAGTAAATCCAAAGTCGGTAAAATAATCGGTTTAATACTGAATTTGATTGACATGGTTTTGATCAGGGGTGGGCGGAATTTGCGGAATTGCGTTCCGCAAAATTCCGCGAAACGGCAAGAAATCTCCGCGAGCACGCGGAATTTCGCGTGCTCGCGGAGATTTTGCTGCGCCCGTTTATATCTGTAAGTGCTTCCTGTTGAGGTTTAATTTTTGTGACAGGAGCATCGTAGCATCGTGCCAGAATGAATCCTGCCCTGCATATTTATCCACGAAGATGCCACCGTTTTGTGCAATACCTCTACTCAACTGGAGTACTACTGGCTAATCAGTAAGTGCTACCTCGTTGGGTAAATGTATAGCGCCTTTCCTACACTACAGCTGCATAAAGGGCCAGAAGAGAAGAGTTGTCTCCACTCTCCAGTGACCATGTGTGTCTTTAACTTTGCCACCGCGCCGAAAGGCGCCGGGGTCCCTTGAGTGAGCTGTCCATCATAACGTGTAAAGGGCGGGAAGACGTTGCATAGCGCTAGTGTGTGTGCGGCGGGGCTTCTTCTATTTGAGTTCACATGCCTCTTGTTTAAGCCAGGTCAGAAACCGATCAGAGCAGCAGATGAGGAGAAAGAACCTCCTGGTCACAGGAACTACACGGGGATTGCGCTCGAGAAAGTCATGGATGCAAAGACCTCCATCAAGCATCACAGCCCATTTATGACGGTAGATATGGGGAGAAAGAAAGCACACCTGCCCAGCCTCGACCGAGCTCATGATTTTTTGGGGCTGATTAATGCATTACCGATTTTGAGCTTTAACTCGGGCCCATGCTGTAAGTGCTTCCTGTTGAGGTTTAATTTTTGTGACAGGAGCATCGTGCCAGAATGAATCCTGCCCAGCATTGCCATTTATCCACGAAGATGCCACCGTTTTGTGCAATACCTCTACTACTCATTCCGTTCCGCCGCGGATCGCGGAATTTTCGGCATTTCCGCGTTCCGCGCAGAACGCGGAAATGCCGAAATTTCGCAAATTCCGTGAGCGGAACGGAATTTGCCGCCCACCCTTAGTTTTGATGCAAAAAACAGTGTTTTAAAAAAACAGTAAAAAAAACAGTGCTTAAACAATTAGTGGATGTATAACGTTATATTTGCTGTTAAAATTACACTTAATCAAATTGAAGATTAAGAAACTGTAAATTAGCAGCAATCGTATTCAGTCAAAGCAAGCATTGTATCATTTTTTTATAATTCTCAGTACATAAATGAAATTGATAATCACTTTGATTTGTAAAACGAACTAAGGGTAATGCATTGAAAACTACGAGTCTGTCTTCAGTAGTAATTACACAGTAGTTTTCACGTGACACATGCTAAAAAATGTTTAAAGGTTGGTTGAAAACCTTGCCTCGGCATTGGTGGACAAGGCTGCTGCTCCGTCGAAACGCGTTCAATGGTGGCCGACGAATAAATATATTCGAGCATCTATACACAGCGTCGTCATCCTTTTGGAAAGGTGAATGGTGATATATATATATAATTTTTTTTGCAGTATTTTATAGCGCGAACTCGACCCGGAGGTATTGGAGCGCTCTACATGAGCACCAGTTACATTACACAAGGTCACATTCGTTTTTGGTAGGCACGGGAGATTAAGTGATTTGCCCAGAATCACAGAATGTTGTGCCGACGCCCGAACCTGGTTCCCCAGCTCCAAAGTCAGCAGCTCTGGCCATTACACCACATTCTCTAGCCTCCATGACCGCACCACCAATGCGGAGCGGTGCAATCACATCCTAGTGGCCACCTAACTCAGAGTTCCTGTTCTTCACAGAGCAGGGCATGAGTGCAGCACTCATAAAAAGCCCCCTCAGTATGCACAAGCCCAAAGGTTAAGATGCCAGCCCACTGTACCATATGCAGTGTGCCTGGACAGCCTGCTAGTCTTCCTGTTTCTCTTGTGCTGGCCAGCCAGGGAGAGAATGTTTGTTCCATGAATGCGCCGAGATGTAGGCTGGCCAGGGAGGAGCATTGCCAATCATCCGACCCATGCTGCTAAGGGCATCAATGAACTGAAAATGCATACAAAATCCAGAGTTGTTCTGAGCGAGGGGCCCCAATTTAAGTTTGACCCAGGGCACCACAAAATCCTTAAGATGTCCCTGCTCGGAGGGGTTCAGCCCTCCTGAACCTCTGTTGAACACCCTCTGCAAGGAGGTGCAGGAATGCAGCCCTACAGATCTCTCCACCAGGTGAGCACTTTCCCCCTTCAAGCACTGAATGTTGATGTCATTCTTTGAAATCTCAACTCCTTCTAATGACATCTTAAAAACCAAGGACATTGTTCCTGCCCTTTGAGTCACATACTTATCAGATAAAAATATTCCTATGAATACATTATACGAACCGGAAAATTGTAAGATAAAAAAAATCTTCAATCAGAAAAGCAGGCTGATTTTTAATCAGCTTTCAGAGCAATAGTAACATTGGAGACGGTCCCCTTCTTTCCGTGAAGTTTCCTGCTCCAAGGCCAGACGACAAAAGACTTGAACTAACATATAGGGGCATATTAGCAAGGGCACTATCGCCGCTTTAGCGGCACTTTTTGCCGCTAAAGCGGCGATATTCTTATCGCCCTATCAGCAAACTGTCTCTAACAGCAGTTAGAGACAGTTTTCGAGCATTAGCGCCCGTGTTTTTACCGCTTTGCATGTCAGCGATATTTATCGCTAATGACATGCAAAGTGGGCGTTCACGACGAACAAACCTGGGAAACACCCGCTAACAGGCCTATCGCCTATTAGCAAAATGGCCATGGCCCCAGTTAGCGACGTGAAAAGTCGCGCTAACCGAGGTCATCGCCATTTATTTAACACCTGCAATTAGCAGGTGTTAGCCATATCTAACATGGGGGGTGGATTATGCTGATACGACCACAGGGTCGTATCAGCAAGGTTATCGCCGTTTTCCATGAAACATCGCTGGAAAACCAGCGATGTTTCATGGAAAAACACCGCTATGGCTGGAATAATTATCGCCATAGCGCTAAATGTCGCTAATACAGCGTTAGCATGGCAAATTATTCCGACGAAAGCCGGCGATAAAAAAGTGCTCGTTAAACACGCTTTGCGATGTTTAGCGCACTTTTTAGATAATATGCCCCTAAATTATTTAAAATAAGCAGTTCGGATTAATAGATCGAGTGATCTTGGTTCCCTGCCAGGACACATGTTCATCAGTCAGAGTCTGTGGAAGTTACTACTATTGGGCGCTGCATTCTAAGTACTCCAAGTGAACATGTTCAAATCTCCATTTCTTCGCTTGAGTGCATTTTATTGGGGTTTCCTTTGAACTGGTTTGGGACTAGGAACAGAAAGGACAAAGGGAGAGGGAAGTGAGTGCCACAATGCAGCAGTATTACTCATGTACATTACCGACAGGCGTTAGGGTACATTATTTTACAGGGAGTGGCGTTAGGAACCCCCCACTTTAGAAACGTAAGGGGGGTAGCCATGCACCCGATGGCCTTGTCATGTGGGTCCCTCTAAATATTGATTCTTAAATATTGATTCGTTTTTATATTTTGCCTCTTATGTCTGCAGGCCATAAAACGATCTATGGGAAGAGAGGGCAGAGCTTAGGTGAAGAACTGCTAAAGGAGCCAAGCTCGAGAAAGAAGCGAGAACAAGAAATTATTAAATTCTAAAAAGAAAACAATGACCAGAAAACAGAGTGGCAAAGGGGAATGTGGCAAAAGGGGTTGAGATAAGATCAGAAAAATAGTTTGAAAAAAGAAAAAAATATGGTAGCTAAGAAGTAGAAAGGAGGAAGGTGTGAAGGGTGAAAAGAAAGGTAAAAGGAAAGAAATATGAAAGGAAGGAAGGAGAGGTGAAAGAAGTGAAAGGGAGGAGGAGTGACAACAACAAAGAAAGGGTGCAAGGATGAAAAGCTGGAAGGATGAAAGCTTGGATCGAGCGGTGAAAGGATCAATTAACAAAAGGGTGGAAGGAAGGGTAAAAAGATGAATGGGTGAGTGGGTTGATGGAAAGTTGGACAAAAGGCTGTTAGCATAAATGGAAGGAAGAGTGAAAGGATGAGTAATCAGTGTGTGAAGGGAATTGTGATTGAATGGATATAATGAGGAAAGAATGTATGGATAAATGGTTGAAAGGAGGGATGAGTGAAAGGATGGATGAATAAATGAATGGATGGAAGGAAGGAAGGGAGGAATGTCAATGGATTGTTGGAATAATGAAAGGATGGGGTAAAGGATCGAAGAATGAATGGATAGAAGGGAGGGAGGATGAATGAATTGATTGGAGGATGTACAGGTGAAGAGAACTAATCTAGGAACTGTTGGGGTGACTGCTTCTCTCATTTGCTTTCGCTAGAGATTTGGTTAAAAGTGGGGATTTACATTTTCTGGCTACTGCCTTGTTTACAGGGCCCTATATATGCTCAGCAAATATAGGCTCTAGCTTCCATATCAAGAAATGGAGTGAGTGACTGTGTATGATCTGTACCTAAACATCTTGAATTGGTGAGTACCTGGGATCAACATTTAAAACCAGAAAGTGGGGGACAGGCGAGAAACATTGAGGATAATGCTACACACGGCCTGGGTATGCAGAATGGCGCAAAGCATAGGGTACAGTGAACGTTATTAGCCACACGTGGAGTATAAGGAGTGGTGTCCCAGTGGTATGGTGACATGGGACTTGCACACAACCTCCACTGATGGAAGACCTCTCTCCATGGATAACAATGGAATATATGTCTTCGTTCACCACTGGTCACCACGAGGTTCTATAGCCACAAGGACAGCTCAGCAGGGCAGCTCAACAAAGAAGGGAGTAAAAGGGGTATGTCCCAGTGGCATGGTGCCATTTGACGTGCACACAATCTCCACTGAAGCAAGCCCTCTCTCCATGGATGAGAATGGAATATACTTCTTCGTTCATAACAGGTCACCATGAGGTTCTAGAGTCAGCAAAGTGTACGCCAAAGAGTGTGACTGTGGAAAAAAAAGAAACAAATTCAAAATAAGTTTCTGCAGAAAAAATATCAACTATTACTGATTTAGTGGCCACACTTTGCAGAGCAGAGGTTTGATAAGAAATCGTGTATAAATTAAATGTTAAATGAGACACAAAAGAGACAATTTGTGAAGACGTAAGTAAAAACTAACGAAAGTATCAACAGGAAAACAAATGATTGCCTTAACTACTGGTGCTGTTAAGGGACAAACTGGGCCTCTGTTTACCTCCAATAACCGGATCCTCGGATATTGAGTATCCCAGAATACTCTATTAACTTTCAAAATATATATATGTATATATATATATATATATATATATATATATATATATATATATATATATATATATATATATATATATATATTATCTACTGGCGGTCGCCAGTAGATAGTTATAGTTAGAACCTATTTTCCATAGGAAATCCATGACATTCTATTTGAAATAACTCTCTTGCCGGTTGACGTATCTTCGCAAAATTTTCAAACTTTGTGGGGCGCTCCGGTCCGCTCCTACCCTGAAAGTCTCGGGGTGATTCGTCAAGCGGGGGCCGAGAAAAAGGGGGTCCCAAAACGCGTTTTCCCCATTCATTTTTCCATAGGAAACTTTAGACACGGCTACAGCCCGAACTGCTGAACGGAATTACACCAAATTTGGCAAAGAGGTAGTTCTTGGTTCAGAAAGAACCCTTTTTGTTAAATGGTGTAAATCCGTTCAGTAGTTGCTGAGAAAATCAAAAGTAAAAGTACATATATATCTATGGCCGCGTCGGATTTGCGCACCCTCCCGATCACGAGCTGTCTGCTAATTGGCTGTCAACACTCCAAACCAGGAAGTGTTGGCAGACATCTTGTTCCTCGGTAGAACCGAGGAACAAGAAAGCAGTAAAAAAAGTGCACAAAACGCACAAAGGGGGCAGGGTAGAAACACCCTGACCCCATAGGTCTGCTCAGGGGGTCCCACAAGGACCCCCTGGGCAAAAAAAAGCATTTTTTTTTTTAAATCGGCAGGATGCGCTCAGGGTGCGCGGATCCTGCCGATAAAAAAAAAAATCGAAGGGGCTTTCTATTTAAAATGGTGCGGGAGGGCTCTGAGCCCTCCCGCAACCCCGGGGACCACCACCTCCCGGGGCTTCTTTTTTTTTTTTTGTCCTGTGACTTAATCCCCCAACTTAAAACGCGCCACGGGCGCGTTTGCACAGTGGTGAAGGGAGGGGCGGGGCTTCAGGTGACATGTGTGCAAACAGGCCCCGTGGCGCGTTTTAAGATGGGGAATTAAATCCCCTTCAATCCTGAGGGTCTCTGGGGCCAACTAGCCCAACAGGTACATCCAGAAAGCGCCACAGAGCTGCGTTGCAGAGAGTGTAAAAAGGGGTGTGGCCTCTCTACACGTCTCTGCAACGCAGCCCCTGGCGCATACTGGAGGTTCCTGGTGGGCTAGTTGGCCCCTAGGGACCCTCATGATTCAAGGGGACTTAATCCCCAACTTAAAACGCGCCACGGGGCGCGTTTGCACAGATGTCACCTCAGGCCCCGCCCGCTACCTTCACCATTGTGCAAATATTCCTCTAAAATCTGCCGAACTACGAATTCGGATTTACTCACCTGTTATCAGGAGAGACCTCAGTGCTGCATCTTTCAGCCCAGTACTAATCCTGAAAAGTAATTTTAACCGTACTTACCAGTAACTTGAATTTCCTTCCATAGGATATCATTGCCTGCTTTTTGCTGAAAAAGTTTCTAAGTGTTGATTTTTGAAACATACAAATATTCCTCTAAAATCAGCCGAAATACGAATTCCGATTTACTCACCTGTTATCAGGAGAGACCTCAGTGCTGTATCTTTCAGCCCAGTACTGGTCCTGAAAAGTAATTTTAACCGTACTTACCAGTAACTTGAATTTCCTTCCATAGGCTAACATTGACTGGTTTCACTTGGAAATTCTTCTAAGTGTGGAGTTTTGGAACTTTAAAATATTCCTCTAAAATCAGCCGAAATACGAATTCCGATTTACTCACCTGTTATCAGGAGAGACCTCAGTGCTGCATCTTTCAGCCCAGTACTGATCCTCAAAAGTAATTTTAACCGTACTTACCAGTAACTTGAATTTCCTTCCATAGGATATCATTGCCTGCTTTTTGCTGAAAAAGTTTCCGTGTTGATTTTTGAAACATACAAATATTCCTCTAAAATCAGCCGAAATACAAATTCCGATTTACTCACCTGTTATCAGGAGAGACCTCAGTGCTGCATCTTTCAGCCGAGTACTGATCCTCAAAAGTAATTTTAACCGGACTTACCAGTAACTTGAATTTCCTTCCATAGGATATCATTGCCTGCTTTTTGCTGAAAAGTTTCCAAGTGTTGATTTTTGAAACATACAAATATTCCTCTAAAATCAGCCGAAATACAAATTCCGATTTACTCACCTGTTATCAGGAGAGACCTCAGTGCTGCATCTTTCAGCCCAGTACTAATCCTGAAAAGTAATTTTAACCGTACTTACCAGTAACTTGAATTTCCTTCCATAGGATATCATTGCCTGCTTTTTGCTGAAAAAGTTTCTAAGTGTTGATTTTTGAAACATACAAATATTCCTCTAAAATCAGCCGAAATACAAATTCCGATTTACTCACCTGTTATCAGGAGAGACCTCAGTGCTGCATCTTTCAGCCCAGTACTAATCCTGAAAAGTAATTTTAACCGTACTTACCAGTAACTTATATTTTCTTCCATAGGAATCCATTGTCTGGTTTTCAGCAGAAAAGTTTCAGTGTCGATTTTCACAAACTACAAATATTCCTTAAAAATCGCCTGTATGACTTAAACGCATTCTTTCAACTGTTTACAGGAGATGCACCAGTGCTGGATCCAGGATCCAACACTGAGTAAGAAAAAGTAACGATAACAGTTTTTACCTGCTAAGTGAATTTCCTTCCATAGGATAACATTCGTGATTCTATGAGAAAAAGTTTCAAAGTGTCAACTTTTAAAATACAATAATATTCCTTAAAAATCACTAATGTAACCAAAACGCTTTTACTCAACTGTTTACAGGAGATGTCCCAGGACTGAATCTAGGATCCAGTCCTGTGGTTAGAAAAGTAATCCATAAAGTAACTAATTGCATTTAACTAGAAATTCACATTGAGCTGAATGTTGCAGTGTTTGAAAATGTGTTGCCCATTGCAACAACTGTAACTACTGTACTTAAAAGTCTATTGCCTATGTGCAAAGTATTTAAACTAAAGTAATTCATTCTGAGAAAGTATTTTTTGTAATGTATAATGTAATTACAATGTAATTTAAAAAATAAAATATGTAAAAAAAATTGTTTCTAAAAATGTAGTAAATCAGTATGAAAAAAATAAATATAACAATGAATACATTTAAAAATTGTCATTTACAAAACCTTTGAAATTCACTGAAAAAACCGTAGGTTTCAGACATGTTATAGTTAGGAATTAGCATTTAAAAACCTTTGAAATTCACTGAAAAAACCATAGGTTTCAGACACGTTATAGTTAGAAATTAGCATTTAAAAAACCTTTGAAATTCACTGAAAAAACCATAGGTTTCAGGCACGTTATAGTTAGAAATTTGCATTTAAAAAACCTTAGAAATTCACTGAAAAAACCATAAGGTTTTAGGGACAGTTATAGTTAGTTGGACATTGCACTCGTACAAAACCCGTGAAATTCCCCGTTATAGTTAGTTCAGGTAACTATAACTCGCGCCTCCGCAATGCACTGCTGATGACGTCACATATTACATCACTCATGACATGGTCAGTGACATCACTGATGACATCACTGATGACATCTCAAATGACATCACTGATGACATCACTGATGACATCATCCATGTGAGAATTTAATGCATCTTCTCACACCCTAATATAAGTTTTGAAACACCCACTCTAAATTACAGACTGCCATTCTCAAAACCATACACACTCCAATACCAATAAGTACATACCCACTCACTGATTCTTAGGTCTACACACAGACATCTACTCACTCACCCGTACAGTCACTCATACTTACAGTCACTCAGTACAGGACATCATATGCACTCATACACCTATATAAACACTCACACAACGCAACTCATCCATAGAGGTACTCACACACCTAGTCAGTCATGCAAATAATTAATCACACTCCAATTTACTCACCTATACAGTTATACACACCAGCTCACTTACTCATAAAAATACTAGCACATTCTTACACTCCTATGCAATCACTGATGCAAGCACACACTCATCCATATAGCCACTCTCACAATCAAACACTCTCACTTATAGCCATTTATATACTCCAACACACATATATACTGCCTTTCACATATGTAGTTACTCACACATGTACCACTGAGATATACATTCAATCACTAACACACCCATACACACACTCACCCACCCATACAGTCCATCACAGACGCACTCTTGAAACCATGCACCCAGTGAATCACCCACTCACACATCTATGCACAGAGTCACACTCACCCCACCCACACAAACACTGAGGCACCCATACAGATACTCAGAGAACCAATCCATAACCCATATAGACACTCATTTAGCTAGTCAGAAACCCATGCAGCTGCTTACACAACAACAGACAGACGGATACAGACATTCACACAGTTTAGTCACTCACCCATGCATCCAGTAAGATACGTTTAATCACTCACTTATAGACTCAGTCACGCACCTACTAAATCATGCATTCAGACACTTATACACCCACTCATTCTTCAATACGCCTTTCCCTATATATATTAAACATATTTAAACTTTACACAAACACACAGTCACTGGATGATGTCATCAGTGATGTCATCAGTGATGTCATTTGAGATGTCATCAGTGATGTCATCAGTGATGTCACTGACCATGTCAAGAGTGATGTAATATGTGATGTCATCAGCAGTGCATTGCGGGGGCGCGAGTTATAGTTACCTGAACTAACTATAACGGGGGAATTTCACGGGTTTTGTACGAGTGCAATGTCCAACTAACTATAACTGTCCCTAAAACCTTATGGTTTTTTCAGTGAATTTCTAAGGTTTTTAAATGCAAATTTCTAACTATAACGTGCCTGAAACCTATGGTTTTTCAGTGAATATATATATATATATTCACTGAAAAAAACCATAGGTTTTAGGGACAGTTATAGTTAGTTGGACATTTCACTCGTACAAAACCATAGAAATTCCCCCGTTATAGTTAGTTCAGCTAACTATAACTCGCGCCCCCGCAATGCACTGCTGATGATGTCACATATCACATCACTCATGACATGGTCAGTGACATCACTGATGACATCACTGATGACATCTCAAATGACATCACTGATGACATCTCAAATGACATCACTGATGACATCACTGATGACATCATCCATGTGATAATTTGGTGCATCTTCTCACACCCTAATATAACTTTTGATACACCCACTCTAAATGACAGACTGCCATTCTCAAAACCATAGACACTCCATCACCAATAATACCCACTCACTGATTCTTAGGTCTACACACACAACCACTCACTCACCCGTACAGTCACTCATACTTACGGTCACTCAGTACAGGACTATCATATGCACTCATACACCTATATAGACACTCACACACCATCACTCATCCATAGAGGTACTCACACACCTAGTCAGTCATGCAAATAATTAATCACACTCCCATTTACTCACCTATACAGTTATACACACACCAGCTCACTTACTCATACAAATACTAGCACATTCTTACTCTCTTATACAATCACTGATACAAGCACACACTCATCCATACAGCCACTCTCACAATCACACACTCTCACTTATAGCCATTTATATACTCTAACACACATATATACTGCCTTTCACATATGTAGTTACTCACACATGTACCACTGAGATATACCTTCACTCACTAACACACCCATACACACACTCACCCACCCATACAGTCCATCACAGATGCACTCTTGAAACCATGCACCCAGTGAATCACCCACTCACACATCTATGCACAGAGTCACACACACCCCACCCACACAAACACTCAGGCACCCATACAGATAATCAGACAACCAATCAATAACTCATATAGACACTCATGTAGCTATTCACAAACCCATGCAGCCGCTTACACACCAACAGACAGACGGATACAGATATTCACACAGTTTAGTCACTAACCCATGCATTCAGTAAGATACGTTTAATCACTCACTTATAGAGTCAGTCTCGCACCTACTAAATCATCCATTCAGACACTTATACACCCACTCATTCTTCAATACGCCTTTCCCTATATATATTAAACATATTTAAACTTTACAGAAACACACAGTCACTGGATGATGTCATCAGTGATGTCATCAGAGATGTCATTTGAGATGTCATCAGTGATGTCATCAGTGATGTCACTGACCATGTCATGAGTGATGTAATATGTGACGTCATCAGCAGTGCATTGCGGGGCGCGAGTTATAGTTAGCTGAACTAACTATAACGGGGAATTTCTATGGTTTTGTACGAGTGAAATGTCCAACTAACTATAACGCCCCTGAAACCTGTGGTTTTTTCAGTGAATATATATATATATATATATATATATATATATATATATATATATATATATAAATATCCATGATGTAACACCAAAGACAGCCTTGGAGAGTCTGCAAAGTTTCTCGTGTTGCATTGGACACAGACACAGGCAGGCAATGTAATCTTGTGGGATAAAACCAAATATTTAACCAAGGCCTACAAACAGTTGAATAACAAGTTTAACTATGTTAGAATTGCCGAAAATGTTATCCTAATGAGTCATCAAAAGTACAATATTGAGTTACAACAGTGGTATGAGCAAAGTTTAATCAGCCATGATGAATTTATGTTTTTGAAAATAAGCAGTCCAACAACACCGGTACTCTATTTAATTCCCAAGGTTCACAAAGATGCGCTAAATCCGCCAGGGCGCCCCATTATTTCAGCTATTGGAAGCGCCCTGGAAAACACATCAAAATATGTTGATTAATTTTTGGGCAGTTTGTTCAAGACTCACCCTTCCTATATACAAGATACGGGAGACTTCCTGCGGAGGATCTATGATCTTCCTTGGGAAGAAGACTTTCTATTGATCATAATTGATGTGACCACACTTTATACCAGCATCAGATATGATGATGGTTTGCGGGCCATTAAATATTTCTTAGGAAGCAGACCTTTGAGACTATGGTCACACACCCAAATGCTCCTACAAATGATAGAGAGGTGTCTAACAAGTAACTTCTTCTTATTTAATGGGGAGCTCTTTCACCAAGTGTGCGACACAGCCATGGGCACCTGCTTCGCCCCCAGCTATGCGAATTTGCATATGGGCTGGTGGGAGGAGCAGGTGATCCGCACAAAATACCAGGATGAATGGCAGCATCATATCATGCATTGGAGTCGATTTATCGACGACTTGTTTGTGGTATAGAAAGGCCCTAAAAGTGAAGCCAAGGAATTCCTTAAGAAAATACAGGTGAATGATCTAAATTTAAAATTCACAAGCAATATCGGTAACATCAGTGTAAATTTCTTGGATCTCACAATTTATATACAGAATAACAAGCTTGAAACCAAATTGTACAGGAAGCCAACAGCAGGAAACACGTTGCTTCATGCAACCAGTTTCCATCCAAAAAACTTGATCAGAAGCATCCCGTATGGGGAATGCTTAAGGACTATGAGAAACTGTAGTGACAAGGCAGAAACCAGAAAAGAGATATCTTGTTTGAAACACAGATTTAAAGCGAGAGGGTACTCAGAGGAATGTATCGATTCAGCGGTTTTTAAAGCCAATAATAAACCGAGGGAGGAAATCCTTTTCAATAGGAGTAAAACAAAAGAAAAATGTGAGAATATTATCAAGGATCAGTGTAGAATAATAACTACTTACAGTAAACAACAAGCTAGCGTAAGAAGTATTTTAGGTAAACACTGGCATATTATAAGAAACGACCCAATTTTGGGTAAAGCAGTACCCCGAAAACCACGGATAACTTTTAGACGAGCAAAATCATTAAAGCAAGCACTTGTCAGTAACATGCTTAAAGATACCAAATTAAAAACAAAGCCAAAACTAACATGGCTAAGTAGAAAACAAGGTTTTTTTAAATGTCTGAAATGTAAAGCCTGTCTCCATGGTAAAAATACTGAATCATATCAATCGGGTTTATCCAACATGGTGAGAAAGATCAAAGGGGAATTCAATTGTAAGACAGAATTTGCTGTCTATGTGCTTCAGTGCCCTTGTGGCCTGAGGTACGTGGGCAGCACAATTGTGGCGGTACACAAACGCATACTTCAACATCTTAGAGCAATACAAAATGGCGACAGAACATACCCTGTAGCACGCCATTTTGAAGACTTCCACAACAGAGACGTGAAAGGTTTAAAGTACTTTGTAATAGATGCAGTAGCATCTAATATAAGGGGTGACAATCGAGAAAAGAAATTGAGGAAACTAGAGTCCCGTTATATTATTGAACTGGACAGTAAAATCCCAGGAGGATTGAATATAGAAGAAGATTTCCATACTCATTTGTGAAAAGAAATAATTGCTGTAAAATCAACTTCCTCGAACCGCACTAGCTATGTATATATTTTATATAAGTTAATTTTTGTTTGTTTCTTTTTTGTTTTTTGTTTTAATATTCACATCTGTACTTTGCACTTTTAAGACGGACATTGCTTTAAAATACCATATGTACTGACTATTAAATTTGCCCACTTGGGCTAAATTGTGAGAGAATACTATGCAGTAAATCCAAAGTCGGTAAAATAATCGGTTTAATACTGAATATGATTGACATGGTTTTGATGCAAAAAACAGTGTTTTAAAAAAACAGTAAAAAAACAGCGCTTAAACAATTAATGGATGTATAACGTTATATTTGCTGTTAAAATTACACTTAATCAAATTGAAGATTAAGAAACTGTAAATTAGCAGCAATCGTATTCAGTCAAAGCAAGCATTGTATCATTTTTTTATAATTCTCAGTACATAAATGAAATTGATAATCACTTTGATTTGTAAAACGAACTAAGGGTAATGCATTGAAAACTACGAGTCTGTCTTCAGTAGTAATTTAAAAATGTTTAAAGGTTGGTTGAAAACCTTGCCTCGGCATTGGTGAACAAGGCTGCTGCTCCGTCGAAACGCGTTCAATGGTGGCCGACGAATAAATATATTCGAGCATCTATACACAGGGTCGTCATCCTTTTGGAAAGGTGAATGGTGATATATATATATAATTTTTTTTGCAGTATTTTATAGCGCGAACTCGACCCGGAGGTATTGGAGCGCTCTACATGAGCACCAGTTACATTACACAAGGTCACATTCGTTTTTGGTAGGCACGGGAGATTAAGTGATTTGCCCAGGATCACAGAATGTTGTGCCGACGCCCGAACCTGGTTCCCCAGCTCCAAAGTCAGCAGCTCTGGCCATTACACCACATTCTCTAGCCTCCATGACCGCACCACCAATGCGGAGCGGTGCAATCACATCCTAGTGGCCACCTAACTCAGAGTTCCTGTTCTTCACAGAGCAGGGCATGAGTGCAGCACTCATAAAAAGCCCCCTCAGTATGCACAAGCCCAAAGGTTAAGATGCCAGCCCACTGTACCACATGCAGTGTGCCTGGACAGCCTGCTAGTCTTCCTGTTTCTCTTGTGCTGGCCAGCCAGGGAGAGAATGTTTGTTCCATGAATGCGCCGAGATCTAGGCTGGCCAGGGAGGAGCATTGCCAATCATCCGACCCATGCTGCAAAGGGCATCAATGAACTGAAAATGCATACAAAATCCAGAGTTGTTCTGAGCGAGGGGCCCCAATTTAAGTTTGACCCAGGGCCCCACAAAATCCTTAAGATGTCCCTGCTCGGAGGGGTTCAGCCCTCCTGAACCTCTGTTGAACACCCTCTGCAAGGAGGTGCAGGAATGCAGCCCTACAGATCTCTCCACCAGGTGAGCACTTTCCCCCCTTCAAGCACTGAATGTTGATGTCATTCTTTGAAATCTCAACTCCTTCTAATGACATCTTAAAAACCAAGGACATTGTTCCTGCCCTTTGAGTCACATACTTATCAGATAAAAATATTCCTATGAATACATTATACGAACCGGAAAATTGTAAGATAAAAAAAATCTTCAATCAGAAAAGCAGGCTGATTTGTAATCAGCTTTCAGAGCAATAGTAACATTGGAGACTGTCCCCTTCTTTCCGTGACGTTTCCTGCTCCAAGGCCAGACGACAAACGACTTGAACTAACATATAGGGGCATATTAGCAAGGGCACTATCGCCGCTTTAGCAGCACTTTTTTCCGCTAAAGCGGCGATATTCTTATCGCCCTATCAGCAAACTGTCTCTAACAGCAGTTAGAGACAGTTTTCGAGCACTAGCGCCCGATGTTTTTACCGCTTTGCATGTCAGCGATATTTATCGCTAATGACATGCAAAGTGGGCGTTCCCGACAGAACAAACCTGGGAAACACCCGCTAACAGGCCTATCGCCTATAAGCAAGGTGGCCATGGCCCCAGTTAGCGACGTGAAAAGTCGCGCTAACCGGGGTCATCGCCATTTATTTAACACCTGCAATTAGCAGGTGTTAGCCATATCTAACATGGGGGGTGGTTTATGCTGATACGACCACAGGGTCGTATCAGCAGAGGTTATCGCCGTTTTCCATGAAACATCGCTGGAAAACCAGCGATGTTTCATGGAAAACTCCGCTATGGCTGGAATAATTATCGCCATAGCGCTAAATGTCGCTAATACAGCGTTAGCATGGCAAATTATTCCGACGATAGCCGGCGATAAAAAAGTGCTTGTTAAACACGCTTTGCGATGTTTAGCGCACTTTTTAGATAATATGCCCCTAAATTATTTAAAATAAGCAGTTCGGATTAATAGATGGAGTGATCTTGGTTCCCTGCCAGGACACATGTTCATCAGTCAGAGTCTGTGGAAGTGACTACTGATGGGCGCTGCATTCTAAGTACTCCAAGTGAACATGTTCGAATCTCCATTTCTTCGCTTGAGTGCATTTTATTGGGGTTTCCTTTGAACTGGTTTGGGACTAGGGACAGAAAGGACAAAGGGAGAGGGAAGTGAGTGCCACAATGCAGCAGTATTACTCATGTACATTACCGACAGGCGTTAGGGTACATTATTTTACAGGGAGTGGCGTTAGGAACCCCCCACTTTAGAAACGTAAGGGGGGGTAGCCATGCACCCGATGGCCTTGTCATCTGGGTCCCTCTAAATATTGATTCTTAAATATTGATTCGTTTTTATATTTTGCCTCTTATGTCTGCAGGCCATAAAACGATCTATGGGAAGAGCGGGGCAGAGCTTAGGTGAAGAACTGCTAAAGGAGCCAAGCTCGAGAAAGAAGCGAGAACAAGAAATTATTAAATTCTAAAAAGAAAACAATGGCCAGAAAACAGAGTGGGAAAGGGAATGTGGCAAAAGGGGTTGAGATAAGATCAGAAAAATAGTTTGAAAAAAGAAAAAAATATGGTAGCTAAGAAGTAGAAAGGAGGAAGGTGTGAAGGGTGAAAAGAAAGGTAAAAGGAAGGAAATATGAAAGGAAGGAAGGAGAGGTGAAAGAAGTGAAAGGGAGGAGGAGTGACAACAACAAAGAAAGGGTGCAAGGATGAAAAGCTGGAAGGATGAAAGCTTGGATCGAGCGGTGAAAGGATCAATTAACAAAAGGGTGGAAGGAAGTGTAAAAAGATGAATGGGTGAGTGGGTTGATGGAAAGTTGGACAAAAGGCTGTTAGCATAAATGGAAGGAAGAGTGAAAGGATGAGTAATCAGTGTGTGAAGGGAATTGTGATTGAATGGATAAAATGAGGAAAGAATGTATGGATAAATGGTTGAAAGGAGGGATGAGTGGAAGGATGGATGAATAAATGAATGGATGGGAGGAAGGAAGGAAGGAAGGAAGGAATGTCAATGGATTGTTGGAATAATGAAAGGATGGGGTACAGGATCGAAGAATGGATGGATAGAAGGGAGGGAGGATGAATGGATTGATTGGAGGATGTACAGGTGAAGAGAACTAATCTAGGAACTGTTGGGGTGACTGCTTCTCTCATTTGCTGTCGCTAGAGATTTGGTTAAAAGTGGGTGGATTTACATTTTCTGGCTACTGCCTTGTTTACAGGGCCCTATATATGCTCAGCAAATATAGGCTCTAGCTTCCATATCAAGAAATGGAGTGAGTGACTGTGTATGATCAGTACCTAAACATCTTGAATTGGTGAGTACCTGAGATCAACATTTAAAACCAGAAAGTGGGGGACAGGCGAGAAACATTGAGGATAATGCTACACACGGCCTGGGTATGCAGAATGGCGCAAAGGATAGGGTACAGTGAACGTTATTAGCCACACGTGGAGTATAAGCAGTGGTGTCCCAGTGGTATGACATGGGACTTGCACACAACCTCCACTGAAGGAAGCCCTCTCTCCATGGATAACAATGGAATATATGTCTTCGTTCACCACTGGTCACCACGAGGTTCTATAGCCACAAGGACAGCTCAGCAGGGCAGCTCAACTAAGAAGGGAGTAAAAGGGGTATGTGCCAGTGCTCTGGTGACATGGGACTTGCACACCATCTCCACTGAAGGAAGCCCTCTCTCCATGGATAACAATGGAATATATGTCTTCGTTCACCACTGGTCACCACGAGGTTCTATAGCCACAAGGACACCTCAGCAGGGCAGCTCAACAAAGAAGGGAGTAAAAGGGGTATGTGCCAGTGCTCTGGTGACATGGGACTTGCACACCATCTCCACTGAAGGAAGCCCTCTCTCCATGGATAACAATGGAATATATGTCTTCGTTCACCACTGGTCACCACGAGGTTCTATAGCCACAAGGACAGCTCAGCAGGGCAGCTCAACAAAGAAGGGAGTAAAAGGGGTATGTCCCAGTGGCATGGTGCCATTTGACGTGCACACAATCTCCACTGAAGGAAGCCCTCTCTCCATGGATGAGAATGGAATATACTTCTTCGATCACAACAGGTCACCATGAGGTTCTAGAGTCAGTAAAGTGTACGCCAAAGAGTGTGACTGTGGAAAAAAAAGAAACAAATTCAAAATAAGTTTCTGCAGAAAAAATATCAACTATTACTGATTTAGTGGCCACACTTTGCAGAGCAGAGGTTTGCTAAGAAATCGTGTATAAATTAAATGTTAAATGAGACACAAAAGAGACAATTTGTGAAGACGTAAGTAAAAACTAACGAAAGTATCAACAGGAAAACAAATGATTGCCTTAACTACGGGTGCTGTTAAGGTACAACCTGGGCCTCTGTTTCCCTCCAATAACCGGATCCCCGGATATTGAGTGTTGGTATCCCAGAATACGCTATTAACTTTCAATATAAATATATATATATAAAATATTCATGATGTAACACCAAAGACAGCCTTGGAGAGTCTGCAGAGTTTCTCGTGTTGCATTGGACACAGACACAGGCAGGTAAACTGCTGAATGAATTCCCACATGTTGCTCGTGTGCTCCCACAATGCAATGCAGTTTAGCGCTGCACACGACGGTCTTTGCAATGGTAAGTAAATGTATGCTTTCTTTTGTGTTGCACTGCTTTGCATGAGGGCCAAAATCTCACAAAGATCTAACTACCAAACACAACTTCATTACTGGCTAAAAGTCAAACCTGTTGGCTTTGTCAGTGGTTGCCCTTTTCATTATTAGCAGTTAATCTGAACTGGTAGAAGCACTCATACAAATGGGGGCAGATGTATGACTTTTTGGAATCCATATATATTGCCAGTCATGCACCTGGAAAGCAGTGCAAGTTTCAGATATCTTTGAATGCTGCTGGAAATGTCAAGGGACCTTTGTACACATTCATATTTTCACAATTCAGGTTTGTAGGCAAGACTGCAGCACCTGCTCTATGTCCTACCCTTAAAAACATGTATTCAGAATTCTCAAATGGGAAAGGGTCCCTTGGGGACTCCTGCCCGTCTATGAGTGGCTTACCATTACATGTTTGTAGTCAGAAAATTATTAATGTTTTGCAACCGGATTTTGGTCTTTGGAAAGGATGCCCTAAACACGACTTTGGTCGCAACCTTAAATTGTGATTTAGTAATGTGTTGCCGAATAGCAATTTAGTTTTGTATATAAAAAAGGCCTTTTTGCTGTCACAAACAGCCCAATTCTGTGAATCAGACCCTTTGCAACCACAAAAAGGCTATGTTCATCTGGCCCTACATTTCTTGTTGCGAGACAAGGCACTTCCCCTGTACAATAAGCACCGCGAGGCACACTGCTCTCATCACTGCAACATCTTCACATCTGGACCTCAAGCAGGCACTGATCTGCCTGTACATAGTCCCATTATTGGCAACACACCCCACCCACACCACAACAGAGTATGCATGCATAAATAAATACACAACACAACTTTTGTTTGGGAAAATTAGTGCTGCAGGTTTATTCCATACAAAAGTATGCAATATGGTGGGTTATCTTACGGGCGATCCAAGGGCAGGCAGCTGTACCAACCTATGCTGCCCTGCCCGCCTGATGAGCCAAGCACTGTGGAGTAACCAATCAGCGCTACCCTTATGGGGGTGATCCCCTTACTGGATCACGTGACACATTGGTCCCTATTACTCACGCCCCTTTCAGGGCGGAGCGTAGCAAGGCAAGCCCCCGGTTGTTCAGGCCCACAACCGCCCGAAGGACTAACGGGGCGCCGACGTAATTGTTCCAGGACCCTCCCATGAGGCTCCTGGGATTTGGCTCTGGCACCCCTATTGTGCTCTTGCAGAGGTACTCTTCTGTACCCATTTGCTTCCAGATCGCCCTGTAACTCCTCCTGCAACGAGAAAGAAAACATTACAACGTTCGATGTATTTCGCCTGCCAACCCCACGCCGGGTAAGCGGTAGGGTGGGAGACGGCGTGTCCGGCGCAAAGAGGACGCCAAGATGGCCGGGGGAGGCATAAATACCTCCCCACCTCCTCTGCGTGCCGGAAGTGACGCGTCTGGTAGGGGGACTCCTCCTTGAGTCCCGCACATCATTGGGGGTGGGGAAGTGCCCAAATGGCACTAAAGGGGCCGCCCGTTTAGGGTGGCCCCCTGCGGGGCCGCGGGCAGCCGCATAGTCCCATTATTGGCAACACACCCCACCCACACCACAACAGAGTATGCATGCATAAATAAATACACAACACAACTTTTGTTTGGGAAAATTAGTGCTGCAGGTTTATTCCATACAAAAGTATGCAATATGGTGGGTTATCTTACGGGCGATCCAAGGGCAGGCAGCTGTACCAACCTATGCTGCCCTGCCCGCCTGATGAGCCAAGCACTGTGGAGTAACCAATCAGCGCTACCCTTATGGGGGTGATCCCCTTACTGGATCACGTGACACATTGGTCCCTATTACTCACGCCCCTTTCAGGGCGGAGCGTAGCAAGGCAAGCCCCCGGTTGTTCAGGCCCACAACCGCCCGAAGGACTAACGGGGCGCCGACGTAATTGTTCCAGGACCCTCCCATGAGGCTCCTGGGATTTGGCTCTGGCACCCCTATTGTGCTCTTGCAGAGGTACTCTTCTGTACCCATTTGCTTCCAGATCGCCCTGTAACTCCTCCACAGCTCTGGAGGCGGCCCCCGTCGCCTAAAGAGCCCCCCACCAAAACAGCTCCTTTCTCACTGCAACCTGAAATTTCCCGGGCCTCATTCATGTCCAGAGGAACAGATCCAAGCCCACCTGTGCAAGTGCACCCCAACATTGTCAAATTAACCTTTGGTGTTCGCCCGGCATAGCTCATGCCTGATGAAGCCAAAGCCCCTTGTTCTGCAAACTTGCGCATGGAGCGGTTTATCCTTCTCTGGGAATGTACCAATGCCTCACATGCGCTGCAAGAATGTGATGGCCTCCCAGGAGGGAGCTCTACCCTTAAACATCGCTGTATTACCCTTCAAGCTGATGTGCCTCCCACCTCCTGCAACCTGACGTTGCAGGCCTTCTAGCAGTTCGTGCTCCCTAACACCTGTTTCCCCAATACCTGGAACAGCAGCACACATGCTTGAAGACCGCTTCCACAACCAGGCTATATACTCTGGCTATGCGGGCGGGGCATTTCCTGCTCAACTGAAGCAACCCGTAACCCGCCCAGGGAGCAGGGTGCACCTACTTTGTTGAGGTTGACCAGACATGTGCACCGACCTTTGTGATTAATAAACCATGGCGAACAGGACTGATCGCCTAGCGCACACTACTGCAGTACATCAACCATTTGGAGTGACAACTTCGCCACCTGCCAGGCTTGCTTAACTAAAGCTCGATGACAGATACACACATACCTGCTAACCAGTTGTGACCCTTGATGTTCAACCCAGCTAATGACCTAGTACCTTGATATTCCAGGGAATATTGCCCTCCACAAGATCAAGCCGCACATGAGCCTATGGCCTACACCTACTGGGCCGAGGTGCATAGTGTGCTCTGGAATTGTCAGTGATGGTGCTCCAAACACATTTCAAACCGCTATTGGAGCCACAGCACACATTCTGGCGTAACCAGCTGGCGCATGCCACCTGGCTACCTTGCCGCTGCGAGATTTTGCTCTTAACGCCAACCTCTTGCGGCTACTGGTGCACATAGTCTGTAGGTCTTGCCTCCACTCTATTTATGCCGATACCTGCAATGTACCCCTCTGCCCCTGTATGGGCGGGAAAATACCCGTAACATTGCAAATCCCCCTGCACTCACAGTCTCGGGCAGTCAGGAGGGGGAAGAGAGGTCCATAGAATTGGTTCTGCTATCTTGCTTGGCCACCTAGCCCGCAAGCACCCTCGTCTGACAGCACCCTATCTGCTGTGTCGCCCGTGCAATGTCCGCGCCCTGGCGCAGGACGTCCCGATCGACACCTCTTCTAACAGACTGCCTTCAGGAAGCTGGAGTGAACGGTTGTATGTTGTGCACTGACCATAAAACCTAGGTTTGCTTTGAGAGGGATCAATTTGTTGCACTCAAACTAGTGGCAACGTGCAGTTCTATAGCATTCTACCCTGCAGGGTGTGCCTGGACGATCCTAGACACCCCCTGTGAGCCAACCTGCTTTGACCCAAGATGCAAGGCACTACACCCGGTACACTTGGTTATCCCGAACTTAATTGCCCTCCCCCGGAATCGTGTGTCAAGGTACCCACTCCCTGAATTACTCCCTAATAGTCTATGTGTCACGCCATGCTCCTTTTTATTCCTTGTTCAAAGCAGTGAACTCGCTCACCCACGAGACCTGCTAGAAGCAAGTTTAGTGTAGCCTGTACATGGAATTAAATTCCCCCGCCAACTGCACAGAGGGCAAGCCACACTCACTGCTACTGATGTCTGACTAATTGGCCCTTGGAGGCCGTGGCAGTACTGCCCGGTCGGCAAGTACGCCCACGGTACAGTTGTAATTTAATACCTCCTGCCGCTGACAACTGCAGGTGCCTAATACCGGGCTGTGAGTATGCGGCCCAGGAAGCCTAAAAATAGGCTTGGTGTGGATGGGTAGTTAGCAATGCCTGGCAATAAGTGTAATGCCTTTGACAAACCTCTCCTGACTGGCATCTATGCCATTCTTAAACATTCACGGTTTTGCCACATGTCACCCTTCTGGTTGGTGATATGGAACCTCCTACCCAGCATAAGCGGACAGTCTCGCGTTGCCGTCACACCACCTGTGTATCTTGAATCACCCTCCTGTGTCACCTAACCTCGGTTCTAGAGTGCACTTAATCCACGCCGTTGACCAGAATTTCACAGGCCTCTTTGATTGCTAGACCCTGGAGAACACATTGATGGAGTCAATTCTGGTTTGAAACAATATATAAGCATTGTGCCCTCTATTGGAGACAACTCACCCCTCATGTGTAGTTGTGGAGTGACAACTACACCAGTGCCTACACAAGTCACCCAACAGACAAGTAGACCCTGACTACTTTGTGTTCTGGTGCTAGATTAGGGAAGAGTCTTGCCTTCACTTGCTGCTCCCTGGGAAACACACAATGCCCGTGCTCTGGCTACAACTCAGCGATGCCCTCGTGTGGCAATGAACCCCTGGTCAAATAAGAGTGCCACTCCAACTAATAAAACTTACACCTTGACCATGGGTGGGTGGAGTCTAGCTCTCCCCAAACTTCTGCTGTTGAAACCCACGGACACGCCTCCTGTCAGTTCAAATTAGTAATTCCTGTCACTGACCACCACAAGGGGCTCCTACTGGGCTGTGTAAGTGAGGCCCAGGGTGACCCTGACGATCGGCTTGGTGTGGATGGGTGCTAACATTACCTGGCTGAAGTGCAATCCCTTTGACAAACACTCCTGCCAAGATGTGCCACTCAGGTAGAAGCAAGAGTTATCCAGCCCACCTTACTTCCTGTCCCAGTTATCTGAGTAAATTGTGAAAGATGCACATTTGAAATGGTAGCGGATACTGTAACTTACGCCTGCAAATGCTCTGCACAGAGCAGCCCGCTAGACAATGGCTTCCCTTGAAAGGCGGTGCCAACAGACCTCCTAGCTCTAAAGGCGGTACCTCTGAGTAGGGCTCTACTCTAACAAGTGCCCCATGCATCGGATACCGCCTCCGGCTGCAAGCCGCTCAGTGCTACCGATGCCTTGGCACTTCATGCCCCACAGCCAGCTCACCCTGCTACAATGCGCTCGTGACTGGGCCTCAAAAGTGCGGCGAAAGCGCGAGACTTCCTAGCCTGACCTTGGCTCTTCACCAGGCTCCCTCGCAAGAGCCAACCACAACCTTGTGGCCTAAAACATTCGCCCTGTGGGGCGGATGCGAATTGACTGCAAACCACTCCTAGGCGTTCTCTACCCATGTTGTAAATGGAGTTTCAGGTAGGCTAGGGTATGCACCTAAGCCTGGCCGAAGCCACCCCTCTAGTCAGGGGAAGGGGTGCACACTTATGCCGACTCCTGCCCACCCCTTAGGTGGCTAGGCAGAGACTGGCTATCCCAGAGGCAGTTTAAATTTGATGTGCCATATGCACTCCCACATTGGCACCTGCAGCAGAGATTCCATACCAGGCAATTCTAAATACCCTGCGTATCGTCCACCCAAGAGAGACTTAGTACCATCTGCCCCTATTACTCTGTGCTACCAAACCTTATTATGACCTCACCGGTATTATATAACTCACTAGGTCAATCGGGCCACCGTCCTACAGCTCAGATAGCACAACCCCGTAGTTGTTGGCAGCAACTGTACTTCGCATAACAGCACAGAGTAAATAAAAATTGTGCTTTCCCCCCCTTGGGCTGGTAACTGACATCCAACAAGTCAGAACCTGGTCATGAGATCCCAGTTTCCTAGAGTAAAACAATGATTATCCTGCACCATTAACAAATGTGCTACATGCCCGCATGCCCTAGCCCCCTGGTGCTACAGTGGGCAGACACCCCCTGGAGGCAGTGGTCTTTCCAACTCTCCTCCGGATTACGCAGCTATAGGGGCTCCAGATAATCTTAGGTGTGAGAAAAGTCTTTCTAACGTAGCCAACCGACGGTTTAAACGTGTAAGTGACTGGCCCCCAATATGGTGTGACCAAACCAAGGCTGAAGCAATAGGAGCATGAGGCCTTAAGCAACGGGTGTCTTTGTGTACTGGAAACATTACTTAGCCCCGCCAAGAACCATGGACATCCCCTAAATGCGGGTCACCAGATCGTCCAAGAAATATTGATGGATTTGAGACCTATGCACCATCCAAACTGCCGAATTAAAATTGGCGAGAATAGTTCTATGAAAGAAAAACATTGAATGACCCGCACTGGCCAAGCACTGCTCTACCATTCCAATCACACCTTCCACCATCGCAACCAAGCCACCCTGGCACAGTTACGCAGATCCTGAATACAGTTCCTAAGAATATGCGAGGTGTCTGCACGTACTCCCCCGAGTGGTCCTACCGGGATCTGAACCTGTGACCAAGAGGTTGAAACAAGCCACTTTCTGTTCTGCCGCTCCACAGGCCTGTAAAATTGTATCCCAGGGCCGACATATGGCACCTGAACCCTTATTTGGACAGGCCCGAGCTAGGAACCCAGATCTAGACGGCCTGCCCACCGGTTGACAAAACAAACCCGGTGGCTAAAACACTCCCTGAGGATAGATCGGTAGCATATGCTTGTGTTCCTTACTGCCAGTATATTGCCGCCAGAAAAGGAACTTAACCCTTCCTGCAAAGTGTGTACACTGGCCCGTGACACCACTGCCAAGCCGCCATGTCTGAAGCCCAAAACCATCAAATAAGGACAAGCCAATGCCAAATGCCAATCAGCCTCAGTTGCCAATGGAACAAAACATTGCAACTAAGGCCCCAAAACCGGCTCCAGTCCCCAGCTGCGGCACGAAAATACAATCAATCGACCTCCCCCAATGAGGCCCGGCAACACCATGAGTCGGGGCTGCATATGCACTAGTCCCGGGGACCCACCTTGGCTGCATCAAACACCAAAATTAGCCGGGGGAAAAGTTCCATCAGCATTAGAGGCGATCAGTGTACCCATGAATGGCCTCAGGCCCGCACCAGGCGAGTGAAAGGTCCACTACTGGCATGAAGAATGTGTGATTCCTCCCATCAGCCAATAGTCACTTGGGCTGCCCCGGGATGCCTGTGCTCCTCGGCAATACACCACTGGGTCAAATCGTTCACAAGGCCCGTCCAATGAGCTGAACAAAGAACTACCCTTAATACCTTTGCTCTGGCTCCCTCCATAGTTGCCCCACCAGCATGCTGAGCGGGGGAAATCAGGCGGGTTGTATATGAGTGAGCTGCGGGCTCCTTAACTCTTAAATTGCGCCCCATCCATAAGTGTAAGGTGCCAACATGGGGTCGCCTGCCTGCATCACGTTAAACCTAGGGAGTATCTATTAAGTGCGCATTTCCGTTCTAGATGAATGATTCATCATTTTAACATCAAGGGGTGCAGAGTGCCCATCTCCATGCCATTTCAAGGATGTAATCTTTCTTCCCTTAGCAGCTTCTTAGAGGTAGCCCACCAATACAGCACTCCAACAACTGTGCATTCCCAAAGGTGTGGGGCACTACCCACCCGAAATGCACTTCAGCACCCCTCACTGAGATATGAAGCACCATACAAAGGCTGCAATGCAATACCAGCACGAGAGCCACAGCTGTAACCCCCTGATAATAGCAATTTTCGGGGGTGGAGGGGCCACTTCCTACCTTGCACTCCCGCAAAACTCACCACCGCGTCCCCCCGGAGATGCGACGCACCCAGCCTGTCCAGCGGGCAATAGGTCACAAGCGACAGGATGCCCGTGAACTCGCCCCGCAAACATGCCCCCATCTCACCATAGTCGGGACCAAGGCCACCAAACAACCCACATCGGCGGCAAACGCGCCACAGGACCTCCCCAACAACAAACCCCACGGTCAACTACGCTCGCGGTAAATGATAACCCTGCTGAAGCTGGGTTGGTGCCCATCAGAGGCAGGGATCACGGCACCCCAGGAAAGCTGCGGAGAAGCTATAAACTCAGGACGAACAAAGCCGTGCTGCGCTCCGCCCCAGACATTGCATGTCCGTGCCACAAATGGAGGCCCGTGCACCGACAGGGATGCGGGCCACCTACCATGCTGCTTACTGTTCACCACTGCCAGACCATTCCATAGCTCTGCTGCACAGGAGGCCAGAACAGCTGGCCTGGCTCACGCCCGCCCACCCTGCGAGCCACGGCACAGAGCTAAAGCCCATGAACCCAACAACGGCCATACAAAATGAAGTGGGCCCTCAACCCATGCCGTTGGCCTCCCGTGCTAGGCTCGTATGCCGCCGATCGCGCAGTGCAGTGACCCGTGGCCGCACTCGACCGTCATCCTACCTCGGCACATTGCCCCCTCTAATATCCTTATTTCAAAAGGATGGGGGGGCAACTGTGGGCACTGCTATACACGCCTATAGGCAGGGGCATCCGGCCCAAGGGAGCGCCGGAGACAACACAAACTGCCCAAAGGGGCCCAGACTCCCGCAGCAACTGCCGATCCTTTGCGCCCCCCCTCCCCCACATGCAAGCCCCCCCAAGCAATGACTGGTTGGTGACGGTGGGGGGGGGAGGGAGGGGGGAGCGAGGAACAACGACATTGACATATGCGCGCGCATAACTCCATGCCCTGCATTGTAGTGTTGCGTCGACTGTGGCCAGAATAATGCACGGGCGGACATAATTGAAAAGATGCGCCAAGCACAGTTTAAATCACGGGCCCACCAGAAAGATCACTGGCAGCTGCAACACTTAGCACGTGCCAGGAGAGGAGCGCCCGCAAGAGCGCACAAAGTTTTTTTTTTTTTTTTTTTTTAAATGCCACATTATATAGCACCACGCGCGGCCCCCAAAACAAACGTTGCCGGGGCTACCGGTCATGAAGTCCACTGATACCAAAAGTCAAACTCACCCATCCGCCCAGTCTCGCTGCCCGAGCAGGTCGACATCACCTAGGAGGCTAAAAGCAAATTGTCCCAACGGGCCCCGGACTCACCGCCTACAACACCAACGCTGCCTAAAGGTGCAACGCGGTGCCGAGAGGTTAGCGTGTCCACAAAGCACTGTGGACACCACCAGTACAATCCTCCTCCTATCGGCTGCGTAACCTCTGCCCCTCCCGGGGCACAAGCTGACCGTCGACATGGCAGGCCGTCCAGGCCTCCAGCAAACTCGTCTGGCCCAACCAGTCCGCGGGCCCCCAACAAACAGCTCCTTCTCTTGCCCCACAAGCCGGGAAAACAGGCGGCACTCCGGTGGGCCGCAGCCACCGCACTCAAATGGACCCGGGAACCCAGGCAGCCCCAGCAAGGAGGCTAGTCGGCCCAGACAAAGGCCCATCCTGGCCTGCACTCACCGCCTACTTCGACGTTCGCGATGTCGACGACCCAGCAGGATACTATGCCCGCGCTGATATGGCCCCTCACCTCACCGCGGCACAAAGGTAACACGCATTGAGATGTTAGGATCGAGGCCCAGCAACACCTGGCCTGAGTGCGAACTATTCGGGGCCGGGGCCCAAGAGTCACAACCCTGCCCCACGCGCTGGCCCCTACTGCCACACGGAGCCTCAACGGCGTTTTCCGGTGCCGCGAGAGGCCCCCCCGCAGCCCGAGGACACATCGCGCATCACCAGTCAGTGATCGCCGCACGGGGCAAAGAAGAGCTACGTGCTCGCCACCCTCCCCCTCGCATGCCCCACTCGCCCTCCAACCCGGCAACAACTCCCGGGTAGTGGAGGCTTCCCTGAGTGCCCGAGCCATTGTAATGCTGACCCCCCCACATAGTTTGCGACTGGCGGTGCGCTGCACGGCCTGTCTCGGGGCCGAACGTCCTCCGTATCAGGGAAGGAGCCTGCGGTAGCCTCTGCCCAACCTGCCGCTAATCCACCTCTATCGGTGCAAGCCAGCAGTCATCAATACCTGCGGGGCCTAGCCCGAGTCAACACGCACAAGTTGTACACCTCTATTGGTGTAACAAGCCTTAAATACATGCAGGCGTCGCCCGAGGCCACACGCCCGTGTTGACCCCCTCTGTCGGTGTAGCAAGCAGCCTTCGGTACCTGCGGGCCGAACCCGCCCCTCATCAGCCAAAGGTTGCTCTGCCCAAGTAGGAGCCCCTACAGCAGGCCTATACCCCCGCGACGGGAACAATGGATCGCACATGCGCGCTGCCCTGCGGGTAGTTCTATCACCGCAACCCTCCATAGCTGCAAGTTCCAAGGGGGTGGGGTGGCTCAGCGAAACCACGCTTGTCCCTGCAGCCCCAAACTGAATTGCCCTGCACACCTGGCTGGCATCCTGCGCCCACAGCCAAAGCCAGGTCGCTCGCTCGGCCGGCTAATGAGAGCCGAGGCCATGTGTGGGGGGGGGGGAGTTGGGGGGTAGCCCTGCGTCGACGCCGGGGTAGCTGGGACGGGCCGCCTCCCAACAGGCCCGCTGCCCGCCTGCCGCCCCTTGCCGGACAGCCTCTATGGCCCTACGGGTGACGGTGCTGGGCCGAACCTGGATAGAAGCAACAGGGGCTCAAAGGCTCCTTGGCTGGACAAGGCTGCCCAGCATGCCGCCGAGCAGCATGAAACCCACTCTGCCCCCGTTAAGGTCCCTCTCAGCAACCCCGCCAGCGTGCATAACCCTGCGGGCCTCATGCGGGTCGGGCCGGCCCTGCATCCGGGACTGTGTCCCCAACAGGCCCTGGCCGGCTTCGGGGAACCATGTGGAGGGGGGGGGGGCAGCACTAACCTCGCTTCCAATTTACCGGGCACGACCTCAAGGCACAAAGACCGCAGCACGACCCGTAGACGGCGTGTCCGGCGCAAAGAGGACGCCAAGATGGCCGGGGGGAGGCATAAATACCTCCCCACCTCCTCTGCGTGCCGGAAGTGACGCGTCTGGTAGGGGGACTCCTCCTTGAGTCCCGCACATCATTGGGGGGTGGGGAAGTGCCCAAATGGCACTAAAGGGGCCGCCCGTTTAGGGTGGCCCCCTGCGGGGGCCGCGGGCAGCCGCATTCCTTTCACTGACTCTACTCGACTTCGCCCAAGCTCTGTATGTGCAGGGGCTGGCTGCAGCCATGCATTCAAATGAGGGTTTTCTTTGGTTCAAACTCTCGCTGTCGGCGGCGCCGGGTAGCGCCGCTCTTGGTGATTGCTGTCTGCAGCCTGCCCGCTGTCCACTGTTTATCAGCCACTGGATTCACATCACAGGGAGGACTGGAGCACTCACAACGCGCTCGGTAGGAACATGACACATTTACATATCAAACAACGACAGATGGGCGGAATCACGCCGCTCCGACGGCGGATATCACTTCACAGCGATAATGTTGTTCAAAGAATCAAGAATCACAGCAACAAAGGCCGCCTCTGAAATACTCCAGCTACAGGCATCCTCCAATCCATGGACGGGTCTGACCCAGCAGGCTGCAGCCTCCGAACCCCGGAGCCTGTTTGTTATCATACCTTGGATCATTTATAAGTTGGCAGTTCACTTTGGACAGTGATCAGGGGCGGCTCCTCCGTGATGGCGGAGGAGCGCCGCCCCCTGCTAAAAGAGGGAAAATAAAATGATAAGAAAAGCATTTTATTGTCATTTCATTTTACCCTGTCTAGCGGCTGACGGCGCGAGTCTTCAGTGGGGCGGGGCCAGGCAATCCTCTCGTGACAGGCATGGCAGGGGAGGAGTGCTGGGCACTTTTAAGTGTGCCTCTTCTGTTTTGCCGGCCGTTTTTGGCAACTAGGCAGCTGTCGGAGTGGCAGGTAAGTGTAATGTTAATAATTTTAATTATGTATGTAGTTTTGATTGTTTTTTTCTCCCTCCCCTCCCCTCACTAAGCAATGATAGCAGCCACCACTGTTTGGACTGTTCCTTTTGGAGCAGCAGCAAGACAGATCTGAATATAACTGGTTCCTGTCTGTCCTGGGTGGTGGGCATAAAACGATGGATCGGAATGCAGCTCAAAGTAACTACCAACGGGTGTGAGCCCTTCTCAAGCATCAGCCACAATCATGGTCAGGGTGAACCAAAAAAAGACACTAAATTACCTGTGCTTAACCCTCCGATATTTTGACTCACAAGCAGTCAGACTTAACTTTGAGGCAATGTGTAAAGTATTTATGCAGCACTTAAACAATAATAAAGTGCACACCCACCACATTAAAAAACTCACACTCATTTAGAAAAATAGAGTAAAATGTCAAAATTATTTGACACAAAAATCCAATTTGTAGAACCAGAGATATGCAATTTCCAAGATTTAGGATAAGTATAGTGCCTAAAAGCTCAAAGTGCCACTCATGGTTATCTGGTCATGTGAGACCAGGGGAAAATCACAAGTTTAGGCTGACTGTGATGGAGCGCTGGCAAGATACAGGGACCAGGTTAGTCCCACTGAGAAATTTGCCTTCTAAGCGCCAGGGCAAAGAGTTTGTTAGCGGTGGAGGAGGCCGCTAAGAGCAGGGAGAACGTCGCAGATGGTCATAATTGTACCACGAAGAACAGGTGGGGTATCGCAGACAGTCGCCACTGTAGCGCCGAGATCCTGTTGGGTGTCGCAGATGGTTGTTGCTGGAGCTTCACTTTGGTGGTCTCCGCGGGCTGTCGATGCTGCAGTGCAAAGTGCAGATCTTGCATTACTGACTGCTGCTGGAGGTCGTTGTAGTGCAAAGAGTCAGATTCACTGAAACTTCGCGTTGGTGATAGGCATGGGCGGCACAATCTTGTCACGAACAAGCCCATTTGCAATTTCAGGATTACTCATTTCCTTCAAGGGGGAGACCAACTGATGCCACACCAAGGGTCCTGGACCTGAGAGGTACCTCTTGGGGATCAGGAACTCACTCCAGCATAGGTGAGTAGGCCTCAGGCATGTCCAGTTGCAGGTACAGGCAGTTTCAGTTGCAGTAGGTCAGCTAGGCAGTTGAAGAGAGGCCTCTGGAGCTTGTTGTGTCCCTGTAGCTCTGAACAGGAGGTCAGTCAGCTGGCCCTTGGAGCCAATTTATCCTGGGATGTGTGGTGCAGGTCCAGTCTTCCTTCTCAGCAAGCAGGCAGGCATCAAGCAGCAGTGCAGCAGGGCACCCTTCTTCTGTAGTATCCACAGGTCCAGGAGTCTACTAAAGAGTGGGTCTGAGGGACCCCTTTTTATACCTGGTGCCCCCTTTGAAGTGGGAAAAGCTTCTGGAATTCCCCACCTCCCCACAGAGGTCTCTGGAATTTCCCGCCACCCTGCTCTGGTCCCAGTCTGTCTGGAGGCACAGTAGGTTAGTGTGAAGTCCTGTGTGTGAGCTGAGCCAGTGCCTTTGAATTACAAGCATGGTAGGTGACAGCTCTGCCCCCATCCTGCCAGAGATGATCCCTCCTGCCAACACCCACACTGTCAGTTGTGACACTGTCTGGTAGGAATACCCAAAGGCTAACTGCCAACTACACCTAGTCATAAGACCCAGGAACAGGCTGCAGGCATCAAATGGTTAGGACAAGAAAATGCACATTTTCTAAAAGTGACATTTTCAGAATTGTGACTTAAGATCTGACTTTCCCATTAAAGAGCGTTTTAAATTACAATTCCACAGACACCAAACATGACTTTCCTGCCTATTACCAAAAAAAAGTTATCACTTCTTAAATGTAATAAGGTAACCCAATGTTATCATATGGGAGAGGCTGGCCTTGCAATAGTGAAAAACGATTTTGAGAGTTTTTCACTACCAGGACATGTAAAACTTAAAAATACATGTCCAAACGTTTAAATACAATGCACCCTACCCTATGGGCCGTTTAAGGCCTAGCATGGGGTGACTTAGATGTATTGAAAAGGGAGATTTAGGAGTGGCAGAAGGTTTAATTGCAAGGTGGAAATGCTAGTTTAAAACTGCATACAGGCTGCAATGGCAGACCTGAGACGTTTAGAAAGGCTACTTAAGTGGGGGGGTGGCACAATAAGTGCTGCAGGCCCACTAATAGCATTTACTTTACAGGCCCTGGGTGCATGTAGGATCACTTTTCTAGGGACTTATAAATAACTTAAATGCGCCAACTGAGTGTAAGCCAACTTTACCATGTTTAAAGGCGAGAGCAAATGCACTTTAGCAGTGCATAATAGTGGTAAAGTGCACAGAGGTCTAAGGCCAACAAAAATAAATTCAGAAAAATAGTAGGAGTATAGGCAAAACGTTTGGGGGTGACCCAGCCGAGAGGGCTAAGTCCAACAGGCATGCCCTTATTGGCCCCATGCTGAAGAGCAATAGGACTCAAGCTACTGAGGAGGCTCGAATAGGTAGAAAGTGTTCTAGGGTTGCTTGTGTTCCTGTTCAGAGGGAACCTAGCAGTTTGGGCTGGCCTGTTCGTATTGGAGCAGGATCAAGACAGATTTGCATATGCCTGGTTCTGTTCTAACATAGCATAGTGAGGAAAAGAACGATGTACCTCAGATCACAGTGATGGACATATTTAGGGATGGGGTACCTTTGACTGTTTTTCCTTGCTTTGGTCTCCACGTGAGTCATGGCGCACACGGGCAGGGAAATAATGAAGAGGCTGAATGTGCGCAGAGAATTTTCCCTGTGCATCAGGGCCATTGGGCTGTGCTCATTTAGAAACATTTGGGGGTCATTTCTAAAGAAAGAAAAATTAATAATGAGCAGTCCAAAAGTGCATAATGAAAGCACTTTTTATCACAGAGTTCCACGCGAGGCAGCTGACGATCTCTAAATTTGTTGGACCATTATCCAATAGGGGGGCAGAGGCTGGGGCCCCACATGGTGTGCCGGTTACCATGTCAGGCACTTAGTTTTCATGGAAATGCACATATATACATCACTACTATATCAGTCATTGTGATTGATTCTGTCATCAATTAAGTTAATCTTGTGAGTGCTGCATGCTTTGACTTTCCAGTGGCTGAGGCTGATGTTCCAATGAATCATAAACTGAATGCTACCTGTAATTGTCAGTGTTACCAAATGAGTTGTTGCCTAAGACATTTAAAGAACATATGCTTTAATAATGATTACATACACCCAAAACACGTGAGTGGCAAAAATGTTCATTAGTGAAACTTACCATAATAAATGACAAATATCTTGTGATTATAAGAATTCCAATCATAATGTTACCTACATGGCTTGCACTGGAGCACTGAAAAGTCTCTGGAAAGTGAGATGGGCACCTTGCTGTTAGGGTCTAAAATGAAAATTGAGAAGAATCCCTCCTTGCCAGGAAGACGCCCCTAAGAGGGGGGATAGACTAGCTTAAAAAATTAGGACAGCAGGAGCAAAGAGGATGGAGGGGATGCAAATGAAACTAACTGTTGATGGAAGCACCGAACAGGACATTGAGCGATCAATGAGAGTAGAGGGGCCCTGATATGGGAACCAGTTACTGAAGGAACTTGATAGTGGAGCAGGCGGGCAGAGAGGCTGAGATAGACTCTGGCCAAGTGGAACCAGAGGAAGGAGGTGGTGGGTAAGGAAGTGCTCTCTTTAGAAAGGGATAAGAGCTGTGGGGTGATTGCCAGGAAGACCCCTATCACTGAAGCCCAAACTGAAAAGCAACTGGAACAAGGTAGATGATGGTAATACCTCTTTGTTCTGAAATTATATGGAGGAGCTGCAATGGAGGCTGGGTGATAACAAAACTAAAGAAAAAAAAACATTCCCTAAGAGGAAGAATTCCAAAGAAGTAAAGAAATGGCAGACGCGGGTGGCTTAAGGAACAAATTAATGAGTATTAGTGGGAAGGAAAAGTGTTAAGGAACCACTCTTCCTTCCCAATAGTACCAGGATGAGGGACCAGGATGGTTTGCAAAGATTACCCTTTTGCATAAAAATTTCAAATTTGGGATACATTTGGGTAATATGAGGAAGGGTCAGGAAAAGGGAAATTGTAAACCAGAGAACCTCATCTTTACACAATGCACATACTACAATAAACCTGGAAGTGTGAGCAAAAGTCTGGTTCAAAATGGGGCTGCAGATGACATGAAATAAAGAATACATTATAATGACTCTAGTGAGTGTCACAGGTTAAATTACTATGAAAATAGAGGAATTCTGTTCAGTTGTCACCAGCAAAGAGGATTTCGTCTATGTAAGGTGCAATCTTAAAACAAAAACAACAATCAAATGTTGAAAAAGAGATAGCAAGAAAACTGTTCTGGAAAAACCAAAGAGGGAACATCATAAGCAAGAGGACAATCAACATCTTGATTATCTTTTATAAAAGAATTGCGAGGGGTTTGCCAGTGTGACGCCCATTTGTTTTTCCTCTATGTAGCTTTGAGAATGTCCTTCTGACTTCATGTTAATGCTGCGTACTGTAAGTGTCCTTTAGGACAAGGAATGATGGTATAAGGAGCAGTAAACCATAGAAAACCTGTTTTTCCAGCTACTAGTGCCAGCTGTCCCATTTCAGACTACTGCAGAGATCAATGAATGCCAACTTGAGACATCCTGTCTACTAAATAGCCATGCTTGCTTCTAGTTCTAGTGGAATGATTCTCATCTAGTGCCCGCTGGCACACAATCCAGGAAGGGAAGAAGCAACATCTAGTATGGCTTGTGGTCAAGGCAGTAGACCCGTCATGGCATGTTCATCAGGCTGTTTCCCTGTGGGCACTGTCAACAAGCAGGAAATCTCATGGAAAGATATTAAGGGGCCAGGAGGTGGCATTGAATGCTTGAACACCCCCTTGGTTTGTAAAATATTAATGAATGAATGAATGAAATTGGATTTCTATATCGCGTTGCTACCCTGAGGCCTCGTAGCGCTTAAGACCAGACAGACAGACACGTGACTAGAGTGTAGTGCTGAAAAGATAAGTTTTAAGAAGTTTGCGAAAAATCTGTAGGTTAGATTCCATACGAAGAGTAGAGGGAAGGGAATTCCATAGATTGGTAGCATTCAAAGAAAAGGAACGACCGCCCCATCTAGATCTACGTACTTTCCTTGTAGTAGCCATGAAAGCGGAGCTGGAACGAAGACTCCTTGATGGTTGGTAGGGAGTAACCAGAGGGTGAATAATGGCAGGGCCAGTTTTCCAGAAAGCTCTATGGGCCAGGCACATAGCCTTAAATTGTATTCGGGACCTGACTGGAAGCCAATGAAGTGTTCTAATTGCGGGTTTTGCCGATTGTCTCCGAGGAACTTGGAGGAGTAGACGAGCCGCACAATTCTGGATCACTTGTAGTTTCTGTGTGGTGGCCTGAGGGGCGCCCAAATACAAGGCATTCCCATAATCCAAGCGGGATAAAATGAGGGCTTGCACCATGATCCTTCGTGCCTGGAAGGGGAGTAAATGGAGAATTTTCCTTAACATCCTCATCAGGCCAAAACATGTAGCTGAGAGCTTAGCGGCTAGATGATTGAAGCTTAAAGAGCTATCAAGCCACATGCCTAGGCTCTTAATCTGGTGCTTTGGGGCAGGCATAGTGCCAAGACACTTAGGCCATAAAAATGCAGAGGAAGGTGATGGAGCTCTGCCCAGGAACATCAGTTCAGTCTTGTCCCCATTCAGCTTAAGGTGAGACAGTTCCATCCATTCGGCTATTGCCTCTAGGCAGTTGCTCAGAGCGCATGATGAACCCTCTGGGTGGTTTAATGCCACAACCAGTTGGGTATCATCAGCGTAGGTGATAATTTTTATGCCGAATGGATGTACTATCTCTGCCAGATTCGCCATATATATGTTAAAAAGCGTGGGGCTCAGGGAAGAACCCTGGGGAACCCCACAACTGAGAGGCCAACGGTTGGATGTAAAAGTACCCTCAAAGACCTGAAAGACTCGGTCCTTTAAAAAGGACCGAATCCATGTTAGAGCCTGGTGAGTTACTCCAAGATTTTTTAGTCTAATGTGCCCACAACACTTTAACCAAATAAATAAATGCAATTGTTGCATCTTGCTTTCCTTGTGTGATTTGTGCCCCTGCTCCACCATGAGTGTGTTGATGCACAGAATGTTGCAATGTCACTTGGATTGTTGGTCTGAAAGTTACACCAGTTGTGACCAGAGAGCAGTAAAGTCCTTTGTTCCTGGTGGCCTATCCTCTTCATGTATACCTGTTGCATTTTTCTAAAGGGAGGGTTGAAAGACACCCACTGTGTTATTCACGAGATGGCCTCTTAAGGAGTGAGTGAGGTTTGAAAGATATCCATTGCACACTCACCCTGTATGGCGATGCAGCAAGACTAAAAATCAACTGGCCCAAATCAGTCCTGGTCTCCCTGAAAGGAGTCGACCACAGGGCAGAATGGCAATCACAACTCACAATACGCAGACTCAGTTTCCGCTACCTGGGGATGCATATAGCACTCATGCCTGGTCTAACCTGGAGTCTCAACATGAAGCCTTTAATATCCCAACTCACGACAGATCTTAAACACTGGGTGAAATTGCCCCTTAATGGCCTAGGCCGTGTAGCCCTGTTTAAGATGATCGCACTGCCCCGATTGCTATATACACTACAAAACTAGCCTCGTTTCCTACCTCAGTCCGGGTTTCGCAGCCTCCTGTCCAAAATATGCTCATTTGTATTGCTTAACTAACCCCCCACATTGCATTCGACAAATGCATTCAGTCATCCTGGGATGGTGGATTGGGCATTGCAGATGTCCACCTATACTACTGTGCAGCTCACCTACTAGTGGTCAATGATTGGGTAAACGGAGGATGGGAGGACCCGTCATGCCGGCTGGAGGTGGCCATTATGGGCCTAGACAACATTAGGGGTATGTTATATGGGGACCCTATCCCCTTTCAAACCTCCAAACCCACTCAGGAGGTCCTCTTGATATGGTGCTCAGTGCTAAGATAGACAGGGTGGGACAGGAGGATCACACTCGAGACTCCACTGCGGACAGGACAACGGCTAAGACATCCACCTTCCCTATCTGGATTTGGACGATGGGACAGGATAGGGATCTCCACAGTAGGAGGCATATGGTAGGGATCTCACATCAAAGCATTCCAAACCCTGCAAAAAGAATATAACCTGCACAGATCCCAATTCTTTAGATATTTACAACTATGCCATGCCCTCGACCAACACCGTGATTCACTTGCGAATGTCCCCGAATACAGCCCCCTTGAATCCCAAATTGTGGGAGGCCGTATTGAAGGGAAGGGATTCTCTCGGATCAATAAATCTCTTATACTTAACTCCCCAGACCTTTTCACGCCACTACGAACCCGATGGGAGGATTGGTTGGTCCTCTTAGATGATTCTGACTAGAGAGATACCTGAATGGAATATGCGATGTTACATGGTACAACGCATGAGATTACAACGCGGTCGTTACAACGACCGCGTTGTTACAACGCTAACCATTTCAACGCAAGTCGTTTCTACGACTTGCTGTAGGGGGCGCGCTGGATTTAGGAATAGTATAATTTACTATTCCAACTCCAGCGTGCGCGACAGTAGGGATGGTGTTGGAATAATAAATTATACTATTCCTTAGTTTAGAACGCCCCCTACAGCAAGTCATAGAAACGACTTGCGTTGTAATGGTTAGCGTTGTAACAATGCGGTCATTGTAACGACCGCGTTTACATCGCATGCGTTGTACCGCATGCGATGTAAACGCTGCTTCCCCCTGAATGCCACCCTGGGCGTTAGTCATATCATCGAGGCTCAGACTTATTCAACTCCATTTCTTACATGCGACTTACTTAACAACAGTGAGGCTGTGACAAACCGGCGACACCGACGTGCTAGCGCTGTCCAGAATCACAAGCTCACTTCTTCTACATGTTATGGGTGTGACCCCAGATCACCCTCATTATCTAAGGCGATTGGGAGGCGGATAGGCCTTTACCCTGTGGTGGTACTCCTAGGAGACACAGAAGGAATTAGCGACACGGCTGGGGACAAAACTCTGGTGGGGATTGGTACAGTATTTGCCCAGTGGGAGCGGGTGATGGATTGGTGTGCCCAGCAGGAGGAAACAGTATACATTTTACGGTGGTTGCCCCAGGAAGCATGAAAAGACATAGGGGAAATGGCTGTCATATTGTGCCTAATTCTAAACACCTGGAATTGTACTGTATTGTGTCCTTCGATGATCCTTACTATGCCAGCGCACTTGACTATGTATCAATGTGGTTGTTGAATCATACCAATAAAATTCAGTTTATAAAAAAAAGGTATCCATTGCATATTCACGATCTGCATGTTGTGGGCTGAGTGAGGTTAGAAAGATACCAATTTCTATGTTTCAATTGATCGATGCACCTGATTGGATGATTGGTGATGAGTTAAGGTCCTGGGTCGAATTTACTTGATACATCCTGATCATGTTGACACAGTTCTCTGTCTCCTTGGTAGCTCTTGAGTTTGTAGTGTGTTTGTTGTGTTCCACAATGGTTCCAGAGTCTTGTCAACATGCTTGTGTACTGTTGCCTAGAGCAGCCACTCGTTTGTTGTGTTTCAAAGGAGGGGGATGTGTTGCATATTGCTTTCCTTGTGTTTGTGTTTTATGTGTCCCACCTTCACCATGGGTATGGTGCTGCATGGAATCCTGCTATAGAACTTGTAATGCAGGTCTGGAATTCATATCAGTTAAGAGGCTGAGCACTTGTGAGCAGTTACTGAACCTAATTTTTTTTAACTTATCTTGCAAATAAGGAAGCCATTTGTTTACACAGCAAAGTCTAGAATTATTACTACGTAAAATGAACTTTGCAGCTGTAATTATTCAAGATAAAATCAATATGAAATGGCTCGTTAACAATGTAATTCACCCTTCTATGAACACACCAATTACAAAACGCCCCAACTACTACAAAACGCTTTAGTAGAAAAATGCATTAAAATATGTAGTATTAATAAATTGCTTACTTTATGAAATAAGCACAGAGGTGCACAATTGACAAAGAGCCAATGAATCTTAAATTATTTACGTCAAAAGGAAATATAATTGTGTTACAATGATTAATATAACCATATAACTAAAAAAGGAAGAAACCAAACTTATTTTCTCAAAGTCAATTCTTACAAAAGCTTAATCAATAGCATTTAAATTGTGCTACATCTCCATGCAGTTTCAGTTTTATGTTAAGTGTAATAATACTGCATTTTTTTCAATGCAAATCCTAAAATATATTAATTGATCTAATAAATATATGCTACGGGCAGCGTTAAGCCACTTTACATAAACAAGGCCCCTTTTCAGGCAGTACTTAGCATGAAAGGGGCGGGCAATGGGTGTTGCGGTGGGTGTTCCGCTGCAACACCCACTGTTTTTGACACTGCCCCCTATTTACAAGGGTGGTGTAAATATGGGGCAGCACCAAAACATAAGACCAGGGAAAACCTGGTCTTAACCTGGCGAAACGATTTTGCTGTTGAATGTGTGCTGTATGATGCATTATGCAGCACACATAGAAACAGCAAATCGCCATTAGTGATTGTTCATGTGCAGGGAGGTTTCTCTTCCTGCACATCAACAATCAGTTAAAAATGATGAGTTGCAACTTTTATGTGTGCTGCATAAAGCAGTACACACAGAAGATACAAATCGCCATTATGGATTGTTTATATCCAGGAAGGGACACCTTCCTGCACATGAACAATCATTCCCTGCAACTCAGACACCCTTGCACTATGCTGCAAGAGTGCCTGCGTTAGCGCAAGATTTAGCACCAGCGCTAGGGGAAACGCAGAGGTGCACCGCATTCTTGTGAATATGGCGCATCCCTGCATTTTTAAACTGACAGAGCGCGGCGTTAGCAATTTTGGAGCTACACAGCGCTCCGCCAGTTTATTGGAAATATGCCCCTAGGTGACCAAATGTTGGGTTTAAGACGTTACTTTTGAATAGTAATCTACCTTCTAAACAAATGTGTCATGAAATGCACTTTTCTCTATGCTTTGTTTCTGGCTGTTCCTGCTGCATAATAGAGCTTGTAGGAAATGAAGTAAAAATTGCCACTTTGCCCTGGTGTACAAAACATACATTGGCTTAAGAAGATTGACAACACCATAGGAGCTGACACGATAGAGAAATCAAATGGCAGATCTGAAGGAGAGTATATATTTCTCTTGAGAGATGGAGGTGTCACTGGATCCTATTGCAGAGTGGAGGTTGATGACGTATGCGTGAGGATGATGGAAGACTAAGGTTTCTTGCACACATTTTGAGACAATGTTAAAGAAGACGAAGATAAGACGCATGGGTGTGATATGATAAATAATGCATTAAGGAGGTAAGTGAATTTGATGCCCATCTTCACTTCAAGGGAAAGTCTAACCCAAATGTTATAAGGGATGGTTCTTGTCAGTGAGGCTTGGGAAAACAGAACAAACATGGCACAATTGATTTAGATTGGAGTCGCTCAGATGAGGTGTTGCCTAAAAGGCTACTCATGGTGATCAATGAATTGAGCAGTTCTTCAGGGGAAGAAACATTCTGGGAAGTCTCTGGTTTGGAGTTAGGGAAATTGAAGGGTTTCAGCCACAAGATTCAGTTAAGATTCAGTGTGCAAGCAGATGTGCATAAGTTATAGAAGGTGCTATTATCTTTGAAACAGGATTTAAGGGAGGAGTAGAACAAACTGTGTGAGGAAGGTATAAAAGAGGTGATTGAGATTTGTGAATGGCTTTCTCTCAAGGGTAACAGGTCCCTCAGAATGTGTGTTGATCTCTGCAATATGGAACGTATGGATACATATATTTGAAATATTGGCATAACTTAAGGTAGTAGGGTGTTTCTCAATTTAGACATGATTCCAGCTCACCAGAAAATTGTCTTACACAAATATTTTTGTTATCGGACCTCTTTTAGCGCACCTGAGGGAGGATTTCATTTTAAAAGGATGCCCTTTAGATTTGCATCAGCTTTGACCATATTCCAGATGATAATGGATGTGCTCTTTAAGGAAGTGAGAAGAGTCACCTGTTTTCAAGATGACCTGTTGGAGTATGGAGAAAACAGGAATGTGCAAGATGAGAGATTCTAGAAGCTTTTTACACTCTTAAGCAGAAGGATATGATCCTGAAATCCCAAAATGTATAAAAGTGGGGATGCTGGTGTTTATTATCTCAGACATCATTTATCTGTGGTTGGTATGATGCCCAAATAAAGTGAGCCAGAAATGCTGAAGCTGCACAGAATCCACAGAATAAGGATCAGTTGAGATCTTGTGTGGGTTTAGCAGCATTCTATGCTAGGTTTGCAGAGAAGACCTATCCTTTGTAAGTCTTGAGGAAGTAAAATGAGAGGAATGTGCGCAGGGCTTCAAAGAAAGGAAAATGGACTTTTCTTCTGCTTGTCTCTTGAAACCATTTGCAGCAAATGATCCTTATGTTGTGGTTGCTGATGTAAGGGTGTGCAGGCTTAGTGCGGTCCTTATGGAGGGCAGACTTGGAAAGGATGAGGTGGTGATCTTTGCATCTAAAGCAATATGGGGGTCAAAATCCACATTCTGTGTTACTGAATGAGAGGATTTAGCTTGCTGGTGGGATGTTCAACATTTTAGACCATATTTATGGAGTAATTAGTGGGTGTGTGCGAAATTTAATTAATTTACATTTGTGCAATTCTGCAACATTTGGCAAAACTGCATTGTGTGCTACATTTCCCATCTCCTCCCACCAGATGTCCTTTGTCTCTATGCAGGCCACTTCACATCTCATCAGATCAGTTTGGCTCAGCCTGTCAAAGGCTGGCCAATCAGGAGAGGCTGCTGGAAAGCTGGATTTTGGCACAACAGAAAAGCTAGTTCTATAACTTCTTTTCTGTCATAGCTATAATAAATCCAGCCTTGGCAAGTTGTTGGATTTATTATAACTATTATTTAGAACCTTTGAAGTACCTTTTTAACTCACTCCTGCAAGTAGTTATACTTTATTAAAGTTTAATAAAGCATTTTCATGTTAGCCTATGGAGCCAATGCACTACAAAGGTGAAAATGAAATTGGCAGTTTTTCCCTCACCAGGGCTTATAAAATATCTTTCATAATGTCCCTGCTTAAAGTTACAAAGCACCCTACCCCTGGGGCACCTACGGGAGACCTTAGGGGTGACCTATATGTAAAAATAAGATAGTTTAAGACTTTGGAAGTGCCTTCAATTCCAAAGTTGAATTTGCTTATAATTTTATTTTAAAAGCGGCCAGCAAAGCAGGGCTGACTTTAAAATGACAGCAGACAACATTGAAGTGCACACGTAAGTGCATTAAATCCACTGGGCCTCTAAACCTACATGCCCTACCATAAACTAGGGACTTACAGGTAGGTTGTCAGCACCAATTGTAATTACACCTAATTACCAGGCACTTTTAATCAGAGCACAGGCCCTGGGTCTGGTTGGTTAGCCGATCCCAGGGAACAATCAGAGTCATAAAATCAGCATCTAGTAGTAAAGTAGTAGAAAATGGGGGCACAAAGTGGGGGGACACTGCAAAAAGCCCTGGTTTCTAGCAGGCCATATGTATGAAATATCAGAATAGCAATTGCCTAATTGTGAATTTTAGCGTCTCGCAAATTAGAAATCGCTATTTAGAATGTAAGAAAATATTCGGGGTTGCATTAGCGATTCGGTATTCATTGGGATCGCTATTTAGGGAATCTTAAATACTAATTACCTAAATAGTAAATATACTCGCAAATAGCAAATGATACATAAGCCCCACTTTGATAACATCCAGGAAGTAGTTCACCAGTGAGCATCATAGAGGAGTGTTATGAAAGTGTGTGTGAGAATCCAATCTCAATCTCCCTGATGGTTTGCCATTCACCCCTAAATTACGTGAAAATTGCATGAAAGGACACAGACAAGGAGGCTGGGGCCAGCAAAAGAAAAATAAGGTTTTCTGAAAAGGAACTGGAGATGCTGACAGAGGAGTGTGTGTCCCACCATGATAAATTGTTCAGAAAAGCATCCTTTGCAGTGCCAGATTCCCAAAAACAAAATGTGGAAGGCATGTAGCAGAAGATAAATGGAGTGGGATTCACACAGTCATCTATAGAAGAGATTCAGAAAAGAAGGTATGAGCTCAGATCCAGGAGAAAGGAGAAGGTAGCAACCCGGCTAACTGAGGCCAGAGCAACTGGAGGAGGTCCCCTCCACCGTTACCCCCCTCGCCCCCGCCCACCTCCCCACTCCACTTGAGGAACTCGTGGAAACAACATTGGAATCAGAGTCAGTGGAAGGCTTCAAACAATTGACACATCTGAGATTTGAGGTGCTTGTCAAGGTAAGTGTACTACAAGATTCTAATAAACACACCAAGTGCATAGTAATCATTGCATAAACACATGACATATAGCAACTGAATCTGTAAATGTGTATATATGAAACACCAAAATAATATCAGATATGGGCCACAAAGAAAGCCAATGTGAGTAAATTAACCTTGCACATGAACAGTGCATCATGGGGGATGTAGTACATTCACAGTAGGCTGCTGTGACTTTTCAAAAGTTTATTATTTCAACACAATAAAATGAAACCCATATTACACAGCCAAAGTGCAGTAAATTTAATGATTCCATTTTAACACAGATATCCATGCCCATGGGAGTGATGGTTCTGAAGGTGAGGGCCTTGAGGATTTGCCAATGCAACAGGATGAGACACTTGTCGATGATTCAAGACACAACTCCCCAGTTGCAGCCAATGAGCCCCACAGTGCAAGTACAGTCACAGTCATCCAATGTATTGGGTGCATGAAGCATTTAGAGTCTGGGCCAGGAATCTGCAGTCCGGACAAGAGAACTGTGGGGTAGACAGAGACGTCGCACTCACCGTGTGTCCACAAATCCACCCCCTGCAAACATTGAAAGTGGTGACATTCCACAAAATGTGCACGTTTTTGGTGGCTTGGAGGCATCGATGCGCAAAGTTCAGCACCTACAAAAGAGAGAAATAATGCTGATTAATAATAAACTTACTAATATTGGAAAATGTATGGCAACAGAATTAGACAACATTGAAACAGCCATAGCTGATAATCAACAGCACATGGATGCAAAGATTGATAATCTTATGCAAGTTGTGGAGACCCTATGTATAGATATCAATGCCGACCATATACAACAGAGACGTAGGGAACATCAACAGTCTGTGATGGATTGACAAGAGCAATAAACAGACTTGCACATGCAACATCTGTGTTTTCAAGGCGTCCAGGTTGAAATGGGGCGCTACAGTGGGGATGTGGCTGGCGGACTGGTACAGATCACAACTGCTGTAGAGACATTACAAACTACTCAGATGGCAGGTTTCAGTCAGGTAGTACGTCCAGAGAGTGAGGACCGCTATAGTGTCAGTAGCATATCTGTCAGAGACACCATGAGTGTGCGTGAATCCAGGCGGTGCACTGCTGGAGATGTAAATCTGGGTGCCAGCACTTCTGGTCGTACCAAATGCAAGTCATTGCCTGATAGCCTCGTGCTTTTGTTGATTATCCTGTTTGTCTGTACACGTCAAACTATGTTTCAAGACTACTTGTGACTTGATGTCATGCACTTTTCTAGGCTTATATTCCTAGCAAAACATAGGAATAAAGTTTGATTTATGTTTACCTGCACAAAATGCTTTTGAGTTTCATTCAGTAATATTCTGTCAATAGTTCACTCAACCAGAGAAATAGTTCTCTATTATGGTAGATCGGTGCCTTTGACCCCCTGCTGCTCCCAATGCATAATGTTCTGGACGTGGTGGTAGCTGTTCTTCTTCCTCATCAGTTTCAGAGTCAGATACAGTAACTGCTAAAACTCTGCAAATTTTGACATTGTGGATGTTAGATTTGGGGGTCTCTAGTTGGCAGAGGTAGGTACCTTTGACCAAATAGGGACCCTTGCGTCTAGTCAGGGTAAGGGGGATACGCTACTAAAATAACCCCTGCTCACCCCCTTGGTAGCTTGGCACGAGCAGACAGGCTTATCTCAGAGGCAGTGTGTAAAGCATTTGTGAACACATACAGTAATCAAGTGACAACACTACAGATGGACACCACACCAGATGTATATTAAAAATAAGTATCTTTTCTATAGATTTAACACAAGACCACAAACGACAAAAATCCATGATACTGTACTTCAAAATGGTAGAATTAGCTCAGTTCTCTTAAGATGGTAAATGTGACACTTTGAGTTCAATGTACCTTAGGATGCATAACGCTATACAACGAAAGTGTTGCAGGGAAGGTGATGCGTCGGTTCCTTACACGCAAGAACGGTGATGCGTCGGGTCCCTACAGATGCGCAGGGGATGCGTCGGTTCTTCTCTGCGAGGGGAGGTGATGCGTCAGTTTCTTACTGCGCTTTTGTGGCGATGCGACCAGAAACGCCGTGATGCGATGAAGATCCGGTGCAATGAACAAAGATGGCGTCTTCTTCTTGTTGCGACACGATGCGTGCACGCCTGACGGCCAAGCGGCGACTCTACGATTCTTCTGAGCCGCGACAGGCCCTGCGACACGCTTCCCGGTGATGCGGCGGCGTCTGATGCGACATCGGTCCTCTTCTCCGGCGATGCGAGGTGCTTCGCACTGATGCGACAGCCGTGCGGCGACTCAATGATTCTTCTGAGCCGCGACAGGCCCTGCGACGCGCTTCCCGGTGATGCGGCGGCGTCTGATGCGACGTCGGTCCTCTTTTCCGGTGATGCGAGGTGCTTCGCACTGATGCGACAGCCGTGCGGCGACTCAATGATTCTTCTGAGCGGCGACAGGCCCTGCGACGCGCTTCCCGGTGATGCGGCGGCGTCTGATGCGACGTCGATCCTCTTCTCCGGCGATGCGAGGCGCTTCGGCAACGATGCGTCAGCGGCAGCAGCAGCAGCGGCGACACTCTTCTCTGTTGATGCGGCGGCGTCTGATGCGACGTCGATCCTCTTCTTCGGCGATGCGAGGCGCTTCGGCTGCGGCAGCGACGCTTCTCCTTCGTGAGTCACGCTTCCAGCTCCTTGCGACACGCAGTCCCTCAGAAAGTCCAGCTCAGCAGCAGGCACTTTACAGACTCTTGGGGAGCTGGTTGGTGAAGTCTGTTGTCCCTGAGACTTCAGCAGGAGGCAAGCTCTTTTCTCAAGCCCTTGGAGATCTGTTACAAGTTGATGAAAGTACACACAAAGCCTTTGCCTAGTCCAAACCAGTTCTGGTCAGTCCTGGAGCACTTTGTTGACAAGACTCCTTCTTTCCTTTCACAGAGTAGGCCAGGGACATCAGACACACCACAGGAGGTGGAGCCAGCATTGTGGAGGGAAGGCACAGCCCTATTCAGGTCCCAGGTGCAACTCCTCCCACCTATCTCCATGCAGATCTCTCTATTCAGCCCTGTGCTGACTCACCCTGTCTCCTGGAGTCCCCCAGCCCCTGTCACTCACAAACCCAGACAAGGAATACACAACCTAGCAGAGGCAGGCTTGGATAGTTAGGCAAGAAAATACCTACTTTCTAAAAGTGGTATTTTTCAAACACAGAATGTTAAAAACCAACTTCACTAAAAGATGTATTTTATCATTCTGAGTTCAGGCATACTAAATTCGTTTTTCTACCATGTTCCCTGGGTCAGTTAGGATTATAAGCTGTAATAATCAAACTGCCCATTCTGGCCTATGGGGAGCAGGTAGCCTTGCAATAGTGAAAAACGAAAATGGCTGTAATTCACTATTAGGACATGCCACACACACCAGGGCATGTCCTACCTTATACTTACAATGCACCCTGCCCTTTGGCCTACCATAGGGGTGACTAATATGCAGAAAAGGTAAGGTTTAGGGACTGGCAAGTGGGTGTACTTGCCCAGTCAACATGGCAGTACCAGACTGCACACAGGCTCTGCAATGGCAGACCTGAGACACACTTTTACAGGCTGCTTCTGTGGGTGGCACAACCAGTGCTGCAAGCCCACCAGCAGCATTTGGTTTACAAGCCCTGGGCACACTCAGTGCACTGTACTAGGGTCTGACAAGTAAACCAAAACAACCAATCATGGAATCACTAATCCATACATCAATTTATCATAGGGAGCACTTGCACTGTGGCACTGAATAGCAGTGGCACAGGGCCCAAAGCATCTATAACCAGCAAAAACACATGAGGCAACAGCAAAAAATGGAAGGGAGACCCACGCCAACAGTGCCAGGTCTAACACGTGTCCCCTCCAGCTGAAATGTGGGGAGAACTACCCTACCTCCTGGGAGTTCTCTTCACTAAGGTGGAAAAATCTGGACAGACCATCAGCGTTGGCGTGTTCTGTACCAGGGCGGTGTTCCACCGTGAAGTCCATCCCCTGTAGGGAAATGGACCACCTCAACAGCTTTGGATTCTCACCCATCATCTGCATCAACCATCTGAGGGGCCGGTGGTCTGTCTGAACCCGGAAGTGAGTCCCAAACAGGTATGGTCTCAGCTTCTTCAGCGCCCAGACCACAGCAAATGCCTCACGCTCAATCGTACTCCACCTCTGTTCCCGTGGAAGTAACCTCCTACTGATGAAGGCTATGGGTTGATCTAGTACCTCCTCATTTATCTGTGACAAAACAGCCCCCACACCATGCTCTGAAGCGTCTGTCTGAACGATAAACTCTCTTGAGAAGTTGGGTGCCAGGAGCACGGGCGCCGTGCACATGGCAGTTTTCAGGGCCTCAAAAGCTTTCTGACAGGTGTCAGTCCAAATCACTTTCTTGGGCTGCTTCCTGGAAGTCAGCTCTGTCAAGGGTGCAACAATGCTGCAATACCCCTTGACAAACCTCCTGTAATACCCAGTGAGTCCTAAAAAGACTCTCACCTCTGTCTGGGTCTTGGGGGGCTCCCAAGCCAGGATGGGATCAATCTTGGGCTGTAGGGGCGCCACCTGGCCGCTCCCAACCTGGTGTCCCAAGTACACCACGGAACCCTGCCCGATCTGGCACTTACTCGCCTTGATCGTGAGGCCTGCCCTCTGCAGCGCCATCAACACTTCCCAGAGGTGGCGCAAATGTTCTTCCCAACTGGCGCTGAACACTGCAATGTCATCCAGGTAGGCAGCACTGAACTCTTCCAGTCCAGCCAACACCTGGTTGACCAACCTCTGAAAGGTGGCAGGGGCATTCTTTATCCCAAAGGGCATAACCCAGAACTGGTAGTGCCCACCTGGTGTGGAGAATGCTGACCTCTCTCTTGCCCCATCAGTCAAGGCGATCTGCCAGTACCCAGACGTTAAGTCAAACGTGCTGAGGTACCGTGCAGCCCCTAACCGATCGATGAGCTCATCAGCTCTGGGGATGGGGTGCGCGTCAGTCCTCGTGACTGAATTGAGCCCTCAGTAGTCCACACAGAACCGGAGTTCTGGCGTGGCACCCGGTGCGGCAGCCTTTGGGACCAAGACCACTGGGCTGGCCCAAGGACTGTTAGAGGACTCAATCACCCCTAACGCAAGCATCTTGGAGACCTCCTCCTTGATGCAAGCTCTCACCCTGTCAGTTACCCTGTAAGTTTTGTGCTTAACAGGAGGACTGTCTCCAGTGTCCACATCATGGATGCACCAATCACTGACACTGGGAATCAGGGAGAACAAATCAGAAAACTGTCCCAGCAACTGGTGACAGTTATTCTGTTGCTCAGGGGTCAGGGTGGAAGAGAGGTTCATATCATCCACTGACCCATCTCGCTCTGTCGCCGACAGGAGGTCAGGAAGAGGCTCAGTCTCCTCCTCCATTCCAGCATCTGTCGCTAAGAGCATGCCCACTTCGGACCTCTCCAAGTGGGGCTTCAGGTGGTTGACATGCAGGACCGGCAAGGGGTTCCTGGGAGACCACAAGTCCACCAAGTAGGTAACATGACTTTTGCGCTCCACCACCTCAAATGGTCCGGTCCACTTATCCTGGAGCGCACAGGGCTCCACTGGGGCCATGACCCACACTTTCTGACCAGGCTGAAGCTCTACCAGAGTGGCATTCTGGTCGTACCACCGCTTCATCTCCTCCTGGCTGGCTTCCAGATTCGCCTCAGCGAGTTGCCTGAAACGCCTAGTCTGGTTCCTGAAGGCCAGCATGTAGCTATATACATCCTGGGGAGGTTTCCTGGGAGATTGCTCCCAGCCTTCCTTGACCAGACTCAGAGGTCCTCGCACTGGGTGACCATAAAGAAGCTCAAAGGGACTGAACCCTAGAGATTTCTGTGGCACCTCACGGTATGCAAAGAGCAGGCATGGTAAGAGGACGTCCCAATTACGCCTCATAGGTTCCTCAAGACCCATAATCATGCCTTTGAGGGTCCGGTTGAATCTCTCAACCAACCCATTTCCTTGGGGGTGGTAAGAAGTGGTGAACCTGTAAGTTACCCCACACTCCTGCCACAGGGACTTCATATACTTGGAAATGAAGTTTGTAACTCGGTCAGATACTACCTCTCTAGGGAATCCCACTCAGGAGAAAATTCCCATCAGTGCCCGTCCCACCACGGTGGCCGTCATTGTCCTCAGAGGTATGGCTTCCGGGTACCGGGTGACATGGTCCACCAAGACCAGGATGAACCTGTTGCCCATGGCTGTCTTGGGGTCCAGTGGCCCCACAATGTCAATACCCACCTGTTCAAAGGGGGTGCTGACCACAGGGAATGGCTGGAGAGGAGCCTTTTGCCTCCTCCCACTCTTTCCACTTGCCTGGTAAGTCTGACAGGTCCTGCAATGAGTGTCTGAACTCTTGCGCATTTGGGGCCAATAAAAGTAAATCTGTATTTGTAAAGCGCGAACTACTCACCCTTACGGGTCTCAAGGCGCTGGGGGCTGTGGGTGACAAGCCTCTCAAAGGTCTTGTCCTGCCCCAAATGTCCTGCTAAAGGCACATCATGAGCCAGCCCCAGTAGGAAGGCTCTGAAGCGCTGGGGTACCACCAGCACACGGGCTGACCCAGGCTCAGCAACCTTAGGCTCAGTATACAGGAGGTCATTCTCCCAGTAGATCCAATGTGATCCAGACTGATCACCTGCTGCCTGGTCTGCAGCTCTGCTGCCGCAAACCCACAAGAGAAGGGCATTCCTTCTGCTCCGTGCAGAACTCTTCCCTGGAGGGTCCTCCTTCCTGCTGCCAATGGGTCAGCTCAGGCAGGTCCTCCAGTTCAGCTACTTGTTCCCCTGTAGGCTCCAGGGCATCCCCCTCAGGGTCTACCTCCTCCTGGACCATGGGAACTTCGGGTGACGTTTCCCGCGCTCCCTGCCTCTTCTCTTTAAGGCAGGCACCTGGGCCTCCCTCTCAGGCTCCAGGTCCTCTTGAACACCCTTACTGGCTGCCATGGACCGTGTGGTCACACACGACCAGTCAGGCAGACCCAACATCTCCAAATGAGCACTTCGGTCCACCTTAGCCCAAGGTGAGCTCTCCAAATCGTTCCCTAACAAACAGTCAACAGGCATGGCTGGCCTCACAGCTACTTGAAGAGTACCAGAGACCCCCCACTCAAAGGGGAACCTGAGCCACCTTGCAGTGGCTCTCTGTGTTGTCAGCGGCAACAACTGGGTAAAATGCATTGGGGACAACCTGCTCTTCAGACACCAGGTGACACTTGACAGCTGTCACACTGGCTCCTGTGTCTCGAAGAGCCTCCACTTTATGGCCATTGATGGTCACCCACTGCCTAAACTTTTTAGTGTTATCAGGCAGTTGGGTCCTGGGGACCACCTCACAGTCTCCTAAAGAGACAAGGGACATCTCTGCGGGACCCCACCCACCTTGGACACCCCTCTCCTCCCCCAGGGCTACACTCGCCACCTGCCGGGGTGGAGCACCAGTGGGTGCTGTCTTTCCAAACTGTGGGCACTTGGGATCACTATACTTATGACCCACTTCACCACACTTGTAGCACCTCAGGGTTCCCCTGGGAACAGGCCTACCTGTCGGGGCCCGTGCTTCTTCTCAGGGGGAGGCTGGGAACCCTTCCCTTGGGTCCCTTGGGGATTACTTTGGGGCCCTTTCTGGAACTCCCTCTGTTTACCCTTGTCCCCCCCACTCTTCTGCTGGGGACCCTGCCCACTCTTGGTGGAGTCTCCCACGAGACCCTTGTGGACCCGGGTGCTCACCCAGCGGTCCGCCTCCTCAGCAAGCTTCCTAGGGTTAGTCAGCCTGCTATCAATCAGGTGCTGGCGTAGCTCTGGAAAACAATTACTTGACAAGTGCTCCCATGCAATTAAATCAAAGAGCCCTTCAAAATCATTAACTTTGCTACCCTTTACCCAACCAACCAATGCTCTGCAGAAAAAGTGACATATTCTACCCAGGTTCCTGACTCCACCTTCTTGCAATTTCTAAACCTCTGTCTATACAATTCAGGAGTCAACCCATACCTGGACATCAATGCATCTTTCATGTGGCTATAAGAATTATGGACTTCAGAAGGCAAGTCTAACAGTGTGTCCCGCCCCTCACTAAGGAACCGCCCCCACAACCCCGCTCCCCAATCCTTCTCAGGGACCCGGTGGGAATACATGGCTTCCTCATAGGCCTTGAACCACTGCCCAATATCATCATTCTTATAAAACTCTCTCACCACATCTTTAGGAATATACACCCTAGCTTCAACAGGCATTGACGGTGTGCTGCCACCAGAGGGCGTAATCTCTAAGCTTTCAACTCCAACTCCCTCAAACTTTTCTCATGCTCCAACTGCATTCTCTTTTCTTCCAGGGCCAATCTCCTATTTTCTAACTCCAGCTGCCCACCCAACTTGAGCTTGGCAAGCTCCAATTCGTGCATCCTGTTTTCTTTCCTGTCCGCCAACTCCTCTGGGGACAGGCTTTTGGCAGAGACACTGCTACCTACTGGGGAGGTTGCTCTCCTCCCCTGTGGACCCAATGGCCCCTCCAGCTGCTCATCTGCATTCTCAGCCCCCTCCTCATTCTCAGGGGTATTCCTTGCTTGAACCCAGGCCCTCAGCGCCTTTTGGAACCCATCCTTCTTGGTGAGACCGGTCATAGCAACTTTGAATTTCCTGAAGAAGTGCTTTAGCTGTTTCACATTGTAGCATTCTAGTCTCTCCTCTTCCCAATCATAATCAACAGATGCTATGGATGCTGCTGAATCCATGGTGGTTAAACTTGGCAGTTCTTGGCAAAAATAGAAAATCCCAGAAAAAACAATCTACCAAAAGTATGTGGTCGCGTTTTGGTCTACACTCACTAGTAGTGTTCACCAATCACTGTACATGAGTCACAAATGCAAGTCCAGAATCCTCACCGCCGACCACCAATGTTAGATTTGGGGGTCTCTAGTTGGCAGAGGTAGGTACCTTTGACCAAATAGGGACCCTTGCGTCTAGTCAGGGTAAGGGGGATACACTACTAAAATAACCCCTGCTCACTCCCTTGGTAGCTTGGCACGAGCAGACAGGCTTATCTCAGAGGCAGTGTGTAAAGCATTTGTGAACACATACAGTAATCAAGTGACAACACTACAGATGGACACCACACCAGATGTATATTAAAAATAAGTATCTTTTATATAGATTTAACACAAGACCACAAACGACAAAAATCCACAATACTGTACTTCAAAATGGTAGAATTAGCTCACTTCTCTTAAGATGGTAAATGCGACACTTTGAGTTCAATGTACCTTAGGATGCGTAACGCTATACAACGAAAGTGTTGCAGGGAAGGTGATGCGTCGGTTCCTTACACGCAAGAACGGTGATGCGTCGGGTCCCTACTGATGCGCAGGGGATGCGTCGGTTCTTCTCTGCGAGGGAGGTGATGCGTCGGTTTCTTACTGCGCTTTCGTGGCGATGCGACCAGCAACGCCGTGATGCGATGAAGATCCGGTGCAATGAACAAAGATGGCGTCTTCTTGTTGCGACACGATCCTGGTACGCCCGGCGGCCGTGCGGCGACTCTACGATTCTTCTGAGCCGCGACAGGCCCTGCGACACGCTTCCCGGTGATGCGGCGGCGTCTGATGCGACGTCGGTCCTCTTCTCCGGCGATGCGGGGCGCTTCGGCAACGATGCTTCTGAGCCGCGACAGGCCCTGCGACACGCTTCCCGGTGATGCGGCGGCGTCTGATGCGACGTCGGTCCTCTTCTCCGGCGATGCGAGGCGCTCCGGCACTGATGCGACAGCCGTGCGGCGACTCAACGATTCTTCTGAGCCGCGACAGGCCCTGCGACACGCTTCCCAATGATGCGGCGGCGTCTGATGCGACGTCGATCCTCTTCCCCGGCGATGCGAGGCGCTTCGGCAATGATGCGACAGCGGCAGCGGCGGCGACACTCTTCTCCGTTGATGCGGCGGCGTCTGATGCGACGTCGATCCTCTTCTTCGGCGATGCGAGGCGCTTCGGCTGCGGCGGCGACGCTTCTCCTTCGTGAGTCGCGCTTCCAGCTCCTTGCGACACGCAGTCCCTCAGAAAGTCCAGCTCAGCAGCAGGCACTTTACAGAAAGACTCTTGGGGAGCTGGTTGGTGAAGTCTGTTGTCCCTGAGACTTCAGCAGGAGGCAAGCTCTTTTCTCAAGCCCTTGGAGATCTGTTACAAGTTGATGAAAGTACACACAAAGTTCCTTTCTCCTTTCTTTGGCAGTCAGGCAACCACTGCAGGCCAATCCCCCAAACAGCACTCAGCTTAGGGATAGTCTCTTCCTCAGTTTCCCTGGTTCCTCTCCTCAGCAAAGGTTTCTTCTTGTTTCCCAAAGTGATCTGATCTCTTCTGATCTGATCCAATCTGATCTAAAGTTCTGGGGTTTGGGTCCCCTCTTTTATACACCAATTCTCTTTGTTCTCTGAAGGCAGAGAGGCCTTTGCCTAGTCCAAACCAGTTCTGGTCAGTCCTGGAGCACTTTGTTGACAAGACTCCTTCTTTCCTTTCACAGAGTAGGCCAGGGACATCAGACACACCACAGGAGGTGGAGCCAGCATTGTGGAGGGAAGGCACAGCCCTATTCAGGTCCCAGGTGCAACTCCTCCCACCTATCTCCATGCAGATCTCTCTATTCAGCCCTGTGCTGACTCACCCTGTCTCCTGGAGTCCCCCAGCCCCTGTCACTCACAAACCCAGACAAGGAATACACAACTTAGCAGAGGCAGGCTTGGATAGTTAGGCAAGAAAATACCTACTTTATAAAAGTGGTATTTTCAAACACAGAATGTTAAAACCAACTTCACTAAAATATGTATTTTATCATTCTGAGTTCAGGCATACTAAATTCGTTTTTCTACCATGTTCCCTGGGTCAGTTAGGATTATAAGCTGTAATAATCAAACTGCCCATTCTGGCCTATGGGGAGCAGGTAGCCTTGCAATAGTGAAAAACGAAAATGGCTGTAATTCACTATTAGGACATGCCACACACACCAGGGCATGTCCTACCTTATACTTACAATGCACCCTGCCCTTTGGCCTACCATAGGGGTGACTAATATGCAGAAAAGGGAAGGTTTAGGGACTGGCAAGTGGGTGTACTTGCCCAGTCAACATGGCAGTACCAGACTGCACACAGGCTCTGCAATGGCAGACCTGAGACACACTTTTACAGGCTGCTTCTGTGGGTGGCACAACCAGTGCTGCAAGCCCACCAGCAGCATTTGGTTTACAAGCCCTGGGCACACTCAGTGCACTGTACTAGGGTCTGACACGTAAACCAAACCAACCAATCATGGAATCACTAATCCATACATCAATTTATCATAGGGAGCACTTGCACTGTGGCACTGAATAGCAGTGGCACAGGGCCCAAAGCATCTATAACCAGCAAAAACACATGAGGCAACAGCAAAAAATGGAAGGGAGACCCACGCCAACAGTGCCAGGTCTAACAGTGGAGAATTGCACATGTTGCAACATTCTTGTAACAGCTTTTGTAGGAGTACTGTAGGACACCACCACTCTTGTGCAGGCATCTGAATCTACTTTTCAGTATTCCAAATGAGTGCTCAATCACACCTCTGGTTCCCTATGGGGCACATTGTACCGACGCTCACTGCGTGTGGATGGATTCATATATGAAGTCATTATCCTTGGGTGAATGGCAAATGCACTATCACCTGAAATAGTAATGTATGTTTTTAAAAATCACAGTTACAATTGTTGTGCTGTCAGATTGCAATCAAAAGTTAACAGAGGCTTATTACCCATAATGTATGCGTCCTCAAACTCTCCACTTTGTACCCTTGCATGGATGCCACTGTATCAGAATACGAATAAACATGGGTGCTCCCGGGGAATCGTGCAACTATGTCTGCTATCACATGTTTTGCATCACACATCACTTGTATATACATAGAATGAGTATTTTTCCTGTTGCGGAATAGATACTCAGTGGCGGAGGGTGGGCAGATTGACATATGTGCACCATGTACACATGCCATGACATTTGGAAAGTTGGCAAATCAGAGCTTGGTTGCATGCAGTTCATGTTAATCTTTAGGGAAATATAAGAAGGTATTGATTCCCATTAACAAAGAATCAAGGAATGCACATATAAATCATGACATTGAACTCTGGGACACACCACCAACTGCTGTAATCACACCGTGACAGCTACCAGACCCTAATAGATGCACGCTGCATAACACCTGCACGTCGGTGGGGATGGCTTACTGCATACGTGTGTATCTCGAACGGAGGCTTTAATTCAGCAATTAGATATAAGATTACTGCCCTACTTAGTGTATACTTGATGTATATCTCCTCCTGCATTTGTTCTAAAAGTGTGATCCTCAGTCTGAAGATCATCTCCTGTCTTCTCCGCCTTCTCTGCAAACCAACCAAAATCCTCATTCTCAGTGCCATGACATACAGCGCCGCCATTTTGGAGAAAATCAGTTGCATTCTGGGGCTCTTTATATGCTTTGCACATGCTTACCAGATGGGTCGAGGTGCAAATTGCATGTGTTATTTGCCATTTTTGCGACGAATCACTATTTGCGACTCTGATGAACATATGAATAGCAAATCGCAAATAACGATTTCTTATTTGCGATTCGCTATTTGGAGTTGGTCAATTATCAAATTGGTAACCATTGGCAAGGCTAAATTTACTGCTGCAAATGGGATTCATACATTCCATTTTCATGATTTTGCAACCGGTATTCAGTTTGCGACTACATACCGATTCTCAATTGTTTTCTGTATATGGCCTATGTGATTAATGATGTAAAATCTAAGAATTCACATATTAATTCTGTTGCACCCTCACTAAATTTTATCACAGTGCAAACCACATAAATACATATTGTTAGACCTGTCAGCCCTAGGGTGGTCTTACCCCGTTTTTTTCTCTTTGCGCCTCATTTTTGCCACCATCTTTTTGTTGGACCTAGGTCTCTGGGCGCCTTACCACTGCCAAACAGTGCTGAGGTGCAGGTGCTCTCTCCTAACAAGATGGCTGCCACAGGCCCCTGCTACTGCGGAGTGGCCATTGTACATGGACGCACCAGTAGTCAGGATCAGGCTGGGACATAATGTTACTGTATCCATGCCGTCCCGCCTCTGGGCCTCATAGACAGACATGACGGAAGCTTCTAGAACCTTCCAGCCCAGGGAGGAGTTATGTTTTGCCGCCTCTCAGGAGAGTCACCTGACCTAGGGGTATAAGAGGTTTGGAGGGAAACCTAGTTAGTCAGTTGGGGCACCACTGGACCTGGGGGAACCTCTGCCGGAGTACAGGCGGTTGGGCCTAGGGGGGAGACCTACACTACTGGTACTGACTGGGCTTAGGCACTGCTGTGCTAAGATAGATGAGGAACACCTTCCACCTGCTGACCTTGCCCAGCGTGAGGGGACCCAGGGAACCACCTCCAGTGTGCCTGCAGGGCACCTACCTGCCTCTTGTGCCTGCCAACTCAACCCCCTTTCCCCCAAGTAACTGCATCCAAAATATTGCGACCAAGAAGCTACACCAACTAAGAACCTGCAACTACTCTACTACCACCTGAACTCTGCCAACTGATTTGCTCTCCCCGGTACTGGAACGGGGGAGGGTTGAGCAACCTGTGTATGCTACTGCTGGGGATCACCAGGTAAAGCGCTATTCCCTTCCAAGCGCTGAGTGCCAACTATCTGCCCCTGCTGCGAGCGCTGTGCCATCTGAGCGCTACAACCCCTGAGCATACCACTTGTCTGAAGCGCCGTGACTCCCGAGCGCTGGCGCTGTGCCCTGAAGAAGCGCTGTGTGCAGAGAAGCGATGTGGCCCACGATCACCGCCGCGACCCCCGCGCTGTGTGCAGAGAAGCGCTGCGGCAATAGGGAGGCGCTGTGGCCGCCAGGCGTCCTGTCCCCGTGAAGAGGAGCGCTGCATGCCCAAGATCACCGCCGCGGGCCCCGCGCTGTAAAGAGAGAAGCGCTCCTGCTGGGTCCAAACTCACCGCCGCTGCCGAGAGTGACACCGTCGCGAGAATCGCCCCCGCCGCCCCCCCCCCTCGCGGGGAAGGAGGAATACTGCGTGGCCCGGATCGTCGCCGCGGCCCCCGTAGCAAAGGGAGGGCCGCCGCGGGAGCAGCGAAGGCCGCACTGGGCCTAGTGAGTGACGGGAGGCGTTGCCCGGCAATGAGGGCACCGGCCGCGTCATAGGTCGCGCCCCCAGGAAGCTGCGCACCGATTGGCTCCCGGACCGGAGCTGTGAAGGGAGCCGGAGGCCTGCGGCCGGCTGCATCTACGGGGCACCGGGGGCCGGAGAATAGCCTTGCCGGCCCCCTCCTTCCCCAAAGCCAGGACTTCTCCCCCTGCAAACGTCGCCGACCTGCCTTCCCTGCCCAGGGCCCCGCGTGAGAGAGGAGCGGGCCGGCCGGGGAGGAGGCGTCCGGCGCTGTGAACATCCCGCCAGTCTCGAGGACAGCGAGGTGAGCCCGGGAGGCCCTGGGGGGATTCCATGCAATATGGAGGCCTCATGCTAGCGGCGCTTCCCCCGCGTATCGTCCAGAGTGGACTGAGAGGGGCAGTAGCCCTCATTCTGATGTGTTGACTGCCTCCTCTGCGCATGAGGCTGGGCCCTGTATTAAAGCTTAGGTCTGGCCTGCTCACCCCCTACTTTCACCTGCCATATTGAGCCCTACTACATGGGTGAGCTCCAAGAGTATCGCCAGAGGGGTTATTCATGTGCCTTGATACCTGCCCATTTGAAATGTCATGTTCATGAAGTATTTGCATAGGCCTGATGACCTGCTCCAATTGAAAGGTTACCTTGATGAAACACATGTTTAGTGGTGTTTATATGCTGAAGCCTGATTTTCCCCTTCAACTAAAGTCACCGCTCTGATTTGAATGTTCCTATGTTGACTGCTAACCTGCATTGAGGCCCCCACTGTACTGAATGTGGCTATGCCTAGGTTGACACAGGTTCCTCATTACCTACAGTGTTACCTCTTTTAAGGCACATGTTGCTAATGTCTTTTCGCCTATATGAAGGTTTAGTGCCCTGATGTACTTGAATGAATTCCTCATGTTTTTACAGTGAAATGAACTTGTTGCTGCACTGTGATTACCTGCCCTATCTACTGCTCTAACCTGACTTAGATAAAGAGTCTTGTTTTACATATCAGCCTGGTGTGTTGTCTCTTCATTGTGTGCCCATTACTGAGTCAGGGTGAGTGTGTGCTGCACAACTGCTTAACACATTGCCTTCGGGTGCCTTCCTGCCTCGCGCCAAGCTACCGTGTCGGAATCGGTGACCCCGGTTCTAACATTGGTGGCAGCGGTGGGATAAGGGCTTGTGCAGCACCCTACAGGGATTCAGTGTGCGCCGCAATTGGACACCTATTTGTATGCAAGCCTAACAATTCGCCCTTCACTGCCTGACTGTACAGACTCCTGTGTTAACCTGTTGCCTACGTCCTAGTAGTTTTTCCCTTAAGTTGTCTGGGGCCCCACCTGTCAGGATGGAGTTCGAGCTGGCCAACCTCGAAATGTATACGGTGGCGCAGCTGAGGGAGTTCTGTCGGGGGATGGGGGTGCCCGTCAAGTGAGGCGCCAAGAGAGAGGAGCTTCAGAAAGTCTTGAGGGCATGGGTATTGGCCCACCCGGGAGGGAGAGTGGTCGAGGAACAGGGGGAGCCGGACGCTCCAGGAGAGCTAGACCTACTGCAAATAGACATCAGTGAGAATGTGTTGCCATGGAGACGTTCCAGGGCAGGCAGTAGTGTGTCAGTGAGCAGTGTGTCTGTGGAGGAGTACGAGGACAGGAGGGAGGAGGGAGGAGAGGCAATTGAGGCTAGAGCTTGCTAAGATGGACAAGGAGCGAGAAGAGGCAAGGCTAGCCATGGAAGAGAGGAAGCTTTTGCATGAGCTTAGCCTGAAAGAATTAGAGCTCCGAGCATTGCAGATGGGGGCGCAGGGCAACTTGAATGGTGGCAGCGTACCCGCTGAGGCTCCACGAGAGCCTAAGTTTTACCTACCTAAGGAGGTGATAGCCAGTTTCAGTGTAGGGGATGACATTGATAAGTGGTTGGCGGCGTATGAGGTGTCTTTGGTGGCCCATGGGGTGCCTGAGAGTTACTGGGGGGGAGGCCTGTATAGGTACATACCTCCGGTGGCGAGGGACACACTCTTGACCTTGGACAAAGGGGATTAGACGAACTACCCGGTGATGAAGGAGGCCCTGCTTAAAAAGTTTGGCCTCACTCCAGAAAAGTATCGCCAGAAATTCTGCAACAGCCACAAGCTTCCCACACAGAACTGGGTGGATTTTTTTGATTATGCCCGTAAGGCATTGGAGGGTTGGGTGCGTGGCAGCGAAGTGAGTGACTATGAAGGGCTGTACAATCTGTTTTTAAGGGAGCACCTTCTTGATAAATGTTTTCCAGAGCTGCGCCAACACCTGGTGGACCGCAAGCTGACCGATCCTCGGGAACTTGCGGAGGAGGCGGATACCTGGGTTAGCACTCGGGTGTCCCACAAGGGATCCGGGGGAGACCCCCCGAAAGGTGGACAGGGTTTTCCCCAGAAGAGAAAGGGGGGAGATAAAAAGAAGGAGTTCTTTAAAGGCCCCCAAAATAGACCGCAGGGGAAGGGGGTAGGTTCCCCACCCCACTCTGGATTCCAGAAACCCACTTACCCTGACAAGAGTCAGCAGCCCAGAACTGTCCGGTGCTACGAGTGCGGGGAGGTTGGACACTACAAGGGGGACTCCAGTGTCACAAGAGAACCCCAGCCCCCACAGGAGGTAAGAGCCCCGGGGTGGCCAGTGTAGCGCTTGGGGAGGAGTTGTCCCTAGGTAGGGGGTGAGTGGACAGGCTTGACCTTAGTTTCCCTGGGGGATAGAGAGATAATCCCACGGGTTCAGGTACCCTCGAACACTGCCAAGTACCGGCAGAGGGTCCTGGTGAACGGGGAGGAGGTGGAGGCTCTGAGGGACACGGGTGCCAGCATGACGATGGTAAGACGTCAGCTGGTGTCCCCAGAGCAGGTGATTCCTGAAGTATTCCACCCGGTTGTCATGGCTGATAATAGCCTGGGTCATTACCCCGTGGCCCAAGTTCCCTTTGAGTGGCGAGGAGCCTCAGGCCTGTTGAGAGTTGCGGTGAGCCCTGCCATGCCAGTTGACTGTCTGCTCGGAAACGATTTGGAACATACTGCCTGGAAGGAGGTGGAGTTCAACGCCCACGCTGAGATGCTGGGATTACCAGGGTGGACTTGCGTGGTCACGCGGTCCATGGCTGCCCGGCAAGGAACTCAACCCGGGTTGGAGCCTGAAACAATGGCCCGAGGTGACCCCGGAGTCCGCTGAGGTGGATGTTGTTCCCGTGGGGACTTGCCGACCCCTGCAGAGTGGCAGGTGGAAGGAGGGCCTACCCGGGAGGAATTCCGTCGGGCGCAAAGAGAGTGCCCAATGCTTGAAGGCATGCGGCAGCAGGCCGAAGCCCAAGCAACTGGTATAGAGACCGGTAACTACCATGTCTACTGGGAGGATGGTCTCCTCTACAGTGAGCCTAAGGCTCCGGTGCATGGGTCATCAAGGGCCTAAGTGGTTCCCCAATGCTACCGAACCTTCCTGCTGGAATTGGCACACAAGATACCACTGGCAGGACACCTGGGCCAGGACAAGACATTTGCTCGTTTGGTCCCACACTTTTACTGGCCCAGAATGCGAGTTGCCTCTGACACCTTTTGCAAGACCTGTTCGACTTGCCAGGCGAGTGGCAAGACTGGGACTAAGTTGAAGGTCCCCTTGGAACCGCTCCCGGTTGTCGGTACCCCTTTTGAGCGGGTAGGAATTGACATTGTCGGGCCAATGGACCCGCCGACTTCTTCGGGACACAGGTTCATCTTGGTGTTGGTGGACCACGCCACCCGGTACCCGGAGGCCATCCCTCTGAGGACCATCACTGCACCTGCGGTGGCGCGGGCCTTGATGGGGATTTTTACTCGTGTGGGATTCCCCAAGGTCGTGGTGTCAGATAGGGGCACGAATTTCATGTCGGCCTACATGCAGGCCATGTGGAAGGAGTGCGGAGTGACCTACAGGTTCTCCACTCCTTACCACCCCCAGACTAACGGGCTCGTGGAGCGCTTCAATAAGACCCTGAAGGGGATGATCCGGAGCCTACCCGAGGACTTGAGAAGGAAGTGGGACGTCCTCTTACCCTGTCTGCTCTTCTCCTACCGAGAGGTGCCGCAGAAGGGGGTCGGTTTCAGCCCCTTTGAGCTGCTCTATGGACACCCCGTTAGAGGGCCCCTCAGTCTTGTGAAGGAGGGGTGGGAGAAGTCTTCCCAGAAGCTTCCCCGTGATGTGGTCAGCTACATGCTGGCATTCCGCAGCCAGATGGCCAAGCTGTGGAAGGAAGCCTCAGACAATCTGGAGGCTAGTCAAGCCGTCATGAAGGAGTGGTACGACCGGAATGCTCGGACGGTGGAGTTGGACTCTGGACAGAAGGTGTGGGTCATGGAGCCCGGAGAGCTTAGCGCCCTCCAGGACCGGTGGACTGGACCGTATGAAATTTTGGAGAGAAGAGGCCAGACCACTTATGTAGTAGACCTCAAGACCCCCCGACAACCCCACAGGGCGTTCCACATCAACCGCCTTAAGCCACACCAGGAGCGGTCAGAACTTACCCTCCTGATGGTGACGGATGGGAGTGAAGAGGAGGAGAGCGAGCCTCTTCCGGACCTTCTGGCGGCCCAAGAGAAGGATGGATCGGTGGAGGGAGTGGTCCTCTCCCCATCCTTGACCCTTGAGCAACAGAGGGACTGCCGCCAGGTATTGGAGCAGTACTCCTCGTTGTTCTCCCTCACTCCTGGGATCACGCACCTGTGTACCCATGATGTGGACACAGGGGACAGCCCACCAGTAAAAACCAAGTCTTACCGGCTGTCGGACAAAGTCAAGACCAGTATCCAGGGTGAGGTGGCCAAAATGCTGGAGCTGGGGGTGATTGAGCCTTCCAGCAGCCCCTGGGCTAGTCCGGTGGTGTTGGTGCCGAAAGCGGCCCCACCGGGCACCACACCAGAACTTCGGTTCTGTGTGGACTACCGTGGCCTGAATTCCGTGACCAAGACGGATGCTCTCCCGATCCCTCGGGCGGATGAGCTCATTGACCGGCTGGGAGCAGCTTGGTACTTAAGTACAATTGACCTGACGTCAGGATATTGGCAGATTGCCATGGCGGACGGAGCGAGGGAGAAGACTGCGTTATCCACCCCCGAGGGCCACTTTCAATTTTGGGTGATGCCCTTCGGGCTGAAAAATGCTCTGGCCACTTTCCAGCGGTTGGTTAACCAGGTACTGTCTGGCCTAGAGGCCTTCTCTGCTGCCTACCTGGATGACATAGCTGTCTTCAGCAGCAGCTGGGAGGACCATCTGGGGCATCTCCAGGAGGTGCTGCAGGCCCTACAGCGGGCTGGCCTAACTATTAAGGCCAGCAAGTGCCAGATTGGACAGGGATCTGTCGTCTACCTGGGGCACCTGGTGGGCGGGGGTAAGGTGCAACCCCTCCAGGCCAAAATCGAGACCATCTTGGCCTGGGAGCCCGCCAAAACCCAAACGGAAGTCCGGGCTTTCCTTGGCCTCACGGGTTACTACCGCCGGTTTGTCAAGGGCTATGGGACCATTGTGGCCCCCCTGACTGAACTGACATCCAAGAAGCAACCACGTAAAGTCATCTGGACGGCTGCCTGTCAAGAAGCTTTTGACACCCTCAAGCACGCGATGTGCACCGCTCCGGTGCTTAGGACTCCGGACTTTGGCAAAGAATTCATCGTGCAGACAGACGCCTCTGAGCATGGCATTGGAGCTGTGCTCTCGCAACTGAATGATGACGGCCAAGACCAGCCAGTGGCCTTTATTTCTCGAAGGCTACTCCCCCGGGAACAGCGGTGGAGTACTATAGAGCGAGAAGCCTTCGCCGTGGTTTGGGCTTTGAAGAAGCTGAGGCCATACCTCTTTGGCTCTCACTTCCTTATTCAAACCGACCACCGACCCCTTCGCTGGCTCATGCAGATGAGAGGCGAAAACCCCAAATTGTTGAGGTGGTCCATTTCCCTCCAGGGGATGGACTTTCGGGTGGAACATCGACCCGGAGTAGACCACGCCAACGCTGACGGTCTCTCCCGGTTTTTCCGCCTTAGCGATGAGAACTCCCTAGAGGTTGGGTAGCTCTCCCCACTTTCGGCTGGGGGGGACGCGTGTTAGACCTGTCAGCCCTAGGGTGGTCTTACCCCGTTTTTTTCTCTTTGCGCCTCATTTTTGCCACCATCTTTTTGTTGGACCTAGGTCTCTGGGCGCCTTACCACTGCCAAACAGTGCTGAGGTGCAGGTGCTCTCTCCTAACAAGATGGCTGCCACAGGCCCCTGCTACTGCGGAGTGGCCATTGTACATGGACGCACCAGTAGTCAGGATCAGGCTGGGACATAATGTTACTGTATCCATGCCGTCCCGCCTCTGGGCCTCATAGACAGACATGACGGAAGCTTCTAGAACCTTCCAGCCCAGGAAGGAGTTATGTTTTGCCGCCTCTCAGGAGGGTCACCTGACCTAGGGGTATAAGAGGTTTGGAGGGAAACCTAGTTAGTCAGTTGGGGCACCACTGGACCTGGGGGAACCTCTGCCGGAGTACAGGCGGTTGGGCCTAGGGGGGAGACCTACACTACTGGTACTGACTGGGCTTAGGCACTGCTGTGCTAAGATAGATGAGGAACACCTTCCACCTGCTGACCTTGCCCAGCGTGAGGGGACCCAGGGAACCACCTCCAGTGTGCCTGCAGGGCACCTACCTGCCTCTTGTGCCTGCCAACTCAACCCCCTTTCCCCCAAGTAACTGCATCCAAAATATTGCGACCAAGAAGCTACACCAACTAAGAACCTGCAACTACTCTACTACCACCTGAACTCTGCCAACTGATTTGCTCTCCCCGGTACTGGAACGGGGGAGGGTTGAGCAACCTGTGTATGCTACTGCTGGGGATCACCAGGTAAAGCGCTATTCCCTTCCAAGCGCTGAGTGCCAACTATCTGCCCCTGCTGCGAGCGCTGTGCCATCTGAGCGCTACAACCCCTGAGCATGCCACTTGTCTGAAGCGCTGTGACTCCCGAGCGCTGGCGCTGTGCCCTGAAGAAGCGCTGTGTGCAGAGAAGCGCTGTGGCCCACGATCACCGCCACGACCCCCGCGATGTGTGCAGAGAAGCACTGCGGCAGTAGGGAGGCGCTGTGGCCGCCAGGCGTCCTGTCCCCATGAAGAGGAGCGCCATATGCCCAAGATCACCGCCGCAGGCCCCGCGCTGTAAAGAGAGAAGCGCTCCTGCTGGGTCCAAACTCACCGCCGCTGCCAAGAGTGACACCGTTGCGGGAATCGCCGCTGCCGCCCCCCCCCCTCGCGGGAAAGGAGGAATACTGCGTGGCCCGGATCGTCTCCGCGGCCCCCGTAGCAAAGGGAGGACCGCCGCGGGAGCAGCGAAGGCCGCGCTGGGCCTAGTGAGTGACGGGAGGCGTTGCCCGGCAACGAGGGCACCGGCCGCGTCATAGGCCGCGCCCCCAGGAAGCCACGCACCGATTGGCTCCCGGACCGGAGCTGTGAAGGGAGCCGGAGGCCTGCGGCCGGCTGCATCTACGGGGCACCGGGGCTCGGAGAAGAGCCTTGCCGGCCCCCTCCTTCCCCAAAGCCAGGACTTCTCCCGCTGCAAACGTCGCCGACCTGCCTTCCCCGCCCAGGGCCCCGCGTGAGAGAGGAGCGGGCCGGCCAGGGAGGAGGCGTCCGGCGCTGTGAACGTCCCGTCCCGCCAGTCTCGAGGACAGCGAGTTGAGCCCGGGAGGCCCTGGGGTGATTCCATGCAATATGGAGGCCTCATGCTAGCGGCGCTTCCCCCGCCTATCATCCAGAGTGGACTAAGAGGGGCAGTAGCCCTCATTCTGATGTGTTGACTGCCTCCTCTGCGCATGAGGCTGGGCCCTGTATTAAAGCTTAGGTCTGGCCTGCTCACCCCCTACTTTCACCTGCCATATTGAGCCCTACTACATGGGTGAGCTCCAAGAGTATCGCCAGAGGGGTTATTCATGTGCCTTGATACCTGCCCATTTGAAATGTCATGTTCATGAAGTATTTGCATAGGCCTGATGACCTGCTCCAATTGAAAGGTTACCTTGATGAAACACATGTTTAGTTGTGTTTATATGCTGAAGCCTGATTTTCCACTTCAACTAAAGTCACCGCTCTGATTTGAATGTTCCTATGTTGACTGCTAACCTGCATTGAGGCCCCCACTGTACTGAATGTGGCTATGCCTAGGTTGACACAGGTTCCTCATTACCTACAGTGTTACTTGTTTTAAGGCACATGTTGCTAATGTCTTTTCGCCTATATGAAGGTTTAGTGCCCTAATGTACTTGAATTAATTCCTCATGTTTTTACAGTGAAATGAACTTGTTGCTGCACTGTGATTACCTGCCCTATCTACTGCTCTAACCTGACTTAGATAAAGAGTCTTGTTTTACATATCAGCCTGGTGTGGTGTCTCTTCATTGTGTGCCCATTACTGAGTCAGTGTGAGTGTGTGCTGCACAACTGCTTAACACATTGCCTTCGGGTGCCTTCCTGCCTCGCGCCAAGCTACCGTGTTGGAATCGGTGACCCCGGTTCTAACACATATATATTAATAATTGATGCAAACGATATATGTTGAACATCAGTGGATGTTTCGTCAAAACATTCACCACCAGAGTCAATCCCATCCAGACCAGAAACCATGTGAACTATTTTTAAACAGTCCCTTATCCATTTATTATGTAGCATAATACTATATAAAAAGAATAACGAAATTGCAGTTGACTAAGATACACTTCATTACAACTAACCATAAAATCCCCTAATACAGTTGATCCTTGATACTATTACATGCAGTCATATAAAAACAAATGATATAGTTTTGTGTTTAAATAAATCCACATGAGCTATAAAGGAATTTTATTTCATGATTCAATTCCTATCATATCACAGACACACACTATTTAACTTTCAATCTCTTTGTTGCTGTTCTGGAGAAGGTGTATACTGCTGATGGTCTCTCAAACTGGATATATTCCTCAAGAATGTCCTTAACCCTTGCTTGTTCAACTCACCTTTCCTACTTTTATGATCAGGTATTAGTGGAACAAAAAGGCTAAGAGAAGAATGTTTCAGGGCCAAAAAGAAAAATATGAGAAAGTGCTACGCTCCAGTCCCAAATAACCAGATAATGCAGTCTTCTCGTTGACAAGTGCACTGTGTATTATGTTGAAATATACCCCATATGACCTAGTGAAATCACCTTCATTGAGACTACAAGAAGCATGGCAAGCCTCACCAATTTCAGACATAACATTTCACTAGGTCATATGTGGTATATTTAAACATAATACATGATTACAGATATGTGCATGATACAAACAGGATAAGTACTATATTTTATACTTTGATGAGTGTTGCGCATGGGTTCCGCTATACAGTCACAGTATACACAATATGTCATTATGGACACAAATGCCACCAGATTATGGGTGTTACGATACATAGAAATAGGATGTAGCATTACATTTGGGACCATTTTTATGTTTTTTAGCCCTGGGGAAGTCGTGGGGTACACCCATGTACGACGAAACACGTGTTGGTTGGCTAAAAACGAAGAAGAGGCCAGCAGGCCAAAAATAAAAGAGAAACATCAAACTACTTATCTTGTTCAGGCACATATGATTATTGTATTTCATTTATTTAGTAGTGTGTGCTTGATGCTGGAGTGTTGACTGCTAGAATGGTTTACTTGTTTTTGTCTTAGAAGAGGACTCCATCTTCTGCATTTTAACATCTGAGTTGTTTGTTTGATTGTATTCTAGAGTAGCAATAAAGTGTCCTGCAGGTAATATATGTTTTTTTGTGCATCATTTGGAGTTTGCCAGAGTAGCAAGCCTACTGTAAACTGGTGGGGGCTCCCGCTCCACCAAACTTGCGGCTCCCCTAGCTTCATTTAGCTGTGGGGGAAGCATCAGGTTTTTTGCAGCGGTCTCAGCTGGCTCTGTCAGTGTGAACCTCTCAAGCAGCGGCCACTTTGATGACGGGCTGTAAGGTCATTGTAAGGGTCACCCAATCCAATGAAGGGTATCCAAAAGATGCCCACCAGAGAAACTAAACTGTAGCAACAAGACCCATGGGCCTCATAGTGCCACCAACACTGGAGAGGACTGTGCAGAGTCCATTAAACTATGGGGCATATTTATCAAGGAGTTGCGTCGCTCTTGAACCACGCAAAGGGCGATGCAACTCTTAAGTTAGATTTATCAAGCAGGGTAAGGCTGCATTACTGTGCCCTGGGAAGGCATTCTATGGGTGGTGCGTGGGTGTTCCCACGCATCCACCAAGGGATTTTGGCGCATTGCCAGATTTAACATTACTGGTAAACCTGGGAATTCATCAAAATCCTACGCCTCCCAGGTGAGGCGTAACGTGACGAAATATCTTTATTTGTCCTCGTTACTTCCTCGTTCTATGTGTGCAGCATTCTGAAGCTCACATAGAAAGGGGAAAATGCCTCTCAGGATTGTTTTTACTCAGGAAGGTACTCCTTCCTTCACAAAAACAATCCTGCGTACAATGCAGGCAGAACATTGTGTGCCAGCATAGGGAAAAGAAAGGAATTCGCCGTACAGTGTTAAGTATGGCACATTTTTGCCCTATCGCGCAGCAGTGTGACTTGCTGCGCTGTGCTGCATGATATAATGATAAATATGCCCCTATATCTTTTATCGTAGACAGTAGGAGCTGCAACAGATCCAATAGTGTAAACCTGATGAGGAAAACTAATCAATGATGTCTTCACTGCTTTTGTGCCTTAAGATGGTCTATTGCCCGAATGGGGGCTACTGGTGCTTTCCGTCTCACCTGGTAATTTCAAGTTTCACGAGGAATGAGTACCATATATGAGGGGCAGAGAGGATACATCAGTAAAGTAATTCCCTATCTTTTGAATACTGATTCATATTACATATATTATTCCTTTCTGTATTCTCACCAGAAAATGACAGCCTTTATGCAGAAAATTGGAATTCTGAAAGCTGAAAAGATCTCATAACCTATGTGAATAGCTCAAATCATATGTTGATTGTGCTGCTGTTTTTCAGAAACTGAAAAACGCGGAGCCGGATCTTTAGGAGTCCAGATTCCCAGACCATTGAGTACTTTACAACCAATCCAAAGAGCCAAACCAAAGTGCATGCGGATCTATCTGTTCAAACTAGCCTACATCTGAGCTCCCTATGCAGCGAAGGGGTTGTGAGAGGATCAGACTCTAATGACCCCAACAAGAGCCCAAAGTAAAACTCAATGACCTCTATACCAGTAGCGGCTGCTCTTCTTAACAGGTGGTGGTGGGGTGGGTGGTGGGAGGGTTTAAATAACAAAAAAACAAAAAAGCACTTACCTACCTCTGCCGTCTCCAGGTTCTTCTGCTCCAGTCGGATTCCGATTCCCGAGGCATTGGTGCACACTGCCAGGCTCCTAGACGCCAATCACGGCTCTGCTCTCATACTGGTAATACAGCATTAAAGAGCAGCGCCGTGATTGGCCTGAGTGGGCTTGTTTAAAGCTCGCTCAGGTCCTAGGAGCCTGTGCCTCTAACCCACCCAGCTGTACAACACAGCTCGGGTGGAGGGAGGTCAAAGTGCGCATGACGGTTTGTTCGGCTTGAGACAGCCGGCCAAACCTTCATGCACACTTACAGTGTGCACTACTCCTCCGCCTGCTCTCGTCATGGCCCTGCCTCGCCCAGACTTGGCTTGCTGGCTCAAGAGCGGAAAAAAAAATGCTAACAAAATGCTTTTATTATAATTGTATTTTTCCCTCCCTCAGCTGGATCTCAGCAGGGGGGTGACGCTCCTCTGCCACAGCGGAAGAGCCGCTGCTGCCCTACGCGTGCCAAAGTGGAATGTCTCTGTTCTCTGTTCTAGACTCTCAGTACTCTGACGTAAGTGAGATAAAATCCGCACCTTTGTAAAAAAAAAAGAATCCTGTTAAATAAATTAGATTCATCTGTTGCTTACTTCGACCATAATCTTGTTCCTTTTTAAAAAAGAAAAGTCCAAACCCACGGCAAATATCATGCTTTATGATAGGGTGGTCCAACGTCACTGTGGGAGGACCAGACCCGGCCACCCAAAAAGACACAAGCACCCCAGTCCTCAGTAGGCACCACAAACGAAGAAAAGCCACCACCAGCCCATCCATCCCTCCTGCGGAGATCATTGGGCGCCTGCTACTCTCCCTCTCAGCATGGGTGTTGTGGAACATTCAAGGCGCTAGCACTCATCAGGTACCACCAATGCCTTTCATTACCTTTGTTACCCTCCCTCATTCTAGCATTGTGTATGTTTCATGGACATTCTTCAACTTCAGGTAACCTTATCAGAGAACTTCTTAGAGTGGTGCTGGCACCAAACACTGACAACAAAGAAGAAACCATGTATATTGAGTCAGTCTGTTTTCTATTTCCACAGAATTGTGAAAGCAGCTGAGAGTTTTTGAGCAGTAATTCAAATGTAGTTTTCTTTTGTCATTAGTTTGTACATTGGTACGTTAGTCACATTTACAACCAATTAAATAAAATAGGAATTGTTTACATAGTATTTATTCTTAAACATGCATCTGACCTTCCTGAACCTGTGTTTGACATCCCTCGATTGATCAACATGGACATTAACCGACAATAATAACAATAACAACAATAAAGCCTTTGAGCCCTCAAACCCCTGCGCTGCCCTGCCCAGCGTGGACTCTGCTACTAAATATGGTAAACAACGTTTACCACGAAACGTTTTCCCCGCAAGGAATTACAACGCGCTCGTTACAGCGACCGCGTTGTAACCACGCATACCATTACTCCGCAAGTCGGAACAACGACTTGCGGAGGGGGCAGAAGGTGTTGGATATAAAATCCAACACCTTCCCCACTGTCCGCACAGACTGGAGTTGGAATAGTAAATTATACTATTCCAACATCCAGCGCCCCCCCTCTGCGGGGTAATGGTGTGCGTGGTTACAACGCAGTCGTTGTAACGACTGCGTTGTAATTCCCTGCGGGGAAAAATAATGCGTGAAAAAGAGGTATGTTCACTAAATATCAGTCCCCAGAATATTGTGGTACAACAATATCAAGGAAAGACTATTGAGGGACAAAAATCAAAAGGTAAGTGTGTATAATAAAGAATAGATTTACTATTTCTAACTCCACATCTGCATACTTTGACGATATACATATATGTGGAGTTAGGTATAAAAAATCTAGACTTTAACTGTTAATATTTTTTTTCTATATTTTGTCCTCAATATTGTGCCCTATTGATATTCTGGGGTCGAGATTCAGGGTGCACGCCCAGAGACGTTTTAAAGAATGGGCAAAATGGGGTCTGGCCCAGGGCCCCAGCCTTTCAGGTCCCCCCGACCCCTAGAGCCAGCTCCGTACTGCAGTCTTGTCATGATGACCTTAGTCATTTTTTTCAACAGATTGTTTTAAATACTGTTTTCCTTTAATTTATTTTTAATAGAGGTGATGTCTGGGAGCATCCATAAAAAAGTTTCTTTTAAATCAAAACTGGACCCAACATATAAGAAATGGGAGGGTGTCACAGAGATTATTTGCAGTAATATTAGGGAGCTGCTGCTGTGCTACAATAATAAAACACGTCACTTTCCCTGAATCTTAGATGGAAACACATTTAGATTTTGAACCATTGTATCTGTGCCCTGTCAGTGACCTGACCAAGATGTGCATGAAAGAGCTGAAATTGGATCAGAAATTCAAAGTTGTTCCTAAACGGGGTCCCCAAAATATGTTTAGCTCAGGGTCCCTAAAATCCTTAAGATGTCCGTGAGCAGTAGTGCTTAATCTGTAAAAAAAGGAAGTGCCAGGGCTCTTCTCAGGAAGCCAGTGCAGCGTGCGCCACTCAACGCACCTGCTGGCACTGACAATAACAGTACCAATGCAACTACTAGCCGTCGTACTCCTAAAAGTGTGACAATTAAGACTGTTCCAAGCTATCCAAAGCTATAGAATGGTGTGGAATACCCTGAATTGTCATTTCTTATGTATGATGCATTATTAAACACTGTTGTTATGGTCATCTCAAAATTAGACAGACAGCCCCACCTTGTGGTAGACTGTCATTAGTGCTGGTGTTGAGAATTAAGTGCCCGGGGCCGAGCCCTGGAAACCACAGTCTCAAATTAAGCACTGCTATGCACACCTCCAGCATCTGTTAAACTGAGGGTAATTCTTGCTGGATAATTGCTCTGGGACAAATAAGTTCGAACAAGGCCTTACAAAGTCTGCATCATAATAATTTCAGTGCTGCTTAAACCTGTGCCTAGGAAAGCTAATCACCTACAGTGATTCTGCTATAAGAACAGCAAATCGGTGCGTGTACTGTAGGCAGAGCCTTGGGACCATCTGGGTACGCTGGCAGCATGCAAATATATTATGCAGCATTCTGCCCCACATTTATTGCTGCCAATTTTTAAATTTCCTAAGGTGTACTTTCAAGTACTGTAAAATTCTTCAATCAGAAGAGGTCAGGTTCTGTATCGCTGGCACCGAGAGGTAATGTGGGAGCCAGCATTTCAAATTATAGGGCAATGGAGCCGTATTAGCCAATCAAGAACCAGTGGCTGTCAAAACTCGCAAACGTGCAATTTGTTAGATAGATGTGGCTTATTTAATGAGCCCTGCATTGTGATATGATGCCACTTCAGTTTACCAGCTATCATCACAAGCTTTTTTTCCCTAGCAGAAATTGTCCTGATAGTGCCTTTTGCTTGATGGTACACTCTCTTTTTGCATTAAGCAGTTTTGCTGTCTGAAGCAAAGGTGTTTTTATATTTTTTTTGTCTTGACTTATGTGGCTGCCTTATCAGCTATCTATATGCTGTTAAGGGAGTTAGTGTGGTGTGTTCTGCAATACAAAGCTATTTGCGAATGTCTAATTTAAATAAGTATTGCAAATGGGTTCCGCCCATTTTATATGCCAGGATTTTTTTCTTTTTGAACACCCAGTTTTTGGACCTTTACTGTGAGTGAGTCTCACCACCGGACTCTCATTCTTGGTAATCGCATGATAATTAGATGGCACATGTTTACCGCCAGTGTCTGCCTTTTAGGATAAGGCCACTGCAACACCGCTAGAGTATGGGGCACTGGGCTGCTTCTACATAAACACATGTGCACACGTGTGTGAGATGCGTGTGAGAGACTACTGTCTTGTGCAGACTAGTAGATGCACACAGGGAACCTGCCTGTGGCAGTTTTAAACTACAAAGTCAATCTGTCAAAGTAACCCTTTTGACAGGCCTAAACCTTCCTTTTAAATATGTATAAGTCCCCCCTAAGTAGGTCTTATTGCCCATAATAGCAGGCTGCATGATATTTGAAAGTAGGAAATGTGGAAGTTAATGTTGAAAATGATTTTCATTGTAGCAAGGCTTGCTGCTTCTTCAATAGGGGATCATTGGGCTACATTGCTATATTTATTAAAACTAAATTCGGTTTGGTAGCTAGAGAAATAGTTCAACGGCTCATTTTAATAGTTATTGAAAATACAATTTAATGGTGAAAATAAATGTTGTCTAACTATTAAGCAATTTACAGTTTTAAAAAGTTACGTTTGGTGCCCAAACCTTGCAAATAAGCCTTCAACTGTCACATGACAGCTGGATGGCTTCCCTGTGATTGCTTCCAAACAGAGGACAACGGACTTGGGTGCCAGTAGGTGCAGGTCTTCCCTTGACAGGATGGCCTGGGGGCTGTACTCCAGGATTAGTTATACTTCAAAGAAGCCTCCCCTGTCCCAACCAAATGAAACTGACACCTGGACTGCCCTCTTCTCTTGTGTCTCTAGCCAACCTGGCTTCAAACCCAGTGGGGAGAGCTGCCCCAGACTGGTTTGGAGTGACCACAAGAAAGGGTTTGCCCATTATCATAGCCACACCTCTATGTGGGCACAGGGAGCTCTGGTCAGGGAAACAAAGATTCTGCCATTGTGGTTTGATCTAGAATGATGTCCAGGAGGATTGAGACAGGGTTGTAGGGATGAGATGGCATCCTAAGATTGGCCAGAAGTTCCTGGCCTCTCCACCCACACTGGCATAGAGAAAGATGCTGGGCCTGGAAGGCAACATCAACATGGACGTCTGGAAAAAGAAGCCCCCTGAGAGACTAAGGACTTTGCCTTCAGCTTACCCCTCTGGACTGGATAGGTCTATCCAGGGCAGGACCCCTTATGCCCCTGTGGACCACCCTGAGACTTGGACTCCACTCCCTCCAGATGTCCTGCAAGACGGCAGGCGGCCATGAGTTCTGTGGACGGCAAAGCAGAGCAGAAGACTGATGCAGGGAGCCAGTAAAACCAGCTCCCCTTTTGGGTGCCCTTTTGGAGGCCAGGAAGCCTGCTGGAGCTAGGGCTTTCCACCAGGAGTGCAGTGTGCCCAGGATCACTGAAACCAGCCCATATATATAGGTCCAATATATGCAGCTTTAAAGGATTTGACGTTTGACCCCTGCTCAAGTAGCAGAGTGTGTGGGGCTCAGCTGTACTTTGAAAGTTATATCCCCGGGGTGGACCAGTGCCTGAGGGTCAGATTTAAGTATTTAATTCTACCAGGGAGTGGGTGTACGTGGGGTCCCCACCCCTCACTCGTTCTGCAAAGAAGGAAGTCACCGCCCTGTTTGGGACCCAGAAACCCATTCCCGGGCCCTGAAGACTCAGAGAACCAAGGGGCAGGATCCCTCACTCTACACCCATAGCGTCGTGCTCCATGCAGCGGGAGGAATGCTCGCTTCTGCTCCTTCCCGCTAGGAACAGCGTGGGCATGATCAGTCTTCACAGGATGCTGCCTTCTGCTGAGCACAGGGAGTCGGCTGATCCGTGTCTTATGAAATGAAAGGTTGGAGACTACTACAGCTGAATTTGTGACAAAGAGGTTATTATTAGTAACTTTCTGCCTGTCTATGGAGATCTCAGCCCCTTGGGTGATGAGCCCCATAGAGAACTTAATTGGGAATTTAAAGAAACTAATTTTAAATTACTAACAAATATTTTTAATAGAAAAAATTAAAACACATTCCACCACTCCTATTTTCAGAGAACTCCCACGATAACATGGGACAACACACCTGCACAAAAACATAACATGTTCCTAAATTTTAAATTCATCCACTTATTTTTAAATTATGTGTAATTAATTTAAGTGTTAATTTTCCTTCCCCAAACCCTACAGTATCAGTTGTGTTGAATGTGCCACATTGTTGCGTGCAAGTTATCTATTGTTTAATTTGTGATTTATAGTTTTAAAAAAATAATCATTTACAGTATATTGATATACATTTATTATGTATGTTAAAAATTAACATTAATATTGTTTAGAAAAAAAATAATTTAACAAAGAAATGAAAATATTTTTTTTTCATGTTTCCCTATGTATTTGTGTTCTTGTCTATATGGATTTATGTGGGAGTGTGTTGCAGTACCAGTGGTTGTCGTTGTGTGAGGTTTGACTTACTCCAAGGTTGGGCCGGAGTATAGTAGTTTAGACTGCTCTGCCTGTAGTACTACTGTAGTAGACTTAAATGTGTATTTCGCACATCGCAATTGTATTGCTCTTATGTAGCGGTGCGGTTTGCCCCTCCCTAACTCATTCCTCAATTTTCCTTAACTCCACCCATTTAGAAGTATTCCCTGTTTTCCAACCACTCCCTTTTGCCCCGCCCACATTTACTACTCCATTGTTCACCTGTGAAGATCTCCACCACCGTGGCAGAGAGTCCCATAATGGAAAGATAGGAGAGCTGGGGGCGGAGATCTCCAGCCAGAGATTCGTCGACTCCATTTTGGAGAACGTAAAAGCATTAATATTTTACATACTCCAAAAAGGCTTGTTTGAAAAGGCCCCTACTAGGGCAGATTTGCTATTATTTTTAGCGAATTGGGTCATTATTTTTTCATCAGACCATCCTAAGTGAGTTGTTGAAGGATAAGGAATGACTTCGAGAGAGTGAGATGCGTGAGTGAGTGTGACAGGGAATCCTGCGGGTCCACTCAGATAAAAAGAGGCTCCAAATTACAGCACTTTGTCAAGTGTTGGATTTTTGAGAAGTACTTTCCTAAGACGGTGCCTCCTGGAGTGAGAGTGCATTACTTGCGCTTGCCTATGCTTCATTTTTAATAATTAAAAGTGTGTATTTTAACTGCATGTCTCTCAGGGTGCAGTCTAAGCACAGCTGTCTTTAGAAAGGGTATTAAAAGAGTCCCTTCCCCTTGCCTGGGGCTGACAAAGTGAATCCCTCTGCAGAAAGGGCCATTTATTTAAACCCCCCATTAAGGAGTCCAGCGGGAGAGCCAGTGTTAATTAACATTTCATTTCCATTCCATAAATGCTGACACGGGCTGCACATTCAATCACTTGACCTGGGCAACAACGTTTGGCAGGGATCCCTGGGTTGTAAAAGCAGCTGCGAACAGTTCAAAAGTGTGTGCCATGTCCTCCATCCTGCTGTGGGTGACAGCAGCCACCGGCCTCCCTGCCTGCTTCAGATGCTGACTGCCTACACAGCTCAGCGCAGGAGGAAACGATAAGCTACCCTTTTAGCTTGCATTTTAGCTCAATAAATGTGTTTTAAAGCCAGCTGCGAGTGGTGAACTTTGAAACTGGTGGGTCTAAAAGCACTATCTCGGAAATGCACCCAGAGAACAAAACTGGGAGTCAAACTCCACACAGGAGGCTGAGGGATGGTGCCCCCAGGGGGTCAAACTGGGGAAAGGAGTTGGCCTAACGGCTAGAGCGGTCGACCTCGCAGCTGGAGAACCTGGTTCGAGTCTCGGCAACGACGGTCAACATCCTGTGATTCTGGGCAAATCACTTAATCTCCCCGTGGGTAACAAAAATGAATGTGTCCTCATGTAACGCAACTGGTGCTCGTGTAAAGCGCTCTGATACCCAATAGCCTCGGGTCAAGTTTGCGCTATATAAAACTCTGTAAAAAACAAAAACTCCACACAGGAGGTCTCAGGGTGGTGCCCCCAGGGAGTCAAACTCCACACAGGCGGTATCAGGGGTGGTGCTCACAGGGAGTCAAGCTCCACACAAGAGGTCTCAGGGGTGGTACTCCCACAGAGTCAAACTCCACACAGGAGGTCTCAGGGGTAGTGCTCACACGGAGTCAGACTCCACACAGGAGGTCTCAGGGGTGGTGCTCTCAGGGAGTCAAACTCCACACAGGAGGATGAGGGATGCTGCTCCCAGGGAGGTCTCAGGGGTGGTGCACCCAGAGAGTCAAACTCCACACAGGCGGTATCAGGGGTGGTGCTCCCAGGGAGTCAAGCTCCACACAAGAGGTCTCAGGGGTGGTACTCCCACAGAGTCAAACTCCACACAGGAGGTCTCAGGGGTAGTGCTCACACGGAGTCAGACTCCACACAGGAGGTCTCAGGGGTGGTGCTTCCAGGGAGTCAAACTCCACACAGGAGGTCTCAGGGGTGGTGCTCACAGGGAGTCAAACTCCACACAGGAGGTCTCAGGGGTGGTGCTTCCAGGGAGTCAAACTCCACACAGGAGGTCTCGGGGGTGGTGCTTCCAGGGAGTCAAACTCCACACAGGAGGTCTCAGGGTGCAAACTCCACACAGGAGGTCTCAGGGTGCAAACTCCACACAGGAGGCTGAGAGTTGCTGCTCCCAGGGAGGTCTCTGGGGTGGTATTCTTAGGGAGTCAAAATCTACACAGCAGGTCCCAGGGTTAGTGCTCCCAGGAGATACTTTTGAAAAAATGTGGCCACATTGGTTAAAGAACTCACAACAGTTACAGCCTGGCAATTACACTGCGCAAGCTTCCTGTTGTAATGTAAAAGAGGTCCAGGTAGACGTAGAGTAGATTGTAGAAGATGGTTTATTATGACTTAGTTACAGGTTATGAAGATGGTAAATTTCAGGTAAGTAAGTTAGAATATAGAAGATATGAAGTTTAGCCCCACCAGGAGCAGCCTCCCTGCTGCTCAGCCTGCACGCTCCAACTGACACTCAGCACCTCACCATGCACCCATGCATTCCACTACATCACCAAGCATTCAGCATTCCACTCATCACCAAGCACTCCAGCACTCACCCGGGCTGAGCAGTAGGGAAGGTGTAACTAAGGAAGATGTGTATGGCAACACTCAAGTCACAACATATCTCCTTTCCTTATGGAAACCTTCGACAGAATTAATACAAAAAGCAAAAGGAAAACATATGGACCTAAATAATGAAAATAAGAAGAAGAAAATACAGGCTGAACTATTGAAAAGTTAATTCAAAAAGGCTAAAGAGGACAAGGATAGAACATTCCTAAAGCTTTAAACACATTAAAGTCCACACAAATTGATAGAACAATCCTCAAGCATTAAGGCCACACCCATCCCCTTTCGTTAGGGAACTTAATGACACGAGCATACCATAACTAGAAAGGACGTGGAGTCTCAGGCAACCCACACTGTACGCCTGACAAGAACAAGAGTCTCAGGCTACTCACATCATACTGTAACAGGATACAGACCCTGCCACTCAGGGCAGGGCAAAGTTTCTTTTCAGAAGAAAGTAGGATCTAAAAAGGCTGCTTGGTTTTCCCCCAAATTACGTTCTTTAAAACAGTACTGTAAAAAACTGGAAAGAGCATGGAGGAAAGGCTTTGCCCCTGAGAAGAAACAGGAATATAGGGTGGCCGTTGGGCGGTACAAGGCGGAAATAAAAAGTGCGCAAACTGCCTTTTATCAAGAAAAAATTGAGTCCGTCGCAGGCTGCCCTAGAGAAATTTTCCGAATCGCCAAAAAATTACTCAAAGCACCTTGCCCCTCGGTCCCATTGGATCCCTCCGGTCTCCGCTGCAATGAACTAGCCGAATACTTTTCGACTAAAGTTCAAAACATACTCAGCCATCTTCCGCAAAATGATTTCAATATCTCCACTAAGAATACGAATGCCGGCAGGCAGTTAGGGGGAAATAACCTGGAGTCTTTTCCCATGCTGACCCAGGCACTATTCTTAGCCACCCTATCAGCTATAAAAAGTGGGTCCCCGCTAGACCCTGCACCCCCAACATCTTAGAATTGGTGGGTCCAACAATCGCCCCCATAGCCACCAGTCTGATCAATGTTTCATTCAAGGAGGGCATGGTTCCCTTGGAATGGAAAAGGGCGATGGTAAAAGCCTTGTTGAAAAAGCCTACGCTAGACCCAGTTGACCTGGGTAACTACCGTCCAATCTCGCTTCTACCGGGAATTAGTAAGATAGCGGAGAAAATTGCTAACCGTACCCTTTCCACGTTCCTAGAAACTAATCATGTCCTCCACCACTCTCAAACGGGGTTCCGCCCCGGACAAGGGACGGAAACCGCTATACTATCTGTAGTGGAAGAAACAAGGAAAATTCTCGATTCAGGAGGGTCATCAGCAATAATCCTCCTCGACCTGAGTGCAGCCTTCGACACGGTGAATCACCGTGTCCTGGTCAGCCACCTCAGGGAAGCAGGAGTGACGGGACTAGCCTTGCAATGGCTACAATCTTTCCTGGAGGGCAGGTCCTTCCAGGTTTGGGAAGAGCGATACGCATTCAAAGCCCATTCCCCTGCAGTGCGGAGTCCCACAGGGTCTCCTCCTTGAGTCCTACTCTCTTTAATGTTTATATGGCCCCCTGGCAGATGTTGTATCTCCCTTTGGGATCCACATGGTGACATATGCGGACGATACGCAGCTGATCGTTTCATTGAACCGTTCGAACCATCAGACCAACGACCTTCGGTCTTGTCTTGAGGCTGTGTCTAAGTGGATGAGAGCATCTTATTTGAAGCTTAACGGGGATAAAACCGAACTCATGATTCTTGGCAATCCGGGAGCGCGTTATCTGGCACCTTGTGGCCTACCACTATGGGCCCGGTGCCAGTCCCCAAAACCGAGATCAAAAGTCTGGGAATATGGTTAGATCAGGAACTTACGTTCAAAGTTCAGGCGAGGAAGACCGCCGCTGCCTGTTACGGCCTACTCAGAATAACTCGGAAGATTCTCCCCCTCTTACCCTTCCCAGCAAAAAAGATACTGATCCAGGCACTAATTTTGTCGAGGATTGACTACGGAAATGCCCTTTACCTGGGAGCCCCAAAGTCAGTAATTGCAAAACTTCAAGTTATTCAAAATTGCGCAGCTAGGCTTCTTACGGAGACTCCCATTAGGAGCTCAGCAAAGCCCGCGTTGCGCTCTCTCCACTGGCTTCCGGTGGTACAGAGAATTAATTTTAAGGCACTCTGCATAGCCCACAAGGCGCTTATGGGGAGCGGACCCCTTATCAACAACGGTATGATTCGCCCCTACAGGGCGAATAGGAAACTCCGCTCAGACAGACTCTACCTGGCAGTAGTTCCCAGGATTAAGAAGGCCAGAAGTGGCGGACGGCTTTTTCGTTTAATGCCTCCAGACTATGGAATTCCATTCCGCTGGACCTCCGGAGCGAACCTAACCATCTGGCATTCCGAAAACAACTTAAGACGTGGCTCTTCCCTTAGTGCACTCGGTTCTCTGGTTACTGCTTCAGCGCTGGGATGCCTCCGGGTAGCCATGCGCTTTACAAGTGCCCATTCATTCATTCATTCATTCATTCACTCAGCACTAGGGTACCCAACCCTACAACAGAGCACTAAGGTACACAACCTTACAACTCAGCACTAGGGTACACCTCCCTTCAACACAGTACTAGGGTACACCCAACCCTACAACACAGCACTAAGGTACACAACCTTACAACTCAGCACTAGGGTACACCTCCCTTCAACACAGTACTAGGGTACACAAAACCCTACAACACAGCACTAAGGTACACGACCTTACAACTCAGCATTAAGGTACACCACCCTACAACACAGTACTAGGGTACACACAACCCTGCAACACGGCACTAGGGTATATAAACCTACAACATAGCACTAGGGTACTTAACTATACAGCATAGCACTAGGGTACGTAACCCTACAACACCACACTAGGGTCAATGCCCATACAACATGGCACTAGGGTACATGACCCCACAACTCAGCGCAACTTTGCACACATTCATGCATGTAAGCGATTTTGTAACCAACAAACAGCATGCCATACACAGGCATCACAATAAGAGTGGCTTTCCCATCCATTACACAACAACGAGAATGTAGAGAAATCAAACCCACAGAACACCTTTGCAAACAACACACATCCCAAGTACACCCCCCCCCAAAAAACAACATTCACATATTCCATCACAAGCAGATGGAAAGTCTTTTACTCCGGTGAGCTATATCTCACCCGAACATACAACAGAAGAGACATTCTTCCACTGTAGTCTTTCTTCCAAGGTCTTGGAGACTATGAGACAGACTTTCCTCTAATGGGAATCAGTCATCCAATTAGGTTGAATCTTCGTATAAGACACATCAGAGTAGAAGCAGGAGAAACGCGTCCTCAGATTGTGGGAAAGTACCAATGAATTAGAACTGCTGAAGACACACAAAGCAACGCTGGCCATACTGAGTAAGTATTCCAAATTCCGTTGTTACCTGCAAAGCACAGATACACTCTCTTCCACTACAGCCAATACAGGCAGCATTGACAGGTGCACTAAAACACACCCACACACCTGATACGATTGCCTCGCCTCAGCACGCGCCAGCTTTCTTCCGCACGCGGTCTGCTTCCTCAGCAAACATCTGTCGAGGAAAAGGCTCTGTGAGCTGACGCACACAACGTCGGTGCACGCGACTTACTTCAGTGCGTGGAATGAAAAGTTGAGATTCAGCAGTATGCATCAACGCGCGGCATAACAAATCCTCAGCTAGTATTGTAGGAATTCACTAAGATGGCCACCAGTGCGTCATGTTGCTTAAGTTTCTGGTGGAGGTTGTTGCAGAGTATCTCTCCTCCTACAATGATGTCATACACCACGCACCTACTTCACCTCGCCTCACACATGGCACTGGACAGTGACCTCTCGAGCTTAGGAATCAAGGGTGATTTCAGATGCCGGATACTCACGCGCACGGGTAAGCAGATGACTGTCAAAAATCTTGCACTTAAAAATACGGGCTGCCTTCAATTGGAAATAAAGAGATTTAAGTTGCTTGCTCTTATAACTCCTGTAGAGCACCTTAAAATGCCTGCTCCCTGAATCACTTCTACCACCAGCAAAATTGTAGGTTGCAGCGCAGGCTGTAAGCATGTCAAACGTCCAAACAGTCCACCGCTCACAAGTATGTCCATGTGAAATAAACAGCTCACTTCTTCATCTGCATGCCACGCTGGCCAGTAAAAAAAAGTAGCAAATAGGCGAGCACGCTTGTTGGTATAAGTTCAGCAAATCCCTTGATCTAAAGAGGGTCAAACACCCCAGACTGCAGCTGTCCAGATGAAGGGAACACTGGCGGGGCTAACCAGGGCCTTCCTTTTCCTTCAAGCTTCAGGTTCCTTAGTTCCAGTTTCTTATTTCCAGTTCCTTCAGCAGGTTCTTATACAGATTATCTTCCACAGCACGTAGGCTCTTTCCTCAAATCGTCGCCAGTGTTGTAATGTAAAAGAAGTGCAGGTAGCCATAGAGTAGATTGTAGAATAAGGTTTATAAAGACTTAATTACAGGATTAAGATGGTAGTAAGTAGCAGATAGCCCCACCAGGAGCAGCCTCCTTGCTGCTCAGCCCACACACTCCAACTCACGCTCTCTCAACCACCTCAGGCACTCCAGCATTCCATTACATCACCAGGCACTCCAGCATTCCACTACATCACCAAGCACGCCAGCATTCCATTACATCACCAGGCACTCCAGCATTCCACTACATCACCAGGCACTCCAGCATTCCATTACATCACCAAGCACGCAGAGCATTCCATTACATCACCAGGCACTCCAGCATTCCACTACATCACCAGGCACGCCAGCATTCCATTACATCAGCAAGCACGCCAGCATTCCATTACATCACCAAGCACGCCAGCATTCCATTACATCACCAGGCACTCCAGCATTCCACTACATCACCAGGCACTCCAGCATTCCACTACATCACCAGGCACGCCAGCATTCCATTACATCACCAGGCACTCCAGCATTCCACTACATCACCAGGCACGCCAGCATTCCATTACAACACCAAGCACGCCAGCATTCCATTACATCACCAGGCACTCCAGCATTCCACTACATCACCAGGCACGCCAGCATTCCATTACAACACCAAGCACGCCAGCATTCCATTACATCACCAAGCACTCCAGCATTCCATTACATCACCAGGCACTCCAGCATTCCACTACATCACCAGGCACGCCAGCATTCCATTACATCACCATGCACGCCAGCATTCCATTACATCACCAGGCACGCCAGCATTCCATTACATCACCAGGCACGCCAGCATTCCATTACATCACCAGGCACGCCAGCATTCCATTACATCACCAGGCATGCCAGCATTCCATTACATCACCAAGCACTCCAGCATTCCATTACATCACCAGGCACGCCAGCATTCCATTACATCACCAAGCACTCCAGCATTCCACTACATCACCAGGCACGCCAGCATTCCATTACATCACCAAGCACGCCAGCATTCCATTACATCACCAGGCACGCCAGCATTCCATTACATCACCAAGCACTCCAGCATTCCATTACATCACCAGGCACTCCAGCATTCCACTACATCACCAGGCACGCCAGCATTCCATTACATCACCAAGCACGCCAGCATTCCACCACATCACCAAGCACGCCAGCATTCCATTACATCACCAAGCACGCCAGCATTCCACCACATCACCAAGCACGCCAGCATTCCCTTACATCACCAGGCACACCAGCATTCCATTACATCACCAAGCACTCCAGCATTCCATTACATCACCAGGCACTCCGTCATTCCACTACATCACCAGGCACGCCAGCATTCCATTACATCACCAAGCACGCCAGCATTCCATTGCATCACCAAGCACGCCAGCATTCCACCACATCACCAAGCACGCCAGCATTCCATTACATCACCAGGCACTCCAGCATTCCACTACATCACCAGGCGCCCCAGCATTCCATTACATCACCAAGCACGCCAGCATTCCATTACATCACCAAGCACGCCAGCATTCCACTACATCACATCCATACTGGCTGAGCAGCAGGGAACAGGTCATTAAGGGAAAGGATGCATAGTAACAATTCAAGTGACAACACTTCTCTTCCATGGTAGCGGTACAAGCTAATAGTGCAAGCTTCCCTCAAACAAATATGGTACAGCAAGCAACAGTGCAGTGCAAGCTTCATTCACAACCTACACAGACTGAAAATGAAGACAGACAGATGTAGTGCTTCCCTCGTGAAACAGATAGAGGCCAGGCAAATGCAATGCTCATTTCCACTGTAAACAAGCACATCGTAGGCATTATCAAAGACAGCAACTGTGCAAGCTTCCCCACAGGAGGTAAAGCTCACTAACATCACACATTGCAAAGTGAAAGCTTCCCTCAGAAAGGACAGGCGGAGATTTAGTAACAGCAGAGCAAGCTTTACTGGCAAAAGGGAACACAGGACAGAGCATGGAGAGCAGAATTCACAGAATTACAGAATAGGCAGCCCCCCTTTCTCAGGAAAAAGTGGTGCACAGACTGAGTATAACTCATTATCGAAAATGAAGGTCTTCAAGGCCCACAGTATTATACTGCCTTTGGCCATGTCCAGCGGCGCTAAGCCGCGGGGCCTCACCTTTGCCCAGACCCTATCACCCAACCCAAATATGAGTTGATAGAGATAGGCTCTTTTATTGATTTATGTTTGTGGGTCTCAAAAGAAATGTTTTATTCATTAATTTTTTTTATCTTTGTGTTTTTTGCGTTTTTGGTGTTTTTACCCACCTGTGCTCGAACTTTAACGGCCAGTAGCCCTTTCGAATTGGAAACTCATTTTATCCTTATTTGTGGAACTTTCGAAGTGCTCCTCCGTTTTCTAATTCCCAGTCCTGGGTCTCTGATCACCACCTCTATGGTTAGTTTTGGACTGCATGCAACATAAGGTAAGTATGCCTCAGAGAAGGTAGCTTTGCTCCTCAGCTTGCTTCAGCACCTCTGCAGCAATCTCTGCTGTTCCTGGGCCCTGAATCTTCTCTTGACTTTGCTGACACATGACTTTTGAGAGCTCCTCATGTTTGGCTTTGAGAGGCCTGAGGCGGAGGAGCGCCGCCCCACTGCTTTAAAGCAGTGCAACTGCAAAGTAAAAATAAAATGATAATAATGGAACGTCAGTAATTATAATGTTATTTTTACTATTGCAGTTGTACTACAGCGTACTACACTGCAGCCCCATTGATAGCCTGACGTTGAGGCCGGAGGAGGAGTGGTGGCTGCACCTAAAGTGTGCATGACGCTTTGGCCGGCTGTCTCGGGCCGGTCAAGCCGTCATGCGCACTGTGCATGTTCCCCACAGGCTGTATTATACAGCCTTAGTGGAGAACATGCCCAGCCTCCAAGCTCCTGTCTGAGCCCCGAACCATGGCACTCAGAACAATCACAACGCTGCTTACGGCAGCATTGTCATTGGTCAGGGGGATTCTGGGTGCTTCCTGCTGGAGGAGAAAGGGCGGCTGCGACGGCGACCTCCAGGTAAGTTTGCTTTTCTTTCATTATATTTCTTTCCTACCCCCTCACCTTCCCCCCCACCACTGTTCCTTACCAGCCTCCACTGTTCGCATGGTTGAGGTTCCACAAGAGTATAAACTTCTCTCCCCTCTGCTGAGCCTTATATTGCACACTTTGCTTTATCCCGTCACGCATCCAGCTTCTTCTCTCCCGTGTCGTGGCTCTGGCACTCTTCCCAGTCTCCACAGTCCCCCCAGGTGACGCCATCATCTCCCTGCTTGAACCAGATGGGCCTGAAACCTTCTTTGCCAGCTGGGTCAGACATGGGGTGAACTCCCCATCAACAGTGCACCTGGTTAGCAATTGCTCAGCTTTCTGAAAAAAGTGAAAGCTCTCTGTGACAATCAGTCTAACTTCTTTTACACAATCTACAGAGCGAAACAATAATCACATTAATTTTTAACAGACATTTTTGTGAATATCTGTCTTTCTGATTTATTTAATATTACAGTAAGACAACTTGGGCATTCTTTACAAGTTGGCTGGGTTTATTAGAGGAAGATACCAGGGCCAGGATTACCGATTCCATCAGGCCTACCAGTTCTAATCCTGCCACTACGAGGAAATATCAATAAAGGGGAGTAACAATTGGGAGCAGGAATTACCGGGTCCCTTTCCTCTTGTTATCCCTGATTCTGGGGCCAGTTCTGCATTCATCGCCTGCTGTGGGCAGCAGGTGGTGAATCTAGGCAGGGGGTGGCATGGTGGGTCATGGGTGTGTACTGCGGATGGGAAGGGCGCTAGTGTGGAGGGCAGGCTTCTTCAATGTGAGAGTTGCATGCTCCACCTGTGGCGTTGTAGGGAGTCGGTGAGGGCCAGGCTATGTCTCAGTGCTCAGTACTCTGCGCAGTGCTGCTCTGCCAGGGTACTAGGTGTTGATCCGTACTGCACTACCAGTGTACCAGGTGTTGATCCGTACTGCACTACCAGTGTACCAGGTGTTGATCTGTACTGCACTACCAGTGTACCAGGTGTTGGTCCGTACTGCACTACCAGTGTTCTAGGTGTTATTCTGCACTGCTCTGCCAGTGTACCCAGTGCTGATCCATACTGCTGTACCAGTGTACTAGGTGTTGATCTGTACTGCACTACCACTGTACCAGGTATTGATCCATACTGCACTACCAGTGTGCCAGGTGTTGACCCGTCAGAAAACACGGACTCAGCATAGTATCCTATGCCGACGACACCCAGCTCATCCTCTCCCTCACCAAGGAACCCGACATCCCCAGACACAATTTCCAGGAAGGAATGAAAGACGTCGCATCCTGGATGAGCATCAGCTCACTGAATCTCAACTTAGAGAAAACAGAAGTCCTCATACTTGGATCCACCCCCTCCGCATGGGACGACACCCGGTGGCCCTCGCCCTCGGCAACCCTCCGACACCCACGGATCACGCCCGCAACCTCGGCATCATACTCAACTCCTCCCTCACCATGAATGACAGATCAACGCCGTATCCTCCACATGTTTCAACACCCTCCGCATACTCCGCAAGACCTTCAAATGGATTCCCCTCGAATCCAGGAAGACCGTCACCCATGCACTCATCACCAGCAGGCTGGACTACAGGAACGCCCTCTATGCCAGAATCAACAAATCTCTACTCCACAAACTCCAGATTGTCCAGATAACCGCAGCCAGACTCGTCCTCAGCATCCCATGACAAGACCACATCACCCAGCACCTATGAGACCTCCACTGGCTCCCTGTTGAAAAAGAGTGACCTTCAAGCTGCTCACGCACTCCTACAAAGCCCTCCACAACACCGGACCCCAATACCTCAAAGAAAGAATCTCCTTCTACACCCCCAAAAGAAGCCTCCACTCCGCTGACCTAGACTTGGCCGAAATCCCCCGCATCCACAGAGCCAGAACGGGAGGAAGAGCCTTCTCCTACATCGCAGCCAAGACCTGTAACAAACCCCTCAGCATCAGACGAAGCCCCACACTGCAAACTTTCAGAAAGAGCCTCAAGACCTGGCTCTTCGGATGACCGGAGCTGCCCGAAACCCTGCTCGTGACTTGAGACCCTCAAGGGTGAGTAGTGTGCTCTACAAATCCCTGATTGATTGATTGATTGATTGATACTGCACTACCAGTGTAGCAGGTATTGATCAGTCCTGCACTACCAGTGTACCAGGAGTTGATCCATACTGCACTACCAGTGAACCACATGCTGTCTGTACTGCTGTTCCAGTGTACCAGGTGCTGATCCGTACTGCTCTGCCAGTGTACCAGGTGCTGATCCGTACTGCTCTGCCAGTGTACCAGGTGCTGATCCGTACTGCTCTGCCAGTGTACCAGGTGTTGATCCGTACTGCACTACCAGTGTGCCAGGTGTTGACCCGTACTGCACTACCAGTGTCCCAGGTTGACCTGTACTGCACTACCAGTGTACAAGGAGTTGATCCGTACTGCACTACCAGTGTACCAGGTATTGATCTGTACTACACTACCAGTGTACCATGTGTTGATCCATACTGCACTACCAGTGTACCAGGTGTTGATCCGTACTGCACTACCAATAAACCAGGCGTTGACCCGTACTGCTGTGCCAATGTACCAGGTGTTATCTGTACTGCCCTGCTAGTGTTCCCGGTGCTGCTCCATACTGCTGTACCACTGTACTAGGTGTTGATCTGTACTGCACTACCAGTGTGCCAGGTGTTGACCCATACTGCACGCCCAGTGTACCAGGTTTTGACCTGTACTGCACTACCAGTGCACCAGGTGCTGATTCGTACTGCTGTGCCAGTGTAATAGGTGTTGATCCATCCTGCACTACCAGTGTAACAGGTGTTGATCTGTACTGCACTACCAGTGTACCAGCTGTTGATCCATATTGCTCTACCAGTGTACCATGTGTTGATCCATACTGCACTACCAGTGTGCCAGGTGTTGATCCATACTGCATTACCAGTGTGCCAGGTGTTGATCCGTACTGCACTAGCAGTGTACAAGGCATTGACCCATATTGCTGTGTCAGTGTGCCAGGTGTTGATCCGTACTGCACTACCAGTGTACCAGGCATTAACCCATATTGCTGTGTCAGTGTACTAAGTACTGATCCATATTTCACTACCAGTGTACCAGCTGTTGATCCATACTGGACTACCAGTGTACCATGTGTTGATCCATACTGCACTACCAGTGTACCAGCTGTTGATCCATACTGCACTACCAGTGTACCATGTGTTGATACATACTGCACTACCAGTGTACCAGCTGTTAATCCGTACTGCACTACCAGTGTACCATGTGTTGATCCATACTGCACTACCAGTGTACCATGTGTTGATCTGTACTGCACTACTAGTGTACCATGTGTTGATCCATACTGCACTACCAGTGTACCATGTGTTGATCCATACTGCATTACCAGTGTACCAGCTGTTGATCCATACTGCACTACCAGTGTACCATGTGTTGATCCATACTGCACTACCAGTGTACCATGTGTTGATCCATACTGCACTACCAGTGTACCAGCTGTTGATCCATACTGCACTACCAGTGTACCATGTGTTGATCCATACTGCACTACCAGTGTACCATGTGTTGATCCGTACTGCACTACCAGTGTACCAGCTGTTGATCCATACTGCACTACCAGTGTACCAGGTGTTGATCCGTACTGCATTACCAGTGTACCATGTGTTGATCCGTACTGCACTACCAGTGTACCATGTGTTGATCCATACTGCACTACCAGTGTACCATGTGTTGATCCGTACTGCATTACCAGTGTACCATGTGTTGATCTGTACTGCACTACCAGTGTAGCATGTGTTGATCTGTACTACACTACCAGTGTACCATGTGTTGATCTGTACTGCACTACCAGTGTACCAGCTGTTGATCCATACTGCACTACCAGTGTACCATGTGTTGATCCATACTGCACTACCAGTGTACCAGGCGTTGACCCATATTGCTGTGTCAGTGTACTAAGTACTGATCCATATTTCACTACCAGTGTACCATGTGTTGATCCATACTGCACTACCAGTGTACCATGTGTTGATCCATACTGCACTACCAGTGTACCATGTGTTGATCTGTACTGCACTACCATTGTACCAGCTGTTGATCCATACTGCACTACCAGTGTACCATGTGTTGATCCATACTGCACTACCAGTGGGCCAGGCGTTGACCCGTATTGCTGTGTCAGTGTACTAAGTATTTATCCATATTTCACTACCAGTGTACCAGCTGTTGATCCATACTGCACTACCAGTGTACCATGTGTTGATCCATACTGCACTACCATTGTACTAGCTGTTGATCCGTACTGCACTACCAGTGTACCATGTGTTGACCCGTACTGCACTACCAGTGTACCAGCTGTTGATCCGTACTGCACTACCAGTGTACCATGTGTTAATCCATACTGCACTACCAGTGTACCATGTGTTGATCCGTACTGCACTACCAGTGTACCAGCTGTTGATCTATACTGCACTACCAGTGTACCATGTGTTGATCCATACTGCACTACCAGTGTACCATCTGTTGATCCATACTGCACTACCAGTGTACCAGCTGTTGATCCATACTGCACTACCAGTGTACCAGGTGTTGATCTGTACTGCACTACCAGTGTACCATGTGTTGATCCATACTGCACTACCAGTGTACCATGTGTTGATCCGTACTGCACTACCAGTGTACCATGTGTTGATCTGTACTGCACTACCAGTGTACCAGCTGTTGATCTATACTGCACTACCAGTGTACCATGTGTTGATCCATACTGCACTACCAGTGTACCAGGCGTTGACCCGTATTGGTGTGTCAGTGTACTAAGTATTGATCCATATTTCACTACCAGTGTACCAGCTGTTGATCCATACTGGACTACCAGTGTACCATGTGTTGATCCATACTGCACTACCAGTGTACCAGCTGTTGATCCATACTGCACTACCAGTGTACCATGTGTTGATCCGTACTGCATTACCAGTGTACCATGTGTTGATCCATACTGCACTACCAGTGTACCATGTGTTGATCCGTACTGCACTACCAGTGTACCAGGTGTTGATCCGTACTGCACTACCAGTGTACCAGGTGTTGATCTGTACTGCACTACCAGTGTACCAGGTGTTGGTCCGTACTGCACTACCAGTGTTCTAGGTGTTATTCTGCACTGCTCTGCCAGTGTACCCAGTGCTGATCCATACTGCTGTACCAGTGTACTAGGTGTTGATCTGTACTGCACTACCACTGTACCAGGTATTGATCCATACTGCACTACCAGTGTGCCAGGTGTTGACCCGTCAGAAAACACGGACTCAGCATAGTATCCTATGCCGACGACACCCAGCTCATCCTCTCCCTCACCAAGGAACCCGACATCCCCAGACACAATTTCCAGGAAGGAATGAAAGACGTCGCATCCTGGATGAGCATCAGCTCACTGAATCTCAACTTAGAGAAAACAGAAGTCCTCATACTTGGATCCACCCCCTCCGCATGGGACGACACCCGGTGGCCCCTCGCCCTCGGCAACCCTCCGACACCCACGGATCACGCCCGCAACCTCGGCATCATACTCAACTCCTCCCTCACCATGAATGACAGATCAACGCCGTATCCTCCACATGTTTCAACACCCTCCGCATACTCCGCAAGACCTTCAAATGGATTCCCCTCGAATCCAGGAAGACCGTCACCCATGCACTCATCACCAGCAGGCTGGACTACAGGAACGCCCTCTATGCCAGAATCAACAAATCTCTACTCCACAAACTCCAGATTGTCCAGATAACCGCAGCCAGACTCGTCCTCAGCATCCCATGACAAGACCACATCACCCAGCACCTATGAGACCTCCACTGGCTCCCTGTTGAAAAAGAGTGACCTTCAAGCTGCTCACGCACTCCTACAAAGCCCTCCACAACACCGGACCCCAATACCTCAAAGAAAGAATCTCCTTCTACACCCCCAAAAGAAGCCTCCACTCCGCTGACCTAGACTTGGCCGAAATCCCCCGCATCCACAGAGCCAGAACGGGAGGAAGAGCCTTCTCCTACATCGCAGCCAAGACCTGTAACAAACCCCTCAGCATCAGACGAAGCCCCACACTGCAAACTTTCAGAAAGAGCCTCAAGACCTGGCTCTTCGGATGACCGGAGCTGCCCGAAACCCTGCTCGTGACTTGAGACCCTCAAGGGTGAGTAGTGTGCTCTACAAATCCCTGATTGATTGATTGATTGATTGATACTGCACTACCAGTGTAGCAGGTATTGATCAGTCCTGCACTACCAGTGTACCAGGAGTTGATCCATACTGCACTACCAGTGAACCACATGCTGTCTGTACTGCTGTTCCAGTGTACCAGGTGCTGATCCGTACTGCTCTGCCAGTGTACCAGGTGCTGATCCGTACTGCTCTGCCAGTGTACCAGGTGCTGATCCGTACTGCTCTGCCAGTGTACCAGGTGTTGATCCGTACTGCACTACCAGTGTGCCAGGTGTTGACCCGTACTGCACTACCAGTGTCCCAGGTTGACCTGTACTGCACTACCAGTGTACAAGGAGTTGATCCGTACTGCACTACCAGTGTACCAGGTATTGATCTGTACTACACTACCAGTGTACCATGTGTTGATCCATACTGCACTACCAGTGTACCAGGTGTTGATCCGTACTGCACTACCAATAAACCAGGCGTTGACCCGTACTGCTGTGCCAATGTACCAGGTGTTATCTGTACTGCCCTGCTAGTGTTCCCGGTGCTGCTCCATACTGCTGTACCACTGTACTAGGTGTTGATCTGTACTGCACTACCAGTGTGCCAGGTGTTGACCCATACTGCACGCCCAGTGTACCAGGTTTTGACCTGTACTGCACTACCAGTGCACCAGGTGCTGATTCGTACTGCTGTGCCAGTGTAATAGGTGTTGATCCATCCTGCACTACCAGTGTAACAGGTGTTGATCTGTACTGCACTACCAGTGTACCAGCTGTTGATCCATATTGCTCTACCAGTGTACCATGTGTTGATCCATACTGCACTACCAGTGTGCCAGGTGTTGATCCATACTGCATTACCAGTGTGCCAGGTGTTGATCCGTACTGCACTAGCAGTGTACAAGGCATTGACCCATATTGCTGTGTCAGTGTGCCAGGTGTTGATCCGTACTGCACTACCAGTGTACCAGGCATTAACCCATATTGCTGTGTCAGTGTACTAAGTACTGATCCATATTTCACTACCAGTGTACCAGCTGTTGATCCATACTGGACTACCAGTGTACCATGTGTTGATCCATACTGCACTACCAGTGTACCAGCTGTTGATCCATACTGCACTACCAGTGTACCATGTGTTGATACATACTGCACTACCAGTGTACCAGCTGTTAATCCGTACTGCACTACCAGTGTACCATGTGTTGATCCATACTGCACTACCAGTGTACCATGTGTTGATCTGTACTGCACTACTAGTGTACCATGTGTTGATCCATACTGCACTACCAGTGTACCATGTGTTGATCCATACTGCATTACCAGTGTACCAGCTGTTGATCCATACTGCACTACCAGTGTACCATGTGTTGATCCATACTGCACTACCAGTGTACCATGTGTTGATCCATACTGCACTACCAGTGTACCAGCTGTTGATCCATACTGCACTACCAGTGTACCATGTGTTGATCCATACTGCACTACCAGTGTACCATGTGTTGATCCGTACTGCACTACCAGTGTACCAGCTGTTGATCCATACTGCACTACCAGTGTACCAGGTGTTGATCCGTACTGCATTACCAGTGTACCATGTGTTGATCCGTACTGCACTACCAGTGTACCATGTGTTGATCCATACTGCACTACCAGTGTACCATGTGTTGATCCGTACTGCATTACCAGTGTACCATGTGTTGATCTGTACTGCACTACCAGTGTAGCATGTGTTGATCTGTACTACACTACCAGTGTACCATGTGTTGATCTGTACTGCACTACCAGTGTACCAGCTGTTGATCCATACTGCACTACCAGTGTACCATGTGTTGATCCATACTGCACTACCAGTGTACCAGGCGTTGACCCATATTGCTGTGTCAGTGTACTAAGTACTGATCCATATTTCACTACCAGTGTACCATGTGTTGATCCATACTGCACTACCAGTGTACCATGTGTTGATCCATACTGCACTACCAGTGTACCATGTGTTGATCTGTACTGCACTACCATTGTACCAGCTGTTGATCCATACTGCACTACCAGTGTACCATGTGTTGATCCATACTGCACTACCAGTGGGCCAGGCGTTGACCCGTATTGCTGTGTCAGTGTACTAAGTATTTATCCATATTTCACTACCAGTGTACCAGCTGTTGATCCATACTGCACTACCAGTGTACCATGTGTTGATCCATACTGCACTACCATTGTACTAGCTGTTGATCCGTACTGCACTACCAGTGTACCATGTGTTGACCCGTACTGCACTACCAGTGTACCAGCTGTTGATCCGTACTGCACTACCAGTGTACCATGTGTTAATCCATACTGCACTACCAGTGTACCATGTGTTGATCCGTACTGCACTACCAGTGTACCAGCTGTTGATCTATACTGCACTACCAGTGTACCATGTGTTGATCCATACTGCACTACCAGTGTACCATCTGTTGATCCATACTGCACTACCAGTGTACCAGCTGTTGATCCATACTGCACTACCAGTGTACCAGGTGTTGATCTGTACTGCACTACCAGTGTACCATGTGTTGATCCATACTGCACTACCAGTGTACCATGTGTTGATCCGTACTGCACTACCAGTGTACCATGTGTTGATCTGTACTGCACTACCAGTGTACCAGCTGTTGATCTATACTGCACTACCAGTGTACCATGTGTTGATCCATACTGCACTACCAGTGTACCAGGCGTTGACCCGTATTGGTGTGTCAGTGTACTAAGTATTGATCCATATTTCACTACCAGTGTACCAGCTGTTGATCCATACTGGACTACCAGTGTACCATGTGTTGATCCATACTGCACTACCAGTGTACCAGCTGTTGATCCATACTGCACTACCAGTGTACCATGTGTTGATCCGTACTGCATTACCAGTGTACCATGTGTTGATCCATACTGCACTACCAGTGTACCATGTGTTGATCCATACTGCACTACCAGTGTACCATGTGTTGATCTGTACTGCACTACCAGTGAACCAGCTGTTGATCTATACTGCACTACCAGTGTACCATGTGTTGATCCATACTGCACTACCAGTGTACCATGTGTTGATCCATACTGCACTACCAGTGTACCATGTGTTGATCTGTACTGCACTACCAGTGTACCATGTGTTGATCTGTACTGCACTACCAGTGTACCATGTGTTGATCCATACTGCACTACCAGTGTACCATGTGTTGATCTGTACTGCACTACCAGTGTACCATGTGTTGATCCATACTGCACTACCAGTGTACCATGTGTTGATCTGTACTGCATTACCAGTGTACCATGTGTTGATCCATACTGCACTACCAGTGTACCAGCTGTTGATCTATACTGCACTACCAGTGTACCAGCTGTTGATCTATACTGCACTACCAGTGTACCATGTGTTGATCCATACTGCACTACCAGTGTACCATGTGTTGATCCATACTGCACTACCAGTGTACCAGGCGTTGACCCGTATTGCTGTCAGTGTACTAAGTATTGATCCATATTTCACTACCAGTGTACCAGCTGTTGATCCATACTGGACTACCAGTGTACCATGTGTTGATCCATACTGCACTACCAGTGTACCAGCTGTTGATCCATACTGCACTACCAGTGTACCATGTGTTGATCTGTACTGCACTACTAGTGTACCATGTGTTGATCCATACTGCACTACCAGTGTACCATGTGTAGATCCATACTGCACTACCAGTGTACCAGCTGTTGATCCATACTGCACTACCAGTGTACCATGTGTTGATCCATACTGCACTACCAGTGTACCATGTGTTGATCCATACTGCACTACCAGTGTACCAGCTGTTGATCCATACTGCACTACCAGTGTACCATGTGTTGATCCATACTGCACTACCAGTGTACCATGTGTTGATCCGTACTGCACTACCAGTGTACCAGCTGTTGATCCATACTGCACTACCAGTGTACCAGGTGTTGATCCATACTGCATTACCAGTGTACCATGTGTTGATCCGTACTGCACTACCAGTGTACCATGTGTTGATCCATACTGCACTACCAGTGTACCATGTGTTGATCCGTACTGCATTACCAGTGTACCATGTGTTGATCTGTACTGCACTACCAGTGTAGCATGTGTTGATCTGTACTACACTACCAGTGTACCATGTGTTGATCTGTACTGCACTACCAGTGTACCAGCTGTTGATCCATACTGCACTACCAGTGTACCATGTGTTGATCCATACTGCACTACCAGTGTACCATGTGTTGATCTGTACTGCACTACCATTGTACCAGCTGTTGATCCATACTGCACTACCAGTGTACCATGTGTTGATCCATACTGCACTACCAGTGGGCCAGGCGTTGACCCGTATTGCTGTGTCAGTGTACTAAGTATTTATCCATATTTCACTACCAGTGTACCAGCTGTTGATCCATACTGCACTACCAGTGTACCATTTGTTGATCCATACTGCACCACCATTGTACTAGCTGTTGATCCGTACTGCACTACCAGTGTACCATGTGTTGACCCGTACTGCACTACCAGTGTACCAGCTGTTGATCCGTACTGCACTACCAGTGTACCATGTGTTGATCCATACTGCACTACCAGTGTACCATGTGTTGATCCGTACTGCACTACCAGTGTACCATGTGTTGATCCATACTGCACTACCAGTGTACCATCTGTTGATCCATACTGCACTACCAGTGTACCAGCTGTTGATCCATACTGCACTACCAGTGTACCAGGTGTTGATCTGTACTGCACTACCAGTGTACCATGTGTTGATCCATACTGCACTACCAGTGTACCATGTGTTGATCCGTACTGCACTACCAGTGTACCATGTGTTGATCTGTACTGCACTACCAGTGTACCAGCTGTTGATCTATACTGCACTACCAGTGTACCATGTGTTGATCCATACTGCACTACCAGTGTACCCGGCGTTGACCCGTATTGCTGTGTCAGTGTACTAAGTATTGGTCCATATTTCACTACCAGTGTACCAGCTGTTGATCCATACTGGACTACCAGTGTACCATGTGTTGATCCATACTGCACTACCAGTGTACCAGCTGTTGATCCATACTGCACTACCAGTGTACCATGTGTTGATCCGTACTGCATTACCAGTGTACCATGTGTTGATCCATACTGCACTACCAGTGTACCATGTGTTGATCCATACTGCACTACCAGTGTACCATTTGTTGATCTGTACTGCACTACCAGTGTACCAACTGTTGATCTATACTGCACTACCAGTGTACCATGTGTTGATCCATACTGCACTACCAGTGTACCATGTGTTGATCCATACTGCACTACCAGTGTACCATGTGTTGATCTGTACTGCACTACCAGTGTACCATGTGTTGATCTGTACTGCACTACCAGTGTACCATGTGTTGATCCATACTGCACTACCAGTGTACCATGTGTTGATCTGTACTGCACTACCAGTGTACCATGTGTTGATCCATACTGCACTACCAGTGTACCATGTGTCGATCTGTACTGCATTACCAGTGTACCATGTGTTGATCCATACTGCACTACCAGTGTACCAGCTGTTGATCTATACTGCACTACCAGTGTACCATGTGTTGATCCATACTGCACTACCAGTGTACCATGTGCTGATCCATACTGCACTACCAGTGTACCATGTGTTGATCTGTACTGCACTACCAGTGTACCAGCTGTTGATCTATACTGCACTACCAGTGTACCATGTGTTGATCCATACTGCACTACCAGTGTACCAGGCGTTGACCCATATTGCTGTCAGTGTACTAAGTATTGATCCATATTTCACTACCAGTGTACCAGCTGTTGATCCATACTGGACTACCAGTGTACCATGTGTTGATCCATACTGCACTACCAGTGTACCAGCTGTTGATCCATACTGCACTACCAGTGTACCATGTGTTGATCCGAACTGCACTACCAGTGTACCATGTGTTGATCTGTACTGCACTACCAGTGTACCATGTGTTGATCTGTACTACACTACCAGTGTACCATGTGTTGATCTGTACTGCACTACCAGTGTACCAGCTGTTGATCCATACTGCACTACCAGTGTACCATGTGTTGATCCATACTGCACTACCAGTGTACCAGGTGTTGACCCGTATTGCTGTGACAGTGTACTAAGTATTGATCCATATTTCACTACCAGTGTACCAGCTGATGATCTGTACTACACTACCAGTGTACCATGTGTTGATCTGTACTGCACTACCAGTGTACCATGTGTTGATCCATACTGCACTACCAGTGTACCACGTGTTGATCCATACTGCACTACCAGTGTACCAGGCGTTGACCCGTATTGCTGTGTCATATACTAAGTATTGATCCATATTTCACTACCAGTGTACCAGCTGTTGATCTATACTGCACTACCAGTGTACCATGTGTGGATCCATACTGCACTACCAGTGTACCAGCTGTTGATCCATACTGCACTACCAGTGTCCCATGTGTTGATCCGTACTGCACTACCAGTGTACCAGCTGTTGATCCATACTGCACTACCAGTGTACCATGTGTTGATCCATACTGCACTACCAGTGTACCAGGTGTTGATCCGTACTGCACTACCAGTGTACCAGGTGTTGACCTGTACTGCACTACCAGTGTACCAGGTGTTGACCCTTATGCTGTGCCAGTGTACCAGGTGTTGATCCCTACTGCACTACCAGTGAACCAGGCCTTGACCCGTGTTTCTGTGTCAGTGTACTAAGTATTGATTCATACTGCACTACCGGTGTACCATGTGTTGATCCGTACTGCACTACCAGTGTACCAGCTGTTGATCCATACTGCACTACCAGTGTACCAGGTGTTGATCCTTACTGCACTACCAGTGTACCATGTGTTGATCCATACTGCACTACCAGTGTACCAGCTGTTGATCCATACTGCACTACCAGTGAACCAGGTGTTGATCTGTACTGCACTACCAGGGTACCATGTGTTGATCCATACTGCACTACCAGTGTACCAGGTGTTGATCCGTACTGCACTACCAGTGTACCAGGTGTTGACCTGTACTGCACTACCAGTGTACCAGGTGTTGACCCGCATGCTGTGCCAGTGTACCAGGTGTTGATCCGTACTGCACTACCAATGTATAAGGAGTTGATCCGTACTGCACTACCAATGAACCAGGCATTGACCCGTGTTGCTGTGTCAGTGTACTAAGTATTGATCCATACTGCACTACCAGTGTACCATGTGTTGATCTGTACTGCACTACCAGTGTACCAGGTGTTGATCCATACTGCACTACCAGTGTACCAGGTGTTGATCCATACTGCACTACCAGTGTACCAGGCGTTGACCCGTATGCTGTGCCAGTGTATCAGGTGTTGATCGACGCCCAGTAAAATAGTACTGGTTTTCTTACACCCGTAAACAGGAAATCCAGGCAAATGGTACTCAGGCAGAGTGGTGACCCCACAGTAGGCACAGGAGCGTAAAATGCCTTTGCACCGATCCCTGCACAACGTGCAGCTCACACGTTCAAACCCCAGACGAGATGGCATAACCTCCCATCCTTACAAAATTAAAGGGATGAGCTAGTTTGCTGAGCAGTAGTAATATCTAAGATTTCTAGCGCTATGAAGCCACCTGAATAGAGCAGAAACACTATATGAAAACATATCATTAACGCTGCAACACACCAAGCATTCTTTCTTGGTGTTATTTTTAACACTGGGCCAGCATGCAGCTGCCTAATCAGTATCTTCAAGATGATCTATTAATAATTGTTGTTAGTGAATACATGCTTCAAATGTCTCCCAAAGAGTGACGTGTGACACATTCATCAGCGAGATTCATCAGCTGCTGTACTGCAGGGAATGTTCACTGGAAGCTTCTTTCACACATAGAGTAGATACAGCACTAGAGGCCTCTCTGTGCTCATAGCAGGCACAGCAGAGCCCCACTACAGCCATGCAAGCATGCTTCAGTAATGTACAGTGCAGCACACGAGGCCTCTCTGTGCTCATAGCAGGCACAGCAGAGCCCCACTACAGCCAAGCAAGCATGCTTCAAGTAATGTACAGTGCAGCACAAGAAGCCTCTCTGTGCTCATAGCAGGCACAGCAGAGCCCCACCACAGCCAAGCAAGCATGCCTCAATAATGGACAGTACAGTACAGTGTTGAGCCAGTGCAAGTGTCCCTCCAATCTATGAAATAAGCCCCTTACTGGCCAACACTAATGAAATCTCACCTCAAACACAATCAAACAATATGACATGATATTATATGATATGATGGGTAACAGAAGTGCATCTTTGCCTCATTCACCACCAGGTGCAACACTAAGATGTACCAACAACACCAGATTGGGTCTCACAAAGAAAACGTGGAGTGCTGGGCAGCAGAACTATAAACAAATGCATAACTCGTAGAGTGGGCAACAGCAGGGTAAACATCCTGCATATACACGGAACAAGAGCACGACTGGGTTGCAGCAGAGCACAGCAAGTTGTCATCCCATAATACACATGTACAGAACAGACCAGTATCAGTGCAGGATTCCACCACACACACAGCACATGCAGCACAGTTGGCAGAAACTGTACAATCTTTCATCAAACACAGAGAACAGGGGCATCAAGTGTAGGATTAGTGTAAGCCTGTGCGTACTTACATGCACACTAACACATCACATACCAAACAGCAGGCAGAAGCAGTACAACCTTCCTTCACCCTAAAGGTCAGTAATTTCCAGATGGGTTATTTGTAGCACGAGCAGCGCGAGCTGCATATTTTCCACCCATTGGCGGAATTCCTCAGAATCTCATGGAGTTTTTCTGTAAGTTCACGGAATTTCGCAGAGTAAAACTCCACGGGTTCTGCCCAGCCCTGACTGCAATGCGAAGTCCTGCATCAGGGATGCATCGTGCAGCAGTTCTGATGCAAAGTCTTGAGAGTCAATGTGTCATACTGAGTCGGTTTTGCTGGGATCACTATTGGGCTGGCAGGGAACCTTCAGGCCCACTTCCAAGGGCCCAGGACTGGGATGGCACCACTTGAGAGGACAGGACTCACAGCTGGCAGAGTCCAGGTGTTGGGTTCAAGGTTGTTGGAACCAGTTCTGTCCCTGAGGCTCTGATGAGGAGGCCAGGCAACTAGTTCCAGGGGTCACTCTGGGGGTCCTGGGTTCAAGATGCAGGTCTAATCCTTCTCACTCAGGCCGGAGGGCAGCAGGGTAACAGGGCAGCACAGCATGGCAGCAGAGTGGCAGTTTTTCTTGCAGCAAAGCAGCACAACACTCCTTCTTCTGAGTCTTCCACAGGCACAGATGTGGACGGAAGAGTGGGTCTAAGGGTCCAATATTTATAACTGATGCCCACTTTGAAGTAGGAGAAGTTTCCAGGGGCTTTCACTCCCCTGAAGTATCCCCTTCCACCCTGAATTGGCCCCAGCTTGTCTGCAGACACAAACAAACTAGTGACAAACCCTTTGTGAGTGTTCTCAGGTAAGTCCTTTGTGATGTACCAGTGTGGTAGGGGACAGCTCCTCCCCCTCATCAAGTCAGAGATGGCCCATCCTGCCAACACCTATGCTTCTTTGTCTCACTGTCTGACAGCAATACACAAAGACCAACTGCCAGCTACACATAGTCATGTGCCCCAGGGAACAAGGTGCAGGCACCAAATGTATGGGGCTTTCTAAAAGTGGCATTTTCAGAAATGTGACTTAAAATCTGGCTTTACCATTAAAGAGGGTTTTAAATTACAATTCTCTTGACACCAAACTCAATATTCCTACCTGCTCCCAATTCAAAGTTATCACTTATTAAGTGTACTAAGTTGACCCAATGTTATCCTATAGGAGAGGCTGGCATTGCAGTTGTGAAAAATGAATACAAGAGTTTTTTACTACTAGGACACGTAAAAGTGAAAAGTATATGTCACGTTTTTAACTACAAGGCACTCTGCCCAAAGAACTATTTAGGGCCTACCCTAGGGGTGAATTATATGTATTAAAAAGGAAGGTTTGGGCCTGGCAAAAAGTTTATTTTGCCAGGTGGAAATGGCAGTTTAAAATGCACACACAGGCTTCAATGGCAGGCCTGAGACATGCTTAAAGGGCTACTTAAGTGGTTGACCCAATCCTTACCTCAGGCCCACTATTAGCATTAAATTTACAGGCCCTGGGTACATGTAGTACCACTTTACTAGGGTCTTACAAGTGAATTAAATATGCCATTGGGTGTAAGCCAATTCTACCATGTTTAAAGGAGAGAACACAAGCACTGGTTAGCAGTGGTAAAATGTGCAGTGTCCTACAAGTCAACTTAAACAGGTTCATAAAACAGGAGGGTGAAGGCACAAAGTTGTGGGATGGTCCTGCAGAAAAGGCCAAGTCCAACACTAGACATCTCTATAAAGGTTCTGGCATCCATTTGTACTACATCTACACTATATAAAACTTGTATTAAATTAATATTGTTTATTCTATTTAGCAATCAGAAAGCGGATACACAACATTTACGCCACATTTATTTCTGTAATGTTCTTGTCTTGGGCTGGCTCTGTGTGAGGGAATACTGCACTGCTGCTGCGCATGGTGTACATGTTTTGTGTATGATAGAACTCGCATTACAAGTACCTTTCGTCTGCATAAGGGTGTAAGCACCAGAAGCATTCTCCTGAGGAGAAGCAGATAAGCTTCTCTGTGGTACTAGAGAGCCCAGGTAGGCAACACTTGAGCCTCTAGACCATCATGGGCCCAAATCGCTAACTCCTTGAAGATGACAATTTAATGTGGCCCTAAAGTGTAAACAACATAGACCTCTCTTTGTCGGGCCAGTCTCCCAGTCTTAAAATCAAATCACAGACTTTAGGAAACTGCCAACCACAAACCTATCCACAAGCTCATCAGTTCCACATGGGTTTCCACCAGATGATTTGGAGAACCCTGTTGAGATGATTAGTACACCTCTAGATGCTAGGTGGTAGCTCAGAATGTTGACCTTTTCCAACAATTGTTAAGGCTATGTCCACCTTAACCAAAGCCACCTGAAATGACCTGGTTTAATAAAACGTACCGCAAGTTCCTGGTTAGTAATTTTCAGGGTGGTTTCATGATCATATTGTTGCCTGAACCATACCTGTCTGGCTTCCAGTTCCTTGGTAATCAGTACCATGTACTAGGATATCTTAGACATTTAGCCTAAATTGATAAGGCCCCCCTAAAAATAAACTCCACGGGCACTAACAACTTCCTGCAAGTGTATAATATATACCTGCCTCAAAGTAAGATCAGAAATTGCCATGAGGCAAATCGTCCCTTAGTTCCATTTCTCCCCTGTAGGGACGTAGTTATCAGTGGTGCAGCCAGTGCTGTGGCACCAGGACCCAAAGGCAAAAGAGATCCAACTGCACCAGCTACTTCAGTGCCGAGTTATCTGGTCTTGGGGGTGGAGGGCACAACAGGTGATGTGCAGTTCTTTTGGGCCTGAAACTAAAGTGCTGCACCACAGTTCCTGGAAGCTATCTGCAAGGTCAGGCTGTGCAGAGTAAGAAGTAACACTGCACACAGGACAGGAGCTCCTGTGGTAATCCTGCAGACAACCAAAGCCCTGTCCTCTGTCAGAGGAGGAATTACAGGGGAAGGTCAGTCCTGGCAGTTGCATTCGAAGGGCTGTTGCATTATGACAGTCTTGAAACTATGAAAAAGAGTTCTGCAAACCAGTGTGATTTGTGTGTTTAATACTAAGAGTCGTGAACTAAACGCTTAGTCCTGCAAAATGCCTGCGATGAAAAATAGTATTCATTTCACCGACTTTTAGGATATTCTAAAAATAGTACTACTTACTTTTCTCTCCTAGAATACTCCTGACCTTTCCTTCTTACCTGCAACCTCCGTGTTTTCCCACTCTCTCACACAAGTCCCTACACCTTCTCTATCCTCTTTATCACATACTCTCCCTCCCACCTACAAACTATTTAAGACCCTATACAGCACCTTTTGTCTTGCCAGTTATATATATAGTTACCCCTCCTACTGTCGTGTAGTTCCTATGGATCCCCAGGACCGCGCGTTTTGTATGACCTAAACTGAGGGCTTGGTGTCCAAACCACTTCCGGACACGCCCACAGGATATGTCAGCTGTTAGAGCAGCTAGCTCTACAGTGCCACTACCACCCCCCTGTATCTTACAATGGTGTAGGTAGTTTCTGGCAGCCACTGAACATGACAACCCTGATTCCTCAGGGATCGTGGAAAACAGTACAGTACTTTTCGCTCAGTCACTCGTACTTGCTTAGTCTCAGAAAATACACAGGATCGCGATTAGGACGTTTCAATAAGTATTTATTGGTCCAGCATCAGTCTTGTGTAAAACATATTTGCTGCAACAATTAGGAGACAGAAGCATACAAAAGAGATTGCAAGTACCAATATAGTAAATAGTAGATACATTTCTACCATAGTGCTAATAAGATGAACATAAGCAGTTCAGATAAAAACAGTAAAACTTGCATATTCCTAACATGCGCGCCCTAAGTAATTTTCCTACATGTACCTAGCCTAGATCTGTATGTGTAGCATGTATATGGGCATATGTGTATGTAGCCAAGAATCCCCTGGGGAAGAACCATACCCCTCACCTGATGGCTGAGAACAAAGGACCCCGTCTCTGCTTCGAGGATGACACCCCGCAAGGGATGTCAGACCGCTGCGTGTTGAAGATTCAGCATGCAGGACTCTGTGTCAGCTTGGAAGGAATTCTCCTCTGATTTGTAGTGGGGAATAAGGGTCTTATATACTAGAGTGGTCACTCCAGGGTTTCTTCTAGAATCGATATGTTTTGAAAACAATCATAAATGTTTTGAAAACAATCATAAATGTTTTTCCAAACAAATGAGATCATGCACAGCGGGCTGTTGGCCAAGGATGAAAAAAGTGGTGACCCTTATACAGAATAATTATGCCGTGCCTGAAGACATGTTTATGTACGTCATGTACAGGGATTATGATAGCATACTAGGAGCCTGGTGTCGAAGAGACAGGAGCAAGCTACTAGGTAAAAGGTCACCTGTTTAGAACCGTTATTGTCATGTGGATGGGACAATGTATGTAAATAGGGGTATATATGACAGGACTAGCCTAAAGGACAGGAAACCCATTCCTCATCAAAAGGTCAACAGGGTCAGCTAGATATTGATAAAGCTAAGGCCATTAAAAGCATAAAAATCATTTACAATAAAAATACTAAAAGCACTTTAAAAAGCCTGAAAAAATGTCCATGAAAGAAACATCATTTTTCCCTAAAAGCGTTCAAAAGGTCCTCTAAACTTGTAAATGTAGTTATTATTACACAGAGCACCCTGAAAGCCATTATGCTCAGTTAGAGCAGAGAAGGAAAAAATAAAACAAAGTCAGTTCCGACATTCAATTTTGTAAATGTTTAAAAAATGCTGAATAGTTCCCAGCACAGGAAAGGCCAGATTGTTTATGAATCCTGTGCCGAAGACTCAACATCGCTGAACATTGCATCCACAGGTGGCATCCCTCCAGCACTTCCAATATAATGTCAAGTGAGCAAAGATGGTCATCTCTGGTACTCACAGCAGCCGCTGGGGAAGAATTTGATGCCTGCATGCCTGGAACCGATGCCTGTACCTCTGGAGCAGAGACGATTTCCCTTCCAACAGGAGCGGCAGCATCCCTTGGAGGCTCTAGAAATGCCGTCATCAACATGGGAATACGCTGTAGACAACTGTACACGTGGGCCTGCAAGGGCTCCAGGAGCACGTCTATGTCCCGCGGCGCAAACAATGGAAGTGTCAGACACAGGTCCAACACGCATCCGAATCCGCAGAAGAAGCAGTGGAACACAGGCAGGACACAGTCTAGCCAGACCGGTCTGAAAGACAGGAACCAATGCTAACTCAGCTCTCGAAGCCAAGGCGTAGTCAGGTAGAACACCATACGCTCACGACAACGTCATTCCAGCAGTGTTTTCTCCATGTCTTGAGGGATTGAGATGTCCATTGCGAATCAACAGGATTAAAATGAGGATGCCAGCCACTGAAAGCAGGACCAAAGGAAGCCCTCCAAAAACGCTTCCAATTACGGAGTGTATGAAAGCTGGAATTACTCCGAAGATGGTCTGAAAGGTGGTTAAGAGACCTGATCCAAGACTCTTAAATAAGTGTACGATCCCACTCGTATCAGTCATGTTAAAGATACGATGAACTATTTCTCCGAAATGGATAGGGAAGTTCATACAGACCAGGGCCTGTATCTCTGCTGAAGACCTTGCAACCTGGAGATCAAAAGTCTCTCGGGCTGAAGTTAAGGCCACATTATGTTGAAACAACATGGCTTTCAGTCTGCTCAGCGAATCAAACCTAATACTGGAAACATTCAACAAAGGCCATAGTGGTGCCTCCCTAACTAGGCGAGCTGGGGGAAACAATACTTGCTTACAACAAACAACCCTGAGGTTTACTGTGACCAGATATCTGATGCTTGGCACCATCCCACAACAGCCTTGATCATTCAGCATTAAATAACTCCCATTCGAAAGTAACTCGAAAACTGGATGTATCACTGCAGCTGGGGAGCCTTTCAAGTAGCAAGATAGGTTTGCCTTCGAAGCATTACACGCTCCGTGAAGCGAGACCTCCTTACACACTAAAGACCCACTTGAAGCCCTCTCACAGTCATAAAAGGTGCTGAATATATGAGCTTGGTGTTTGTCAGCATCATTTTCTTCGCAGTTGCATTTGTTTGCGCAAGTTTATAATAGTATGACATTGGGTCTGATGTATTGAACCCAGAAAAGTATGCAAATTTCTGTGTGAATGTGGCAGAACTACCTTTCGGTGGTGTTGGGCAATGTTCCCATTGATGGTAAATGTTAACAGTGCATGGAACACTTGCTTTGTGCAAAAAGTGATGACCATAATGCTGGTAACAATACATACTGTCGAAGTCAGGTGTATCTTCATACAATTCCCTGTGTTAATACTGAAAGGCCCTTTCTCTCTGTATATCTTAGCATTCGTGAAACCATCTTGCAATCTGGACGCCATTTTGTATTATAATCGAAACTGCTGCTCGGTTATTTTCGAGAAACGGTCTTTGGTAAGTTTCGTTTCCCAAGGTTGAGCTTTTTTTTCTGCAATTGCAAGTGTCCTCATTAGTGCATGCCTTTCCCGATAGATATAGGCCTTCTCCCACCTGTCTGGAGGATAGGCCAGACGACCTTGGGCAGTAGATAGCCTGTGCCCGGCTGCAGAATCCAAACTTATGTTCTGTACCCCCATTGTATTATGACACCTACTAGTGTTTTTCCATAGTAGGCGGGTCTTTGTGGACTACGCAACGTACATAATATAGTTTTATGCTTACATGGTCCAGTCCCTCGACAGCCATCTCAGGAGGCTGGTCAGACTGGGCTCCGCTGCAGTGTAATATCAATAAATAATCTGGTTTGTATTCTCTACTGTCTGACCGACTCTTCATTTTGTATGGAAGGCTGAGAGGTGGTCGTGAGTGACCCGAGTGGCCCTTTTCGGGTCACTTCCTTCAGTTGGCGCCCAAACAGGGACTCCATCGGGTGACCTCCTCCTCGCCCGCGGACGGGTGAGGAGGACGGGGCCGCGTTGGGTCAGATAGGCGGATTGGTGGATCCCTGCACGATAGAGTTTTGCACTCGCAGCTGCCCCGCCTGTCTGATCCGGCGGTGCCCTGCCCAGTGATCATCCCGACTGGGGTCCTGAATGGCGAAACCCTTGGATCTGACCGTTTGGTCCATAGAGTCGGCAGTGGAGAATAAATTTGTTTGACCTGTGTGCACCAGGTGAGCTTGTTTGGTTCTTTGTCGTCATGACGTTTGTTTGGTGGGTACTTTGGTTGGTCTAGGAATCAGTTTTAGACAAGCGCTTGCATTTGATTTTGAATATCTTTTGAGATATGGTACCATTTTGTTAATTTGTGATTGATGCAATCCGCGGAAGCAACTTTTGGTAAAGGCACAAGTGCATTTTAGTGTAATTGTGTGGTGAATGTGTTTCTTTGTGTGAACAGAAAGCCTTGCTGGAGTAAGTTGTGTTGTGTGGGGTGTCGTTGTTGTTCTGCTGATGCTCGATTGGAGGAAAAGCAGCCCGCACCTGCGGAGGGCACTCCGAATTATGACATGTACGTCAAATACGGCCTTGGCCCCATTATATTTAGTACACTATGGCACAAATATACGAGGTGAAAAAAGAGGTGTCTCTTGGGTAATGACTCACAGGATATCAAACTTCACTACATTCAATCAAACCCAAAGCATTCAAAAAGAATAAATCCACTGGGGATTAAGGACCCGTACAGCAATTATAAACATACAAGAAAACTTATTTAGATATCACAAAAATTCATTTATTAAAATCACAGTTAATAAAAGACCATAGGTTGAACAAAATATAAAGTGTAAGAATGTGTATCTACAGGTTTATACAAATAACAGGATAAAAAACTATAACAATGTGTACAAGAGACAAAAACAAGTGAAACATTAAAAAACATCATAGCTATGTTAATTAGAGTGAATCAATTTTTGTTAGATTCTATCAATCCTCATTAGATCAGGCTCAAATGTTCCTCGAATTTAACCATGTGGGGGGGGCGTCGATGCGTTTCGGTGGAATCAAAGATTTTTTCTAAACCACCTTATTCAGGACATTAATTTTTATTGTCTCTTCTAAAATAGGCACAATCTCATATATGCCTGTTTAAAAAACAAAGAATAACAAATTTATGTATCAGATGACACACTTCTATACAATATAAAATACATCTTAAACAACATGTTTATCATATTTATAAAGTAGACACTATTTCTTCCTCCATATGTCTATAGGTACTACTATGAAATGTGTCTTTTAGGGAAAAACAATGTATTCATGAAATTTTATAATTGTCATAGGGGCCCAAAGGACTTTCATCCACACATTCATGCTACCATTCACTCATCATACTCTTTTGTTGTTATTTACTGCAATTACTTGTGATTGGGAGATTTAAATTATGTCTTCCCAACTGGGGTTATTTGTTATAGAGATACATAAATAATGTAGTCTCAGCCCCATTTTCCGACAATGTCGTGTATCAGGCGGGTCAGCCCAAACAATTATTTTCAAGTTTTCATTGATTTAAAGAGGGGATGGCTATAGGCTAATTCTATAAATAGGATTTTAGGTACATATTTCAGACTCATGATATATCTTTTTTGAAATGCGGATAAGATTTACCTTTTAGTAAAACTCTTCCAATAAAGGTAAGAGAATGTTCATCCTTTTTCATGAACTTAAATGATGTATCTTCTGCTTCAAAAGAGCGGAATTTTTATGCTGAGTCTAATTTTGGGAAAAATTTAATAACACATTTACTAACACATTTACATTCAAGAATCATCCTGTTAGATTGATCAATACACATTAGTATTTATAGAATGCGCTATCGACCCACCTTAAACTTTGATGAAAAGTAATGGGCAGAAGGGGTGAATCAATGAGAGCTAAAATTCCAATGCTGTTGGAAATAGCAGGATATGATGATCCTAGCAGGATGTGATGATCCTATAAACAATATTTCAAATGTGATCATCAGTGTTAGGTACCATAATGTATACTAACTCACATACCCTCAAACAATATTGTACTGGATCAAATCATGGAGCTAGACAACATACCTCTAGTTGTAGCAATCTTCTCATAAGAGGTTAATAGGTCCCCAGCCTTTTTAGCAGAGAGCGGGAAAGAACGAAAATCCCCTTGGTCATCTGACTGATGTCCTCGTATTATATTTAACAATCGTTTCTGTTAAAAATATATATATAAATTTGTAGTTTTAATGATATATTTATAATAACAATTATTGACCCTCCATTGTACATTGTGGGACAAGATATGAGCAATGTCTAATCTAGATATGGTTCTCTTTTCGGGAGAGGCATAGTTTTTTTTAAATTTAAAAGAAAAATAGTAATAGCCCTGCAGTGAAGGGAAAGTACAAAACCACCGCAGTCACGGAAGAATATAAAAAACAATACATTACCTGGGGGCCAAGACCTATCACACATCCTATGGTCCTATTTTTGGTAGGCTTGTAGAAATTTGAAATCATTACCCCAAACGTGTGATTAAGTTTACAAGGCACTTAAACATAATGTCAACAAACAATAAAATAAAAAAATATATATACATTATTTTTAGGCATTATTTTTAGGTATATATACAAATTAAAAAGCAATGAATTCTATTACAATTTTACCGTTAGGTTTATCCCCGTTGAGTAACTCACAGAATATATATTAGATAGATTGGGGAGGTTTTTTATTTGAAAAAAAAAACAACAACTTTGATTTGAAGTATTTCTTCTATGTGATTTACCCGTGGACTTGAGATAGTGGTTGGCATTAATCTTAGCCATTTAAATCCAACTACTCTTTTAAATGTCAATCCAATGCACGCGATGTAAGGCGCAGCGTGATTACATTCCTCAAACATAGTTATCTACATGAAGCTATCCCTTTAAATGTCAAACCGATACACGCGGCACTAGGCGCAGCATGATTACGTCCCCCTATACACACAACAGGTGCGCGGTATCATACACGGGTGGGACATGGATATGTAAGATGGCGTGTTCCCTGCCTTTCCGTCTTGCTAACGTGAAGCGGAATGGTGCGGGTGATAGCCTTGAGTAAAGCGTCCTTGATAAGGTAAGAAACAGGGCACTCTGAGCACATTATTCAGGATTAAGTGGAATCTCAGGACTTTTATGTCCGTCTTTCCCGTTTTTTATATTTTTCTGTGACTGCGGTGGTTTTGTACTTTCCCTTCACTGGGGGACTATTACTATTTTTCTTTTAAATTTAAAAAAAAACTACGGCTCTCCCTAAAAGAGAACCATATCCTGATTAGACATTGCTGATATCTTGTCCCACAATGTACAATTGGGGGCAATAATTGTTATTATAAATATATCCCTAAAACTACAAATTTATATATATTTTTTAACAGGAACGATTGTTAAATATAATACGAGGACATCAGTCCGATGCCAAAATTAGAATCAGCAAAAAAATTCCGCCCTTTTGAAGCAGAAGATACATCATTTAAGTTCATGAAAAAGGATGAACATTCTCTTACCTTTATTGGAAGGGTTTTACTAAAAGGTAAATCTTATCAGCATTTCAAAAAAGATATATCATGAGTCTGAAATATGTACCTAAAATCCTATTTATAGAATTAGCCTATAACCATACCCTCTTTAAATCAATGAAAACTTGAAAATAATTGTTTGGGCTGACCCGCCTGATACATGACAATGTCGGAAAATGGGGATGAGACTACATTATTTATGTATCTCTATAACAAATAACCCCAGTTGGGAAGACATAATTTAAATCTGCCAAACACAAGTAATTGCAGTAAATAACAACAAAATAGTATGATGAGTGAATGGTAGCATGAATGTGTGGATGAAAGTCCTTTGGGCCCCTATGACAATTATAAAATTTCATGAATACATTGTTTTTCCCTAAAAGACACATTTCATAGTAGTACCTATAGACATATGGAGGAAGAAATAGTGTCTACTTTATAAATATGTTAAACATGTTGTTTAAGATGTATTTTATATTGTATAGAAGTGTGTCATCTGATACATAAATTCGTTATTCTTTGTTTTTTAAACAGGCTTATATGAGATTGTGGCTATTTTAGAAGAGACAATAAAAATTAATGTCCTGAAGAAGGTGGTTTAGAAAAAATCTTTGATTCCACCGAAACGCGTCGATGCAACCCTACATGGTTAAATTCGAGGAACATTTGAGCCTGATCTAATGAGGATTGATAGACTCTAACAAAAATTGATTCAATCGAATTAACATAGCCATGATGATTTTTAATGTTTCACTTGTTTTTTGTCTCTTGTACACATTGTTATATTTTTTTTATCCAGTTATCTGTATACACCTGTGGATACACATTCTTACACTTTATATTTTGTTAAACCTATGGTCTTTTATTAACTGTGATTTTAATAAATGAATTTTTGTGATATCTAAATAAGTTTTCTTGTATGTTTATAATTGCTGTACGGGTCCTTAATTCCAGTGGATTTATTCTTCTTGAATGCTTTGGGTTTGATTGAATGTAGTGAAGCTTGATATCCTGTGAGTCATTACCCAAGAGACACCTCTTTTTTCACATTGACTATTTCTGGCACCCCGTCTCTTGGTGAGTGGGGCCACTCCCTTCTTGTTTTGTACAAGATGCTGAATTGCAGTGGCCGTCAACGGGCACCTTTGATTAGCAGAAATTGAATTATTTGGAGGAGAAATTGTTTGCTAAATGTAGCAGGCAGTTGATGTTTGATTATCTTCAGGTATGGCGAAAGGAAGCTAAACAGAGATGAATGAGGGCGGAATGGGAGGCACGGAGGGAGAAAACGCAGACACTGACTCAGAAAGCAGTGGCGCATGATAAAGAGAAAGTGGAGAAGGGTATAGAATGTGCTAATAGGAGGTTTCGATTGCAATGTGATGAGTCCTATGTTGCTAGGAAGGAGACAGACAGTTTTGTGGAAGAATTATTGGAAGAAAGACCGCCTCCCCCTTATGCCCCACATAGAATATATCCTGTCGTCCCACAGCCCTTGTCATCTGCCTCTGCCCCCCCTGTTCCTGCTGTTTCTGGTATTGATCAAAGTGCTTTGGTTGCAGCATCACCAGCTTCTTCTTTGGCTCCGTCCCCCGCAGTCGCCGTGGCTGCTAGTCTTCCTGCCACTCCTGTTGTTATGGCGTCACTTTCTACTTTCTCCTTCACAGACACTTACTACTCAGCTGATGTTAACCTTGATGCCTCCCCCTTCGATTACTGTGTTGTCCCTTCTTCTCTCTTCTGCCCCCTTGTTAGGTGCCGAGACACCGGTGCATGGCCAGGACGACGGGGATGGGGCAGTTGCAAAGGAGCGATTGGGACGGGTGTTGATTCGATCTGATGTGGGAGATATGGAGAAAACTATGGTGGCCAATCAGGCTGCCCAGTGGGCCCGTAATCCTATTTATGGTGTTGAAGATGTATGGAGTGTGTTAAAGGACTATGAGCTTTTTGTCCAGCAGCATGCCTTTAAGCACATGTCGGCTACTTTGATTGGACTATGGGAACAGTGTTTTAAAGGTGTCGCACCTCAGGCTGTTTATGATATTAGGGACCAAGTGTATGCCACGGGCATGGCTCCAAATGAGGTTTTCGCTAGTGTTACCACATTGATTGGATATCGAGGTAGATTGCATCAGAAATCTCCAACGACGATATCCCAGTTTCCGATGAGGGAAGTTCACCCCATTTTCCACCCAGAGATACCGGAGCTACGTGATCAGCATGATCAGGTGACTAGGCAACAAGTAGAGGCCGGTTTTCAAGAACAATAGGTTTATACTCCATGGAAGAGGAGTGAAGTCCTCTCGATTAAGGCTCAGTTACCTGACCCCAGAAAAAATCCTACTAAGTATTATAAAGAATTGACAGAGGCTGCTGCATCGACGGTAATGACGTTGGCAGATACAGAAATGTTTTTGGGCTTATTGGTGCCAGTGGATATCTGGCGACAGGTGCATACTCAGGACCATGCCCTAGAATTGGATGGTACTTGGGACGAGATTAGGACGTGGGATGGGGAGAGGAAGCCTGGTGAAAAGCCCAAGGCTGAGATCTTGGCTTTGCCAGGCCGCATTATTACCTATATGCACTCTCTTATTCCACCTCGGAAGGTGGACTGGGATAAGCTGGCCGCATGTCGTCAGAAGAAAGATGAAAGCGTGTCTGATTTCTTTACCCGGTTCGAAGGTGTGTTCTAGGATTTTAGTGGCCAGGATTTGTCTTTGGAAGGGGGGTATCCGATTGTTTGTTAACAGGTTTGTCACAAATTTGCTCCCAGAGATTGCAACCCGGTTGCAGGCTGCTGAGAGCACGTGGACTACTTCTACCCCTTCGGTGGTATTGAGTATGGCTCAGTATTATGAGCATAGAGAGAACGAGGAGAAAGAGAAGGTAGAAAAGAAGACGAAGGCGCTGAAGACGAAGGTATTGATGCAGCAGGCATCCAGGGGGCAGGCACGGGGTCGAGGTGTTGGACCGGCTAGGCAGCTTTCTCGTACGAGCCAAAATGCTGTGCCTGTGGGCCCAAATCAATGTGCGTATTGCAAGGAGGAAGGGCACTGGCCCTGCGAATGCCCAGTTTTGCTGCAAAAGGTTGCGGCTCCTAGAGGAAGGGGGATGAGAGGGCGAGGCCGGGGGGCATGTGATCAGGTTAGAGATCAAGCTACTGGGACATCACTGGGCCGTTCCGATCAAAATTACTTTGATGACGTTCGGGGACGGCAGTATTATCATGATGATTATGATTTGGACGAGGTGACGGGGATGTCTTACAGCTAGGACAGTCAGAGACAGGGTAAGGGACCAGTTTCTATACCTGTAGATCAGTGTGGACCTTATATTAGTGTGGATTTGCAGGGCTCGGAAAATAAATTTTTGGTGGATACAGGAGCAATGAATAGTTCTGTTTCGAGGTCACTGGTCCCTGGGGCAGCCCTGTCTGACCATAACAATGTTTCGGTTGGTTTTTCTGGTGTGCCGGTAGTAAGCCCCATCTCCAAACCCCTTGCTTTGACTTTAGGCCTTTTCACCGTTGATTCACCGTTTTTATTAACATTAAATTGTGGAGAGAATTTGTTGGGATTAGATCTGTTGAAGAAGTTACATGCTACTATTTTCTGTTCCCTGGATGGTGTCCATATGATAATGGGTCCAAGTGTGGTTAGTACTACGCAATGTTTGTCTAAAGATGCTCCCCTTCCAGTTGAGTTTAAGGATGTCCCATCTACGTTGTGGGCCACAAGTGACACGGATGTGGGACTTTTGCAGATACCTCCAGTTTCTATTCAGGTTAAAGAAAATGCAATATTGCCTCGTATCCCTCAGTATAAAATTTTGCATGCAGGAGAACAGGCGTTGTTGCACATAATACAAGATTTGATTCAGTCAGGAGTTGTGGAGGAGACAGCGGCAAATGTGTGTGATAGTCCCATCCTTCCTATTCTTTAGAGGCCACCTCCAGGTTCCTCTGATGATGTTGCTGATGTTTATCGTTTTGTGATTGATTTGCGCGAAGTTAACAAAATTGTGGTTCCTCAGTTTCCCGTGGTTCCTGACATTACTGCTCTTTTAACTATGATTCCTTCTTCTGCTAAATTCTTTTCTGTTATTGATTTGAAGAATGCCCTATTTAGCATCCCTCTTCATCCAAATAGCAGGCATCATTTCGGATTTTCCTTGGCAGGTTGTAGTTTTAGATTTTGTCGAGTTCCTCAGGGGTTCACTGAGAGTCCTAGCATATATAGCCAGGCTTTGAATGGTCACCCTTTCCCCAGGTAATGTATTGTTGCAGTATGTGGACGATATTTTGATTGCGTCCAATACTGAGGAAGGATGTAAAGAAGCTACAGTAAAATTGTTGCTGCATTTGGCCCAATATGGACACTGAGGGGCCGATTCCGATTCGGGCCGGTAATCTCTCCGACCGAGCCGGACCCGGAGAGATTTCCGACCGAATCGGACCCTAGCAGCCCGACCGAACGAGTACGATGCGCACGTATGCCATCGGACTCGAGTCGGTCGGACTCCCATTGAAGTCAATGGGAGCCTGTCGTACAACGCGTACGCGGGCTCCCATTGATTCAATGGGTGCGAGGCGGACAAGGGCGCCCCCTACATCGTGTACGCGGTGAAGCGACTCGCGCCGTACACGCACAGGTAGGGGGGACCCATGGGTCCCCCCTGTGTGCGACTTGCGCGGCTACGCGTACAGGGGGGTCCGACACGGACCCCCAAAGTACGGCTACGACTGCTCTTTCGAGCCGGAGTGCGCGGCTCGGTCGGACTGCTCGCGGTGCGCATCGTACTTACCCGGCCGGGGAACGTCTCCATTGCGCGGTGCGAGTCGAGTCCGAGCGAGTCGGTCGGTGCGATTAGACCCGGGAACGAGTCGGTCGGAGCGGTCGGGACACCCGGACGAGTCGGTCGGCGATTTCGCATCGTACTCGCTCGCCCGAACGCGCGTACAAATCGGTCGGGCAATAGGGCTCCGAATCGGATCCGGTTAAGCCGACTCCGATTCGGAGCCCTACCGGCTGAGATCGGAATCGGCCCCAAAGTGTCCTTTTCAAAATTTCAATATTGTCGACAGGAGGTCACCCATTTAGGTCACCTACTGTCGAAGGAGGGTTGGAAACTAACTCCTGAGCGTATTAATGCTGTAGTTAACATGCCTGTTCCAAGGACTCTAAGGTATGTATGAGCCTTCATTGGTATTACTTCCTATTGTCGTCATTGGATACCGAATTTTGCCTTACTAACTAAGGGGCCTATTACGATGGCGGTCGGAGGCACCACCGCGGTGCTGGCGGTGGCGGAAAATGCTTTTTTCCGCACGCCAGCAGCGGACCTCACGCCCGCCATATTAGGATGGCCAAACGTAGCCCATTTCCCGTCCGGCATGGTGCGACACTAACCGCCATCAAAGTGCGCCCGCCACCGCGGCGGTGGGAGCCAATGGAGACTCACCGCCGTGCGGAATGACGTCCCGACCGCCGTACAAATCAGGATGCCCCAAACAGCCAGTCGCACCGCAGCGGAGAAACCGCCCAACCAGAGACGGCGGAAGCATCACAGCGGAGCGCTAAACCTGATCCCCGGTCCCAACCGCCCGGTCCCGAGCGCAATGGACCCAGCTTTGCACGTCTTCCCGGCGCTGTACCTGATACATCACCAGCAACTCATGGCCCGTCGCGGACGCCACCGCAGGTACGCAACAACACAACTCCGCACACAACCACAACACACAATGCATGGGTTGATCTAGGGTTCCTGTCCACACCAGACACCCTGGTGGGGACAGGAACACATCCACAAGTGTACCCACACATGTCCTACCTGTCACCAAATCACCCCTCCGCATCCAGGTCACCCATCCACCGCGATCATGAAGTAATGTCCCGGTCACATCACCGCAGCGGTGAAAACGCGGGAAAACATGCGCACAATGCAGAAGGCAGGGCCAGCGCCAGGCATGGGTAGTGCACAAAGACCACAGGGCCACACCTCCACCCCCACACACCAGCCCCCCCCCATGAATAGACATGCCATGTGCCCCTCCTGTGCTCCCCCATGCACAACAAGAAGCCAGGTGAACCCACACCCTGCACCACACACCAAACAACTAGGGAGACAGCCACAGCAGGAGTGGCTGCAGAGGAACACACAGCACAGAAGCACAGGGCCAGGGCAACCCACACACCACAACAACACCACACACATGGCAAGAAAACTGAGTCCAAGCAGAAAATGCACACACACACAGATAATGAACAATCACTCCACTGGACACACAGCCTGCCAAGTCACACAGACATACCCCACACTGACACACAGCCACATACACAGACCACATGCCAGCAGCAATGGAGTACAACATATAGGAAAGCTAAAGTGAGGTGCCCACAATTGGAAGGCCAAGGAGCCAACTACCAAGCATGTGTACATCACATGCAAGACAAGGAATATATAAGAACACCCTCAGCCCATCAAATCACACATGGCTGGCACAGTGAGTGAAGTCAAACCACAGTCACCTCAGTGCAACAACTCAGGGAGACAGCAAGGCAACCCATGGATAGGCACAGGGATGAAAGGAAGGCCCTGAAGTCAAACAGTGAACAGCCCACACATATGTATCCACCTACTTGACAGGAGCATGTCAGCAGCACAACACACAGGGCCCATTGACACACTCCATGACTGTCAAACACAAGTAGGAATCCTCACACATACCCCCCATCACACCTGCAGCACACAACACCAGTGCCAGACACACAGAAGGGTGTCAATAAAGTCCAGTCAATACACAGACAAACAATCACACTCCCTGGGGGCACCCACAAACATCACACACACACACAGGGATGCCAGAACCAATGTCTGCACAAAAACAACAGCCAAACACATAACTCAACTAAAACACACACAGAAGCACAACAAGACCAGACATGAACTGTGCAGCCAAACTGTGGAAAGGCAATGGGAGCACAGACAGAACAGGAGTGCACAACCCCATCAGTCAGGAACAATGCACAGACAACATACCACAACACAGACAAGAAGTGCACCATCACAAAACAATCATGGACACAAACTGGGATAAATGGGCCTACAATGACACACAGACAGACATACCACACCACCCATCAAGTCAACATGATGTCACAGTGTACCACATGGCTGCACATGCACAAGACTGACAAGAGACAGCTCAGATATGAGAGGAGAAAACAACAAGGACGCACCTAACACAAGCACAGGAACTAGAATAGACCTAAGTTCATGTGACAGACACACAAGTAAGGCACACCACACTGGCAACACACATATGAATGAAACACACCACACCAACAAAACACACACACTGACATGCAAATAGAACACCACACACAGAGCATCTGTCATCTGCAAGAGACAACACAGCCCAAACACTGCACACAGCCACATCAAACACACAATAGAAGCACATGCCAATAAATCACATTGCAAACACAGCAGGACATCAGGGGATGCACACCAGGCAAGGACAAGGCAACATACACCCACAGCACTGCATGCACACCAAGCAGTGTGTGCACACCAAACATACCAGTCCAACACAGACATGAGTGACACACCATGAACACCCACAACAACAATCAAAACAGCACACTGACAACATCACACTCAGGAAGTGAAGCAGTACCTCAGCAAACACACATACACCTAACACAACACCCACAGATGCACAAGTCTGGGACACCAAAGTGGAAACAACTTGACCAGAGGACTGTGCAGCACAAACAGTTGAACTGCATATGAGCAACCATGACTGCTAAACAGTACAAGAAAATCACATATACCAATAGGGAAAATGTCCTGAGTGGCACATTGGTCCTGTGCAAAGATCTGCACCACAAAGTACAGTGTGACAAATGAAGTGATGGGGAGGCACACACACAGGCAAACCAAGGGGACAGCTGACATGAAAGTGAAGTGGTGTGTACGTCAGTAGTGGACATGGCAGGAGTGTACCATACACAAATAGATGGAGTGCAGACTCACAATGGGTAGGCATCTGAAGCACAGATAGGGGATGGTATGACACCACACACCACATGCCATACTGGAGGCAATAAAGCCCCATGTGAGAGCAATGCATGAGAAAACACACCCACAATGTCAGGTTGGCTGAGCAGGGATGCACAGTGAGTACAAACAGCATCAAGGCACATGGATGATCAACAAAACACAACACTGACTTGCCAGTCACATACTCTGCATACTCACAATTGCCAAAAACAACAAGTAGGAGTCAGCCAGAACTGCAAGGACACACCAACACACTGCACAGTGCACAACATGCAACACACAAGTGCACACAATCACAGGGCTGAACAATTACACAAACAGGCACCCTACTCCTGGGTGACACATGTGTGTAGTTGACATTGCAGGTGCACACACACATCAACACTCACGACAAAGTCACCCCCTCCACACTGCACACTTCCTGACCACCCAAGTGCACACATTGAAAGTAACCCATGTGACTAGGATGACTGACCATCACAAGATGACTATACACCTACACTGCTGGGCACACATAAAGTAAAATCACACATATATGATGACCCTGGCCAGCCTGCCTGCAATCCTGTGGATAGAATCCCACTCTGTGCTGGTAGTGCATCCTAACATGACATGTGTATAATTTAGCAAACCTGAACATAGAATCATTAGGATAACAGTAGATCATCACAAACAACCATCAGTGCACCCCCAAGCCTGAGTCAAGTAGAACCGAAGTGCCTCTCACCACAGCCAAACTCTGAAATAGTGTAACTAGCAACTGGCAACGTTAAAGTGGCATACAGAGCATGTGTCACATCAAACCATACCCACAAAGAAAACCCTTTATTTAGCAAGGAGACTGACAAAGCAGACAACAGGAGCAACTGTCTTTATTACAAATGTCACAGATAGGCATAAAAAGTAGACAAGAGCAAGGCCAGTGGCCAGTCCAAACAGCAGAGTAGGTACATGAGAAGCTGCACAGGGAATGGGCAAACACAGCAATGTACAGCAAGGCCAGTGGCCAGTCCAAACAGCAGAGTAGGTACGTGAGAAGCTGCACAGGGAATGGACAAACACAGCAATGTACAGCAAGGCCAGTGGCCAGTCCAAACAGCAGAGTAGGCACATGAGAAGCTGCACAGGGTTTGGGCAAACACAGCAATGTACAGCAAGGCCAGTGGCCAGTCCAAACAGCAGAGTAGGCACATGAGAAGCTGCACAGGGAATGGGCAAACACAGCAATGTACAGCAAGGCCAGTGGCCAGTCCAAACAGCAGAGTAGGCACATGAGAAGCTGCACAGGGAATGGGCAAACATAGTAATGTACAGCAAGGCCAGTGGCCAGTCCAAACAGCAGAGTAGGCACATGAGAAGCTGCACAGGGAATGGGCAAACACAGCAATGTACAGCAAGGCCAGTGGCCAGTCCAAACAGCAGAGTAGGCACATGAGAAGCTGCACAGGGAATGGGCAAACACAGCAATGTACAGCAAGGCCAGTGGCCAGTCCAAACAGCAGAGTAGGCACATGAGAAGCTGCACAGGGAATGGGCAAACACAGCAATGTACAGCAAGGCCAGTGGCCAGTCCAAACAGCAGAGTAGGTACATGAGAAGCTGCACAGGGAATGTGTGAGACTGTTCACAGTCATGGTCAGCAACACAGCTAGGGGGATAACAATGGGCAGTACAGGCACCGCTGTGGGAGAGACAGGTGTGTGAGGGGGATTTAGCCTCAGACTTGTCTGTCAGTCTGACTGGGAGCTGGCTGAGTGTCGGGGCCAGTTGGAGGACTGGACCTGGGAGAGAGCGGACCAGCTGAGCTTGAGGCATCAGTGGCTTTGGGAGCCGGAGGGCTGCTTGGACCGGGTTGTGTTGTGGCCCGTGGAGGCGGAGATATGCTGCCATGAGACACAGTGTGGGAGGGAGAATATGGAGGGGTACCTTTCCACTTCTTGGGGATTCGATATGGAAGTGTGGTCTTGGTAGGAGTGGGAGGTGGGGCGGCCACAACAGGCACACTCACCACCAAAGCTGCATCAGGTGCAGACGGTGGCCCTCCCTCTGGGGACATGCTGGATCCAGCTGTTCGCTTGGCCTGGCCTTGCCTTTGCCCCTCCATCCCCTGTTTACCGGGTTTTCCCCCTACAGTGCCCACATTTCCCTACTTCACAGGGCTTTGGATGGGAGTTGAGGTTGTGGGTGAATCTGCCTTGGAGCTCTTCTTATGTGTACTATTAGCAGGCACCACCTTCTCAGCGGGCACGGAAACTGTCTGCTTGTGCTTGCGAGACGCTTTTGGGACAGGAGAGTCCTTGGCTGGGGATGCCTCTGAGGCATGTGACCCTGAGGTCTGCTTCTTGGCTTTGTGGCCCTTGGTGTCGCCTGACGGGCTTATGTCTTTGCGCTCTGGGGTGGCTTTAGTTTTCTGTGGGGATGGTGTCTGCGCCCTGGACCGCTTAGGCTGTTGCTGCTGTGTGCTGCGTGTGCTGTATCTTGACCTTGAGGTCTGTTGTGCGTGGTCACTATCGTCCGATGTGGCCACTGGCAGAGGGGTGGACAAAGGGACTGGAGCTGGACTCCGAGATTGTGCCAGTTGAAGGGCTGCCGTCACTGCGGAGGACAAAGACTGTACAGTCCGGTGTAGCACACCCACCTCTGAATGTATGCCCTCCATGAAAGCAACCACCTGTGCCAACTTTTTGTTGTGGTCTATGAAGGCATTGAGGAGAGCTGTCTGGCCCACACACAGCTGGCGAAAAAGGTCCACAGACTCAGCACTGATGGCAGCAGGGGGACAGGGGCAGCGGTGCCTGGGGTGAAGGACACTCTTCCCTGCTTACTGGTGCGAACACGGGCAGCAACAGTGGAAGTAGCTGGGAGGGTGGGCACTGTACGCTGTGTGGTGGAAGAGGAGGCAGAGTCCCCGTTCCCTGTGCCCGCCAACATGGATTTTTTTATTTTTTTATTTTACAGAGTTTTATATAGCGCGAACTTGACCCGAATCGGGTATCAGAGCGCTTTACATAGCACCAGTGGCATTACATGAGGACATGTAATGCACCGCCAGCGGTGGATGCGTCACGGCTGGCGTCAGATGACGTTGAGCTTTGCGTCTCTGGCTGTGATTCCTCCAGCAGACTCCTGTCCCCCTCCGAGGCGCTGGTCACATCTGTGTCACTGTGCTCGTGTGCAGCTGTTGTGCTTGATGCCTCACCACTAGTGTCCGTCCCCTGTCCTTCCGTGCCCATGGGAGATGCTGCATGAGAGAGAGAGATGTAGGGTCAGTTAATTGGCATCAACAGAACAAACATATGCAAGCAAAGCATCACTGAAGATGAAGAAATCTACATGTTGCACACCACCCTGTGCTATGACATTGTGCACCCTCAATTTTGAACTCGAACAGTGCGTGTAAACAAGAAAACTAGGCATAAGTGAGCCATGTGATGACCACACAGCACAATATCCTGCCGGTGGCTCCGTTCAACTAGACACACAAATAGCTCTGAGCACACCTAGGGCCCTGATGTGGGCAAGGATGAACCCCACAACATGTTGCCACTGTCATATCTGGATGGAGCAGAAGGGGACAACACAGATACAGACTCCAATATAACAGTCCACAATGGCCATGAGCTCATGCCATCCACCATGTTGTACTGTGGGGCACAAGTACTGTAGCACATTGGCATGAGATGTCTAAGCCTCACAAATCTGAGGTTAGGCAATGCACGCATTGATGAGAGCACACTCAGATTAGGCACACTGCCGTTCCCTTCCATGTGATTTCCCAGGCTGCCCCAATGCAGACGATACCTGAAGCCCACGACTCAGAATGCAATGTCAATGCTCAGTACTCAAATCACACTAGGAAGTACAGGTAGGGCAAATGCATTACAGCTGCACCCAGCACAGAGGCCACTTACAAGCCACTGCATCACACTACCAACATCACGTAGCCCAGCGCTGTCCCAGGCTGTGAACACATGCAGCCACTCACAGCCAAAGTCACCCTTCCCAGAATACTCACCCCTAGCTTGCTGCTGATGCTCCTTCAAACGTGCATCCAGCTCAGGCTGTGTCACGGCCAAGATGCGGGCCATCAGTGGTGTCATGCTGCACCGCGCCAACCTGCCAGTCCGAGGGAGCAGACCCAGTGTCATCTCCGCCACATTCTTGCTCAGCCGGCAGATGTCATCCCACCTCTTGTGGCAGTGGGTGCGCCGTCGGTATGAGACACCCAGAGCCCGCACCTTGCATGCAATGTCCCTCCACAGGGCCTTACGCTGGTGTACTTTGAGCTGCAGGCATGGGAGACAAGAGGGGGAAAACATTAGTGACACAGTGTTATGTACCAATATCTCTCAGTACAGTTGCATGATACTGACTCATACCAAATCCACAGATATGTCTCACAGAGACAAGAATGCATCTCACATGGTACATCAGCATGGGAGAACAACACGTAAATGAATGCAGGTGTGAGGGTGGACACAGTACCTGCCCATCTCATACACATGCAGGATGCCAGCACAGGAAGCCATGTCTAGTCTGCCCACATCTACTGTCCATTGTTAGGTAGAGCAAGACATACATTAGATATCAACATATGTTGGGGGTTAGACTCACTGTGTCCAACACTGCGCAGCCCTCAATGTCCTTGCCCTGTGAATGGCTCACTGTGTCATGGAGGTCACATTGAGGGACATGATCTCACAAACCCACACCCTCTCACAAGGCCTGTCGTGTGCAAGCTACAGGGCTGAGATGGCTCATTGAAGGAGAGCAAAGAAAAAAGACACATGTAACACTCTGTACATTCAGTGATGTGTCCTTGTCAGTTTGGGCGGTGACTGTGCAGGCCAGGTGGGCTCACACTGAGAAGGACAACAGGGACCCACACAGCCATTCACACAAGCAATCACTGTCCTGACTCCTGCATTACCAACTTGCTGCGTCACTGTATGGCTGACAAGACAATACATGTCCCTCAAATCTTGATGTGCAGGCAGGGAAACGTGGGAAATAGGCTACACACCCCTTCCCCCTGGAGAAAGCGTGCTAGGCAGTGCATGACAGAACCCCACACTCGCAGGCACATACTGCAGCAGCTCAACTTCATGTGTGCCCCCCCTGCACTCTCACTCACACTGTTGAAGACTTACCACGACATTTGGGGCACCATAGAGCCTTGGATACTGTGTGAGCACCTCGTCCACCAGGACCTCCAGCTCCTCGCTGGTGAAGGGACTGGCCCGGATCTTCTCAGTCCTCGCCATCACTGTGGCCAGGTGACAGCAGCAACAGTAGTTGGTGTTGAGGGGTGGCAGGCAGCAGTCCCCGGAGACAGCAGCAGAAGCAGGTGGTGTTGAGGAGTGGCAGGCAGCAGTCCCTGGAGACAGGAGCAGGTGGTGTTGAGGGGTGGCAGGCAGCAGTCCCTGGAGACAGCAGCAGAAGCAGGTGGTGTTGAGGGGTGGCAGGCAGCAGTCCCTGGAGACAGCAGCAGGAGCAGGTGGTGTTGAGGGGTGGCAGGCAGCAGTCCCTGGAGACACCAGCAGCAGCAGGTGAGGGGTCTCAGGCAGCAGTCCCTGGAAGCTGTGGAAATGTGAGGCTCTCTCCCACATATGTAGCCCCCTGGGGCAGTTTCAGTGGTTCCAAGCTGCTGCAATTGGTGTGCCAGGTCAGCCTTTTTCAAATGCATCCAATGACCGGCCCCGCGGTGGCGGAGCACGCCTTCTGCGATTTTCAAAATTGCATTAGGCTACCGCGATTGCGGTTCCCATTGGCTGCAAGGGCATAGGCATTGGCGGTGACACACCGCAGGGGCCAGGCGGGTGCTACCGCGGTGGTGCATCTTTCAATTGCATCCAATGACCGGCCCGCGGTGGCAGAGCACGCCTTCCGCGATTTTCAAAATTGCATTAGGCTACCGCGATTGCGGTTCCCATTGGCTGCAAGGGCATGGGCATTGGCGGTGACACACCGCTGGTGGCAGGCGGTAGCTTCCGCGATTTGGGTGCCATACATTGGTGCCTGTGACCGTGATTTGGGTGGCGGAGCATGCCAACCGCCATTTGGCAATACATATATATCTCTCACTACCGCGATTGTGTTCTAGGGATTGGTGGTGACACACCGCTGGTGGCAGGCGGTAGCTTCCGCGATTTGGGTGCCATACATTGGTGCCTGTGACCGTGATTTGGGTGGCAGAGCATGCCAACCGCCATTTGGCAATACATATATATCTCTCACTACCGCGATTGTGTTCTAGGGATTGGTGGTGACACACCGCTGGTGGCAGGCGGTAGCTTCCGCAATTTGGGTGCCATACATTGATGTGAGTTATCGTGATTTGGGTGGCGGAGCACTTGGTCAGCACCTATGGACACATCATACTGTGTCAATGGCCAATGGGCAGTCATCAACAGTGCACAGTGGCCACATGATTAATGACACATCATTGTGCACACACTGCCAGTGTAACATTTAACACACTGCTGACTACACATGCCATGTTTGTGTATGTCATGTAGTACATTGGCATGTACTCACTCACATGTCACTTGTGATATTGATGAGCATGTACACAGAACAGTGTTGTTATGGACTCTCAAATGTGTACACATGTCAATGTGTGAAAGTGCTGTGAAAATCACAGTGATGTATGTCTTAATGTAGAATGTGCAGATTTGACTGTCTTGTTTTCTTGGATCATGCACACACTTGTTGTTTACGCTCAGCCTGTGGTCATTGTGTTGTTGATGTGTGCCATGTTCAACTTACGCCTGAAGGTGTGTCAGGTACAGCAGCTAGGTATGAGACAGTGGTGTTGCAGTTTTACACATGTGCTGTATGAAATACTCTCAGGCCTGCTCATGCTAGATGTGGCCATATCCCTACGTGCATTCGCATAGTCAGATGTTGTTTTGGATGTACTTGCTGTGTGAAAGGGGACAAGTGTGCGAGTAGTGTAGCTGAAGGTGTCCCTACGTGTAAGCTGCTCTGTAACTCAATTGTGATGACAGTCATTGTTGGCGTTGTGTCAGTCAAAACGTAAGATGTTGTACACGTCTCATGGTGTATTGAATTGACATGTGTCCACTTTCATCTCAACTAGGAGGAGACCAAATCTGCATCGTCCCCACACAGTGCTGGCACTCATGGAGGATGAGGAGGTCATCCGGAAATTCCGTCTGGACAGAGCCACCCTACAAAACCTATGTGCTATGTTGGAGCCCCACCTGCAGCCTCGCAGGACATATCCAACAGCTTTCACCCCAACGTCTAAGGTGATGGCGGCACTGAATTCTTTTGCCTCTGGATCATTCCAGCACACAGTGTCCAGCGCAGGTGGGATGTCGCAACCCATGTTCAGCATGGTGCTGCGTGATGTCCTGTCCGCCATGATGATATACAAGGACAGGTATATCCATTTCCCCAGGGTGCCTGAATTGGCGGCTGTGAAGGGAGACTTTTATGCCCTTGGACACATCCCCAATGTTGTTGGGGCCATTGATTGCACCCATGTTGGGGTTGTTCCACCACAGGCACGGGAAAACATTTCCACTCCATAAATGTGCAAGTGGTGTGCCAGGCGGACATGATCATCACGCAAGTGTGTGCCAAATTTTCAGGCTCAGCCCATGACTCATACATCATGCGGAACAGCATCGTACCACAGCTCATGTCTAATCTGCTTCCTGAGCGTGCATGGATTATGGGTGAGTACGAAGAGTCCAGTAGCGTGCTGTGTGTGTGACATGCTGTCCTCTGCCACAGTATAATTACAAGGTTTATCTGTGTTTCTCACACCTAGGTGACTCTGCATATCCCAACCGTCCATGGTTGCTGAGCCCACTGCGGAATCCCAGGACACCAGCTGAGGTACGCTACAATGATGCCCATGGGAGGACACGTTGTGGTGTGGAGCAGACTTTTGGTCTCCTGAAGTCACGATTTCGCTGCCTTGACAAGACGGGAGGTGCACTCATGTACTCGCCCAGGAAGGTGTGTCAGATTGCAGTGGCATGCTGCATGCTCCACAACCTAGCCATTCGCAAGGATATCCCCCTGATCCTGGAGGATGATGAGCAGCCAAGGCCCCCACCTGCAAACCAACCCATGTCCAGTGATGAGGACAGTGGAGAGGAGGATGGTGTTGACCTGCGTCAACAGCTCATCGACTGCTACTTTACTTGAAGGTGAGGGACAATGTACAACGGACCCATTGTCTGATGATGTTGCTGTTGTTGTGAAGGTGTATGTGAGCTTTGTGACTGCAGCCGGTTGTTGACTCAGTGGTGGCTGACAATGTTTATGGGACAGGGTAATTTTGAACATCTACAGGATGTGTATGTTGGCACTTGTTGCTCATTGTGATGTGTGCATGTTGTATTGGCTTTATTGTATGTGTTGTGTGATGTCTGTGATGCCACACCCAGACTAGTGAATCTTGTTCTGTTGTGTTTTCCTAGGTCACTTCAGCCTCTCCTTGCCTACATACATTCCATACTCGTGGTACATTTTAATCATGGTGAAGATTGCACATCCTGGAATAAAGACGGAGCAGAAACAACAACATATGTGTGAGGTGTATTTATTTACAATGGTGACATATGAGGGGGTGAACATTTACATTGAGGTGATTAGTGAAGCAGTGAGTTGACAGTTATGGTACATGAGAGAATTGAGTTGTCACCACATTGATGTGGTGACCCAGTCCAACAGACAGATGCCAGTCACAAGGCAGTGTGGGGAAGGACAGTCCAAAAAGTCAATGCAGTAGTGCAGAGTGTTGCCATCATGGATGGCTCCGTGTCTGACGTTTGGCAGGTGCTTTGCCATGGGATACTCCCAGGGATTTCTTGGGACGGCCCCTTCGTCGCTTGGCAGGGGGGGCCTCTGCTGTGGGGTCTGAGGACTCACCCCTCTCTGTGGCCGCAGGGGAGGATGTTGAACTGTCATCCTGCGGCCCAGCAGGGGGAGGTGGAGGTGTTGTTTGTGGCGCAGGCCTGTCCCTCATTGCTGTCACTATCTGGCCCAGGAGGTCCACAATTTGTCCCATGCGGGTGTCCATGGACCTCTTTAGCCGAAGGAGCTCGCGGGAATCTTCTTCTGACCAGGCCGTTCGTCCCTGGGCCCGTTCATATGCCCCAAGGACTCTGTTTATGCTGTCCAGGGCTTCTGTACCAGGCTCTGGTTATCTGTGAGTGACCCTGCCACTCCCACCTGCCCTGCTGCCACAGACCTGTTGCCTCACCACTGTAGGCACCCACATCCTCTCCCTGCCCTCCTCAGTTGGTGGTGTGGGGTGGTCATCTTCTGGGACAGGGAGGGTGTTGCAGGCAGCACTGGTGGTGGTGGTGGTGGTGTAGGACGCACAGGCCGTAACAGCAGTGGTCTGCGTAGCTGTTGGTGTTGCTGCAGATGTGGTGGGGGGCGATGGGGTCCTGGGACCGGTTGTGCCCTGGCATACCAGATGGGCCGGGTCCGAGGTTCTCGTCCTCTGAATACCGGGGGTCAACATCCGAGAGTCCATGTTCCGGGGAGGAGAGGGGGTGACTGGCTCTGCAGGTTGCTGGTGTTGTCCTCTGCAGTCAGTTCTTGGTCACCTGTGGGACAGATGGGAAAAGGTCATTGTAGTGCACCCTGCAAGCTTTGTGTTAGCTGTGTATTATTCACTGTTTGTACACCACACAGTTGACTAGTCATCACATTGTTTGTATGCGCACTACTGTGCCTCCTGAGATGATGTTGAGGTACATGCATTAGTTGTCCATGGTGTGAGGTGTCACAACATACCATGCGCCACGTGCATGTTTTGTGATTACAGGGACATGTTGCCATCTAGGGACTAGCGCAACAAAGCATTTCTGTGACGCCTCTTTGTTGATCACTCTGCCCTGGCACACGTTATATCTGAGCATGAACTGGCCATTGTCATCTCATGCATACCTTTGTAATGTCATGTGCAAATCAGAATTTGTACTGACAACCATGCTTTCTTTGTTTACATATGGTCCTTGCTGCTCTGGCCACATGGCACTTACATATGGCATTCAGTGCTGTGCATGATTGTGCACAGACTTTCTTCTACATGTGAATTGGTGTGTCACACTTTGGTTGCTGTGACAGTTACATTTGCTTAGCTGTCTGCACACTGTGAGTGGCAATAGGATCTGTGTGTATTTTTGTGTGATGAGAGGGCTGGTGTTGTCCTATGGCACCATGCTTTTTGGGAGGAATGGCTGTGTGCATGTACTGGCTACTTACCTGTTCTGTTTTTACATTTGTGTTGGTTCTGTGTCACATCTATGTGTGTGTGTGTTTGAGGCTTCCATCCTGCTCAGGGGTGGGACAAGAGGGCATAATATGTCTACCTACCTGTTAGTTTGAAGTGGACAGTGCAATGACTGACACATGCATCTGGGTGGGAGGGAGTGCTCCATCTTGATGAGCTGGGGAACAAGGGGGCATGGTGGGAGTAGTACTGCAGTCTTCCCATCCCCAAACCCCCTTCCCTGTTAAGATGGCTACCTACCTGTTAGTTTGTTTGTAGTGAGACAATGGCTTCCAGATGCTTCTGGGTGTGGAGTGCTCCATCCTGCTCAGGGGTGGGACAGGGGGCATGGTGGGAGTTGTTGTGCAGGCCTCCCACCCCCAAACAGCCCTCCCTGTTAAGATGGCTACCTACCTGTTAGTTTGTTTGTGGTGAGACAATGGCTTCCAAATGCTTCTGGGTGTGGAGTGCTCCATCCTGCTCAGGGGTGGGACAGGGGGCATGGTGGGAGTTGTCGTGCAGGCCTCCCACCCCCAAACAGCCCTCCCTGTTAAGATGGCTACCTACCTGTTAGTTTGTTTGTGGTGAGACAATGGCTTCCAAATGCTTCTGGGTGTGGAGTGCTCCATCCTGCTCAGGGGTGGGACAGGGGGCATGGTGGGAGTTGTCGTGCAGGCCTCCCACCCCCAAACAGCCCTCCCTGTTAAGATGGCTACCTACCTGTTAGTTTGTTTGTGGTGAGACAATGGCTTCCAAATGCTTCTGGGTGTGGAGTGCTCCATCCTGCTCAGGGGTGGGACAGGGGGCATGGTGGGAGTTGTCGTGCAGGCCTCCCACCCCCAAACAGCCCTCCCTGTTAAGATGGCTACCTACCTGTTAGTTTGTTTGTATTGAGACAATGGCTTCCAGATGCTTCTGGGTGTGGAGTGCTCCATCCTGCTCAGGGGTGGGACAGGGGGCATGGTGGGAGTTGTTGTGCAGGCCTCCCACCCCCAAACAGCCCTCCCTGTTAAGATGGCTACCTACCTGTTAGTTTGTTTGTGGTGAGACAATGGCTTCCAAATGCTTCTGGGTGTGGAGTGCTCCATCCTGCTCAGGGGTGGGACAGGGGGCATGGTGGGAGTTGTTGTGCAGGCCTCCCACCCCCAAACAGCCCTCCCAGGGAAGATGGCTACCTACCTGTTAGTTTGTTTGTGGTGAGACAATGGCTTCCAAATGCTTCTGGGTGTGGAGTGCTCCATCCTGCTCAGGGGTGAGACAGGGGCCATGGTGGGAGTTGTTGTGCAGGCCTCCCACCCCCAAACAGCCCTCCCAGGGAAGATGGCTACCTACCTGTTAGTTTGTTTGTGGTGAGACAATGGCTTCCAAATGCTTCTGGGTGTGGAGAGCTCCATCCTGCTCAGGGGTGGGACAAGAGGCATGGTGGGAGTTGTCGTGCAGGCCTCCCACCCCCAAACAACCCTCCCTGTTAAGATGGCTACCTACCTGTTAGTTTGTTTGTGGTGAGACAATGGCTTCCAAATGCTTCTGGGTGTGGAGTGCTCCATCCTGCTCAGGGGTGGGACAGGGGCATGGTGAGAGTTGTAGTGCTATTTGCCTGGGCACATACAACCCTGTAAATGTTGGCTACCTTTTGGGGTGATGTAGTGGATGTTACATCTGTGGGAAATGTGTTGGATATTGTGGTCCATATGGATATGCTTGTGCCTCTGAGATGTAGCTTTGTAGTTGTGCTGGACAGTACATTGCTGTGTAATGGTCTACTTAAGTTTGTACTTACCAGCCTCCACTCCCCCGGGTATTCCTGTGAGACTCTCTGGATGCAGTATGGCAAGCACCTTATCCTCCCATGCAGTGAATGTTCTTGGTGGAATGGGAGGGCCACCGCCAGTCCTCTGAGCCAGCTCACGGTTCTTGTTGTTCTTCTCTTTCACCTTGCTCTTGAGGTCATGCCACCGCTTCATGATCTCCTTCTCGGAGCGCGGGATGGTCCCTACTGCATTGACCTTATGGACTATCCTTGCCCACATTTGATTTCTTCTGGCTAATGGTGTCTATTGGACCAGGTTACCAAACAGTTGTGGTTCAACTCTGACTATCTCATCTACCATGACTGTCAACTCACTCTCTGTGAATTTTGGCGTTTTCTGTGGTGCCATGGTGTGTGATGTGCAGAGGGGTTTGAGGTGCAGGTGTGTAAGTGGTGGGGGTGGGGGTGATGTGTATGGTGTGTGATGTGCAGAGGGGTTAGAGGTGCAGGTGTGGAAGTGGTGGTGGTGCTGTGTGTGGTGTGAGTAGTGATGGTGTGCAGTTTTGCCTCTCCTTTGTGCTCTGGTGTTGGGCCCTTCAGTTGTGGAGTATTGCAAAGGATTGTGGTCAGGGAAGGGGCTGCTTTTATACTCAGCTATGTGGGTGTGTCCAAATGGGGTATTGCTGTCAGGTGTGTTGTGTGGGTTGTCCTGGGATTTGTATTTTGGTAGTTGCCATGTGGTTGTGTCATTGGGGTGTGTTATGTGTTTTTGGGTGCATGGCTAGTTTGCTGTGTGCACTTTGTGGCCTTGTTGTGAGTTTTTTCTGTCCACCGCCATATTTGTCACGGAGCGTCCGCAGCGGTGGCTATGCTGCAGTTCTTCCGGCGGCTCTCCCATTCATCACTGTTGGCGTTTTCGGCGGTCGGATACAGCGGAACGTACCGCGGTCACATCAGGGATATCCTGATGTTCCGTGCGGTGTCTCCGCTGTCCTGGCGGCGGTTTGGTTTTTTTCCTCCGAGAATCCGACCGCTGCGGACGGGTTTTGGCCTTCTCCGCCCGCTACGGGCGTTTTTTAGGTGGCTCTTACCGTTGCGGTTGTTTTTTTTTGGCGGGGCATCCTAATCTGGCCGCCGGTTTTGCCGCGGTACCGGCGGGCGGTTGTTTTCCGCTACCTTGGCGGTCGGGGTGGTTTTCCGGCCGCCATCGTAATAGGCCCCAAAGCCGCTGTTATATTTAACAACTAAAGATGTGCATGAACCTTTGCCTTGAACGCCTGAATGTCAACAAGCTTTTGAGCAATTGAAGGTTGCGCTTTGCTCGGCTCCTGTGCTTGGCACACCCAATTACAACAAGCCATTTGTGTTATATGTACACGAGTCGGCCGGTTGTGCGCTTTCTGTCTTAACACAGGCCTTTGGAGGTAAGCAGAGGCCGTGTGCGTATTTTTCTGCTGTGCTTGATCCCGTCGCAAAAGCCCTCCAGAGCTGTTTAAGAGCGACCGCTGCTGTGGCCGTCTCTATTCGACAATCGGCAGGGCTTGTTCTTGATACTGATCTCACAGTTATGGAACCTCATGCTGTGGATACGCTTTTGAACAGAACAAAGACACAGCACCTTACCAGTGCACGTCTGACTGGCTATGAGCTAACCCTCTTTGCACCACACATTACAATTAAAAGATGTGCCACTCTGAACCCTGCCCCGTTACTACCCCTCCCTTCGGAGAGTGAGGAAATAGACATACATGATTGTATGTTTTGGACGGAAGAGGAGATGAAGGGAGGGGTAGACTTGACTGATGTTCCCTTATCTGACACCCAAGGGGAACTATATGTCGATGGCTCTTGTTTTAAATTACCGGATGGCACCACAACTGCTGCTTATGCAATCGCAACACTGCACACGATAGTTGAGACATCACAAGTTCCCTATCAGTCGGCCCAAGCTGCAGAGCTGGTGGCTCTAATTCGAGCCTGCGAGTTGAGTCAGGAATTGGCGGTCAATATTTATACTGAGAGCCAGTATGCCTTCAGAGTCGCTCATAATTTTGGGCAGCTCTGGGCAGAGAGAGGATTTCTCACTTCCCATGGTTCGAAAATTCAACATGGCCCTTTGATAAATAGGCTTCTGTCGGCTTTAACCCTGCCCAAGAAACTGGCAATAGTGAAGTGTAGCGCTCACAAAGCAATTACTGATGATGTGGGGAGGGGAAATGCTTTTGCAGATCAAACAGCTAAGGAGACGGCCCGATCTAAGATGAAAAAGATGTGTGTAGCAGGTCCTGCGAGACGGGTGCCAGAAGTTACGATGTTTGAAGACACACTAGATAATGTGAAAGAGATACAGAGCGAGGTGACGGTTGAGGAATTAGCAATATGGCAGGAAAGCACAGCACAATTGGATGATGATGGGTGCTGGATAGATAAGTCGGGGAAGCAGAGATGGATGCTGCCAGATGCACATGTTCTTCCTGTAGTCACTATGGCTCATGGACCAGCTCACATTAGTGCTAGGGGTATCTGCAAGTTGCTAGACCCTGTATGGCAGAATGATAATATCCCAAAGACGGCTGCCCATTTGGTAAAATATTGCATGGTGTGTATGATGTGCAATCCTGGAAAGGGTACTCCCACACCTCCCGGTAATTTGCACCCCCTTCTTTCCCTTTTGAAGTCCTTCAAGTGGATTTCATTGAGATGGAACGGGTGAATAATCTGAAGTATGTGTTAGTGGTGGTCTGTGCATTCAGTAAATGGGTTGAGGCTTATCCTACTAAGGAGAATACAGCTTTGGCAGCAGCGAAGGCTCTTTTAAAGGAGTTCTTCCCTCGTTTTGTGTTGCCCCGTTTGATTTGGAGTGATAATGGCAGCCACTTTAATTCGAAAGTCATCCAGTTGGTGTGCAATGGCCTGCACATTAAGCAAAAGTTTCATGCTGCAAATCACCCTCAGTCAGCAGGTTTAGTTGAGAAGTACAATGGTACACTCAAACTAAAGATGGTCAAAATTCAGGAGAGTACAGGATTGATGTGGAAAGATGCGTTACCATTGGCTTTGCAGTCGACAAGAGTTAAAGCTCATACTAGAACAGGGTGGTCCCCTTATGAGGTTGTTTTTGGTCGGCCCGCTAATGTCTGGGGCGTTCCGATACCTCGCCATTTCTCCGAGATGGATCACCCTTTGTTGATAGATTATTTATGTGAGTTGACTAAAAATTTGCGTTCTATTCATCAGCAGATTCAAGAGGCCTTGCCATCCGCTCCAGAGGGACCAGGCCATGACCTTAGGCCAGGGGATTTTGTGTTGGTTCACCACTTTCAGTGCAAAAGCAGTCTGGAGCCCCGGTGGAAGGGGCCTTTCCAGATCCTCCTCGCTACTTTTGTATAAACTGCAAGAGGAGGTTGAATAATTTTACTACAGTGTCTAACTGCCACATTAGACTGACTAACAGATTCATGCCCCCCCCACCAAAAGTAGGGTAGTCTGATCCTCTAGACACAGCTGTTCCAGCCCCAACGATCAAGTTATTTACACTTTTTTGGATAATACCCACGTTTACTTCGAGTTTGTCCAGTCTAACCAAAATTGGTGCAAGATTTTTTACAAGTAGGTTATCGAAGTGCTTTATTAAAGTCTCTATGTCTTGCTCAGATAGGGCTTTTGAGACTGATGGCATAGAATAGGATCCTGACACTGTTGAAATTATATTTTGAGTGCTCTTATTCCCTTCATGTGGCAGTACCTTGGTTTTGTTTTTAGATCTAGTGCTTGCTCTTGACGGGGGTTCCTGATTTTTTATTTTTCTCTTTCTCTTAGCTGGCAGTTCAATTATCGAAGGTGTAATAGTATTAGGTGGAGATAAGTGATCAGCAGGGGTTAATTGTTCAACTATTGACAGTGTACTGGCCGGAATTTCCGTTACTGTGTCCCCAGGCACTCTATTCATCCAAATTCAAAGCAGTGAGTGATTCACCCTCCATGGACAATCGGTGTTCAATCCCTAGGATTTCTTTGTCCAGGGCTCTGGCAGCACGCGTCAAAAAAGAGTCTAGTGTGGAGTTTTGAAGGGGCCTCGGTGTGCCCTCCTGTCACCCATATGTTTTCGTTTGGCCATTGGGGAGCAAAATCAACCCCTCAGAGAGTAATTTGACTTATTCCTTAAGACCACCAAAAACTTACTTGGCCAGGATTCACCAACGAACTACGACATGCCTCCAAGTCACTCAGTTGCTGGAGTAATGTAGCCAGGAATTAGAACCACGAAAGTAGGCTCAGCCCAGCCTCCTCCGGGCTCTGACGGGCAAGGACGGGCCCGCCCTTGGCCTGGGCGCGTCCTGCTCTGCGGGAGCCCGCAACGAATTTTAAATCACCGCCTGGCACTGCTGGTGACGTAGGCGGCAATGGGCCGCGGTGTGACCTGGGTCTATGAGTCCTGACCCCGTCCTGGTCGCAGTAGAGGCAGCAATGTGGTGGCAGTAAAACGGGTGGAAAAGAATATTACTAAGCATATCTTGGACATTATTGAGAATGTCAAAGGTATGGAAACAGGTCATTGTAGTTGGTCTCTTTTTGGAACATGGGGTTGGCTAATAGAAAAAGTAATCTATCTTGTTGCTATATTAATACTTTGCTGTGTCCTTATTCAATGTCTTCCAATGTGCTGCACCTATTGTTTCTCTGTATTGACTCCAAAGGGGAAGATATCAATTCATGATACCAATGCTGCAATAATGTTACAGAAAGAAATAGACGAAATGATGATCATAGACGAGGGTATCTTCGAAACATCTTCTCTCCTCATAGAGCACATTCCTACTGTTGATGATATGAAATGTGTTTAAAAATAGCTATGTGCTTTTATTATTCATTTATGTTTTGCTCTTGTTTCCAATTGTAGATGGTTAGCTCATGCTAACAGGAGGGTTTGTTAATACTGAAAGGCCCTTCTCTCTGTATATCTTAGCATTCGCGAAACCATCTTGCAATCTGGACGCCATTTTGTATTATAATCGAAACTGCTGCTTGGTTATTTTCGAGAAACGGTCTTTGGTAAGTTTCGTTTCCCAAGGTTGAGCTTTTTCTTTCTGCAATTGCAAGTGTCCTCATTAGAGCATGCCTTTCCCGTTAGGTAGAGGCCTTCTCCCACCTGTCTGGTGGGGAGGATAGGCCAGACGACCTTGGGCAGTAGATAGCCTGTGCCCGGCTGCAGAATCGAAACTTATGTTCTGTACCCCCATTGTATTATGACACCTCCTAGTGTTTTTCCATAGTAGGCAGTTCTTTGTGGACTCCGCAACATACATAATGTAGTTTTATGCTTACAGGGTCCAGTCCCTCGACAGCCATCTCAGGAGGCTGGTCAGACTGGGCTCCGCTGCAGTGTAATATCAATAAATAATCTGGTTTGTATTCTCTACTGTCTGATCGACTCTTCATTTTGTATGGAAGGCTGAGAGGTGGTCGTGAGTGATCCGAGTGGCCCTTTTCGGGTCACTTCCTTCACCTGTAAAAAAATGCAGCAGATTGTTCTAAATCTGAGAGCATAGTATTTACAGTCTCAATGTCCCAATCATCAGAGAGTGTACTCGGGGTGATGAAATCATTCAATGAAATTTTAAATACATGTGGAATTTTCAAATGTTCAGTAGGACCAAATATATATATATATTTTTTTTTTACGGAGTTTTATATAGCGCGGATCGGGTATCAGAGCGCTTTACACGAGCACCAGTTGCGTTACATGAGGACACATTTATTTTTGTTAGGCACGGGGAGTTTAAGTGATTTGCCCAGAATCACAGGATGTTGCGCTTCCTTGCCAATGCCGAACCCGGTTCCCCAGATTTGAGGTCGACCACCCAAGCCGTTAGGCCAACTCCTCTCCCCAATACATCATATGAAACCCTATCCCAGAGTAAACCATCCGGTACTGGAACTGCTGTAATGTTCACTAGGAACAGGTCTCTCTGTTCACGGTGTGATGACATATGTGGTTTCAGGACCAAGTTCACGGATTACACTGCAGAGCGTTGTGGGAGATAATGTCCATTCAGTAGTAGGAAAAAGACAGTTACTATACAGATCCAAATTAACAGGAACAGGATCCCTAATGTAAACCAAAGATGCAACCAAGGGGACACCAAGTAAGTCTTTTTCAGCCAGAGATAGAATTGTCGAAATTGTTCTTTTCTGGAAATGGGTGGCGTTTGCTCAGGTTCACTTGGATCTGAAGAAAAGTAATTGAAGTTGATGAAGTAGCCAGACGCAGTTCGAGCTATCTTTCGGGGCTCAGCAGTGTTTTTAAAACTGGCAGGTGCTTCTCGTGAAGGCACATTGATGTAAATTTCATTTTTGGGCCGAATTGCAATTTGCCTTTCAGTTTCTTTAGGATGTTGTTCAGCTTCAACTGGTGTAATTCGTACTTCGTTATTTGTTACTCCTGCATCTTGCGCAGAGGAGTCTTGAAACGTTATTAGTCTTTCCATCTGAACTTCCAGTATAGTAGCGAGAGGAGATCTGTGGCTACTCAGGACTCCATGCGGCCTACTGTTGAGAATCGGCCACATAGTGTGGTTTGATCAGATCAATGGAGACAAATCTTCTTTCTTTTTTGCCAGCAAGAGGCAGAAGAAGTACTGTTCTTGTTCCTTGAACCGCCAGGACAGGTACAGGTGTTCTGTAGGATGGCCCAAACTCCTTCTTGTCCACGATCTACTCTATGACTAGGTCCCCAATCTTCGGAACCCAGACAGGTCTTGCCGGAACCGGTTTCACTTCCCAGTGGCGGTGCGTTTTACTTGGACGTTGCTTTTTAATACCCGGAATTCATTGAGTTCCTGTAAAACAGCCAAACGATCATTCAATTCAAATGGTTTTACATCCGCCACTGTGCTGGCACAATTGAGGTCATGTACCCACATTCATGTCCCAAACAGGATCTCATAGGGGGTACGCACTCCCAAGGATTTTCTTGGCATATTGTTTAGTGCCCTCTGGACCCCATATAGGTGATTGACCCAACTACCGCCCGTACCTAATACTCTTGCTGTTAAGGATTGCTTTAGGTCCTGGTGTTTCCTCTCTACCACCGAATTTCCCTCAGGATGGTAGGGGGAGGAGTACTGCAAGGCCACGCCCATTCCTTCCATGGTTTCCTTGTAAGCCCATGAGCTAAACACAGGGCCACGGTTGGAATGTAACGTGCCAATTGCATATGTCCCGATGAAGACTCGCAAATCCTTTATAACAGTTAGAGCGTCAGCCGAGTGCTGAGGCCAAACCCATAGAAATCTAGAGCATGAATCTACTGCCACCAAGATGTACCCGCAAGCCCCGTCTGAATTTAAGGGGCTGCAGTGATCCAAATAGGCACATGCAAGAGGTCTGTCTGAAATGAGTAATGGTGTTTGCGGTGGCCGTGCTACAGTGGAACCCTTCAAAGGTGGCAGATGTCGCACTTTAAGACATAAGCATCTGTTTGTTTAGAAAAACTTGGCCACCAAAATTGCTGCTTCAGTAACGAAATTGTAGCAGTGACTCCTGCGTGTGCTGAGTCCAGACACTCGTGTGCAGCCAGAATTAAACCTAATCTGCGATCCATGTTTGGTATAACTCTATCCTCCACTCCTGGAATTTGAGCATATGGTGTGTTTTGCGCATCAAATTTATAGGAATATTCGAGTGGAAAGCCCTTCGGTACGGCAGAGCCGTTCTTTGTGGCGTTGACAGCTATCAGTATGTCTCCATCTATCCTCGTGCTAGAACGAGTGATTGCAGCAATGGCAGCAGTTCACACTGTCGCCTTGGCGGTCTCATCAGCCAGTGAATTCCCTTCAATGTGTACGCCAACACGCTGATGACTCAAGGTGTGAATAACTTGAGCCTGTGGCAGGCATGCTTTCAGCTTTGCCACTTGTTCCCATAACAATTTATGTTTAATTGTGCAATCCTTGGAATCTCTAAACCCATTCTGGCCCCAGTAATAAAGATATTCATTATAGGACTGCACACAGTAAAACGAATTGCACACTATCAGTGTGGAGAATTCCCGATCCGTATATTGTAGCGCTAGTATCAGAGCTTTCAGCTCTGCCGACTGTGATGTACAATCTCCTAGAGATTGCGTAGTCGTATTGCTGGGATGGAACTTACTGTCCCTTCACTATAGCACATGCTGCGCTACACTGTTGTTTACTTACTATGGCAGGCTGAGCAGAACCGTCAGTGTAGATGATGAATTCATATTTTTCTAGAGGCAAGATTTAATTCGGGAGAGGGTATTCTTGTTCGTACTGCAGGAACGCTTGTGTTTTTAATGTAGAATCGTATTTGTAATCTACATCTTTTGCAGTGAGAGAATTAGCCCATTGTATCCATTGTGGATGCAGTGCTTTTGCATTTTGAATGCTCGCTTTGGTAACAGCTTCTAAAGTTGGTACCGGGGTTACAACGATAATGCGTTTCCCCTTTGCTAGTGATCTTTCTCTCACTACAGCAGTCTGCACTGCTGTCAGTATTTTTTCTGTTGCTGCGAATCACATTTTAGCATTTGTATATAAATGTGATTTGTATGCAATTGGGACTGTCTCACCTTCATTGAAAGTGATGTATGTATACCCTGATAAACCTTGGACCACCCAGATCACCAAGTTGGTAGAATATACACGTGTGTGCAAATGTTTTGATGCTATCATGTCAGCCTGAACTGAACGGAGAGTATCTGTATGTTGATGTGTCCACTGATGTGCTGTGAAATCAGGTCTGAGTAAGTCAGAGAAAGGTTTTACTCTTTCTGCATAATCTAGAATGTATGTTCTGCCAAAATTTAGAAATCCTAATATGGATTGCAAACCTTTGAGAGTCTTAGGAGGTTGGAGCAGCATGTACTTTTCTAAAAAGTTGGCTGCCAAACTCTTGCCTTCACTTGATAGCTCATATCCCAAAAATAGGACATTGAGATGGGCAATTTTAGATTTCTTGAAATTAAATTTGTAGCCCAAATTGGCGAATCCCACAATTATGTTGTTCACCCTGCTCAAGTGTTCAAGTAATTAATCGTCCGTCAGATAGATGTCATCTACATAGGACACTGGCTCCTCGTCGCATGTTTGTAATCATTCTGACACTCTTGCCAAGAATACCCCTGGGGCAAATGACAAATATTTCACTGAGTGCCGAGGGCAGAAAATGCTGTCAAATATCTGCTATCTGGAGCTATATTTTGGCAGAAGAATCCATTCGAGATATCTAATGTTGTTTTGTATTTCTTCAGCACAATGTTATTCATTAATGCGGCACTGTGTGCGTTTTGAACTGCAAATGTTCTTGTGCATGTGTTTAAATGTCGGTAATCTAAAACTAGATGATATGTGTTGTCAGGTTTTATTACTGGAAACAAAGGATTGTTCATTGAGGAGGTTCAAGTCTCAATCACACCTTGGTATTCAAGTTGGTCTAAGATTTCTTTGACCTGTCTTTTTGCATCGTTTTTTATAGGGTACTGTCTCTGTGGATTTAGAGTAGATTTTAATGGGATTTCGTGGTGAGTAGACTCCACGTCCTACCCTTCATGGTTGCGGTATAATGCTGGAGCTAGCGCTAGCACCCACTCCTGCGCATATGAGTGTTTTAAATATTCTGGAACTAGGTCGTAGAAAGCAGGCAAAATGACGCCTTCCCCTCTTGGGCAATCCATCACAAACTCAGGTGGCCAATCTTTTTCTGCTAGCAGTATGTCATATCCATGTGTTAAATTCTCCCAAAATAGACCTTTAACCTTTCTTGAGATGTCCACCTCTATTTGGAGTGTAATTTCGTGTAATCGATGTGGTACACTAACTCTTGTATCAGGTATTTCCACCGTGATGTGTTCATTCAATACTGCTTTCACCAGAAAATCCTTCAGGTTCCGGTGAGCTATTGTTACTTTTGCCGCGCTGTCTAGCATTGTCAGAGCCCATTCCCTGTCCAGAAGCTGAGTCCTCAGTATCCTGGGCATGTCTAATTTTCAAGCCAGCTACTTTCTTCTTTTTGAATTGAGATTTTGCTTTAGGTTGCTCTTCCTGTTTGATTATGTAATCTGAATTTTTATGTATTTCCCTTTTTGTTTTTGGTCGATCTTCCTGCTTTTGTTCTGATTGCCCGTCCCTCTCCGAGTTTTTTTATAAACCCTGAAAGGAACAAGTATCAGTGTCCTGATACCTGTCAGGTTTCCTAATGCTATCACGATTCCTAAGGTTACACCTCGTTTCAGAGGACTCCAGTTGGGGAGACCCACCCCTTGATCGCGAATTCTTTTCTGTATTGTTGTTTTTAGATTGTTTGTTCTCCCATTTCTTTTTAGAAGAAGTGGTGCTTGCTTTGAGTTGTCCTTGTCGGGACTACCCGCCATTTGTGGCTTCCCTGCATTGGTTCCCAGATTATCTCTACCTAATGCAACATAGGTTTCTTCGATAATTTTTGGTAATTCTCGCTCCTTATTTATAGGTGCTATTTCCCTTAGGCGGCTGTGAATGGCCACTGCTGCTGCCTCCTCCTTTATGTTGCTCAGCATGATTGCAGAGACTTGGGCAAAATTACCCATCAGTTTCATCACCAAGTCCAGGGCAGGTCCTGCCCCGTACTCAATCTGTATTTGATTCAATACTTCTGGAACGACTGCTATGGAAGGGGTACCGTGTATCCTAATGTATACGGCAGCAAAGATTGTTCCCCAAGTGGTACAATCCTCGATTGAGGGAACCATCCCGATTGGCAAGCAAATGGTTAGCATTCTGTGTTTTTCATGCGGACCCGTGTGGGGAAATACTGCTTCCAGCTCCCGTTTAGAAGGTATTGTTCCTATCACTAATTTTAGTGTCTGTGGGTTAATGGTGGGTGTGGTCTGATGTGGAACAACTGGAATATTTCTCGCAGGTTGGACTGTTAATGTTCGCAAGGCGAACTGGGCAATGTGTCTGTATAGCCGGACTATGTCTTTATATATTGTACGGACTTCACCCACTGGTAGTGTATCTATCTCTGGATGTGAAGTGTATGTCTCTAAGACCGGCCAGGTCGCTCCTTCTATGCTGAGAGGACCGAGTCTCACAGCAGATGTTGTGTGTGGGAGGGCACCTTTAAACCAGTTTCTGTGTTGCTGGTAAGTTAACGGGACTTCAATGTCTTTGTAAGGAATGTATTCTTCTGGTGGTTCAACTACAATGTATGTGTGGAACAATTTAGTCTGTGGATCTGCAGGCGGGAACTGAACCAAAGAATAGAATACCTCTGATTCGAACACCTCGTGTGCCTCTATCACGAAGGTAACACAGCCACCTGTTGCAGGTACGCCGGGTTCTATTAATTTAATAGGTACTGCATTTCTACAGTTCTTTGTAAAATTAAGAGGATTTGCAAATTCGTCTTCCCCGTGCCTGAACCACTACTCGCGGACTAAGTCATTCTAAAAAGGAGAAGAATAAATGTTTTTTAGAAATTTAGGGGTACACACAATGTCCATAACCTAAAACTAGACGATATGTGTTGTCAGGTTTCATTACTGGGAAAAAGGATTATTCATTGGGGAGGTGCAATGTGGGGAACCTTTTATCCTTACAAGCTTGTTTAAACCTTCAGCCAATACACAGGGTATATCTGCTCAGCTGAGGCAGATTTCCCTTCCCACTTCAGACGTCTCTGAAAGGTGTGAGTAGGGCTTTCTGAGAAAGAACGACTGAACTACTCAGATTTTAACTGTTAATATAAGAGCCAATCCAACGTTGGGCGTCATGTCGTACAGTTCCTAGGAATCCCCAGGACCTGTGCGTTTTGTATGACCTAAACTGAGGACTTGGTGTCCAAACCGCTTCCGGACACCCCCACAGTATATGTCAGCCGTTAGACCAGCTAGCTCTACAGTGCCACTTCCACCCCCCTGTATCTTACAGTGGTGGCGGTAGTTTCTGGCAACCACTGAGCATGACAACCCTGATTCCTCAAGGATCGTGGAAAACAGTACAGTACTTTTCGCTCAGTCACTCGTGCTTTGCTTATTCTCAGAAAATACACAGGATGGCGATTAGGACGTTTCAATAAGTATTTATTGGTCTAGCATCAGTCTTGTGTAAAACATATTTGCTGCAACAATTAGGAGACAGAAGCATACAAAAGAGATTGCAAGTACCAATATAGTAAATAGTAGATACATTTCTACCAAAGTGCTAAGATGAACATAAGCAGTTCAGATAAAAACGATAGCACTTTCATATTCCTAACATGCGCGCCCTAAGTAATTTTCCTAAATGTACCTAGCCTAGATCTGCATGTGTAGCATGTATATGTGCATATGTGAATGTAGCTCGGGAAGAACCATCCCCTTCACTTGATGGTTGAGAACGAAGGACCCTGTCTCTGCTTCGAGGATGACACGCCGTAAGGGATGTCAGACCGCTGTGTGTCAAAGATTCAGCATGCAGGACCCCGTGTCAGCTTGAAAGGACCTCTCCTTCAATTTGCAGGGGGGAATAAGGGTCTTATATACTAGAGTGGCCACTGCAGGGTTTCTTCTAGAATCGATATGTTTTGAAATCAATCATAAATGTTTTTCCAAACAAATGCGATCATACACAGCAGGCTGATGGCCAAGGATGAAAAAAGTGGTGACCCGTATACAGAATAATTCTCCCGTGCCTGAAGACATGTTTATGTACGTCAGGTACAGGGATTATGATAACATACTAGGAGCCTGGTGTCGAAGAGACAGGAGCAAGCTACTAGGTAAAGGTCACCTGTTTAGAACCGTTATTGTCATGTGGATGGGACAATGTATGTAAATAGGTGTATACATGACAGGACTAGCCTAAAGGATATGACACTACTTGTATGATGATTTTCTCCTCTCATCCAGTGATGCAGCCAATATCACCTCTAGCCTATCTCTGCCATCAAGTTGGCAACATGAAGATATAATTCTCCAACCCTAAATCAAGTCCTACATGGACTGGGAACTTCCTCAAGCCTAGATTCAGATAAAATATGCCTTTAGCTTCACTGGGAATTACAGGAATGTTGTCACAATGCATGAGTACATTGCATGAGTAAACCAGGATGACACAGCTGTGGTGGAATTTCATCTACCTTTGTAGAAACCCTAAACTCTTTTATTGCACCCTGTTTTACAGCAACCATTATTACTTAATGTAATGTAATGTAATGTAAATTGGTATTTGTAAAGCGCTAACTGCCACTCCAAAAGGAGCATCCTGGCGCTGGCCATATAAGCCGATATCCCCCATCATCCCTCATGTACTTCTGTAAATAGACAATGCCTTTCTCTGACATGCAGATTATACATATAACACGAGTGTGCTTCGATACCAGTCAGTGTACATCAACATTCCTACTTAATAAAAATGTTAGTTGTGATACTGCCAAAAAATTGGGATCTTCTCAAAATTGATGGGATAATGTGCAGAGATTAAAAAGAAAATCGTTTTGAGAATGTCCAGGTCACTGATATTGGGGTTTTGTTCTTGCCTTACCTCGATGATTGGTAAAATATCACATCAAACTAGTAGTCGGTTTTGGCCCATTGCCAGTTGGGCTAAATGAAAAGTTTTAAATTCAACAGAACTGATTTAGAATCAGTAGTTTTGGTCAGTCTGTTCTGATGCAAAAGTCCCTGAAGATGATCAGTTCTTAAGACTTTTGAAGAGCCACCTTGTTGACAATACTGCGAAACAGTGTATGAGTATGAGGAAGTCTGTCAGGTATAAAGGCGCTTCTGGACAGAGGTTACTTGAATCCAACAAGGGTTCCGCTTTAAGTTTGTGTTCGTTTGGGGAGATTTAAAGGAGGAGGTTGTGGTTGAATGTGGTCTAAGAGCTGCTGAAGCTTGGAATCCCTGAGGTGGGTTTGAGGCCAGCGACGCAGGAGGAGGGATCCCAACAGTGTTCTGTTCAGATGAATGTTGGTGTCAATAAATTCTGACAGCTGGTCTCAACGTTGTTTTGAAGAGTGTACAGACGTATTGATTCAGGATGGTTGATGAAATAAATCAGGGACTGGAGGATTCAGAGAATGTTTGACAAAAAAAATAAAATCACCAGCACCAAAAATAAAACCATAAGACACGAGCGAGTCACCAAACTGTTCTGAGAAGTGGAGGTTATAATCTGGAACTCAACACACTGTCAGAAAATCAAGGAAGAGTTTGGGAAGAGTTTACAATCTGCACATAAGAATCCTTATCTACCTAGCCTTGGTGACTGCGGTGAAAGAAAACCTGTAAAAGTGTGATTGAGAGCAACGAAAGCCACCTAGGACAATGCTAAAGTAAAAATAATTAACATAAGTTAGGGTATTTGTCAGATTGAGGTCCAATGCTGAAAACGAGAATGGGCTGGTTGAAGTCAATGGGTCAGTTCTTCAAAATTGTGGTCTAGAGGTTGGCAGTAAGGAGGCATATGGTAAAAATCAATGCATGCCGCGTGCACCGACCTCCTGATTTTGTCTCCTCCCTTTGAAGTATGGGAACCACTTAGCTTCCCTCTTAGACCCTGGAGTGCTCCATACCTGGGATTCCCTTCCAGGGAAGCAATCAGCCACAATCCATCTGACACACAGCCACTGGCTAAAGAGTGTTGGAAGTACCCCTTTGTTTGCAGGTCTTCAGATGCTGGTGTGGTTTATCAAGATACATACTTGGGAACTGGATCACAATGGGAAATAAAGGTAACTTTATGAAGCTTTACTGAAGACACCCGATCCACAGGGCTACCTTCCACTGACGCCTAGAATCCAGGAACTTCATAATAATACACTCTGGGGCATATTCTCAAGGACTTATCGCCGAGTTAGCGGCACTTTATCGCAGCCAAAGTGGCAATAGATTTATCGCACCATTCACAAGCTGGTGCTAACAGCCGATATCGCCAGTTTTCCTGCAATAGCAGCAGCAAAAAATATCGCCACGGATGACACCGGCAACTAACGCTAATGAGATGCAGAGTAGGCGTTCCCGTGCAAAAAGCCGCGAAAACAACACTTCGCAATATTCCCTACGACCAGCCAGATCTGCGATAAGATACCAAAACAGGAGATAAGGCGCGGTAGCAGCAGGGATTTAACACCTGCTCTTACCTGGTGTTAAGTCGGACGACAACCTGCACCACAAAAGGGAGCCCAGACCAGAGCCACACCTGAAGAACAACAGATGCCATGGAGCCACTGATCATGCAGCTCGGAGCACCTAGAGGGCCACAACACCCACCGCCACCACACCCAGGCCCGCCACCCCTCCCCCCCCCCGGACAAAGATATTTTACATCAACCTTACGAAACCATGAACAAAACAATTCGCCTGATGTCGCACAAGTACAACAATTAACATTCATGTGTGGTCAGAAAAAGGAGAATCATTCATTCATCTTCCAAACAAATTATGTTATTCAAATTTAACTCAAAACAACTATTCGGAAGAGTCATGGCGGGTCTTCACTGGACAATCTGTAAGACACAGCCTGCAACACAAAATTCAAGATAGGAAGGTGTGTCATGCGCTCATCAAAGGAGAGAGAGAGAAAGAAAGGGAGAGAGAGAGTGAAAGAGAGGGAGAGAGAGAAAGAGAGAGAAAGGGGGAGAGAGGGAGAAGGAGAGAGAGAGTGAAAGAGAGGGAGAGAGAGAAAGAGAGAGAAAGGGGGAGAGAGGGAGAAGGCGAGAGAGAGTAACAGAGGAAGAGAGAGAGACAGTGAAATGAAGAGAGGGAGAGGGAGAGAGAGTGCCGACACTGCGGACACAGGCCTCACTGCTCACCTGCTGCCACCGGTGTGTCTCCAACCACGTGCCGGTATACACTGCAGTCCACCAGGTCCCTAATCTGAAACAGAGTCCAGATCTATGAATGGCAGAATCCATATCATTGCACACGCCACCATCGCTTGGCCGCCCCTGCGCACACAGGCTGCTGCACCCCAGCCCCTCCCGCCGCCCAGCGGTGTTTGCCCGCCCCTGCGCACCCAGGCCTCACTACTCACCTTCCTCCACCAGCGTGTCTCCAAGAGGGCCCACCACGTGCCGGTGCAAGCTCCAAGCCCGGGGCCCGCGACCTTGGAAGCCTCCACATCATGCAGCCCCGCCCCGCGGGCCACCAGGTCACACACGTGATTCTGGGTCTTGATTTCACAATGGCAGAGATCATATCAGTGCACACGGCAACATCGCAGGCTGCACACCCGCTCAGCCCTATAGGTGCCACTAACCCTGTGAACCGCGAGGCAATGCCAAATGGCGGTAGGCCCGCGCTGCCCGCTGGCTCAGGCCTACACTGCGGTCCAGCAGGGCTCACACAAACCCTTACCAGTCCGGACCGCCAGGACGGCGCATCATCGCAGGCTGCACACCCGCTCAGCACCTAAGGTGCCCCTACCTCAGTGCACCGAAAGTCACCGTCCCGTGGCGGTAGGCCCGTGCCAGCAGCAGTGTTTCCGGTGCGACCGACTCTGTGCATGGACCCTTTCTGATTGAGTCACGTGATATGCCAGGCGTACGCAGCCATGTCACCTCCGGCAGTGGGGAAGAACTGGGACACGTAGCGTCGTCGTCCCCCTCTTTATACGTACACCGAGTGGGCTGGGTCGGCGTTCGCCAGGCCAGCGTAGGGGTGTGAATAATTATCCCTGGGCTCTGGGCGTGGTTCATTTCTGGGCTGGACAGGAAACCAACTGATGCGTGTGTCTCTGTTGCAGTGTCTGCGCCACACAGCCCGCAATCGGCAATGTTGCAATGTTGCATGCACCCGGAGGGCGGCCGCGCACGAAGGGATTGTACAAGGAGCGCAAGGCCGCTCGGGCTCTTGGCTCATGCATGCCAACTGTTGTGTGTGTATCGCTATTGGTGCACCATAAGCCTAAGGCCTAGCCTCAATTGCAGCGCGAAAGCCACATCACATTTCCAGAATGCAAGCAGTAGTCAGACTAAAATTAGGGATGAAAGCTCCTCTGTCACAATACATAAGGCGGAAGGACATCTGCACCTCCGACCTTGGTCTTGCATGCGGCAGGCACCCCTGAGAGAGATACCATAGCAGATGATGACGACTCCCACACTACGCACAGCGCTAATGAAGGACCAACGTATCCACACCCCACACACAGAAGTTCTTGCTCAAGGTACTCTTGCATGGAATGCCCTTGACACTTACGTACACAACAACCCATACGTCCAAACGTTGCACACACATACGACTCATTGCTCCGAGCTGTGGCATATCATCCACATAACTGCCGCAGGTCAGAAGAGTGCCGGTTCTACGAGAGCCACCAACGCAATGGCAGAACATCCCGGGCGCATGCACAACGCCTGTCACGTGGAACTGTACCGTGACCGAATGCTGCCTGTTAGTGTATGATGCATTGGTCTGCCTGTTGTGGCCCTTGTCTTGCCCGTACTGACACGCACATGACAATAAAGTCCATGCAACTTCACTAGTGTTCAACTGTGATGAGTGTTGATTAGCATGACAAATCGTGTGCCTCAATGAGCATTGTCCGTACACAGGGAGGGACTGACTGACGCATTTCACTTAGGGGTGAGTCCCTATTGCCAGCTCCACCTCTGTGAGCCAGACATAGTGGTTGGGATAGTTGCTGATAGACCTGTGCTCTTACGTGTCTTCAGCAATGTGAGTATGGTGTCCATATTCCTGTGATGTGGATCAATGTGATCCATCACTACAGGCTGTGTCCACCCAGTTGAGTGTGAGTAGGTATGCGAAGAGATGTTCTGTTGTCAAATGTGATGGGGGACACTACTTTAGGCCTGCCAATGACTTTGACATTTCATACCCAGCCCTATTTCTAACATTGCGTGGGGCAAAGTTGAGGAATTGCGCAATTGTTGTTTCAGAGCAATGAGGCCACAGATAGTGCACACATTACCAGTCATCTCACTGCATATATGTGTCATGGTCAAACATGCGCATTGCTTTCATTTCCCAGGGTGTACCTTTTTGGGCAATCAATGTCCTTACATTCATCCATACTTTCATACTTGATCGATTATGGACATGACACATCTGTGTGAATTTGAATGATTTATACACATTCGGTGGAGTGTCGGAGCTGGAGCAGTACATGGCCATGCAAACCCCACATTACATAGTAGCCCAGTGGAGGGCCAGCCAGAGTCATTTAGGGATTGACAAGTACATCGGAAGAGAAAGAGTACAGTCTGCAGTCTGATTGCCGTGTCATTGGTAAGCAAACAAAATATGGCAGTCCATGTCGAGGTCCAAGGTGAGTGTCGCAGAGTGTTTCGGGGGACAGTGGGAGGTGTTGTTACAGGGCATGATGCAGAGGGCAGAACCAAGCTGAAACAGGGCATATGGCGGAGAAGAATGCTACTGGCTCCTTCTTACTACAAAGGTGGAATCACCCGCATCTTCGTCCTCTATGTCATCTGTCTGACATGTGGGTGCTGATGTTTGGTCTGCAGCACTGTGTGCCACTGACACATCAGGGGCCGGAGATGTGTGTGTAGAAGTACCAGCAGCATTCATCAGCAACTGCCTTAGTGGCAGCAATGCGATGATGAGGATCTGCAGGGCATGGAAGATCCCAACAACTTTTCGCTGGTGTGCATCCGTGGCAGCCATTCTTTCCGCATGCATCCGCTCCATGTTCTCCATTATCCTCAGCATCTGTGCCAACTCTCGGCTGACATTGCTGAGGCCACTCTGACTAGACAGTTGTTCTCCTCTCAGAGTCATGACTCCAGCGATGTCGGGCATGGATTGTTGGATATCATGGGTGTCCGTTAGGGAGTGTAAGTGGTCCCTGATGGGACTTAGACACCCACGTATGTCATCTAGTTTGGCTGCCATGAGATCGAACCCCACCCGCACCTGTTCAGCCACCTCCTTCTGGCAGTCTAACACCTGGCCTTGGAATGCGATGTGTTCTTCGGTGAGGTGCTGGGAGCCAGCCGTGGTGGTGGGTGCTTCCTGCTGTGTGGTCTGTGCAGGGGGTGGGGTCTCCTCGATGCAGCTGAGCTGCCCTGCTCCTGGAGGTGGGTTGCCGTAGCTGTCCATGAGCTGTTGTAGGGCATCGGTGTCGAAGGTGTGGAGGTCCTCTCCATCATCACTGATGAGTTGTCTGGTCTGCTCTGCAGGAGGTGTTGATTGTCCCTCTGCAATGTGAAGGGGAGATGCATTTTAACATTGTGTTGACATGTATGTTGACGCATTGTTCAAGTTTACATACAGACTGCATGACAATGTACATTGTGACTGTTTGGGAGGAGCTGACTATTTGATGCGGGACAGTGGACATTTGAACTACATCACGGATGTGAGGTTGTACACGTACATTATCATCTCACAGTTTCCTGCTATGCCAGATGTGATTGGCCAGTTTCTACGCACAAGCGGAACCAGTTGTGTCCTCTGTTCTGTAGTGAGAGTGTTGCACTTTGTACCACATTGTCGTCAATGATGTTGTGCTGTTATTGCTATGTGTGTGTGCTGCATTGTGGGAGAGTCGCCCCTGCAGCTGTGATTTTGCTGCCCCTTATCCCTTTGAGGCGGTGTGCCTTTGACTTCTGTGCTTCTACAGTGCTGAGATGTTGCAGACTTGGCTTATTTTGGCTCTAGTTCGGATTTTGGACTCTTGGGCATGGTTTATCCGCAGATGTGTTGTTGACGTCAGGGGTTGTTTGTGCAGGTGGATGTGTCAGAGTGTGACCTGCTCCTTTACGGATGTGTTCCACACTCAGCCACCTCAGTGTCGTGGCGTGCACCATGTCATGATAATTGGACTGCAGCCATGCTGTTCGTCATGCAGTGTCACTTGCATTGTCAGTGTGGCTCACAGACACGCAGCTTTGCTGGTTTTGATACGTGTGCATGGGTTGGTTGTGAGATTGGTGCTGTGTGGGGAGGGACCCCTTTGTGCCCATAGTGGATGGGGGCCTACTTGCTGTTTGTATGTGTGCTGCAGTGTGCCAAGGGGATCAGGGACATGATCCAGAGTCATTGTGGGTGTGCAGTGTGCTCTACTTAATTGTGCATGTGTGCCATTGTGCCCATCTCCCCCATCCCTCCAGTCCCTGTTCGGTACTCACCCTGGTGCTGTTGTGTCAGGTCATGTCGAGCAGTGTCCGGACCCCCAACTCCTGCCACCGTCTCCCCACTGATGACTGTGGCCACCATTTCCTCCATCTCATGCAGCTCCTGGTGTCCCGCTGGACTGCCACCTCCAGTCTGCATTGCTGCCTGATGGTTGTCAGCGAGTTTCTTCTTGGTTTTGCGCTTCGCATCATTCCAGCGCCTCTTGACCTCTCCAATTGTCCTCCTCCTCACTCCGACTGCATACACCTTGTCCAGGATGGACTGCCATATTGCATTTTTATTTGCCAATGACACGTTGGAGGTGACGAACAGTTGTTGGTGGTGTTCTATCACCTCTGTGATGATGATCCCGTTTTCCTGCGGACTGAACCTCGTCTTCCTCGTCTTCTTCTCCTTGCCCTTCCGTGACACCGAGGTCCCAGGCTGTTCCTCCTGGGGGCTTGTGGGGTTCTGATCGCCCTCTGTACTTGCTCCTGCTTCCTCCATGGTGCTACGCAGTTTTAATGATTTTGTTTGTGTTTTTCGGTGCTTTTATAGTGCATTTTCCCGCATGACGCGTGGTAATTGCAGGCCTGTCGCTGGTTATCGCAGATTTTTTATCGCGGTTGGCCACATCGCAACTTTTTTCGCGTTCGTGTTTTTTTGCCGTCACGGTAATTTTATCGCGGTCATTTAACGCGTTGGCGTGAGACTATCGCATGGTACCACCGTGTTGAGAATTCAACGTTAACACAGCGTTATTTTCCCGCGATAGACTGCGATGTGCAAAGTTGCGTAAGCTAATTTTGCGACAATTATCACACGTTCTTCAGAATATCCCCCTCTGTGTATTGCAGTGTACCAGTACATTACATAAAGGGAGGGGGAAACTCTGCTTGAGGAAGACACCACACTTGGTTTTCCTGTTCGGGACTGCAATGCAAGTCATGGTGGTGACAAATAACAAAGATACAACTTCTTCCACAGGCTGGGAGAAAAGCATCAGGACACTGCTTTTTATTTTACAAAATCAAACTCCTGCTTTGTAAGTTTCCTTCTGTAAAATAAAATATGGCTACTGGGCTGGCATGACAGTTTCAGGCCGCTAATTTCTAAATATTTTCAACGTGTGAGGAGGTGGCGTGGTCTTGGAGGAGGCGTGGATTTATACTGAGCGCTGCCTATGATGCATTCCCCCCCGCTGCCCCCACACACAAAAAGCTCCTCACTCTGCCACCATGTCCTGTGGAGATTTAAAAGCTAAATCAGGAAACCCACTCTACACAGAGAGCCAACATTGTGTGATGCACGATGGCACCCTGTGTGTGGGCAGGTCTGCAGTTTCACCAACAGCGTCTCCGCCAGGTTGGCAGCAGCACTTTGGGCAAATATTCCCACCCAGGTGGCCCTTAGGGCTTGGCAGTAAGCCCGCCAAGTGCTAAATGAGGCCATAATATCCTATTTTAATCTCCGCTCATCACTGGCAAATATGTTGCAGTGCCATCCTAAGGATTTTGGGGCCCCGGACAAGACATATTTCGGGGGCCAATGTATGCAACAAAATTGAGTTTTATTACCCATTTCCTGCTAATTCAAGCCGCATGATGGCAAACAATACTTAATTATATGTTACATTTTAACATGATCACAGAAACACAGTTAAAAAATGTCTTGCCTTGAACCTCAAACATCCTTAAGTTGACACTGGGTGGAGAGACAGAGACAATGGTAGCAGATTTGGACAGAGGTTTAAATAGAGAAATAGATTAGACAAGCATCAAATAAAGAGAAATTTCACTTTCCCACAGGGCCCCCTGGAAGGTGGATGCCACGCCTCAAAACGTCTCTGATATATGCCGGGTCTGGTGGCTTAGTGGAATAATGAGTCCATTGTAGGAGCCTGTGTTTGACCTCATGGTCACAGCTTCAAATCCTGATGAGTCAGCCTTTCATCCTTCTGAGGTCAATAAAATGAGTACCATTGAGTTGATCACATCTGTTGATAACAATAAACATCTGTTGATCACTCTTAGGGGGATATGTACAAGGAAGTGGCGGAGCGTGTCGTTAGCCTCCTTGGCTTAACGACACGCTCCGCCATTTCTGAAACGCAAGGCTGCACCATATTTACAAGAATGTGGTGCAGCCTGGAGTTCCCCCCTGCGATGGCGCTAAGTTTAGCAACTTAGCGCCAAAGCAGGCACCCTTGCACTAAAGTGCAAGGGTGTCTGCGTGCAGGGGAGGATTGTTTATGTGTAGGAAGGTTCCCTTCCTGCATATAAACAATCCTTAAATGCAATTCATGAAAGTGACAAAATTGCATTTTTTTAAAGGTTTGTTTATGTGCCGGAAGGGACACCTTCCTGTACATAAACAAACCATGGCCTTTTGCTTTTTCCATGTGTGCTGCACAAGGCAGCACACATGGAAAAAGCAAAAACGAGGAGAAAAAAAGCATTTCTCCTCGTTTCGCCAACTTGAGACCAGGGTTTTCCTGGTCTTAATTTTGGCGCTGCCTCCTATGTACTCCACCCTTGTACATAGTACAATGGGTGTTGCGGTGGAACGCCCACCACAACATCCACTGCACGCCCCTTTCATGCTAACCATAGCGTGAAAGGGTGCCTTATGTACAAGGCAGCGTTAAGCCACGTTAAGTGGCTTAACGCTGCCTTGCACATAAGGCGCAGCCCCTATCGCCACCACAACGTCGGTAAAAGTGACATTGTGGTGGCGATAGGGGCTTGTACATATGCCCCTTAGTGTTATAAAAAAAAATAGCACATTTAGTTGGAATATAACCCTACCTGGCAGCTGAGGTAAGTAAAACATGTTTTTAAATGAATGTTGTGTGCATGTCTGTGGGTGACAGTGTGCCTATGTAAGAGAGAGTTTGTGTATGAGTGAATGTGTGTAAGCGTGTGTGTGTGAGTCAAAGTAAAGGTCAAAAGGCAGGTGATGTCACTTCTGCTACCCTTGGCATTTTGGTGAATTGATGTCCACGAGTAAGTGATGGTTATAAATTATGAGCGATGTTTCTTTTGCAACTAATTTTACAAGTGCAGCGCTTATTGTGTCTTCATGGCGCGGCGGTTCACAATATGTTCTTAATTTGGATGCGAGGAATGAGAGGACAAGTGCCTTCTATGAATTTGTGTTTCAGCGTTAAGTGTGTTTCTGCTGCTAGAATCCTCAGATGCAGACAATAATCCAGGATTTGATATTCATCAAAGTTAATTGCAGTAATGCTTACAATTCCAGGGTAAGAATGCGAGCTATAAACGTCCTGAACGAACACACAGGGACCCTTACACTATAGGTGGCGTGCACGTTGGCTTATAATTGCATTTTGCATGTATTTAGCATCTCATTATTTGTTAAGCTTCAGGACAATCGCACATGTGCTTTACTGATTGATTAATTAGTCTGTGGTGCTGGAAGGGGCAGGTGATTTCTTTTCAGTAACAGCCAGCACTGGAGCGTGAAGAGTGGCTACTGTTCCTGTCAGGACAGGAGGTTGAAACATGTCGGGAGCCCGCGCGGTTAGCGTGTCTAATAATTAATGACTGTTTAATTAAAGGCGAGATTTTGTGTTCCACGCTGTAGTGTGACAGGACTGTATTTACTGGGAATTAATTATGCAGCCCCAGCTATTGAACAATAATAGTAACTTGTTTTGATAGAGTGCTAACTACTACACTGCCACCGTTTCTAGGAGCAGTAAATAACATTTTTCTATTACCCAGTTTATGGTACTCAATTTACCTACTTCGGGAGGGGTTTCCGTACCTGGTACCAGAACACTGGCCTTGGGGGCTGTACCCTGGTCTGGTGCAACATTGGTGTGGTGATGGGGCTGACAAATAACGAGGGAGAGAGACCGATCAACACTGATGCACCATCTGTGGTAGAGTGAGGTGGAGCGGTGTTCCGCATGCTTCTCTGGTCCCTGACTCAGCACCAGCTGAGATCATGGCTTGAATGACAGGCCGTACAGAGATGTTCCTCCTTTGAGGGAAGCATTGGTGGGGGCAAGAACAGTTTCCCTAAAGGCGACCCTGTCAGACCGTCATTGCTTAATTTGAGCCAGTGGTTGCAGGTGGTGGGCATCGGCATTCGTTTTTGGGGACCGGGACTTATTTTTCATCTGAATTTGGCCTAGAACAACAGAGAGAAAGGCGGGACAAGGATAAAGAAGAAGAGAATAGATGGATAGGAAAAAGTTAACAAAGGGAGTAAAATCAGTCGTGGATAAGAATCTGCAAGCGTGAGATAAAAAGACAGGAAGTGTACAGTGGTGGAAGAAAGAATCTAGGCTACACATCCTTGGTATTCGGCAACTCCAGCATTCGGAAGCACCAGAGACGGGCTGCAACACATTATTTTCTTTTACAAATTAAACCTTCCTCCTTTCACAACTGTCTATGCTTAACTGAGAAAGATAAAATCCTCTCAACAATATAACTTGGTTTATAAAGCTCGATACAATATGGCTCCTACGTATACCTACACTTCTCCAGGGATCTGTGAGAAGCACAGTACCCTTCACCTTCAGAATTTGCCAGGTTGCACCTATATTTGCGTTGACTTTAGGCTTGTGGTCTCTACCTATTTCATTTCCTAATTGTCAACCTACCCTCTGTATATAGTGCCTGTATTGCCAGTGGATGTGTCACCCCTTGTTATGAGTATTTGTAAAGCACGCTCTCACCCGGGAGGTTATCCTGGCGCTGAGGCAGGTGTAAGTCTGATCCTCACCTAAGGCTGGCGAAGTGGAGGCCTACTCGAAGAGCCAAGTCTTCAACTCCTTGTGGAACTCGTCAAGTGAAGAAGTGGCTCTGATGTGTAGGGAGAAGCCGTTCCAGGATTTAAAAGGGATGAAGTAGAAAGCCTGACACCCATTCTGGTTCTGCAAATGCATGGGATATGTGCAAGTAGGAGTCTGGCTGAGCAGAAATGTCTGGTGGGTTTGTGAAATGAGAGCCGGTTGTTGATGTAGGCTTGCCCCATATTGTGTAGGACTTTGAAGGCGAGTGTGAGGAGTTTGGATTTCGCTTGTTTGTCTATTGAAAAGCCTGTATAGCTCCCTTAGGTGAGTATTGATGTGCTTGTGGCATGGTAGGTTGGGTGTGATCCTGGCTGCTGAATTCTGAATGGTTCGGAGTCGCCGGGTGAGTTGCTGAGTTGCTTGCTGACCCTGTCGAAGAGGTCAGCTTGATTTTGATAACAGTATGGGTGATGGTTTTGCAGGTGTTGCCACCTTTGCATTCACCCAGGCCAAGTTGTAAGGGCCTGGTCTTAGGAATCTACTGCCATCACTGGCTGCATCAGCACATTTCACAGATGTCCGGCATGCCTTTGTCGCTGCATATCTCTTTTAATTTGTGCATCTGGACCTTTGATACAGAATCTAGACTGTACTTGAACCACACAACTTTTTTTCCATTATCCGTCTGCACATGAAGTGACATCACTGGATTTCCTATTATTTATCTGCACAGGAAGTGACATCACTGGATTTCCCATCATCCATCTGCACGGAAAGTGACATCACTAGTTTCCTGCCAAAACTGTGTTTAAAAGAAGAAGTCAAAAAAGAAGAGTCATTTCTGTTATCCATCTACACAGGAAGTGACATTTCTGGATTCCCCATCATCCACCTTCACAGGAACTGACATCACTAGATTTCTCATCAGCCATCTGCACAGGCAGAGACATCACTGGTTTCCCACCAAAACCATATTTAAAAGAAGTAGCCAAGCAAGATGAGTCATTTCCATCATCCATCTGCACAGGAAGTGACATCACTGTATTTCCCATCATCCATCTGCACATGAATTTGACACAGTCTGCTGCCCATTCCTCATCCAATGCTTACACGACATAGGAATCCAAGGACACACACTCGGATGGAGATGCTCCTTCCTGACTGGAAGGACCCAGTCAGGCAGCCTGGCACAGCACACCTTGAAAGCCACAACCTCATCTGTGGTATTCAGCAAGGATCCTCCCTGAGCCTGACCCTCTTCAGCCCATACATGATTCCCTCTAGCCAGCATCATCCGCTCACATAATATAAACGTCCTCTCCTATGCCGATGACACACAGCTCATTCTCTCCCCCATGGACAAGACGGCCGTACCCAGATCAAGTTCAATGCTTGCATGACTGAAATTGACAACTGGATGAAGACTATCTAAAGCTAACACCGACAAGACCGAATCATAATCTTCGGGAAGAGCACTTCAACATGGGACTCCACCTGGAGGCCAACAGAGCAAGGACCGACACCCATCCCCAACACCCAGGGCAAGAACCTTTGGATCATCATCAACAGCAAATTCGACATGACCGCCCAAGTCAGTGCTGTCATCACCTTATGCTTCCATATCCTGAATATGCTGAGTAAAATGTTCAAATGGCTCCCAATTAGCACCCGGAGAATAGTCAAGCACCCCCTGGTCACAATCAAGCTTGACTACAGGAACACCCTCTATGTCAGGTGTTAGACCTGACAGCCTTAGAGTGGTCTTCTCCAAATGTTTTGCCTGCTTACCTCCACTTTTTGCTGTATTCATTTGTTTGCCTTAGGACTCTGAGCACTTTACCACTGCTAACCAGTGATAAAGTGCATGTGCTTCTCCCCTAAACATGGTTTCATTGACTTATTCACAATTGGCATATTTAATTTATCTGTAAGTCCCTTGGAGAGTGCACTACATGTGCCCAGGGCATGCAAATTAAATGCTACTAATGGGCCTGAAGCACTGATTATGCCACCCACACAAGTAGCCCTTTAAACATGTCTCGGGCCTGCCACTGTAGAGCCTGTGTGTGCAGTTTATACTGTCATTTAAAACCCTTGCGAAGCCTTAAACTACCCTTTTATTACATATAGGTCACCTCCAAGGTAGGCCCTAGGAAGCCCATAGTGTAGGGTGTTGTTTAAGTAAAAGGTAGGATATGTACTTTTAAGTTTTACATGTCCTGGTATTGAAAAATACTTAATTCGTTTTTCAATACTGTGAGGCCTACCCATCTCACAGGTTAACATTTGGAATTCCTTATTATACTTTTAAGCTATAATTCCTGATTGAAAAGGAGTAGCTCTGCCATGTTTAATGTCATTGGAATGGTAATGATAAATCCTCTTTGCTGGCAAAGTTGGATTTAACATTACTATTTTAGAAATGCCACTTTTAGAAAGATGTGTAACAGAAACAAGGGTAACCCTACTCACGCGGAACCAGGGTATCTATATTGTAACAAGGAACAGTGGTTCCCGAGGGCTATGTACACAATGTATAATATGGAGGCCCAATGGCAATTACTAGTGGGAAACGAATGTCAGAGAAAGAGTAGACTCATTCACACCGTAGAGTCTCAAAAGTACTTTTACTAAACTTTTACTTTTTGCATCATAAAATCAAATAAGCAATGTGCTCAGTGTCCCAAGTGAACTAGAACCTAAAGGGGGGATAGGTGACAATTGGTGACATATACAAAAAGGTTTCTGTTTGTACAAAACAATCACCTACATAAATATTCAATGAATAGACAGTCCTCTTATACAATGATTAAGACTGAAAGAGTGGTTCGTTTGTGGTGTGTGTCGCCGACGTTCCAACCCCAAGGGCAAATAAGGGGTCTCATCAGGACCTATGATATGGAACACCTGGAAAAAATAATAATAATAATGACTTGAATCGCCAAAACAGGAAAAAGCCAAAATGGGTACATATCAGGTAAGTGAATTACCTCAAGTGATATTTCGGACTGTCAGTGTCAGTGGTGCACATCGAAAATTGTGTGGCTCAAGACAGGTATAGGAAAAAGAGGTTACTCACAGAGGGGCCCAAAATAAAAATAAAATAAAATAATGCAGGAGCGGCCGATGCTGTTCTTGAATTCTGCGAGAAGCTGAAGACCTGGCTCTTTGAGTAGTCCCACTAGGCCCTAGGTGTGCCTAGACAAATTCTCACTCAGCACCAGGATACCCTCCCAGGTGATAGCGCGCTCTCCAAATCGACATAACATAACTGACACATTCCTATACTTATGTTTGTGTTTGTATCATAGCACTGTTTTCTTGGCCTGATGAAACTTCATATGCTAAGATTTAAGCGATTAGAGCTGAAACCTGTTGAAATCCTCAAAAGGGTTAGGCCTTACAATTGACTTAAGCAGCTTATGTTCTTCTCTTCTCATCGATTTAATGGATAATGTCTCAGACTGAGTAAGCACATCTTTTTTATTGCCTGCCACTCCTTTCTTCTTGTTTTACCCTCTCTCATTCATAATAGCAGCAACTCGCCCTGCCTTTTCCTTTGTGTCTGGTGCAGCATCACTCTATAATCACCCACGAACAGAAATACTTAGAATTAACCCCTAGCGATGAACTGGTATAACTATTACTGAACTGCTTTTAGATTGATTGATTTTGCGAATGCATTGCATGGATACACACTACCACTTACAATTTGACTTTAAAAGTGCTTTACACTGTAGCCCTACTTACCTCTAAGTGAAGAGTAATTACAATCTGTGTGTAACCATTCTGTGTGCAGTGACCGCCCACTTTAGACCATCGATTTTCTCGCACTTTTTCCCTTTTACCTTCCCTGGGATCAGAAACTAATACGTTTTCAAAGTTTGATTAAAGAAACTTGAATGAAAATCGTGACTTTTACACCAATTTATGTTGTATATTTCCTTGTTTAACATGCTACAAAGACGTCAGCAAACATATACTTTGCAGAAAACAGTTAGTGGCCCAGTGTGAGTGTGGTGAATGGTTTGCCAGTCTGCTGGGGGCCACTGTGCCATCAGCTCGACAGGATCTTCATGACACATCTAAAGGTCCCTCGCGGCTAGTCAGGGAGACTCTCCTCCAAAAAGTGCCCCTTTCAGCAAGACTGGAGAACTTCCAGCAAAAGTGCCATGATTACCATGCCTTGATGGGCAGCTGGCATTTTTTGGATGTTCAGAAACACACCACCAAAGCAGGGGTTTGTTTCTGGAAAAGGTAAAACACCAATGGCAGTGATGTGCTTGGAGCCTCCTCACAGACTGTGGAGGCCACATTTTTTTTGGTTTACCACAGTTCACATGACCTGTGAACAAGAAAATAAGCATGCGAGAGCTATTGGCTTTGCCGGTGTCTATTAGCCATGTTGTACAGCAGCGTGGCAGTGCAGCATGGCTAAAAGTTAAGTAGGAAAACAGGAGTATGACGCAGCCAGCTCTGGCATTGCTTTATAGCGCTTTTTTGTGTGGAACGGGCAAGCAAGGATAGGGCAAGGTGGTGGGGGCAAGCAACGACGATGGGGAGGAGTGGATCATGGGGGCAGTAACATGAAGAAGGGGCGGGTGGGAGGGGATAAGAAGCACCACGTACAAGGGGGAGTGAGAGAGGAAGAAGAAATAGTACCTCAATCACAGCGCGAGCAGCAGCAGGACCCTAATCAAGAAGAAGTAATTTGTGCTTGGTCCATGCTCCACAGAAAGAAAAGGAAGTGATGGCCGACACACGCTGGCCAATTAGGAAGCAGCAAAGAAGAGTGACAATGAAGCAAATGAATGGTAATCAATGGGTAGGCTCCATGCACTTTATTGGAACTAATACTCGTAGCGACAGTGCATGCGCTGTCAGTAGGCAAGACCTAAAAACTGCACCCAAAGGCGCAATCGATATAAGGCAGGCCTTCTGATGCATTGAAGGCTGCAGCCCTGTAGTGGGTGGACTGCACCTGGGAGCTTCTTGTGGTGGGACTCAGCGGTTCTCGAAAAGTTTGTGGTTTCTCTACCTTTGAATGAGGTAGAGGATCTGTGAGGTAAGAAATTTTTAAATGACCCCTCGTTGTTTTACTCCTCTGCAAATGGCACTGCCCATAGAAACGCTCAGTAAAAGTAAACTTGCAGAGAAAAATGCAGCATACATTTTATTGCATGGAAGCATAGAGGAAAGATGCAAGTAGGGGTACATTTGGTTATGCTGTGTTCTTCTATCAGAGCGAAAATGACCTTGCTACATAGAGGTAAAATAAAAAAAATAGGGGACTAAGGAAAACCGAGGAACGCTAAAACATTTGCAAAGTGCACAAAATTGGAACTTCTCAAATGTTTTAGTCGAAAATTCACGCCCCTAATCTCAACCTCAGATAAACCACAGAGCCTCACTTCCCTGACCGAAAGGAAGCTTAATGTTAAACACAATCACAAACACTGCTAGAGGTCTGACTGTCCCTGTCGTGAGAGTGTCAGTGGTGAGAGCTCCCGCACTTGTCTCCCAGTCAATAGAAGGGCAGCATGTGGTCGAGGCAGGAAGGCACAATACCTCTGCTTTGGCGCCTCGGAGGCCAGGTGGAGAGCGGCTCTCTGCGCCCCACAGCCACCCCACTCATCCCCCGGCTTCCGCGGTGTGACTCTAGGAACACCGAGCACCTGAACACGTCTCCCTGCAATAAATGCTTAAATGCCACTTTCCGGCCCGCGCTAATGCGGCGTGCTCGCGCGCAGTACACACAGCTGCTGATTCTCCTCGGCAATTATATAATCAGGGATTATTGCCGCGGAAGGAGCCAGGTGTGCTTAAGCACCGCTGGGTGATCTGCGCACTGAGGGCATTTCATCTGATTGTGTGAAAGTGCCGAATGCTACTCCTGGGGCAACGGCTGCCACCATAATACGAGGGGGGATCTGACAAGCAGTGGGGTTTGCGCTGAATGTAGTGGAGTTTCTCTGCAGTTAGCATATAAGGGTAGTGCGCTGTGAACATTACTCACTGCACCGACAGCATGGCCCTTATTTATCATGGGTGTGCGAGCGCCACACAAGAGGGCCCAACGGCGACCAAATGCTTGAATGATATTTACCAACCCATGCAAAGCCACCTTGCGTTGCCATGCGCGGCTTGATAAATATAGAGCAATGCAACGCAGCGGAAATTGCTGCGTTGCGTTACTCTGCCCTGAGAAAGCGTTGCATGGGTGGAGCGTGGGCGTTCCCATGCATCCACCCATGGATTTTGACGCATTCCCAGGTTTCCCATAAGTGGTAGACCTGGGAATGCGTCAAAATGTTACGCCATCCAAGGAGAGATGTAACGAGGAGAAATATCTTTTTTTCTCCTCGTTTTTTCCTCTTTCTACATGTGCCACATTCTGCAGCACACATCGAAAGAGGAAAATGTCTCTGAAGATTGTCTTTGTGCAGGAAGATGTCCCTTGCAGGAAAAAATCCTCTTACAATGCAGGCACCCTTGCGCCACATAGTGCAAGAGTCCCTGCATTGGCGCTAGGCAGTACATTGTGCGACAGTGCAGGCAGAGAGCAGGAATAAACCTGTATAATGTTAAATACAGCACATTTCAGCCCTCTCCCTTTCATGCAGCGCAGCAAGGTGGTTTGCTGTGTTGCATGAAAATTTGATAAATATGCCCCCATGTTCCTAAAGCTTTCTGGCCCCAAACAAAGATGGCGCTCATTTTTACTCTTGGTCTCTGAATTGAAGTGAACGTGAAGGTTCTAGTGCTTCGGTATTTCCTAACAATGATAAATTTAAAATAACTGACACTGGATAAAAATATGAACAATCTGAAACAATCTAGTATTGAGTGTACACACTCCATCACTCTCCTTTTGTTTGCATTCCTTAAATGTTATTTACTGCATTTCAAATGAGATAACTGCACAGAAAAAAAGCTGTGATATGGCTGTGGCTTTAAATGCTGAAAATTATGCACAACACTGCACATTTTATTCCACATTTAGAGCTAAGTGTGTGGTCCAATCATGACTACTGGGAATGATAATTAACTGACCGATTTGTGGTATTAATATGAAAAACCTGGCTCACACTAAGTGCACTCTCGAGGCAAAGTTTCCACCGCTGAAAAGAACCCATTAAAACTGCTCACAGCAGCTTAATCTGCTGTGTGGACAGACCCATGCCAACATTTCAGGACAGGAAAGTGGGACATTTTGAAATAAAAAATCGGTGAAATGATTTTTCCCCATTGACATCTATTGATGCAGGGGCAATTTCAGACGGGAGACAGGTAAAATAAGGATTTAAAAAAATCGGGAATCCCCTGCTGGAATCAGGTCTGTTGGCATGTATGACAGCACGCTGTTGTGTAGCCCTATTTGTTGCACGGATCCCTCAAGGCCATGCCAGGGGTTTTTAGCCAACAGTACATTGTAAACTGTAACTTGCACGTGTACTGTGTTCATAGGTCAAACTCTTTTGTTAGTAAGGCATAATCTGATGGGAAGTCTATAAAATCACGTGACCACTTGCATACTTGCCAACATTTCGAAACAGGAAGGAGGGAGGTAGTGGGGAAAAAAATGGTAGAAGTTTTTTCCCCCATTCACTAACATTGAAACAGAGGCAATTAGGTGAGAGACAGCTACAATAAATACATTTTTGGCTTTAAGAATCGTGCGTCTCCCGCCTGAATTGGGTCTGTTGGCATGTATTCGCTTGACATTGTGATGGGAGGGTGGGCCTTGTTCACCTCAGGCCTCCCCGCTCCTGCTTAGCTACCTGCAAGAGAACACACTAACCAATTCATTCTCTGACTAGAAAAACTCATTACTTCATTTCAACGTATTAGCTGACAGTGTTAGTATTTTGAGCTTCTGGGTCCTAAGCACCCAACCACTGGAAAAATATTCTGAAGGAACCTTAATCCTAAGGAACTCACTGAGGAAATCATGCCCCCCCTAGCAGCCCCGTAGTATTGCACATCCTCAACCCTTAAACATGCTCTTAAACTTGCACAACCATTAGTATACCACATACCCCTGCAACAAGCTGTAGGGCCAGGTACTGCCGAGTCCCCCTCCCTCATCCCAGAAAACCACCCTTTTAACTCAAAACCTTTTGGGGCCCCCCATAGGCCAGTCAGATCCTCCGCCCTCTTCCCCCCAAGCCAACAATGTAGACAGCAAACCAGCTTGGATTAAGGGTCGGAATAACCCCGGCCGTATTTTATTCATAACAATAACAAAAACATTAATCTCAATATTTACATCATTTATACAATACGCAGAAAGTCCGTTCCATTACATTGATATGTACAGTGTGTCATTTGGCTATCCTTAACATGTTTCTAATACATAGCCATTCCTATTATAAGCTAAGTGATCAGCAACATTATCTTTCTGCGTATCCATGTTTGAGCCTACGGCAAGGTCAATGACTGGTCCAAGATCAAGGTCAAACTAGGTCCCACCCTCCTACCGGAGTGACCTTGCGCAGGAGGCCCAGTTCGCCGGAAGGTTACCTCACCCTGGGCCCCCCTAGGCCCTCAACATTATCTCCATAAGGGGCTGTGCAGTTATGCCCAGCTTACTTGCGCCCTTGCGTATGTGTGGGGTTGGCCAAACAGCCTAACGGAAGCGGAACTTCCCCTCCCCCCGCACCCTTCCAGCCTACCGGCTGTAACTGCCCCTGGAGTTGCATGAGAGACCATCTGTCCCCCCCTCAGGCGTCCCCATTTGACAATGGTGATGCCTGCTAAGGACGGAAACTATGCCCACCAATCATGACCTTACCGCCACAGGCCAGCATAGTTGCCCGACTATCTGCCCCCCCCTGCCTCCAGAAGGTCATGTCCTGCTCTGCGTCCCTACTAGCCAGGCAAGTAAATTCTCCAGGAACAACTCATTTCCCCGCTTGGAAAGGTGCACGCCATCCTGTAGGAAAAACGGCTCCCCCTGGATGCACCCATGCGCAATTGTCTGAAGCTTCGGGGATCGGAATAACTTGTCAACACGGTTGTTAATCCTTTTTACTGAATGATTCAGGGCCCAGACAGACTCGCCCCTCTCCACTGAAATCTGGGAACCATGTGCAACCAGGCCAGGACTGCTTGCGGGCATCTCTTTGCCAGCCACCCCACCTCTGTAATTAGGGCTTCCACTACGCCTTTCCTGCCCAGGTGCACCAAATCATTACCCCCTAAATGCAAAATAACTGCTGCAGGGGGTACCTGAGTCTTGTCCAGTAAGCTTACTAACATATCCCTGAGTTGGCCAAAACGTAGCCCCCCCTGCCCGTGAAAAATAATATTGAAACCGGCCTGCCTTGCTCTGTGCGAATAATTGCCTGAAAAGAAAAATTGTTTCAACATGTTTACATATGAATGGCCAATAATGCAAACGTCCATTTTTCTGTGCTCCCAGGCGGGTACCTGGGCTGCAACAGGTGCAGACAAACGATGAAGTGCTGCAAGCTTCCCCCCTGCCGTACAGGATGTGGAAACTGCAAGTCAAATCAGAAAGAGAAAGACAACTGTGAGTGACACGAAACCAACTTTAGAGCATATGCAGCCGCACATAGCGCTTGTAACAGTCTGAGGACCACCTAACAATCCTCTGCACAGCGCTCCCAGGGAAACCCCTGGCTACTGCTTCGGTGGCGGCCCCTATTCTGAAGGAGTGGGTCCCAAAACTGACTGGGTCCAGACCGGCCGTCCTGATGGCCGCCTTCATGACCCTCCTAAATTGAAATGTAGTGAGTGGAGCCCCATCTTCATGTATCAGTAACGGGCCCCCGCGCCCCATTGGCCTGTGTGCCAGGAACGCCTCCAGGTTGGCGATGGGGCAGCAGACGCTCCTGTCTGCCTTTTGCAACACCACTCCGTCCCCTCTACCCTCCTTATCAGTCTTAGACTTGGGAATGGATATGAATAGGGATTCCCCTTGCATTCTTACGTGACTGAACTGCAGTCCCCCGTGCCAGTCCCTTTTATTTTTTGCTACCAGTTCCCCAATCCAGAAAGCGCCATACAACGCCAGTGCAAAAGCCGCCTGAAAGAGGAGCGCTTTGCCCGCTGACTTACAAACCTGGCTTAGCGCACCTAACAATGCTGACAAAATGTCTATACTAATCGGGCGCCTCACATCTGGTTGGGACCCTTGCAGGCGCTGCCACCCCTTCAGTGCCTTTCTTACTATGAATGAACTGGTGGGGTCACACCTTCCCTGCATTTTAGCAAAAAAGGAAATTACCGCTATATGGCGCCTTGCTGACGCCACTGAGCGCCCCCATCCTTCATTGCTCTCAAGAAGGAAAACACTGCCCCCGTATCATGCCAAGCCTCTTCCCATCCCTCCCCCAAACAGTTGCAGTATGCCCCAAACGCCCCTTCATATGCCTGCCTGGTCTTGGGTGCCAGGCTAGCTGCCACGAGGTCCGGTAACTGGGGGCTCCAAGCTGCCAAAGCTGGCCTGGGAAAGGCGTTGGGTTGTCTGCCGCTTCTGGGTGATGGGACCTGAACACCTGCATCTTAAAGCGAAAGAGCGCGTCAGCAGCATGATTCAATACACCCGGGACATGTTTTGCCCTAAGCAGAATATTCAACCGCATGCACATAAGTATTATCTCTTTCAACAGTCGCAAAATCATTTTACACTTTGCCGATTGGTGGTTGATGCATTCCACCACGGACATGTTGTCAGACCAAAAAACCACAGATTGATTCCTCAGCTGCACCGGCCAGGTGGATAATGCCACTAGGTTGGGAAATAATTCCAAAAAACCAATGTTACTGGTGAGCCCGGATTCCACCCACCATGCTGGCCAGCGCTGTGCCACCCATGCTGAACCCAGAATGGCGCCAAATCCTTCCCTACCAGCAGCGTCAGTCATCAGACCTATCTCTGGGCTGGATCTGGGTGGGCTGGGCCATACCACTTTGCCATTGAAATCACGCAGGAATGCCATCCAAATCCGCATGTCCTGCCTGACCTCACTGGACAACCTGGTGTGGTGGTGCCTTTCTTTGAGACCTGACATAGCCTGGGCAATGGTGCGTGAGAATGGCCGCGCCATGGGAATGACTTTTAGCGCCAAATTCAACTGTCCTACTGTCTGTTGGAGCTGGTGCAGCGTGACCTTCTCCTTCCTTAAGCATTGCTGCAATGCTGACCTGAACGCTGTGATTTTAGCTTTTGGCAGTCGTGACACCCCATTCACTGAATCCAGTTCTATCCCTAGGAATTCGATCTCTGTTGTTGGTCCGACCGTCTTACCTTGCGCCAAAGGCACGCCTGAGAGCACAAAACTTCTGCAGCGCCCAGCCACACTCTTGAGAGCCTGGTGCTGCTAAAATCAAAAAATCATCTAGGTAGTTTAGGACTGACTGGTGCCCCGTCACCTGCCTGAACACCCATTCCAAAAAGGAACTGAACTTCTCAAAGTATGAGCAAGAAACAGCGCACCCCATAGGCATGCATTTGTCCATGTAATATTTCCCTTGGAACTGGAAACCCAGCAGGTGAAAATCTAACGGATGTACTGGCAGCAAACGGAAGGCTGATTCAATGTCTGATTTTGCTAAAATTGCGCCAGGCCCCAACCCCCTAAGCATTTCAATTGCCTGATCAAAAGATGCATATCTGACCGTGCACAGCTCTCCATCTATGGCGTCATTCAGTGATTGTCCCTTGGGGGCCGAAAGGTTGTGAATCAAGCAGAACTCCCCTTGCTCCTTCTTGGGAACCACTCCCAATGGAGAGCACACAAAGCCCTCCACTGATATCTTGTCATATGGGCCCGCTACTCTACCCAACTTCAGTTCTTTTTCTATTTTTGCTGCTGCCACCCCATTATTGGACCTCACAGATAGTTAGTTCTGACAATGTGAAACCCCCACGGAGCCAGGTGCAGGGACTTTGAAACCGTCCCTGAAACCGTCCAATAAAACTCTAGCAGAGTTAGGGCAATTGTATTTATTCAGCCATGGGATCAGGGCACTGGTTATGATGGGGGACTGAGCCTTGGTGAGGGATACGCCCTCAATCCTGCTTCTTGCCCCCTTTGTCCTTTGATTTTTTAAAACACTTGGACTCAGGGTGTGATGTTTGGCCACAGAAAGAACATGCATGTTTAAATTTGCATGTGCCTGCCGCCCTGGTGCATGAACGCTTGTTAAAATCCCAACATGCCCCCATCTTTCCCCCACCCCCCGAGCTAGCTGGGGGGCCTGTCCGAAAGGACTGTCCCCGCGAGTTGTCCTGTGCCCCGTACTTCATGTGACTCAACCATAGAATCATATCAATTTGGTCCCACTTAAGTGCTGGGTCAGTTGCCTTTGCCCTTTTAAAGGCCTTGTCATATTCCTTCCATCCCACACCGCCATATTCATCATGTGCACAAGCAATCCTATTCTGGTAACATGCCATTTGTGCGCCCAAACCTGGGAAACGTTCAGACATAATTGCCATATAGTTAGAGAAACCCTTGAAACAATTGACCAGGGTCTCATCCACCTTCTTCTTTTGTAGCCAATTAGACCACTCCCTTGGGTGTGCCCACTCCTTGTTCTTTTTAGCTTCCTCTTTCTCTGCATTGTCTACCAACAAGGAAAACATATTGACATATTCCCCCTTCCAAATGTTTTCCCTCACTTCCTGTGAAACATGCCGTCCCAAACAATCCCTAGAAGAGCGCAACTCGCCCAAACCTAAAATTAACAACGTCTGCGGCATACCTGGCGGTGTTGCTTCCGGTGTTTTCGCCTTCCCCGCGTCTATTGGCGTGCTTAATGCGAAGGGGTCCCCTCCGGTCACTTTAGGTGCCGCTCCGCTAGCCACAGCACTCCCTACTTGTGCCGCCTGCCCCTCTCCTGCCTTAGCCCCCTCAAACTGGGCCACCATTTTCTTAGCTTTCTCCAGCGCGCTCTCCTCGCTACGCAATGCCCCTGCACCTGTTGCTGGGGTCCAGGTACCTGCCTTCTCTAACCATGGTAACACTGCTGCCAAACTAGCTACCAAATCAGGCTGTCCTGGCGCGCCCCCCGATTGTCCCTCTCCAGCAGGTATGCTTGGGGCCTGGGGCGGGGGATTGGTACCAGACGTACATGGTTGACTACTCCCCTCAGTAACCTGTGGATTCACTGTTGGTGTCAGAGGCACATTAATTGCTGCCGGCGGCACTGCCACCACTGGTGTCGCTGGCGCAGCCCCTTCTGCTCCCCCCACCCTCGGTGGCGAAGGGGCGTGGTTCCCCCCTTTCCTAGCTCCAGCCCTTTTGGGCACTGGAGGGAATGCAGCCTTAGGGGCCACTCCCGTTCGCCTGGGCCCCCTCCTGCCCATCCACTCTGCTTCATAGCTCAGCTAACGCTTGCCCCATGTCTTCCATTTTTTGCATCATGGCTTTCATAAAGTTGTCCATGCGTGAGCGCTGTTCGCTCCTCTTCGCCTTGGGGGCCATTACACCCAACAACAGAGGCGTCCCAACAGACTTATCAATACAATAATAACTCTTGTCTACCCTGGCTTTCAAACCTTACTGAGGCACTACCGCAAAATAAAGGCAAATAAAAAACCCCTACAAAAGCCACACCTGCTCCTTTTAAAAAATTACCGCTGCTCGCCCCTACTGACTAGACTGAGTTATATTTGCCAGAAAAAGCAGCGCCCCCTCACCAAGCGTCTGTAGCTCAGCACCAAAACAACAAACATGAGCCCCCTAAATGACACCCCTTCACCTGAAATTCCTGGCTTCTTCCCCAGCAGGGACCGTCTCAAATCCTCAGTGTGCCTGAAAATAAAAAACCAGCTGGAGCCACCCCCGCACACCAATCATGCGGGGTCAGCGAGTATTCACTCAACCAGCGTGGCTCCCAGCTGTAACACCAATGGCACCCTAGTAGGGGCAGGCTGCAGCTCCACACGATGCTCCTTGTGATGCTGTGTTGTCTCAAAGCTAAATAGCCCACTCGATACCTGCAGGTCGGGAAAAGGAAACAAAACGACAAGAGAATACGTCCCCCAGCTCTGCAGCTCCACACGTGGAGAGAGAAGTCCAAATCTGTAGAAAAGAAAAGAGAAAAAACTCCTATTAAAGGGGCCTCGATCTCGAGGCCCTCGCGATCCGATCGGGCTGTGGAGCGGTGGAGAAAGAGACCGCTCCTCCGCTCCACAGCCCTTTTTATTGCCCACTACGCCGGGGAGCAGGTTGGAACTGGCTCCCCGGCCGTATTTCGATCGTATGACCCAGAAGCGCTACATGCGCTTCCGGGTCACACGCCCGGTGTCCAATCAGCTGCAGGCGTGGGGACGGGAGCCGCCCGCGTCACTTCCTGTGCGCGCGGAGACCCCGCCCCCACCTGGGCTCCTGGGGACCGGCGCGACCGCCATACTCGGCGGCATGCCCGAGTCCTGGTCCCGCCTCAGTATAACCTGCTTTTGCCATGTTTTCTTGCTCATGCCATCTTTAGCCACAGGAGCTGCCCATCTTTGGCTGAGCTGTTCTATCTTTTGGGTCCTGAGGTGAGAAAGAGAAGACTAGATTTGCTCAGCTAAACGTTTGTATGTTACCGTTATTATTCGAAGGTTGTTTCACTTGTTCTCATGTGCTCAGACTAGGCCCCTGCTTGTATTGCTTTAAGAATCATTCGCATGACCCTATTCAAAACATTTGGCGTTGGCGAGCCGTGAGAGAGGAAAAACTCTGCCCCGCGCTGCTACGCAGAGTTTTTCGGAACTCCGCGCTCTATTGTGGGAAAAACTCAGCAAACTCTGCAAGCGGAGCGGAACGCCTGATTCTGTTACTACTAACCAGTCCGATAATAATAATTGCATGAAGACGAAGGGAAAACCCCTGCAGTGGATCGTTCTTCTAATATTGTTGATCTTACAGAAACCACCCGGGAAGCTGTTGGAGCGTTATTCCTTCAAGGATTAGTGCCTGGGATACAGGAGCAATTGAGAATTATATGTATTGGTTAGCAAGCAAAGGGTCTTTCAGAACTGGTTTCAGAACAAAATCCCTATACAGCTATAGAAGAGCACAAGAAGGAATGCACTGAATCTAATCTAAAGTCTTTGCAAACACAATCTTTCCAACAAATATCAGAGACGAGGGAGAGGAATGGGGAGACAGAAGGAATCAGGAGGGCAGAGAGGATATGAGATTTGGCAGGAACCAGGGATGGAGAACGGGAGAGTTTACTTTACCTGGTGTTACCTCAAGTTTCAATTGAGGTCATTTGCGGCCCTGGACACAAGCTTGCCCAAATCTGTCCTAGGGTTCACAAGAAACAGCCTGACAAAAGCAACTTCTCTTCTGCCCAACAGCATCATTACCCAACCTTTTAGAATGGTCCAAGGGGAGCCGACTACTGTGATAATTCTTTAATTCCTATAGATGAAAATGGAGCATATGTATAATATGTTAATGAAAGAAAGCCCACCTCATGCCTTTTGATATTGGTGCTTGTCAGTCATCTTTAATGACCTCAGAATTTCCCATCTTCCCTTTTTCGACCAAAATAATTGATGAAGTTGGCATTTCTAAAACATGCGTTTCTCGTCACATTACTGATCCTCTATCCATTTCTCTTGGTTGGATCACTGGCTGACATGCTTTCTTTTAAGTTCTGCACCGCCCACAAATCTCTGGAGAAGTATATTTTATACAAACTAATTGAATTGTATTTTGTGTTAGTGATGATGTTTATTTGAGTTTTAGCAGTCTGGAGTGAAAATAAAGATCCATTTGGACCTGATGATTCTGAGGGAGCCTCACATCAATCATTATCTGATGTGATAGATCAAGTTGATTCTATTTCATGGGCTGAACATGCCAAAGATGGGGCTTGTGGGAACCAAATGAAGAAGCATCCTTGCATACCACAAAACCTATTTCTTCCCAAGCCAGAGATGAGGATCCTCCCGCTCACTTCTGCTCTGTTAACAAGCAGTACCTGCCCTACGTGTCTGGAATAGCCTCATTCTGCCTATGAAAAAGACCAATCCGGGCACCTATTGCTTCATACATGACCTACGTGCCATAAATGCTGTTGTTTTACTTAGTATTCCCTTGTACTGAACCCTGTCACCATCCTATCATACACACCAGCAGGGCACACGTGGTTCAGTGTTGTAGATTTTTGCTTCGTCTTTCTCTCATTTCTTTACACTCTATGTTTTTTTTGAAGTTCACATTTTTGAGGGGCCAGCTGAGGAGAAGCTTTTTTTGTAACTTAGTTCAACATTTATTGACAAGCCACTAGGTCTGCCTTTTTAGGGTTGAGCCTGCGAAAGCATGCGCTAACACATGCGTTTCGCTTGCAAGACACTGGGGTCGATTCCGATTCGGGCCGGAAAAAGCACCGACCGACTCGGAGCCGGAATTAATTCCGACCGACACGTACCTGTGGCGCCCGACACGCCAAGTACGATGCAAGGCGCGAAAAATCCGACCGACACGTACCTAAACCAAGTCGACCGACCGAGCCGCACGGAAAACAGCAATCCGGCCGGAAAAACACGCGAATCCAACCGACCGACACGCACCCGGAACAAATCCGACCGAAACGTACACGCGAACTCCAAACCGCAAAGTACGATGCAAAGCGCGAAAACCACGAGCGAGTCGGACGGAGGACAAGCCGTACGACCGACACGCATACAAAACCGAGCCGAAGCAACACAAAACACCGCGACCGACGCGTACGCAGCATACAAAACTGCACAAACACAGCGCGAACGAAACGGAGAACACCGTACGAGACTAATGCAGGGTCCGACTCGGTCACAAGAACGTTTCCAACATGCACAAACAGCACAAAGGAAAAATCACCCAAAAAAGGCCAAACAAGCAATTACCAAGCCAATAAATACTGGGGGGGTGGGGACAGAGAACAAAGACACACCCACAACTCCACCTATATAAAGGACACAAATCACAACCATGAGCCTTTGCAAATGCCATTCCACTGCCAGCACCCAAGAGAAAGCAACCACACACCCACAGCTCATCCCTCACACAAGCCACACACCATCAGCACACCAACAAATACCTACCTCACATACACCCAGCAAAACACACACTCACACACCCTCACCTGCACACCAACACACACATCACCCACCATCACCACCCATCACCATGCCCCCCAAGAAGAATCCCAAGTTCCTAGATAGTGAATTGGAAGTCATGGTAGACGAGATCCTCAGGGTGGAGCCACAGCTGTTTGGCACAGTGGTCCAACAGACCCCCATGTCGCAGAAAACCAAGATTTGGGAGAGGATCATCAACAGGGTGAACGCACAATCACCATGTCGGCGCACAAAGACCGACATCCAGAACAGGTGGTATGACGTGCGCAGGAGGGTGCGGGACATGCTGAAGAAAGACTACATCAACAGCCAATACACCGGCAGTGGCCCTCCTGCCAAGCTAATATACCTCAGGCCCTGGGAGGAGAAGGTGCGGGCCATCCTTCCGCCAGTGAGCGTATATGGACTAGGAGGACATCCCAGAGCCTGGTGAGTACACAACAAATGTACACAATATACTGCCACAAAACACACACATCACTGTCAAGGGGAGAGTCAAACCATGCACTCATAGCAATTACACAGCAACCAGAACAGAATCATCCCAAAATGTGTATGTCAGTCAGATAAACACAACACATGCCATCAAAAAAGTCACATCCAACTGTGCCAACACATGTACAAACACAACTACAACTACAGCTAGGCAGTGGCACAAATAGAACTAACAAACACATCCACACATGTAGCCACCACAACAACACCAACACACAGTGAAGGCCACTCAAAGGAAGGAATTCTGTGTATGCTGGCCAAGTCAGTGTAGCCAATAGCATCATGGGAGTCGCAGTCACACATATTGCCCCCACAACTGTCCCATCAACACCACCATGAACCATGCTCACATCACAGGGAGTGGAGAAGGACTCACAAGATGGCTGACACTGGCTACTGCTGTGGGGAGCACAAGGCCCTGCTGGCAACTGTGCACCAACAAACAGCAGGACACCACTGACTGACATCCTGAGAGACAACTTACACTCCCTGCAATGCAAGCACGTTCCATGGTGGGATATCTGGCTAGCTGGGTGGGAAGGGGGACTTGCAGCACTGACCATAGTCACAAGCACCTCCCCTCACCCCCCAACACAAACTCCACAGAACCCACCTGGTAGAATGCAATGCCCCCATCCTAACACAAGATCCCACAAAGAACCACCACCCTGGGTTATGTTGTGTGAAGCACAGGGACACTCTTGGTACTTTTAGCCAAACAACTGCCAGGACAACACTCCCAGCCATCCTGTCAGCACAGCCACCCCACCCCACAGGGAAGCAGAGTCAAAAGGAAGGAAGCATGGGCATGCTGGGAAGGGGGTGGAGGCAATAGCATGATGGGAGTCGTAGTCACTGATATTGGTCACCCCCACAACTGTCCCATCAACACCACCCTGAACCATGCTCACATCACAGGAAGTGGAGAAGGACTCACAAGATGGCTGACACTGGCTACTGCTGTGGGGAGCACAAGGCCCTGCTGGCAACTGTGCACCAACAAACAGCAGGACACCACTGACTGACATCCTGAGAGACAACTTACACTCCCTGCAATGCAAGCACGTTCCATGGTGGGTCATCTGGCTAGCTGGGTGGGAAGGGGGACTTGCAGCACTGACCATAGTCACAAGCACCTCCCCTCACACCCCCAACACAAACTCCACAGAACCCACCTGGTAGAATGCAATGCCCCCATCCTAACACAAGATCCCACAAAGAACCACCACCCTGGGTTATGTTGTGTGAAGCACAGGGACACTCTTGGGACTTCCAGCCAAACAACTGCCAGGACAACACTCCCAGCCATCCTGTCAGCACAGCCACCCCACCCCACAGGGAAGCAGAGTCAAAAGGAAGGAAGCATGGGCATGCTGGGAAGGGGGTGGAGGCAATAGCATGATGGGAGTCGTAGTCACTGATATTGGTCACCCCCACAACTGTCCCATCAACACCACCCTGAACCATGCTCACATCACAGGAAGTGGAGAAGGACTCACAAGATGGCTGACACTGGCTACTGCTGTGGGGAGCACAAGGCCCTGCTGGCAACTGTGCACCAACAAACAGCAGGACACCACTGACTGACATCCTGAGAGACAACTCACACTCCCTGCAATGCAAGCACGTTCCATGGTGGGATCATCTGGCTAGCTGGGTGGGAAGGGGGACTTGCAGCACTGACCATAGTCACAAGCACCTCCCCTCACACCCCCCCAACACAAACTCCACAGAACCCACCTGGTAGAATGCAATGCCCCCATCCTAACACAAGATCCCACAAAGAACCACCACCCTGGGTTATGTTGTGTGAAGCACAGGGACACTCTTGGGACTTCCAGCCAAACAACTACCAGGACAACACTCCCAGCCATCCTGTCAGCACAGCCACCCCAACCCACAGGGAAGCAGAGTCAAAAGGAAGGAAGCATGGGCATGCTGGGAAGGGGGTGGAGGCAATAGCATGATGGGAGTCGTAGTCACTGATATTGGTCACCCCCACAACTGTCCCATCAACACCACCCTGAACCATGCTCACATCACAGGAAGTGGAGAAGGACTCACAAGATGGCTGACACTGGCTACTGCTGTGGGGAGCACAAGGCCCTGCTGGCAACTGTGCACCAACAAACAGCAGGACACCACTGACTGACATCCTGAGAGACAACTTACACTCCCTGCAATGCAAGCACGTTCCATGGTGGGATATCTGGCTAGCTGGGTGGGAAGGGGGACTTGCAGCACTGACCATAGTCACAAGCACCTCCCCTCACACCCCCCAGCACAAACTCCACAGAACCCACCTGGTAGAATGCAATGCCCCCATCCTAACACAAGATCCCACAAAGAACCACCACCCTGGGTTATGTTGTGTGAAGCACAGGGACACTCTTGGGACCTCTAGCCAAACAACTGCCAGGACAACACTCCCAGCCATCCTGTCAGCACAGCCAGCCCACCCCACAGGGAAGCAGAGTCAAAAGGAAGGAAGCATGGGCATGCTGGGAAGGGGGAGGAGGCAATAGCATGATGGGAGTCGTAGTCACAGCTCTACATCCCCCACCACATGGCCCAGCAAGCTCACACTCACGCATGCACATCCCACAGAGAGTGGAAAGGCCCATCAAAGATGTCTGACACTGTTACTGTGTCGTGGGGAGCACAAGGGCATGCTGGGTACTGCACACCAACCAACAGCAGGACACCACTGTCAGCCATCTTGCCATTGCTCTCACACCCACACACACTGAACTCCACACAAAAGCAAGTAAGTATGGGAATGCTGGGAAGTGGGGTGGAGGCAATGGCATGATGGGAGTCGTAGTCACTGATATTGGTCACCCCCACAACTGTCCCATCAACACCACCCTGAACCATGCTCACATCACAGGAAGTGGAGAAGGACTCACAAGATGGCTGACACTGGCTACTGCTGTGGGGAGCACAAGGCCCTGCTGGCAACTGTGCACCAACAAACAGCAGGACACCACTGACTGACATCCTGAGAGACAACTTACACTCCCTGCAATGCAAGCACGTTCCATGGTGGGATAACTGACTGGCTGGGTGGGTGGGAAGGAGGGCCATGCTGTCAACCAAACACAACCAATGCAGACCATGTTCACACCCCAGAAAATACATAGACATGCCCAAATAATGCAGGACAATGTGCCACACCAATATCAACCCCTGACTATGACGACTTAGGACAATGCAATGTACAGGCCCGCACCCAGAGGCACAGTCACAGCTGTCATGTGTGTCAACCATTGATGCCTGCAGAAACATAACACACATTGTTTGTATCTCCCAAAAACAGGTGATGATGGGGACACAGCAGCAGACGCTGAGGAGTCCCAGTCCCAGGCTCAAGAGGATGCCGAGCTCACTGGCGTCGTACAGCCTCTGTCCTCCTCGGACGATGAAGAACAACCTGGCACATCCGGTGCAAGTCAACATGCAGCACCAGCAGGACCACCAGCTGCAGCAGCAGCACCCCACTGCACCCACCCCTCCAACGACTGTCACCACGAATACCATCCCTGCCGACATGGACAGAACAAGGAGCAACACCAGCACAGGGACCCTGGACCAACCTGGGGCCATGGACACCACCACCACCACTAACCCCCTAGGTGGACCAGGGTTATCTGTGCGTGCCACTGCACACACTGCACATGTCAGCAGGGGTGGTGGGAGGGGTGGGAGACAGAGGTCGCTGCTTGCAGACGTTGCTGGTGTGCATGATGACCCACAACTGGTACGCATAGCTGATGCGTACCAGTCCAGCATCGGAGAGCTCAGCCAGGTAGTGGGGCTCCTCAGAGACATGAAACAGCAGCAGGCTGCCCATCATGCCCGCTTGGACTCCCACATGTCCCACGTGGAGTCACACATGTCCCGTGTGGACTCACACATGTCCCGCGTGGAGTCCAAGTGGGATGCACTGAATGAGATGACGGCGGTGCACAGGGACATTTTACAATGCCTCCGCCAGATGAACCTCAACCAGTCCACACCTCCCTGTGTGCCAACAACATCTGGTGCCGAACAAACTGCAACTGCCACAGGGAGGGAGGAGGACTCTGGCGGAGAGTCCCCTGCACCGCAGCAGCCTGTACTTGAGGGCCCCCCAAGAAGAGGGGTCGTCCGAGGAGGGAAAAGTGAGAGGCCGATGGCCAAGCGCAACTCCCAGGAAGCCTGAACCTGTTCTGGATGTTCGCCTTTGTGCACAGACTGTTCACCCTGTTGACGGCAACACTACTCCCACACATTGCATGGGGAGTACAAGTTGGACCAATGTGTCAGACAACTGTGGCCCCGATACTGGGGATCCTGTCTACCAGGACTTTCAATTCACCTAGGAACTTGGGATTGCAAGATTTATGTACAGCACTACCCATCCCATGCACTATTAACACAAATGTATCACAATAAACACACTAATACACCATACTTGCCTCTGTCGTGATTCCAACGTGGGTGCTGTTATGGGGATGATGAACTGCAAAATTACACTGTGTATGCGAACTGCAACAGCAAGGACAACACAGGCATGTGAGTACAGGCAACGTGACACACATGAGGGAGACACACCACCAGGGCTACACAACACATACACACCTAGGCCATCTGACTCATTGCCTACACTGATGTTGCCAGGGAAGACGGTGCAATGCACAGACACCACACCCATTCCCAGTTGTAGTCAAGTAGCCCACAGGTGCAGTAAGCAAATGGCAGTCAAATGTGTGACCACAGACAACGCACATCACAAAGTGGAGCACAGGTTTATTACACAGTTGCAACATGCCGTAACCACTACAGATGCAAGGTAATCCCACCTGGCAGCGGGCACACAGTCAACAACTGTAGACGGAAGTAAGTCCATGGGTGTGGCGCACATCACCTGTAGGGACACAACAGCTACCAGCCTGGATGTGCAATCACGTCGTCGGTGGACACAGTTGACCAAACGAATCTGAAAGTACCCTGTGAAGGACAGAAATGACACACAGTCAAAAGCAATGGAGTACAGGACAGAACAGCAAAACTCATGCACAATACATGTTACAAGATACCCACCCAGAACCAAGTTAGCATGTCAACACTGTTGGGGAGTACAGCCCACCTGTCACCACACATCGCAACACACATCCAGTCAAGTAGCCCATGGACACACTCCAACAGCACCAGAGCACCACCCACACATCATGCCAACTCACATCATTGACATGACACCTCAGGATACTCACATTCAGCTAAAGAAGTTGGTGATGAGCTGTGTGCGGACATCACCATCACCATCATCATCATCATCGTCACTGGCATCGTGGTCCAGGCCAGGATCCTCCACAGGTGGCGGATGTTGGTCATTGTCATCCTGGATGAGAGGCAACTCCTTCCGCACTGCCAGGTTGTGGAGCATGCAGCAGACGATGATAATCTTGCACACTTTCGCAGGGGCATATGGGAGGGACCCTCCGGTCTTGTCCAGGCAGCGGAAGCGGCTCTTCAGGAGACCAAAGGTCCGCTCAATCACTCTCCTGGTCCGACCATGTGCCTCATTGTAGCGCATCTGGGCTGGTGTCACAGGGTTCCTGAGGGGTGTCAGCAACCACGGCATGTTGGGGTATCCCGAGTCACCTACGGACAGACAAGTGCACATTAGCTGACTTGGAAAAGTGGGCGGAATACTACAGATCAGATCACACACAATGGCACAAAGTCAGTACACACCGACAAGCCAGGCACGCTGGTTCTGCATCTGTGCCATCATCCTGGGGATGCGACTACTCCTCATCACAAAGGCATCGTGTGCTGAACCAGGGAAACGGGCACACACGTGTGTGATGGTCATGTCTGCAAGACACACCACCAGTGCATTGACCGAGTGGTAGTGCTTGCGGTTCCTGTAGGCCTGCTCCTGGGCCTGTGGTGGTACCAAAGCCACATGTGTCCCATCAATGGAGCCAATGACATGCGGCATCCTCCCCAGGGCATAAAAGTCACTCTTCACGTCAGTGAGTCGTCGCAGTCTAGGGAAATAGATGTACCGGTTCAGGAAGAGCAACATTGCCGCCAAAACATCGCGGAGCACACGGCTGAACATGGTCTGTGACATCCCACCAGCAGTCGCCACAGTATGTTGGAAGGTACCAGTGGCAAAGAAGTGTAGGGCTGCCATCACCTTCACCTTGGCGGTCAGCGCTGTAGGATACGGCCGGCCAGGCTGCAAATGTGGGGACAACTGCACTGCCAAATCCTCAATCAGCTGCCTGGTGAAGCGGTACCGTCGGATGCTGTCCCATTCCACCATCGTTGCCAGGTCTGGGAATGGTCGATGGACAGCAGGAGCCCTGCAGTGCAGAGGAGAAGTAAGCAAGATTGTCAGTCACCCCACATATGCGGCATTGAACACACTCAAGATCCCAACATACATCATTATGAGGCAGAACTACATGAAGTGTGCAGTACCGGAAGGACATGTATGGTACATACATGGCCAACATCTGTCAACACGGTCCAACAGGTGGCATCAATTAGTCCCAGGTTGGCCCATTGGATATCATGAGGCCGTGTCACAGTTCCCATCTCCTGCTGCCGTGTCACAATAACCCCCACAGTGACATGTGAGGACAGTTGTGCCCCAGGCACCACAGCTCAACGACAGGTACATTCCCAGGGACCCTGTAATGCCACATGGACACTGGCATTACATGTAGTATCATGTATACACCACAGCAAAACAACCATGACCCCCACAGGTAGTGGCCCCACTTGCCACGGCAGGACAGACATGGACGTCTGTGACACACACACACACAACATCAGAGTCCATGCACACACAACGTGGATGTGGAGACTGTCTCCCATTGTGCACATGAAATCAGAGTCATTGTAAACACTACATGCACAAAGACTGTGGAGGACCATCACTATTGTGCCACTGGGACACCCTGGCTCAAACATACCGTCCCACATGGGACTCACGGGGTATGTGACATGACATACACATACACCACTGTGAAATGTGACCATGGCACATGCACAGATATGAACAGTTGCACATCACAGTGGTCATGTATACGTAACACCCAGGATCCTGTCCCCATGAACACGTGCACAGCCTGGGGGTGGCTGCCCACAGGTGACACCCACAGGACAACATGTACACCAACATACACACAATAGGAAATGCAGCCTTACATGCCTTATGATAAAGTTTGGACAGGCTGTCGTGATGTAGGTGTGCCCCTCACTCCCTGGGAGCTATCTGTGGCTGGCATATGTCCATCTGAGACAGGCATGCTGACATATGCCAGTCACATGTACAGTGATGCGTTGTACTGCAATGGACCGATCGGTGCCTCCGGCCGGCCCATTGCATTCAATGTGTGCGGGTACGCGTTGTACCCCTGTGCGCGTTGAACCGCAATGGACCGATCGGTGCCTCCGGCCGGCCCATTGCATTCAATGTGTGCGGGTACGCGTTGGACCCCTGTGCGCGTTGTACTGCAATGGACCGATCGGTGCCTCCGGCCGGCCCATTGCATTCAATGTGTGCGGGTACGCGTTGTACCCCTGTGCGCGTTGTACTGCAATGGACCGATCGGTGCCTCCGGCCGGCCCATTGCATTCAATGTGTGCGGGTACGCGTTGTACCCCTGTGCGCGTTGAACTGCAATGGACCGATCGGTGCCTCCGGCCGGCCCATTGCATTCAATGTGTGCGGGTACGCGTTGTACCCCTGTGCGCGTTGAACTGCAATGGACCGATCGGTGGCTCCGGCCGGCCCATTGCATTCAATGTGTGCGGGTACGCGTTGTACCCCTGTGCGCGTTGTACCGCAATGGACCGATCGGTGCGCACCCATTGACAATGGGCTTGCCTGGCAACGGATGCGTTTTCGAATTTCGAACGAGTCGGTTGCTGTAAATTCAGTTGGTCACCCACAACAATGTTGCAAAATCATGTATGTCATGAAGTTGAAGATTTGAAGGATGCTGTGGGCGTGTTTTGGTGCTGCTATTCCATGGATTGGCCAGATTCAGAAGATGCAAACGACTTGGACCTATCACTTTGGACACAAGGGACAGTATCTGCCTCTCCAGCACATATATATTGCTGGCTATTCCCCTGAGAGCTCACTTGCCTGCACTACATGCTCCAGGACGACATCTGCCACTGCACTGCTGCTGTCTCTGCCCCTCTGGACCCTGCAATGGCACGTACTGTGGAGAGAGCCCCAGCCTTCAGCCTTGAAGAGAACCAGGCCCTGCTGGACAGCCTACTTCCACAGTACAGCAAGCTGTATGGGACACCAGGGGAGCAGGTGAGTGTTCTGTGCACTGCCTTTCTGAATGTGCATTTTGTGTGACTAGCAAGGCTGAGAGTCTGCACGCCACTGGCTAGCAGGCTCACTGAGTAGTTGTCACCCCCCATAGTGTGTAGTGACTTGCACTGGACAGGTATGGTGCAGTGACAGTGCATTTGAACATGGTTTTACTTCTCATGCAATGATACCATGTAGTGACGTCTGGCAAACTGTCCATGGTCAGCTTTGCACTGCCTGTGTACATCATGTGCCCCTGTGATTGAGACATGTATATACAACTGTGTCATGCATGGATATGTTGCATGTGTGGTAATGGCCTTTTCACTTTGTCATCCTGACAGGTTAATGCCCATCGGAAGCAGGAAATCTGGAAGGACATCGTCCGGGCTGTCCGGTCCGTGGGGGTCTACAAGCGCCGGATCCGCAACTGCCAGAAGAGGTGGCAGGACCTTCGGGGCTGGACCCGGAGGATTGAACGGGTCCAGCTGAAGCTGTCGCCTCCTCGCAGGAGGGGCGGAACACGGACCCTGACCCCCCACATGCTCCAGATCCTGGCGGTGGTGTTTCCAGACCTGGATGGGCAGCTGAAGGCCAGACAGCAGCAAGGAGGGGGTGGGTCAAAGACTGCACTGTGAACTCTGTATTACATGCTTTGTGCCCTCCTCTGGCCTGGTTCAACTGCCACAGTGCAGCAGTCATGTTGTCCAGGAGCCATGTCCCTCTATTGTGCACTGCCCACTGCTCATCTGATACCCAGGTGTGGCCCTTACATTCAGGGAATTGTGTCACTTGGGACTGTGTCCTTGCAGTTTGCTTCACTAAAGGTGGGGGACAGCATCTGTTTCCCTAACTCTGTTGTGGGCATCATGGGTGGGTCCATTGTTCACACAACGCCTGGGTTTGGACATGTGATCTGCGTGTTGCTTTGATATGCGGTCCACTTGCTGAGCTGAGCCACCACATGTGCCTGGGGTATGTGGCACACGCCCATGCAGCGGGTGGGAACAATGTTTGGGCCCCAGGAGTGTGCAGATTACGTGTGTCACACATACATGGCCAGCTATCCACTGTCCAGGGCACATCCCTCATTCATGTGGAGCAGGACAGTCATGCCTACTCCAGGCCATGCAATGCACTCTGTACTCCCACTCCCGTGTATCAGCTGACACATTGTGCACAGTGATTTGACCCCTCAGGTGTCTGCCTCTGTGTCAGTGTGCTGTGGATTAGTTGCCAGGACTGCTGGGGTGTTTCTTGGTAGGGGCTCAGCATGCCCCTGGAGATGTGACCATAGGAGACGATACTTGTGTGTCACATAGGTGTTTGATCAGCTGCCCGTGCAGACTGGGGTATGCGAATGTGAAGTTCAGGCAGCTGTTCCCCATTCACAGCAAATTGTGAGGGGCTCAGGTTCCAAGGGTAGTGTCACAGGTCTCCCATATGTCCAATAGGTGTGACCTGGACAGATGAGGGTTAAGATGATGTGTTGTGTGGTGGATGTACATGTGCACTTGTGCAGCTCCAGGACTTGCATTCCCCATGACCTACTGTTGTGACACAGTGCATAGTGTTGTTGTCTGGCTGCCAAGTCATACATCACTGAGACAGTGATGTATGACTTAGCAGTCATGCCTCTGCCATGGCATGTGTCAACTTATTGGTGGTCCTGCAGGGGAGTGACATGTGCTACATGCACACCATAGTGGCGCTGGCTATCAGGACATGGGTGCATCATGGTGTCTGTCGCTGGTATGCATCACATGCATTTCCTATTTGACTCTGGGCATCCCTTTCATCCGGAAACCTGTACTGACTCAGTGGCAAGAGCTGTGATGTGTGCATGTCCACATGCTACACCGTGTCCTCTGCACTGTCCAACTACTGTGTACTTGGTGCATGTGTCCACACTGGGGTGTTGCAATCCAACAGACACCAGACAGATGGGTGCAAGGCCATGTGGGATGTGAGTGCCATGCTTGGCATCAGACTGACAATTGGCTTCTCCTGTTCAGTTAGGGCACTTTTAGCAATGTACAACTAATGATGCCAGGGCTTGCTCTGTAATGTGCTGTGCTCACAGTGGTGTGTGCGTTTGGTGCAGGTGACTGATGTCTGTCTGTTTCCCCATTGTTTGCAGATACATCCACGGCCACGGAAGGGGACAGCTCCACGGACCAGGAGGAGCCAGAGAGCCAGACTGGGTCAGCAGCCGAGGAGTGGTCGGAGGGACCCAGTGGCACGGAGGGCGAGGGGAGCCACACCGAGGAGTCCTCAGCACCATCCACCTCAGCTGAGGACCAGAGCAACTCGGAGGATGACTCCCTTGTGGAGGCGGGTGTCAGCAGCCACCACACGCCAGCTAGTGTTGCTGTCCCCGCCACCACCAGCACCACCACCGCCCTCCCATCGGCTCCCATTCCCCAGGTCCGTGGAGGCTCCCATGTTCGGGAGCGTGTCTCCTTTGGCCCAGGCACCGCACCCCCTGCCCCTGTGTCCCCTGCTGCCCTGAGTGAGGAGTCTGTGTACCTCCTTCGCCAGCTCCATGTAGGGCAGACAGCCATGCTGAGTGTCCTCCATGCGCACACCGCACTGTTGACTCAGCTGGTGTCGTTCATGGAGGGCATCTCATCGGGCATGTCTGACCTACAGAGGGGCAACAGGTCCATGGACTCCTCCCTGACGGCAGCAGTGTCCCTCCTCAGACAGTCCCTCACCCCTCCTGCCTCTGCTCCATCCACACTCCCCAGCACCTTACCCGTCCCAAGCACACACACACCGGCACAGGCACACACCAGCACACACACGTCCAGCACACAGACACACACGCCACAAACTAAACGCACATGCACGCACAGTCAGGGGACTGAAACCAGACTCACAGGGGATGGGGCCCTGGTACACACACACGCATCCACGGGCACTGCGCAGTCCTCAGTTGCCTCTCCCTCCAAAGCACCCTCCCTTGCCTCACCTGCAACCCCAAAGACCCAGCGCCTCTTCCTCAGTGACCTCGGCCTCTTCCCCTCCGATCCAGCTGCCCCAGCATCCAGGGGGAAGAGGAAGCCCCCACACGGAGCAGAGTGCCCCTCGCCCCCGGACACCCTCCCCCAGGCGCAGACAGACTGAGGCACCCACCCGCAAGTCCCCCGGAGTGCTAAGAGCAAGACCCCGCCGCCGCCCTGCAGCTCAAGCACCAGGTCTCCTTCCTCCATCCCTCAGGCCCCCACTCCACAGGTGCCCCCACCACACCCTGCCCCAGGTTCCCCCACCCACAGATATACCATCCCCAAGAGGCTCCGGCCTTCTCCCCTGCCACTTGCTCTCCCGGAACAACACCCCCGCTGCGCTTGTCTGTGCCACTGATGTGGTGAGGGTGTCCTCCCCCTCTGTCCAGCCCACCTTGCCTGTTCCCCATTCTCCTCCCCTGGTGGTAGGCACTGCAGTGGAGTCCACTACCACCCTGTCTGACTTGGGCACTGCAGTGGCGGACCTGTCCACTCCATCTGCAGGGTCCACTGCAGTCGTGCCGGCACCCACAACATCTGAGCCATGCCCCCAGTTGTGCCGGCACACACCATGTCAGACACCTCCACTGCAGTTGTCAGTGGCTCTCCAGCACCCACCAACCCTTCCCTGCTTCCTCCTGGTGAGCCCTGATCCTGTCCCTGCGGTGCCTGGCCTACCCCCCCGGTTGTCCCTCCTAGTGGATTGTCCCTGGTTTTGTGCAGGCATGTGTAGGGTGGCATCTGCCACTGTCACCCACTTGTGACTTTGTTGATGGACTGGCCATTGGCCTTTGTTTATGTTCTACCGGACTTCTCCTTTTAATGCCACATATGCTGAATAAAGCAACTTTCTGTTCTCTAGTGCTTTTGCTTCTGATGTACATGATGTTGATGATGCTAACCATGCCCTTGCTGCAGTGATGGTGATATTTGGTCTCATGATAATGAAGTGTTACTGTGCAGGAACCCATGTGGTCCAGGGGGAATGTGTCCTATCCTGTGGTGTATCCATGTCATCCATAGCAGCATCTGAGGGTGTCATGTGTTCAGTATTTGGCAATGGGATTTCCTACTTAGATTGGCAATTTCACATCTGTGGCTTCCACCCCTGCACATCTGTTGTGCCTGCCATTGTTCTATTCGTCTACTTCCCTGACCGTGTGGCCATCTCCAGTGAACATGCAGGTTTGGGCATCAATGGGGAAGGACTCATCTGTGTTGTCAGTGCAACATTGCTATACAAGTGTGTTGGATCTGTGCTGATGATTCCGTTGGCACTTCCATGACCAGGCTGATGGGACGGGAGCCCTCATTTGGTGCTAATTGTTGATTGTGTGACCAATTGCTGCCATGGTATGGTATCTGTTCGCCTCACATCTGCAGTCTCCACAGGGTATCTGCATGTGTGTGCCCATTGGTGCAAATATGTGGGTCTGCATTCGGATGGTCACTTCTGTCATTGTGTCATTGATGATTGTTGACGGTGTCAGCCCCCATGGGTGTTGTTTGTCTGCACATGGCCAAAGTTATGTCTTATTTGCACTGCAGGATTTGGCTCCCCCAATTTATGTTGCAATGGGACACATACACTACTTTGCCACTGATGTGTTTGTTGTTCTGTGACCAGGAATCATCCATGCAGTTTGGCAGTTGCACCTCTTACTTTGTCAACACTTACCTTTTGGTCACTGTGATGATGGGTGTTTGGACCCCATTGCCACAATGTTCAAAATGTGCTGCAGCTATGGACCCCACACTTACCTTTTGGTCACTGTGATGATGGGTGTTTGGACCCCATTGCCACAATGTTAAAAATGTGCTGCAACTATGGACCCCACACTTACCTTTTGGTCACTGTGATGATGGGGGTTTGGACCCCATTGCCACAATGGTCATGGCCTGCTTAGCGTTGTGTGTGCCACACACATAATTGTGTGGCACATGTGCTAGGGGTCACATTGTATGTTCAAAGTCATGTTCGGTGTTGTAGGCATTTGACACAGTCTACACACGCTTGTCATGGTGTTGGGGGATGTCTTCTTCTTGCATTCCCTAGGTTGTGGTGTGCTGGTTGTGTCATGCATTGTCCATCCTATGGGTGGGGGTGGTAGTGGTGGTAGGCATCCTGCCCCCCTGGGTGAGGGTGGTAGTAGTGGTAGGCATCCTGCCCCCCTGGCTAAGGGTGGTAGTAGTGGTAGGCATCCTGCCCCCCTGGGTGAGGGTGGTAGTAGTGGTAGGCATCCTGCCCCCCTGGGTGAGGGTGGTAGTAGTGGTAGGCATCCTGCCCCCCTGGCTAAGGGTGGTAGTAGTGGTAGGCATCCTGCCCCCCTGGGTGAGGGTGGTAGTAGTGGTAGGCATCCTGCCCCCCTGGCTAAGGGTGGTAGTAGTGGTAGGCATCCAGCCCCCCGGCTAAGGGTGGTGGTAGTGGTAGGCATTCTGCCCCCTGGGTGAGGGTGGTAGTAGTGGTAGGCATCCTGCCCCCCTGGCTAAGGGTGGTAGTAGTGGTAGGCATCCTGCCCCCTGGGTGAGGGTGGTACTAGTGGTAGGCATCCTGCCCACCCTGGGTGAGGGTGGTACTAGTGGTAGGCATCCAGCCCACCCTGGGTGAGGGTGGTAGTAGTGGTAGGCATCCTGCCCCCCTGGCTAAGGGTGGTAGTAGTGGTAGGCATCCTGCCCCCTGGGTGAGGGTGGTAGTAGTGGTAGGCATCCAGCCCACCCTGGGTGAGGGTGGTAGTAGTGGTAGGCATCCTGCCCCCCTGGCTAAGGGTGGTAGTAGTGGTAGGCATCCAGCCCCCTGGCTAAGGGTGGTGGTAGTGGTAGGCATTCTGCCCCCTGGGTGAGGGTGGTAGTAGTGGTAGGCATCCTGCCCCCCTGGGTGAGGGTGGTACTAGTGGTAGGCATCCTGCCCCCCTGGGTGAGGGTGGTAGTAGTGGTAGGCATCCTGCCCCCCTGGCTAAGGGTGGTAGTAGTGGTAGGCATCCAGCCCCCCTGGCTAAGGGTGGTGGTAGTGGTAGGCATTCTGCCCCCCTGGGTGAGGGTGGTAGTAGTGGTAGGCATCCTGCCCCCCTGGGTGAGGGTGGTAGTAGTGGTAGGCATCCTGCCCCCCTGGCTAAGGGTGGTAGTAGTGGTAGGCATCCTGCCCCCCTGGGTGAGGGTGGTAGTAGTGGTAGGCATCCTGCCCCCCTGGGTGAGGGTGGTAGTAGTGGTAGGCATTCTGCCCCCTGGCTAAGGGTGGTAGTAGTGGTAGGCATCCAGCCCCCTGGCTAAGGGTGGTGGTAGTGGTAGGCATTCTGCCCCCCTGGGTGAGGGTGGTAGTAGTGGTAGGCATCCTGCCCCCCTGGGTGAGGGTGGTAGTAGTGGTAGGCATCCTGCCCCCCTGGCTGAGGGTGGTAGTAGTGGTAGGCATCCTGCCCCCCTGGGTGAGGGTGGTAGTAGTGGTAGGCATCCTGCCCCCCTGGGTGAGGGTGGTACTAGTGGTAGGCATCCTGCCCCCCTGGGTGAGGGTGGTAGTAGTGGTAGGCATCCTGCCCCCCTGGGTGAGGGTGGTACTAGTGGTAGGCATCCTGCCCCCCTGGGTGAGGGTGGTAGTAGTGGTAGGCATCCTGCCCCCTGGGTGAGGGTTGTAGTAGTGGTAGGCATCCTGCCCCCTGGGTGAGGGTGGTAGTAGTGGTAGGCATCCAGCCCACCCTGGGTGAGGGTGGTAGTAGTGGTAGGCATCCAGCCCCCTGGGTAAGGGTGGTAGTGGTGGTAGGCATCCTGCCCCCCTGGGTAGGGGTGGTGGTGCGCATTCAGGCCCCTGTGTGCATATGTGGCATTGGTGATGGGCATCCCGCCCCTATGGTGCTGCTGTTGCTGGTGTAAGTATATTCTGCATCCCTGTGTGTGTGTGTGATGTGTCGTGTACGTGTTGTATGTGTTTTGTGGTTGGTGTCTGGCTTACCTTCTGCGCCGTACACGTCCGTGCCTGTTACGGTAGTATATGTAGAATATTGGTATGATCGGGACGAAGGGATTCATGGTTGGTTCGTGTCGTTCGTCCTTCTCGTTGCTTCGCGTCGTCCTCGTCGCTCCGCCTCGTCCTCGTCGCTCGCCTCGTCCTCGTCGCTCGCCTCGTCCTCGCCGCTGCCGTGTTCGTCTCGGAGCCGTGGATCGTGTTGTGGCGCGAATCGGAGCTTATGTGCGCCTCTCCCGGATGCTTTGACGTGCCGTGCGTAGCGACGGGTTCGGCGCGTACGGAAAGCGCATCGTACTTGTCCGGCCGGACAGGGCTGCATTTTTCCTTCCGTGCGACTCGATTCGGCGTTTCCGGATTCGCCTCGGTCGGAGAACAGGACCTGGTTTGGGTGAGTACGGCTCGGCCGGATTCTTTGCTGTTGTGCGCATCGTACTTACTCGCTCGGTGTGCTGTACGGATCGGTCGGGAAACAGGCTTTGGCATGGCTTTTTTCCCGACCGAATGGTATTGGGTGCGCCTCCGACCGAGATCGGAATCGGCCCCGTTGTGTTTTAGCAAGTTTATTTTATAAAACAGGTAGATTAGAATATTATTACACTCACATTGATAAGATTTTTGCGAAAATTTCTGTAGTTCCTGAACTAAACAAAATAAAAGAGGGAAAAACGTTTGGTGAATTTTTCATAGAAGAAAAGATTTTAACATTAGATAATATAGTTAAAAACAACCTTACCTGTGAGTTAAAGAAAGAAGAAAATTTATTTTTAGAGATGGTTGAAGAAAGAAGAGCGAAATTTCAAAGAAAAGTGATAGAAGAGACAAAAACACCTCTTTGGGCGTTTGAGGAAGACAATCATGACAAGAAAAAGACAAATGCAGCTATGACTCTGGATTGGCCCCAACAGGGAAGGTTGTGCATTAGAAGAAATAGAACAAGATATGACAATTATTTTGTGGGTTCCAGTATTTGCCATGACAATTATCAAATTTTAGGCGGATGGGGATTCAAAGGGGGAAAAGATCCAATATTTCCAGGGATCTATTATGTTTGCGGTAATAGGGCTTATTACAGGTTGCCGGACCATTGGTATGGGACATGTTATTTAGGCCTGGTCTTTCCAAAGATTTTTCATATGGATAGAAAAGAAAAGGGAACACACAAAATGATAAATACCTTTACACGTAGAAAAAGGGAAAGTTTTTCAGAAATAGTAGGTGATATTTTTGGTGCATTGATACCAGCAGTGGGAATATCTTTGAATGCATTTAAAATTCGGAAATTATCCACAGTGGTAGATCGTTTATCTACAGATACTGCTGGAGGGTTCTTGATGGTAAATACCGAGATGGTTGCCATGAGAGCTATGGTAATGCAAAATCGACTTGCCCTTGACATTCTTTTGGCAAAAGAGGGTGGAGTCTGTGGAATGCTGAAAGTCCAACATTGTTGCACTTACATTCCAGATAAAAGTGAAAATATACAAAAGTATATAAAGAATATTACAAGTTTGCACAAAGAACTTGTTCCACTGGAGGTTGAAAGTGCTTTTGGAAAACTTGGTAAAGGGTTTTCTTCAGTAATGAATTGGTTTACTAGAATGAGTGGATTAATAATAGGGAAAGTTATAATAATAGCAACCATGATAATCATAATAATTTTAGTGCTGAAGCTTGTAATTACATGTATAAAGAAAAGAAGAAAACAGAATAAAATAGAAAAAGAAAACATGATAAACAAAGAGAGAGAGAGAGAGAAATGGGTGAAATAGAGCTAGAAGAGATAAAAGAGAACATGTACAAGAAGACCAAGAGACAAGTTGAAAGGGATACAATTGTGTAAACTAATAAAAGCAAACGGATAAAAGAAATATGCTGTCTGAGAGAATTGTATAACTTGGGTTTTGTGGTGATATTAAAAATCACCAAAGGGGGAGTTGATGGAGCAGGATAAATGAAAAATTTTAACCTCCTAATAATTTACGTAAAATAATTAATAAACATGTTCGTTTAAGTAAATAACCAACAATGTATGTTACATGTGAAGGGTAAAGGTAACACGCTATTTTGTGTGTAAATTAATCTACTTATAATTGTTGACGTGTCTAACATAAACGTAATATTTGCGTACTAATAGAATAATGAAATGCATGATTTGTGCTTTAAAAATAAAACGTGTAGTGGCAAAATAAAGCGATGGTAAGTAAGGGACGGCTTTATATGTTGCTTTTTGCTAGGTAATACCTAATTGGGGTACGTAGAATGATGGGAGGGAAACGAAAGGGTTTATATTCCTTATTTTAACAATATTTTGTTTATCTTTATAAATAGTGCGCTTAGGCCTGTTGAGCAGTGATATAAAATGGCCGCCATGAGCTAGAATACGCATGCGCAAGCCGTGAACTAGAATGACACGTGATCGCTCCAAGAGCCTAGGATGAAAGCATGGTCAAGGCTATTGTGACCTTACTGAGTAAATGTGTGCCAAGATGGATCAGCACGAAGCGTGAGAAGTCAAAAAGAATAAATGGACAAAAGAACTGTTGATCCTAGAATGTATAGAAAATGATACAAGTTGGACTGATCGAAACGGATGCGTAATGTCACGAACTGTGGGAAACGATACAAGTATGGACATTCCACAAAGAACTGGTTAGAACAAGGAAGTTTGATAAAAAGATGTATATGGACTGAAACGGACCAATTAGAGAGAATCACGCCATAAAGATGCAACATTTTTATTTAGTAAGCTAGAATTAGGGTATAAGAAGACCTACTCTTGGTGGGGAGGGAATTGATGCTGTTAGTTGATGCTGCTGGTTGCTGAGAGATGCTTTTTGCTGTTTTTGGCTGCTGTTAGCTGCGTAAGGAGTTGCTGCTGCTGATGCTGACGAGCTGATGCTGCTGCTGCTATTTTATATTTTTATTTGAGTATAAGATGCTGCTTTTGGAGAACTTTTACTCCTGATAGATTTTCCATTTAGAACTATTAGACTTTTATTCTTAAAATACTGAAGAGGAAATGAACGAGAAGGCCTGTTTTTCCAGAACAGATAGATAGAGATTTTGGGAGTTCTTGCCGTGACAAACTTTATTTTTCCATCTAATAGGTATGCATTGCAATTTCAATTTATTCTTATAATGATGATAAATGTAATAATCTGAATAATAAGCTTAAACTTATTTCTTGCTTCAAAACTTTATATAAACTTTATTATTCTTTAAACAAATGACTCAGTGGTTCTTTAGCTCAATGATTAATGAAAATGTTAAAAGGTTATTGTGATTGAGCTGGTCTTAATCACCATCAACTGATTCCTACTAGTTGGTCCATCGACCAATGAGCGGAATACCTTAAAAGCAATGAGAAATATTATGTTGTGTTAAAAAGAGGTATCCCGTCTCCTTCCAGCGAATCGTTCTACTGTTTTTCTCCTAGGTTGATGACGGAGGAAATCCAGGGAATAAATGAGTGAGTGAATGCATATGCAGTGTTATGGGCCCCACCGTCATATGGATATAATCTGTGTATTGGAGGGATAGTTGTACCTGGATGACCGAGTCATATAGGAGAAGAATTTTTATTGTTAGCGCTGGATCAACACAAATCTCTGCACTGAAGCAACCAGGATATAATGAAAGGAACTGCTGGAGTATTCCTCTGGTGGAATGCATTAGGCTTCTCTGGGGTGGTAGCTACAGAAGTAGCCTGTGTATTCACGGGTGCGGCTTGTGGCTTCCAGGATGAATCCCAAAGCAGGGACGTTGCAAGTACAAGTATATATGATTAAGCGGATTTCTCACGACTCACTGATTAAACCCCGCAATTCCATCTCTACCAAAGCTTCCACGAAGTCAACACACATGCAGTGTAATAACTTAGGGCCTGGTTACGAGTCTGGCGGTCCTAGGACAGCCAGACTCGCTGTGCCACGATGGTGGCCGTCCAGCCACTGCCACACCGGTGATCCGACTGCCCCAGTTTGTCCAACACGCTTTCGATAAAATTGCTGAATTTCCCACTATCGGTGCCTATAAAATCAACCAGATAAAGTCTGAAGCCCTATTGTTTAATACCACCCCGGAGATTCTTCCAGCAACTATGTGCACACCATTTCAAGCGGGTGGCCCGTTAGGTATCTGGGGGTTAAAGCCACTTCAAACTATGATGATCTATACAGTCTTAATTATAAGTCTCTACTAGTCAAAACTCGTATGCTATTTCCACAGTGGGATAGACTTCCCCTAACGATTATAGGCCATATTTCCCTCATAAAAATTAATTTGTTGCCACTGTTTCTGTTTGCCTTTTCTAACGTCATGATTAAAATCTCTAAATCATTTTTTGAGGCCATTGATGCAGACATTCGCACTTTCATCTGGCAAAAGAAACGACCTAGTATCAAGCTCCCAATTCTTCAGTTAACTCAAGAGGAAGGGGGTTTGTCTTTTCCATGTTTTAAAACTTATTATCAAGCCGCCCTGTTAAATTGGTTAACTTCTGCCTCCCAAAAAATATCTGGTGATGATAGTTACTATCTGAATAATATGTTAAAAGTTGCCGGAATTGACCCTGTCTCTTTCGTACGGATCCCCAAATTACCAAAAAGAACTTGCAACTCCCAAACCATAGTCAGTCGTTTTAATCTCATCTTGCAAGGATATAAAGTCCCATATTTTCATCCTGGGTTAAAACTGGATTTCTGTTCAGGGTTTGGTCAATTCTTCGTTCACGCCATGATCGGTCAATGTGCAGGTCTTGGTTTTCAGCTGCTGAGAGAATTTTTTCGTGATAAGCATTTTGTCTCATGGCAAACACTCACTCAGGAGAATGTATCTATCAGCTATAACCTTTATTACAGTTTCATTCACAAACAGCACCTATGTAGCAGTAACTTGGTTGAGATGAATGAAGTAGCTGAGAAAATATGTCAGGCTTTCTACATCTACCGCCTGTCCGGCACTGGAAATTGGTGTAGAGTGTTATGTCAAAACATGGGACCCAAGTTAGTATCTGACCATAGGGGTAACATAGCGACTATTACGGGCTATAAAGTAACTAGAGCACACTGGAAGTATTATAACCAGATTATCAGAAAAGCTATTTGGGCAGCCAATTTCAAGCGTATGACTTTCTGTTGTAAATGGATGTTATATTATACTCTGGAAAAGATTCAGCAGATGTACAACAGAGCAGATGTCAGATGTTTTAGGTGTGGATCGGATTCTGGAGGTTAGCTCTACATGATTTTCACCTGCCCTAAATTGAGCATGTTTTGGACTAATATCTTTAACGAGATAGAGGTTTGGGGATGAGTGATCATCCCTGATAGGCCGGGGGTTCTTTTCAGTACCCCGTCGGCCGTAAATATTCTTTCTACCGAACTTAATGAGCGCAGTAGCAAAGTCCTTAATACTCTCAAACTGGAAATCAATAAAGATACCTACTATGGCTCAATGGTATATAAAATAACGAAGGTGAAGGACCATGAGAATCTCTATACAAAGAGAGTTGGGTCCAAAAAGCGATTTAATAAAATCTAGTGAAATTGGGAAGGTGTAGGAGTGAATCCACCCGATAGTGGATTTGCTTAGCTAAATGTGGGAGGTAAGAAAAGCATCCTTCAATTATTGGAGGTGCGCATAGTCTCAACCTCCTGATTATGGTATTCAATGAACTAATGATATGTTCTTTTTCTTTTAGAGCCATTAAACTGAGGCTATACGCAATGCCATTCACTATTATTGTTAATTTATTTACTATTAATTCTTCAGTATTATTGTACTTGATCAACTGTTGATTTTAAGTGTTGTTTATGAAATGTGGGACAAACTGTCTGCTGCATTTGTGATAAAAAAATGTTTAATTCGCACCTTCGCCATGCACTGCTTATGATGTCACATATGACATCACTCATGACATGTTCTATGACATAATTTATGACATCACTGATGATATCTTAAATGACATCACTGATGACATAATCCAACATTGTTTTCCCACATATTTCTGTATAAATTGCTATGGCTTTACACGTAGCATAGTTCACATTAACAATCAATCACCGACGTATGGGAAATCCTCATTGAGTACAGTGGTCAATCCGTATACAACTGTTCAGACAAAAGCCAAAACAGTGAATGCCAATTCCAAAACAAATGCCCTACTATGGACAGCTTTTATCTGTATCAAACTTCTGACACACACCAAAGCTACATAAAGAAATGAAGTTGATATCATTAGTAGGCGTGGGCGGAGAACTCAGCTCCGCCCGCGGAGTGTGCGGAGATTTGCCTACTCCGCGCTCCGTGGAGAACGCTGAGTAGGCAAATCTCCGCACACACCGCAGCGGAGCGGCGTTGGCTAGCTCCTCGCCTCCACCTCCTATTAACAATTAATTAGACATTAATTCAAACTAAAACAAAAACACCTCACCTGCTGAGGCGTCCCGGGCTGCCTCCTCCTCTCCTCGCCATCTCTGGGTGATCATTGCGAAAACTGCGCATGCGCGCGCTTGCGTGCATGCACATTTCTCGCAAGAAATGTGCATACGCGCGCGCGCGCGCATTCGTAGTTTTTGCAATGATCACCCAGAGACGGCGAGGAAGAGGAGGAGGGCAGCACGGGGACGCCGCAGTACAGGTAAGTGTTTTTTGTTTTAGTTTTAATTAATGTCTAATTAATTGTTAATAGGGGGGGTGGAGGCGGGTGTCGGAGCGGAGCGGAGTTCCACGGAGTTTGTTCTCAACTCCGTGGACCTCCACGTAGTCCCGCTCCGCCAGCTCCGCCCAGGGTTAATCATTAGATCTTGGCGGGACTCTCGTTGTCCCTCCGTAGTGGCGGTTACAAGTACTCCGTCTAATGAATACAAGTCAACTGTTGCTTGCACACAGAGTTTCTCTTGAATGCAAACATTTATAACTTGTTCAATAACTCTAAACAGCTATGGTGCATTAGGAGCACACGCGTTTTGTAAACACTTACAGCCATTAGCTGCAAATAAGCTGTACAAAATTATGGAGAATTAATATGATAGTTACTAGCCACTGTGTAAACTGTAAAACAAACTTGCACGCTCATTGGATGATGTCATCAGTGATGTCACCAGTGATATCATCAAAGATGTCATTTGAGATGTCATCAGTGATTTCATAAATAATGTCATAGAACATGTCATGAGTGATGCCATATGTGATGCCATAAACAGTGCATAGCAGAGGCTCTAGTTATAGTTAGTGCTACTTACTATAACTGCTGAATTTCTGTGTTTTTTTAGTTTAAAACGTTAACGTTGTTATTGAAAAATTCTCCTAACTATAATGTTACTTTAACCTTTGGTTTTTTCAGTGAATATAGATATAGATAAAGTGCCATAGGATTATGTATTCTGACAAAAATATCCTACAACCACGCTAATACAGAATACTCATTGAGTTGGGAGCTACACCAGATACTGCTCTATACACGTTCTTAACATTTTGGTCAAATATGAAAAATTTGGCATATACATTGATCCGATTGAGAAACCTGAAGGAGAACATGCCAATACCTCAAATTGAATGCATGTTAAAAAGATGATTCCAGAGATGGAAAATGCATAGAAAAGTATAGAAAAATACTTGGACTAGGAAACAATAATGCATGTTCCATCATGACCAAAAAAGGTTATGATATGGCAAGACCTTTACATTTGTCAAAAGGCTGACACCATTGAAAGAATGTGATGTTACAGAGAAGATGGTCAGTCCCCAGGAATTTGAACCGGCAAACAGTTCTTAAGTTCCAACATGTTGGATGTTGAATGGCCTTCACTCTGTCAGTCAAGCAACTTTATTTTCACATCAATTAAGTGCATAAAAGTAGAATAGTACAGCAAATAAATATCTTATAAAATATACTCAAGAGTAGTTTAGGTACAATCCATATCCATACACCAAAAAAAGAAGAATCAATTTCCAATGCCTTAAACATAAGTTGTATAAACAATTCATAGAATTAATAAGCACAATAAGCAATCCATAGAATATATTTGTAGCTAAAACATTCAATAAAACTTTAAAAATCAGACAGATTATATAAAATGCACAATTTACATATGTATCCCAGCCAGCTACCACAAGTCACTCTGTCATTTGTTTTGTTTTTTCAAAAAATACTTTTGTCACTTTTTTCAAAATGTAGCAGCTGAAAGGTAACGTTTTGGCATTAGATATCTTAATCCACCTTTGCAATTCAATGGCATATTCCAAGTGGAAGAGAGGCGCATGCTACTTTGTGAATGCATTGTTAGAAGTGCTCCTCATAAATAAACAACTTTTTCATACCCCATGCAGTGAGGTAGTAGTAACAAGTGATTGAAGAGACCACAAAGCATGAAGCCTTAAACCCACTCCGGACAAGGGAAAACCAGTAGGAAGAAGGGTTAGTACAGACTATGATTTTTTACATCTCAAAGCAACACCCTGACAGACCCGAGTACAAAGGCGTTACTTTATGCTTTCAGCCTGAGCAGACATGGAACTGTACAAGATCACTCACTCCCTATGATCATTCAAACGCTTCAAGGTTAATCCAAAGATGACATTGGCTCTGCACCTGACATATGAGTTCATAGTTGGAATAAGCATTTAAGATGTAAAAAGTGTCCAAAAATAAGACATTTTTAAGTAAACAATGAGGAGCTGGTGGCCAACTACTAGTAAACAATAGACAAGATACACCATGACATTTAGGATTCTACTATCCAAAGTATACATTATAAACATTAGAAATATGTTTTTGTTATTTCTCTTGCTACTTTGTTGTTCTATATGAAAGACTGTTTACCCTCCCCCCACCTGCTACAGTTGCACTGCAAGCTTGCTGAACACTGTTATATATAGTATTCCATTTTTAAAGTTATTTCGCATCAAAACCATAGCAGGACATGACCTTTCAAAATCTGTGTGATGCTGTGTTCTCTTTAACCCTGGGCGTAGTTCGCGTAGTAGCGCTACGCGTAGCTACGCGAAGCGCACTTCGCACTACGCGAGCTACGCGTAGCACTACGCGGACTGCGTAGTGCGGTAGGAAATGCTGTTCGCAATGATTGCACAGTGCCGGATGCTTGTCCGCACTGTGCAATCATTGCAAACGGCATCTTGCACAGTGCAAGCGGTCGTTTTCTGCCGCTCGAGTAGATTTGTACTTGAGCGGCAGTTTTCTCAATGCGGACTGGTAGTTCCTCATCGCGAGCGGTCGCGAGCATACGCGACCACTCGCAATGAGAAACCTGACCTCCCCGCATTGAGAATCTCGCTGGGAGGTTCATTTTCCACGCTCGCGATCGGCAACTTGATGTTGCTGATCGCGAACGAGGAAAAGTCTCGCCGGGATGTCATTTTGCTCGCTCGCGGTCGCCAACTTGACGTTGAGGACCGCGAGCAAGCAAAAAATGCCCGCTACTCGTTTTTGCACTGTGCTACGTGCAATTCGCGTACCGCGTAGTTGCGCCAAACTACGCAAGCGTAGCGTAGTTTTCCGCCCAGGCCTAGTTCTCTCCCTTATTGGAACTCGGTGCATGTATCACATTTCTTGTCCTGTATGAATTATACATGTGCATATGTAGCATACTGAGCAGCTCGGTTTATTAAATTTGCTGTTCAAATAAACATCCTGTATCAACGCATTCATCTCTGTGTGAATTCTCTGAAAGCACATGAGGCGGGGTTGAGCCTGCCACTGGGGTTTGTTTTTTAGAGGAAGAGCTGTGTGACTTTACTTCCTGGTGACCAGAGACAAGTTTTCAGGGTATTCACATGCAATACATTTGCATACAGTGGTGTTATTCACTTAATCAGTGGTTATCCTGAAATTTTGGCATGGCTCCAGCCATTGTACATCTTTGCTGGCCCCCCTAATTTAGAAAGTCGAAGCCAGCCCTCAGAATCAGTTGTGTAACATCCGTTAGAACATTGGAATGTTGGGATCTCCTCTGAATACAATTAAATTGGCTCAGGTCCAATAACAGCTATTATAGACCTGCTCCAACATTCAAAAGCTTGTCGTTCTGTTTTTCCCTGTTTATTTTAGAACATTCTACCATCAGTTTGTGGAATGTTCTAGTAGCATTATAGCCCTTCTGCCTCAGGCTACACTGGTAGTTAAAGGGGCCATCCGCTGAATAGAAAAAAAAGCAGTTTGCTTTACACAGTCCTGTATCTTTAACAGGCACCAACAATCGGTACATTCTAGAATGTTGCTTCCCTTGATGACACCTCCTTGGATTTTGAAATATATTGTGATATCATTCACCGGAAGGGTCCTTTAAAGGCACTCTGTCATGTTATATGACCCAGGTTCAGGGGCTTTACCAGCTGGTATAACCCTTACCAGTGGGTTTTAATGCCATATCAGTGCAACAGGTGTAGTGCCAGCGGAGCCCTGGGTGTGGGTCCCTTTGGCACAATAACTGTGGCTGTCTTTTTCTACCCAACCGAGAGCAAACGTGCCAGATTAACAGGGCACCTTCCCTACACCACTGCCCGGCCTGTGAGCAGAACAGCCCGGCCCAGCAAAACTGACTCAGCAGGGAAAAATAAAATGATAATAACACCGAGTAATTATCTTTTTTTTTTTCCTTTTTGTACACTGCTGAAAAGCAGTGGGGCGACGCTCCTTAGCGGAGGAGCCACCACTGCAGGGAGTAGCTCCCATATCACTAACAAACCGTAATAAATTGTTTTAATTTTTTACTAGTGGTCACTTTGGCTCTCATGTTCACAGTGTTAAAAACGTCCTACATGTGCAATTAGTGTATGCAATATATTTAACAAGATTTTCCTATTTAGAAAGAAGTGGTACTACCACATCATAAAAGGGGCGGTATTACCACTTGATGGTATTGAAAGACCATCCCTGTTAGGACGGGCAAAAAAAATTCTCGTTTATATTTGGAAAACACATGCGGAAGAAGCATTGTTGCCATGTGTTATTCCACATTTAAAGATACATTTGCAGTAATATCACAATTGCTGGTTGCTGAAACATATTTTTGCAGTTGCAATATATTGCAGTGATGGTCTGGCCATCTCCAAATGAGGTCTTTTGACTTTTCATGTATTAGGAGATAGCGCCCCCTGTGACAAGAACAGCAAAATACAGGTGCATGTAAAAAGATGAATTCTGTGGATGTCAGAGGTCATGGGCCACTGCAAGTTGTATGTCACAATATCAAGGACAGACATATCTAACTGCGCAAAAATCAAATCCACATTATCGGCTACCACTTTATTTTCAAGTGAGATATATTTAAGGAAGTACAGATTTACTATTCTAGCTCCACATCTACTTACCTTTACTGTAGAAGGCAAATTGCTATTGTAGAGTCGATAGTTGTGCTGCTCAAGATTAAAAACCCAGTAATATGACTGCCCACCACCGCATGGAATCATATTATTCTGGAGTATCTTGGTTTTCAAAAACAAGCATTGAATCATGTGGTATCGCCACACTGATGTAGCAGGCTTTTTGTCCAGGGGCGACCAACCGCTCCAAAACTGGCAATGCTAGGGGTCTCAACTAGCCAGGGCAGAGATGAAAAGCTGGTTTACTAAAACTCCTTGGCTTTTCAGTAAGTCAGGTTGAAACCATTAAGGATTAGCTCAAGGATGCTGAAGTGAGATGAACAGATGTTCAGTACAACACAATAGTTGCAATAACAATGTCAATTTCCAGAAAGGGTGACCCATACATAACACTTTAACAAAATTATAAATACATAAATACATTTACATTATAAATGGAAGGCCAAATGATAGAAAAGTAAACAACATAATACACAGTGGAACAATAGTGTAAAATAATACAGTCATAAAGCCAGGGTTTGCAGCCATGCACTCTATATACAGTTTATGATCACACGATAATTGCAAACAACGACACAGTTCGGCAACGAAAAGTACAATCCTCGAACAATGCAGTTCCAGAAGCACTGAAAGGGTTAAATATTGTTTACAAACATTACAACAATCAAAACGACTAGCAGACAGCAGTGGAACTGCAAAATGAAGAATTTGCTATCCTCTCACCAAAAGGAAGTTACTTTGTTACAAATTGGTATCCTTTAGTCTTCTCAAGCTTAATAATCATAAACACTGAAAACAACAAAGCAGAAACAATGTTACCTGATAGACAGTGCACCTGGTAAACTGCAAAAGAAAGAGACTGTCTCGAAGTTTGAAGAAAGCATTTACTAGGCTCAAGCATGTAATCCTATTTCCCAGATTTTAGGTTGGTGGTGTTTGTTGGCCAAAATATGGATGTCTCACTACCTATGAGGTCTTAGAGCTCCAAGTTGATGGTTGCTCCTTTGAGGGGGGCCATCCGCAATGATGATGGAGCAGTTTACTGTATGACCCAATGGACCAACGTTAATCAAGTTGACAAAGGTTTGTCACAGGCCAGACAGTCTTCTAAAGATCCTGATACCCACAAAGCAAATCAGGTGGTGGGCCACCACAATAGCGACGGGGATAAAACAACGACAACATTATAAAAGCTGTGCAGAGAGAGATGGTGATCACCTTGCAGAGTTCCCACTCAGCTCACTTCCAGGTTACATCTTCAGAATTCTTCATGTCTAGGAGAAAACAGCAAATGCTCTGCTCCATGTTCCGGAAAGCACCAGCAGTATCCGGGACCCCGCAGGTCCACATCTTAAAGGTGTTCAACAAGCTGCAGGAACCTCTGGCTTGCATGTCAAGGTTCAAGCAGCTGGACAAAGACCCACTGCCAGTTGACTGTATGCAGTGTCCATAATCAAAGGATTCAGCCAATCTAGCTAGGGCACAATTTCACAATCTAAAGAGGAGTCGAGAAGATCCTCTACCCAGCTGCATCTTGGATCTGACAGTCTTATAAAAATAAATGTTTGCAAGAATCTACAGTTAACCCAAATGACAAGTACACCAATAGTGTTTGCAAAATATTTACCATATGCACACTTTCCAGTGATTACAGTCAGTTATTATGCCAATTAAGCTCATCATTTTCATGAACACCCCAAACACATGAAAAATAATAAAAGTGAAGGGAGACCCATCTACCCCAAGCTATGGACTTCATTTACACAATGAATCCTGTAGGCACCTCCACAGTGTGCGTCTATACTCCCAAACAGGATATATTTTACTCCCACCAGGCAGGGTTTATGCAGTGAGTGTCAAAAAGGCTAACTCCTTCCGACTAAAGCACGGTGAGACCATTTTTTTATTTAAAAAGTTGAAAAACAAATAGAAGAGCATTCAGGGACAAAGAGAAAATGGTGGAGCAGGCAGAGCGACACAAACTGTGTTTACTGCAAGGTATGCTCTCTGTGGAGCACATGTGATCTAGTGCCTAAGGGCCTGATTCACAAATTAAATGTGTACATATTGTAAAGTTATGCCTCTGCAGATTTATGCATTTTAAGAATCCATAAACACAGTAAGAGCATGATCTGAAATTTGTGAAAATCTGAACATATCCAGGAATACTCTTACTCCTGCATGTGCACTCGATGGCAGGAGTACACATGGTGTACATGTTCAAAAGCACATTTTGTTCTTTGACTTTCTTTTGATCTAAGCCCTTCCACCACACTCATAAAATATCGGGGTACACCCATACTTTTCTCATTCTACAAGGGGAATTGCTGCTGCTATTTGTGGAGTAACTTTCATAACGGGAAAGGACCTGTAACACATCTTTTTGAACATTCACAAAAATGTCTGGGTTTTACCAACTTTTTTGCTGGGAACCTGCCAAGCAATGCTGCTTTTCCTGCCGTCTGCCAGAGATTTTACCAAACGACAGTCTCGAAAAGTGACACATGACTTTCAGGAGTAAGTCTGATCTACAAGCTCCCTTTGTCTACTGAATTCCCAATCCTTGCATCAGTTTTGCACATGAAATGTAGACAGAAAACTTTGCGGATTGGTGCACAGGTTTTCAGTCAGTTCATTGAGAAGACACATGTTTGCTCGGGGATTTATTTATTTATTTTATTTAATGTGATTTTATATAGCGCGAACATTACCCGAAGGTGTCAGAGCGCGTCACAAAAGAACCAGTTGCGTTACATAAGGACTTTGGATTACACGAGTTACATAAGAGATACAAACAGAAAAAAATTGCAAATGTACAAGGTGTAAAGTCACTCAAGGAAGAGATATAAACAGGAAACAAATTGCACATGTACAAGTTGTAAAGTGACTCAAGGAAGAGATACAAAGATAAACTCTAAAATCACAGAGGAATGGTAGTAAGTACAAAGGTCTACTACATATACTAGTGGTTAGAGTTCTATATATACAAATAGTAAATTCACACAGGATTACATTTTAACAGCGATTAGGCTTGGACAATTATATAAAATATATATATATATATATATATATATTTTTTTTTTTTTTAAGGCAGTCCAGCAAAAAGAGAAAACGATCGAGGGTCATCAGGAGGAGTGGGGAGGGAAGAAGGAACGGAACAAAGGTCAAACAAAATGGCCGGTCCGGGTCGTGGGTATAGACGGAGACCATCTCCAAAAATGGCGGGATGCACAAAAGTCACCAAAGTCAAGAATCCAGAAGAGGAACCCAGAGAGCAGGATTCCATTGAGTAGAGTCAGAGGGGGGACGCAGCCACAAAACCAAAGGCGAACGGAAGGCTGTAAGATGCGTGCACAGGCTCTGGACCACGGGGGCATCGGTGTCGACGATCCGCAAGAAGAAGGTCCGGGGAAGTCATCATCTTTGACAGCTTATCTGGTGTATAAGGGGTCCCATCTGTCCGTGTAGAAGGTGCAGTGGCACCGGGTCCCAAGAGAGTGAGGGTTCCAAAGCACCTCAGTATGGATGTCTGTTAGAATCCAACCAAGGAACAGTGGAGCCATTCTCTTACTTGCATTAAGGCCCATAGCAACTTTCTTACTCCTGCCACAAAGTGTTCTCAGTGAGGTTTATATGCATTTACGAGTGCTTAGGAATCCACACTCGTACATCCCACTCATGGAGTGAAAAGTAGGCATTGCAAGGTATGGTTTGTCTGGAAAGTTTGGGAGCACTCAAAACATGTATGTTTGGGGGCCTTCCCAGACTACTCTCTATCCTACTTCCAGCCTGGCAATGATTAGAGATTTACTCCAACAAAGGGCTGGAGGAACTTCCCTTTCCAGGGTATGAAGGAGGACAGATCACCTACACATTTGGTGGGTGTTTAGGAGAAGACCTTTTCCCTCGGGGAAAAAAAGTTTTTCCTTTGTAGAAAAAAAGTTCTTTGCTTTATATGCTATTTACATTTTCTCCCTTACATAATTGGTATATGTTGAGCAATTTTTACTCATGCAGAAATGAAATATTTCAGAAATGTAGACCACTGTTTTCATGAAAGGAATAGTAGCCAAAAGTCCTTTTGTTACTTGTGCTCACTCTAATAGATTTTCTGCACTAGGTTTCATCTTTTTGTTGTATTCATGTATTACCCACTCAATGGGCAACCCCATTCCCTCACAAATCAATGAATGTACCACCCTAAAACACGCCTTCATGCCATCACAACTCCCTCCTCTGACGTCAGCAACTACAGATCTGTATGGGAACTGCCTCCCATGACAAAATCTTGTCTAAAGATTTGTAAAAAGAGGCAACTTCAAGTTTTGCCAAAAATAGAACCTTTAGCACATAAACAGCAGTATGGAAAATACCATGTTACTGTTCCAGATTAAGGGGCATATTTATGAAGGCTTTGCACCGGCCTTGTGTTACGCAGTGTGATGCAAGGCCGGCGCAAGCCATAAGTTATTTTTAAAAAATTACGCATCTACACAAATGCTTTCTTTTTTAAGGATTGTGTGGTGCAAAAGTTGTGCCTGCGTACAAATGATACATAGGTAGTTATGTTGAAGTCACAAAAAACACAATCATTGACTTGTGATGTTGTCTGTTTTCAGGTGACCAGGGATATGGTTTGCACCATGGCTGATGACCCCATTCACAAATCCCCAGACGGATGGACAGAAGAAATACAATGAAGCTCTGACCAAAACCTGCAATGTGGTGAAGCTTACGTTTGGGGTACTAAAGTCCCGCTTCAGATGCCTGGACAAATCAGGTGACAGACTACTGTATTCACCTGCCATGGTCCGCAAAATCACATTAGTCTGCGCAATTTTGCACAATATCTAAGTAAGGACAAATGACCCCTGGGACTATGAGGGGGCAAGCAGATATGACCAGGAAGAGGATGAAGACTCCGAGGGAGCGATTGTCCATACTATGGCCGGCCGTCAGAGACGTGATGGAATTGTACTTTTTTTTCTCTGAAAATAGAGAGAAAGAATGTACACTAATACATTGGTTGTTACTTCTAAAAATAAATCATAATTGATACCACAAATGGTCTTCCTGCTTGTTTCATTTCATTCCATTTCCAAATGTTTAGGTAATCACTGTGACACTCATCCACAATATGTGATGACACATCTGGCAGACATGTGCTATACTAGGTTATCTTGTACAACCGACATCTGTTAAGTGATGAAGATGGTACGTGTGACATCAGATACACAATACAAAAATATTTGTGAGGACTGCCATATATAAGAGCAAACATTAAAACATCACCCACCCTAAAAGTACTGCTCACATCAAATATAATTCCATCACATCACCATGTTGTTTCAGCTTACAATGCTTCAACATACAAGTACCATTTGCTTCATTGAACTTCACAATGGTAAGTGACTGTGTAATGTGTGAGACTTCACCATAGGGTGACAAGTGTACAAAACATAAGTCCTCATGTACACTTTCAAACATATGACACCCATACAAAATGTAGCCTCACTCAGATTGCGATATGCAACAGTCAGCTGTGTACTGTAGTGGTTGTCACAAAGATGGCAGATGCAAGACACTATCACCCAATGGGTAATGTAGGTGTGTGTGTGTGTATCCATCATAGTAATCTTCTGTCTAAACATGAAAGTTACTATGTTGATGTGTTGTATGTTTCATACCATGGACAATATGTGCAATGACACATATAAGTTGAACAAACATGTGTAAAGCAATGGTCAACAGTACCTAAGACATATCTGTTAAAAGTTAAAGAAATGTCCTCTGCCTGGGTAAATCCGGGGGAAGACTACTGTACTCATCTCCTATAGTCTGCAAGATCATACTAGCATGTGCAATTTTGCATAACTTCTGTTTGCAAACCAATGTGGCATGGGACAATGAGGGAAAAATCCCACATGAACTGAAAGAGTAGAATGGCAATTATGCTGACTTTGAGCACACAGTGGGAGGTCAGCGGATACAAGACCAAATTGAGGTTAATATTTTTTTCTCAATAAAATGGAAATTATGTCAATAATGACATAAACTATGTCAAAGTATCATCCAATAAAAAATTGTTTTGAACTCATCCATTATGTGGTATATGTGTGAAGGTCAAGGTACCTATACAGGCACTCACATCTTCTCAACCAGGTGTAGGCCTCAACATGTATAAGTTTTTTTTTCTGAGCCGTTGATAAACATGGGGGCATATCTCCTCTCAGAAAAATTCAACGTGGCAAGCCAATGTGATATAATTCACTGCATGGAAGGGAGAGGGCAGGACTGCCCCATATCTAGATAGACATGGGACATTCCTGTCCTCCCTCTCTTAAGCAATGTAATGCAGCACAGCAAGCAGTCTTGCTGTGTTCTGCTGCATCAAAAAGTGTTAATGCGGCACTCGGTGTATGATGGATCACAAATCTCCAAATAGGTCAGTCCCTGAGGCAATCTTCAAATTGATGTGTTTAACATATGGACTAGCATGCAGAGTGGCAGCACTTTGCTGGTACATATGTTGAAGCAGATACCATGACAGATCATTTGAGACATCTGTCATGGCCATCTGTCCTAGTCTCAGTTGTAGATGTCTAAATTAAATTTGCAAACATTTCATTCATGCATGTGTGGGGATCCACAAAACACAACAGCACACATCTAACACATTTCCAGGGCTGCTTGATGTTAGGTCTACATTTGGCCACACATGACACAATACACATACACCATGCTTTGCAGAGCAATGCAAGGAGGCCCAAAGACCTGTATCAAAGCATACTAAACTGCTGGAGTAGCAATGCATGGTATTATTAGAAAAGCAAGACAAGGGAGATGTTTGCCAGCCATCACATCACTTCAGGAAGATAGATATGGTTAATGTGTGAAGCATGTATGTTAAAATGCAAGCACAAATGGTTGTGGACAAACACAGCTTTATTAAATATAGTACAGTGGTGGTGATGGGTAGGAAATTTCCCCTGCATGGTAAGAGTTGTGAACCCCTGCCCTGAGTGCCCAACTGTATTGTTGTCTGGATCACTAAACCTGGTATATTCCGATAGGGGAACATGGAATATATGTGTGTGCCATGACATAGGCCTGTTTCATGGATTAGAGTCTTGTTGGACCAGGAGGGCCACCCAAAGACCTACCCTCATAGTTGTTGTGCACTACTGCCTTTGCCAGGAGTAAAATAGAGCAAATGTGGGGGTGGCAGCATACTGTATAGTGATCAGTAGTTGTGAACATGACCATTCAACTCTGGGACACTGGAGTGAGGCGTACTGGCTCACTCACCTCTTCTAAAGTTCTGTTGCTGTGTGTTTCACTCACCCCTGCCCAACATCAGGTTGATGTAGAAGTGTGCGCATGAGAAAATCAGTAGCAGAATGCATGTGCCTGTGCAAGACATACACAACACATATGTTGAAATGTGGACTAGTGTGTACATTGTTAATGTGTGTGCTGGTAATGTGTGTTCAATGTTACACACTCTAGTACAGTAGAAAGGGACTGTAGTACTGAACAGTGTGCGCAGACTGAGTGTGTGCGCTGCATGTCAGTATGCTGGTGGTAGCATGATACATATGGATTACAGTACTGCTCACTGAATGTGCTGTGACTGTACACTGAGTGCAGAAGTGTCTGGTCTGCACCACTACATGACTTAGAGGACCTTGCATGCCTTTGTGGGTAAGGTCATGGCTGCCAACGGAAACATGAGGAGTAGAGGAATTCCACCAGACAGCATTTGATAGTCCAGCAAAGCTGGTGGGACATACACTGCAGCATGGGAGAGCCAGCCTGTCTTTGTCCTTCTCTAAGTGTGTGTTGAATCAGTGATATATCTCAAGGAAACCACCTTGGCACATCTCGGGAAGAGAGAGATTGGGCTGAATAGGGAAATCAAAAGAGTGGGGCAGATGGCCCATGATCAACCTTTGAATGCACATATGACTGTGGCTGACATCTTGATGTGTACCCTGATAACCCATATGAATAGTGATGTGGGAGAAAATCAGCTCCTGAGTCCTGCCTTGCTGTGATGCCCTGCTGCCTGCTGTTCCTCTGGCTGGGTGATAAGGAATAATGGTGGGCAGAAGTCGTGGAGTGTTACTCCGAGGAATTCTGCAGAGTTACATAAAAACTCCACAAGATTCCATGGAGCTCTGCCCACCCCTAGACAACAGCACAATAGCTGCTGATTGATGATGGCAGGCCCTACTCCGAGTAAACTCACATATCGCACAAAAACTGATGCTCCTAAAACCTCATGCAAGAGTTAGCGACACACTATTGGGCGAGTGCAGCATGAAAGCTCTTGTCTATGTCGGACTAGCCGGTGATCCCGAACGGTTCCTGCAGCGACGTCACCACACACCATTCAAGCTTCCATCTTTCGTGTACTTCAATTTTGTGTTTCTCTTCTCCCTCAAGAAGGGAAGCCACCAAAAGACTATTTCACGCAGGTAGATTTATAGAAGGTGGCATTAACAAATACATGTTTTTCCCCACACAGCCTGTGAAAAACATGGAAAGGAAGTGCCCTAATATAAATCACTCTTTAATGCAAGAGCGCAAGAGAAAAAAACATTTCTCATCAGACAGGAGAACCATTTGGCATTTTCACCTGCCCACAGTTACAAATTATCTTGAAGCTCAGGAGTGAATTTGACACAAAGATAAAATAACATAAAGGTATCTGCTCTTGGAGATATGTAATATAATATTTCCTCCTCAGGCCCACGTCGTGCGGAGCAAGCAGCACGAATTTCGAGGCTCCTCAGCACAGCAGGTCTTCAGTTTTCAAACTTTGGCTGAGTGCATAGTCTCTCAGAAAAGTGGTGCAACATGCACTAATATCGGCGGTAAAAAATGTGAATAACGTACCGGTAGGCTTCATTAATGAAATTAAACACATCCATGAATGCAGGAAAATGTCACACATTTGAGAACTTTAGAAATGACAATGAGTTTACTGTCATTGCAATATTTATGTACATTTTCGAGATCTGTGAATTTCAAAAAGCATCTGAACGATCTCCAGTGAATTGCAACAGCCAGAGGATTCTTAAAGATCGCCGAGCATTACACAGCTGGTAGACCCAGGCCCTTGGTGTGTTATATAGGGCAACTTATTTATTTCGCTTGAACTGTTGATCGTTACACAACTGCTACACCTAGGCCCTTGGTGTGTTATATAGGCTCAAGTCAAAAAATAGAAATCCTCTTTGGTACACTCAAAAACATACATTTACAACCACACCATATGTTCAAACAGCATCATCAGAGCATAAATGTCCCCCAATCAGAAGATTTTTTTATATAAAAACTATAGTTTATTTCATAAAAACAGAGCAATAATGTCGAAGACACAATAAAAGTTTAAAAAACAAATAATAAAAAGTGGCGTATTTGGTTCAAAACACCACAAATACAGAAAAGAAAATATACAATTCCACAATATTTATACACAAGAAACAAAAGCGGGAGAAAAAAGACAAACACAGTTCATGTCAAAGAATAGAGACACCAGGCACTATTAGATTATCTGTCGTAATTGGAATATTATTGTCTAATCTTTCTCATTAATTCGCAGATATCCTAGTGATCTAGTTTCTATTCAACCAAAGCATCGACGCGTTTCGGTGGGTAACCACTAATTCGAACCACCTTCTTCAGGATTGTAGATATCTCCCGACTATTCTGTTTGTGAAATCTACAAAACATATACACATAGACATACAAGAAACAAGAAATTGCAAAGACAATAATCAGAAACAGATTTCAAATCTCTCTTATAAAAAGACATACATTTATATCCTGATGATACTCTCATGACCAGCAATCACACTCCCACATATACTCATTCAGTCTTCTATTTCCATAATGCTAAATACATAGACTCATAGAGTAAAGTACCATATAAGGTTAAAAAAGTGAAAAAGGACGCAACAGTCCTCAAAAATCTTCAGTGTACTCTAAGGTATCCTCTACCGACAAATGGCCGACTGAATCTGGTCAAATGTTATGTCAGCAGCGTATATTCGTAAATTCTAAAAGAAAAGTTTCTTTAATATATGTGGCCTCATTGATATCCACAACATATTGATCCTCAATAAAGGTCAAACAGTATATATTACCTGTATAGTTCACAGGCTACACACAGTACCCTCAAGGATAAGAATAAAAGCAACGGTATCTGTGAAAATATAAATATACCTACATCAAGGACACTAAGTCTCAGATCGTAGAAGAGAGAAAACACTAATTCTCACAGTACGAACTTCAGTCTCGTACATACCTATCTAAAGAAAATCCTTTATCTGTGAATTTATAATTTCATTGTTCTTCAGATGGTTATGATCCTCACAGGGTCAATCAAAAATCCCTCTGTTCTTTCGGGCGGATAACCTCAAAAGATTTCCTATATTTCAGAAGGATAACCATACATTAAAGCTCAAGAACCTACATGGGTAACTCTAGATTCAGCACCTATTGTTATAGTCTGCAAAAGACGATCGCACCCCCTAATTAGAGTGTCAACTGGGATATCTAATCTTCTCTGATAATCATCTATTTCAAACATGTAGAGTCTCTGAAGATGACTCCGAATAAAGAACATGTTTTTTCCTTTTTTAATTAAGAACGGTAAGAAAACCGGGACAAGATGAGAACCCCTTTACATCCACAAAGGAGGTACGTTCATATAGATCCCCAGGCTCCCTACTCCCAAACTTGATAGGATATCTCATAAAGAGCAAGGGACTAGAGTGCTATATTAACTTGTCCCTTCTCTATATATAGGCCATATATGAATAACCTACATTACATAAGGAAAACCTCCAGGATTAGAACCCAAATCTCACCTTTTTTTTCTTAATCCGACGAGAACGCATGGACCGTACCTCCGTAGGAAAATGAGATACGGAACGCCGATTTAAATGCGACCATGACGGGCGCACCTGACTGTTATACAGCAAATCCCCTGTTTCCTTGTATACGGGGATACTATGACGCTCTCAATGGCGTGAATCACGTGCAAACAAGACATCAGGAATAAAGCGTACCATGTCACCTAAACTGTGGGTGCCATCTTTAAGATGATCAAAATAGTATAAACAATATCAAAATTAACGCTAATCCTCAGAGATTCGACTATATAAAATCACAGGAGATTCTCTGCTTCAAATCCTCATATTTCTCTATTGCTAGTTCGTAATTATCCAAAAAATAAACCGGACAATGGTGTTAGCGGAATATGTTTCTAAAGTCTACATCTAATGTAAATACATATTTGGTATATCTCACTAAACTGACTGTATCTTGAAACTAATTCGTAAATAGTCAAGAATAAAGCGTTCCAAGTCGCTTAAACTGTGGGTGCCATCTTTGAGATGGTTGAAATAATATAAAGAATATATCAAAAATATCGCTAGTCTTCAAGGGTTAGACCATATAAAATCATGAGAAATATTATGTATCAAATCCTCATGTTTATCTATTACCAGTTGGTAGTTCTCCAAAAATTTACCCAACAGAGATGTTGGCCAATTTTGTTTATAAGGTCTACCATTAATGTAAATTCATAGTTGATATATCTCACTACACCAACTGTATCTAAAACTGTTCAGTGAATGTTATGGCCCTAAGAGCAGGTTAAGTTCTAATTAATTAATCGGTCCCATTCTTCTCTTGAGTTTAACCCCTTACGGACAGTGTTTAATTTGGAAATATACCACCATTCCCTTTCTTTCCTTCTCTTGGACATATCTCCTCCACGTTTTCCTATCCAAATTTTTTCCAGGATGAACCAGCGTATATTTATTGCACTGTGGCCAAATTTCTCAAAGTGTGTCACCAGGGGAGCATTGGGCTTTTTTGTTCGAATTGCTGACATATGCTCTTGCACTCTTGTGCGTACTTCCCTACCTGTTTCCCCTACATAACCTAGGCCGCAGGGGCAGCATATCAAGTACACCACATTTTTACTGCGGCAATTATTCAAAGTCTTACAAGTTACACTAATACCATTATGTTTGATTTCTTTTGTGGATATACAAAGATCACAAACATTACAGTTGCCACACCGTGTGTTACCAGTGACTCGAGTGTTGAATATGGTGTTTTGGGTACCTCATGGTTCATCTCTATAAGTATACACCAATTCAGATCTTAGATTTTTATTTTTCTTAAAAGCAAAAAGGGGTTTCTCTAGGTTAATGTCCTCCTCATCATTTAAAATATGCCAATTTCGATTGATCACATTCTTAACTTGATTGCTAATATTTGAAAATTGGCTCACAAACACCAATCGATTGTTATCTTTTGCCTTTCCCTTGTTCCCATTGATCATAGCCTCCCTATCGTAGAATCTAGCCCTTTTACAGGAATTTGAGATAAATTTCTTGGGATACCCCCTTTCTTTGAATTTTGTTTTTAGTATTGCTGAGTGTTTATAGAAATCTTCAATTTTTGAGCAGTTTCTTCGAAGACGAAGAAACTGACTGAATGGGATATTGTCCCTCTGTGATTTTGGATGGAAGCTTGAGTAGTGGAGCAAGGTGTTTTTATCCATCGGTTTAGTGTATAGCTCCACTACAAGAGCTCCCTCATCTTCCCTGACAGTAATATCAAGAAAGTCGACACTAGATCTACTCCAGTTATAAGTGAATTTAAGATTGGGGTCCCCCAGATTCAACCAAGCTAAAAATTCAGTAAGATCTTCTGTGTTTCCTTCCCAAATACATAAAATGTCATCAATGTAGCGGTACCAACCAACTACATTTTCGAAAAACGGGCCCATCTCGTTGTAAACATGTTTGTTCTCAAATTCCCCCACATAGAGACAGGCCAGGCTCGGTGCGCAGGTGGCCCCCATGCTGGTCCCTTTCTTTTGCCTATAAAGCTGATCTTTGAACAAAAAAATATTGTTCTTCAAGATCATAGAAGTACAATCAACAATAAATTCTATATTGACACCATCCAGTGTCACATCAGACAGTAACGTCCGTATCATTTCTGTGGTGCCATCTTGAGGGATATTCGTATAGAGAGACTCAATGTCTAGGGTTACTAGACACTGAGTCTCCCCATTGAATGGTTTTCCCTCAAGTATTGAAATAATATGCGCGGAATCCTTTACATAGGACCTGAGGCTACTCACCATAGGGCGTAAAAAGCAATCAATATACTTGCTCAGGGGCTCGAGGAGAGAGTCAATGCTACTAACAATGGGTCTCATTGGTGGATCAGTGCGATTTTTATGAATCTTAGGGAGACCATATATGGCAGCAATTCTCGACAGAGTGTTATTAAGGAATCTAAACTCTTCCTCACATATATAGCTGTTATCTCTTGCTTCTGTCAATAAATGTAGACAATCATTAGAAAGACCCACCAGGGTGCTCCTTTGAGTCTGTTCATAATGTTCATCAACTTCCAAAAGGTTCAACATCCTCCTCTCATAATCCACAGAGTCAAACAGCACTACCCCTCCCCCCTTGTCTGCAGGCTTAATGATAAGATTAAAATAATTTTTAAGGGACTGTATCGCCTCTCTCTCTATCTTGTTGACATTCTGGGGATAAAAATGATGCTGCCCAGAAAGAACCTTTTGTATACCTATTTCTACTGTTCTTTCAAAAACCTCTAAATTTTTGCCTACTTGGGCCAGAGAAGGGGTGAATGAGGATTTTGGTTTAAGACCAGAGACGTTTGTAGATTCTCTAGATTGACGTCCTTCAAAGAATTTTTTAAGGCGTACCTTCCTAAAGAAGGAACGCAGATCTTTCTCCAAATCAAATTTATTAACATGTACAGAGGGAACAAAACTAAAGCCTTTTTCTAAAATCCTAACCTCTTGTGGGTTCAAGTCTCTACTGGATACATTTATTATAGGTGCTCTGCTTGACGCCAGTACCTCTGGTTCCATGTCCGCAGATATTCCTGTGGGGGAGCCCTGGTTTGTTGTCCCCTCCCCGAGTTCCCATTGTATCGTTGTCCCCTCTTGGGTTTCTGATCTAAAAAAAACCTTTATTCCTTGGAGTTTCCTCTACCATTACTCTCTTCTCTGGGTCCTTCCTCCTCACTACTTGACCCCGAGGTGTCAGAGAATGTGACACCTTTCTTTCCCCCTTTATTATAGATTGGTCTATTGTTGGGTCTTTCCCATCCATTCTCATTTTTCTGTTGGTAATAGTTCTCTCTAAGGTATGGGTATGTAATTTCATAATTAAACCTTCCCATGTCTTTCTTCAATTTGTTCGTTTTTTTATTTATCAAATAATCTCTGTATCCGTCTACGTCTCTATTAATGTCATCAAGTTTCTTTTTAGCCTCATCCAAAGCTGTATTATCCCTCAATTCTGTCTCCAACTTATCAATGGCCTCTTTTTCAATGATTATCAGCTCCTGAGCCGTTTCTATGATAAGGAGTATCCAATCAGGGCTACACCTGTTGGAAATCTGTGTCCATGTTTCAAGGAATTTACGGTTCTCTATGAACGGACCAGGCTCATTACGTACCTGTAACCCAATAGGTATTGTCCCAGACTTAACGTATTCAATTAAAAAGTCTGCATGTGCTTCAGTCCGAATTAGTTTTTTCTTTAAATTAACTAATTTGCCCCAGTTCTCACTTTTACCCGTGACAACCATGATCTTATTTCCATTTTTAGCGTTAATTATTTTATTAAATTGGTCCTCGCTAAAACCAAAGGTCTTAAACTGGTCCATAGGTACCAATATAAAAAGAAACAATGCTCAATCCTCTCAGGACAACTCTCCAACCCAAACAGGTTGTGCCAATATATCTCAACCAAATGAGAGGGGCTCCTATAACCAACAGAGGTGGAGCACCAAATAGACTCAAGTAAAAAAATAGAAATCCTCTTTGGTACACTCAAGAACATACATTTACAACCACACCATATGTTCAAACAGCATCATCAGAGCATAAATGTCCTCCAATCAGAAGATTTTTTTATATAAAAACTATAGTTTATTTAATAAAAACAGAGCAATAATGTCGAAGACACAATAAAAGTTTAAAAAACAAATAATAAAAGTGGCGTATTTGGTTCAAAACACCACAAATACAGAAAAGAAAATATACAATTCCACAATATTTATACACAAGAAACAAAAGCGGGAGAAAAAAGACAAACACAGTTCATGTCAAAGAATAGAGACACCAGGCACTATTAGATTATCTGTCGTAATTGGAATATTATTGTCTAATCTTTCTCATTAATTCACAGATATCCTAGTGATCTAGTTTCTATTCAACCAAAGCATCGACGCGTTTCGCTGGGTAACCACTAATTCGAACCACCTTCCTCAGGATTGTAGATATCTCCCGACTATTCTGTTTGTGAAATCTACAAAACATATACACATAGACATACAAGAAACAAGAAATTGCAAAGACAATAATCAGAAACAGATTTCAAATCTCTCTTATAAAAAGACATACATTTATATCCTGATGATACTCTCATGACCAGCAATCACACTCCCACATATACTCATTCAGTCTTCTATTTCCATAATGCTAAATACATAGACTCATAGAGTAAAGTACCTTATAAGGTTAAAAAAGTGAAAAAGGACGCAACAGTCCTCAAAAATCTTCAGTGTACTCTAAGGTATCCTCTACCGACAAATGGCCGACTGAATCTGGTCAAATGTTATGTCAGCAGCGTAAATTCGGAAATTCTAAAAGAAAACAGTTTCTTTAATATATGTGGCCTCATTGATATCCACAACATATTGATCCTCAATTAAGGTCAAACACTATATATTACCTGTATAGTTCACAGGCTACATACAGTACTCTCAAGGATAAGAATAAAAGCAACGGTATCTGTGAAAATATAAATATACATACATCAAGGACACTAAGTCCCAGATCGTAGAAGAGAGAAAACACTAATTCTCACAGTACGAACTTCAGTCTCGTACATACCTATCTTAAGAAAATCCTTTATCTGTGAATTTATAATTTCATTGTTCTTCAGATGGTTACGATCCTCACAGGGTCAATCAAAAATCCCTCTGTTCTTTCGGGCGGATAACCTCAAAAGATTTCCTATATTTCAGAAGGATAACCATACATTAAAGCTCAAGAACCTACATGGGTAACTCTAGATTCAGCACCTATTGTTATAGTGTGCATAAGACGATCGCACCCCCTAATTAGAGTGTCAACTGGGATATCTAATCTTCTCTGATAATCATCTATTTCAAACATGTAGAGTCTCTGAAGATGACTCCGGATAAAGAACATGTTTTTTCCTTTTTAATTAAGAACGGTAAGAAAACCGGGACAAGATGAGAACCCCTTTACATCCACAAAGGAGGTACGTTCATATAGATCCCCAGGCTCCCTACTCCCAAACTTGATAGGATATCTCATAAAGAGCAAGGGACTAGAGTGCTAAATTAACTTGTCCCTTCTCTATATAAAGGCCATATATGAATAACCTACATTACATAAGGAAAACCTCCAGGATTAGAACCCAAATCTCACCTTTTTTTTCTTAATCCGACGAGAACGCATGGACCGTACCTCCGTAGGAAAATGAGATACGGAACGCCGATTTAAATGCGACCATGACGGGCGCACCTGACTGTTATACAGCAAATCCCCTGTTTCCTTGTATACGGGGATACTATGACGCTCTCAATGGCGTGAATCACGTGCAAACAAGACGTCAGGAATAAAGCGTACCATGTCATCTAAACTGTGGGTGCCATATATAGGGCCACCATTTTGATCTTATTTTTTAGTTAAAGAAATTTTCTTAGGGACTGTTGGTTTGTTAACACTGACAGTGTCTGAAAGAAGTGAAGAGATGAATTTGTTTGCTTGGACCACTGGGTAGTAAAACAGAAGGCACGCATGACCACTGGGCGTGGCATAGGGTGTAATTCGGATGTTAGGGAAAAATTCGGACCTGGGTGAATAAGGTGTAGCTTGTGTCTGGCCCCAGAGGGCGATAGTTGTCAGGTTGCTATTTTTGTCCCTGAGCCGATAGTGACATACTATTGGGCTCACTTAGCTCCGTGTACCACACAGAGTATCCCCTCTCCTCAGGCTGTAGGCACTAAGAGGGGGCTAAGATTTTTTGGACAAAGGAATATTTTTTTTCTGTCAGTCTTTTCTCTTCTAGTTTCTTTTAGGTTTTCCATTTATGCATTGTTGACTTTGTGGTGCTGTTAAAAGTTTGCAATTGTGCTTCATGTTTGAATGTTATGTCATGTTAGTAAGTTTATGCGTTTATGAAATAATAACTTTTTTCCCCACAAATCAGAATTCTACATTTGCTATTACGCTGCTAAAAATCAACTTGAACTGTTCTGAACTAACCATTGCACATTGTTACAGGTTGTTACTATTTCATTGCATTTGTCTTTGTCAATTGTCAAGCGTTTTTGTGATGCATCATCTTTATAGACCTCGTAACCAGCAGATTGTTGCCAGTACAGCCCCGAGTACACAGTTTCCCCACGATCAGAGTAGAATTTGTAATGATTTAAAACCTTGAAACAGTCAAAAGTTTATAAACTCCTGAACAATTTTCCTATTCCATCATGGAGATACCACTAGACCACATGCACGCTAGGTTCCCCACATAGACTCAGAATCTAGAGAAACATGTCCATACCAAGGCACACGCATTTCCCTGGCCTGAGGGGGGAACGTTCAATACCAACATCATAGAACACACAAGGACACACATACAGACCAGGTATGCAGGTCAGAAGCGGGCTAAACGAGACACCCTACTAGAACTATGGGCCATCTTGGAGGTGGCCCCGTTCTGCAAGACTATCCTCTGGCACGCACACAAGGGATCCTCATCTCCTCCACCATGCACCAGCAGGGAAGTGCTCTCTTTAATGCCTGCCATCCCAGCCACCCCTGCACTGGGTTACACCAATCCACCGGTCGAGGGGGCCAGTGGCCCCCCACCGGGCAACAAGCCACCAGACCCAGGGTAGGGAGACCACCAGACCAACCAGCCCAGGCGAAGTCAGCCCCCTGTCAGTCTGGTGTCAGGCTCCTTCGAATTTCAGCCCCCCACCCTCTCATCACTCCAAATTTTTATTTTCCAATGTTTTCATTGCATATAAGTGCAAACATCACAATTAATATAAACATAGTGCAAAACGTGCATGTGTCTTAAAAGATCAGAATAAAAACATACAAAATTTCAAAATCGGATAAAAACGCAATTCATTTTCGACTAATTAAATTCACAATTCATAAATGAATGATTAATCCTCCTACAAGGCTTGATCTAACATTCAGAGGAGTTAAGACCAGAACAAAATAAATTACTATTTAAAGATATTAACCTAAGGTTATCTCCACATTTCAAGATAAACTTTGTGTACTTAATCTTAGTTGAGATTAATGCTTAAAAAGGAATCAAATTCATCCAGTTACATCTGAGTTGACAGCCCAATAAACCCAAAGAAGTCACATTCTTGGTAAACTCATTCCCCTTTCATGGATCTAGAGTTCTTTCCTTCATTTCATCGATGTCCAAAAAAAAGAACAAAGCACACCAATGGATTCTCAAGCTGTTGGAAGTGTAACAGTGCTGGCCTATATTGTGTAAAATTACTGCTGTGTAAAAATGGAACTTATGTTCATTTCCTTTGTTGAGAATAAAATGAGCAGAAGAACAAGATGTGCTGGGCTGTCTGGTCATATACACCATCACAAGGGCATACAGACAGATTTCTTTGGGAATAGGTTTTTGCCGAGAACCTTCCACCCATCAGTCACGGCCCATCATGCCCCAGCAGGATGAGGAGTACATGCTCCTAACCGCCCCTCCGAATGCCCTACAGTCAGAGGGAGGTTCATAGCAGTTCTGGAGGAGGATACCACCAGTGGATTCAAAGATAGGGGTCCCAGACCTCCAATGTCCGACGCTAAAGGGGAAGCCGTAGGGTATTCCCCCCCAGGGTATGCCCAGGCTGCAGAGGAAGCATCAGTGAGTGAGCTTGAGGTCAAAACGCTACTCAGAAGAACAGCACTGAGCAGGTGGGAGTCAGAAGAAAGGTGCAAGCAAAGGTTAGAAAGAGAAAGGGTTCTCGCCTAGGAAGCCCAACGGGAAGGGAGAACAACACACCCTCCCCCAGAGGAAGCCAGAGCTAGGCCCTGGGGTTCCCTTGAGGATGAGCCTTGGAAAGAGTCAGAAGAGAGGCTACTAGCAGAAACACACACTCCACTCTGCCATCGGCGTAGAAGAGGGGCTGACCAAGAGATAAGAAATCAGGAGAGCCTAACTGAAACACAATTACAGCATAAGAGGGAAAGAATGGCACCCTTACCGGCACACAAGGAGACTGACAACGAGGACGTTCGCCACCCCCCCCCGAACACGTTGATGAGGCAAACTGACCCCTAGAGCGATAGTGTCCAGAGAAAAAGGCGAGGCCTTCGCACAACCATTTTGCCATCTACTGGCCTACTGTACTGAAAGGAAGGGCCAGTATGACAGACCTTGGCCGGAGGAGGGATCCTTCAAACCAGAGGACATGGCTGTCATGGGAGACTGCATCCGGCATGGAGGGGGAGATCCTCCTACATGCAGGAATGCCTGAGAAGATGGGAGCGCTAGAAACTGTTGGAGCCGTTCGATACAAAAATATGTCCGTTGCTACAGAATGGTGTGTCAGAGACCTTCTATGTGCCATGGGCACAGATGGACAAAGAAGGGCTCAGGGACAAACTGCCCCCAATGATGGATGGGGCAGGAAAGTGGATCCTATGTTTTGAGAAAAACGCAGCGGGAATCCACTAAGCTATAGGTGATGTCAAAAGTCTGCTCAGCAGCCTCATCAGGGAGCAGACTGACACAGTGTTTTCCCGAGCCCGCATCCCCGCAGTCACGCTGATGAACACTGAGCATGATGGGACACATTTAACTCATTTAGACAACAAATATGGACGGCCCTGAGGTAAATATTCCCCAACTGCCCAGACGTAGTAGGATTGATGGCAGAAAGCATGAAGCCTGAGGAGACAGTGACTGACTTCCTAGCTAGAATGAGGGAACGATGGGGACAAGAGACAGGACAGCCCTGGACCGACACGGGTCCCCAGGTTGCATTCTTCTACAACATCCTCAAAAAGGGACTGCCCACTGAGATACAGACCAGACTAGATGGCGTAGTAGGGCTAGACACCAAACCTTGATGGGAAATACAGGCCCACATATTACATTATTACCAGAAAAGACGGGAGAAGGACAGGGAAAAGCAGGAGCAGGACCAGAGAGACACTGCCAAATTGGCCCAACAGAAGTTGAAAAAGACCGCCCGTGAGGGGGCCACATTGGCCACAAATGTACAAATGGCACCAGTCTTTAAGGCAGCTCCACCTCAGGACCCAAGTGGATATCCACCCAGTCCTAGTGGCCAAGGTCAGGGAAGCTGGCTACAGCCCGGCCTCATAGAGTGTCACTATTGTCACAGAATGGGCCACATGGCTAACCAATGCCATCTAAAGGCATATCACAAGCAAAAAGGAACAGTACCAGAACAGCCCCCACAGAATATCCATGCCCAAAACCAAACCCAGAGCAATGCAAATGCATCGTACAATCAGCCTAAAGGAAATCAGGCTACATCCATCCCACCACAACAAGGGCTGGGTGTTTGGCCGAGCATGTTACAACGGCCGAGCAGACAGGGAGCCCAGCCTAGCAGGTACCGGGGCCACGGCAAGGAGGGGTGACTGTCTGGGGTGGCAATGCCTAGCACAACTGCAGAATACAAATAAGCCGTAAATCCAAACCCCCAATATGACACATCCACTTCATACCCACTTCAGAAAACTCACTACAACAATAAAGACTAGTGACACAGCATTGGAAAAATACTCAAGCCTTTGATTGCATTCAGGAAAAACTCAGGGCTGCCGTATGCCCGGTGGATCAGGAATCCACATTAAATTCACAATTTGGGGTGCCTGCAGGGACCTTGGCCCCACTCTGCTGCTAGTACTCCAGGGCGGGGTTAGCTGGCCACACCCCAGGGGGAAGGAAGTCGGACGAGGGAGCAGTCCAGCTTTGGGCAGGCTATGCAAGTCTCATCAACTTTAGGATTTGCACCAAACGGAGACCCCCTTTTTAGTTCTAAAACAAGGAGACGATCCTGTGCCAGAAGCCAGGTTTTCTCTGCACTTGGAGTGTTGAGATGACCCATAGAACTCCGTAGTTCATGCACAAATTTGGCACCAAGTCAATAGGGAAATTCACCCTGGCAACCAGCCGTTTTCGTTCATTACTCACAGCACGACCAGTCCCAGCCGTGCACCTAACTCCCATTGTAAGCAAGACATTCTGTCTTCTCCTCTCTTCTAATTCTTCCAAACACATCCAAAGTCTGCGCATCGGATCATGGCCCTCCAAAGCAACGGGAGTAGCGTATCACTGGGTAGGAAGTCCCTGATTCCCGCCGAGGGCGGCAGACCCAAAGGGTTCTAGATCCAAGGAAGAGGGGAGCGGTGGGAGGGAAAGGGGTTCCATAGATAACCACTGCAGCCCCCCGCACAAGATGCATGAAGATGCTCACCACCGCACCCAGCTTGTCTAATAAGATACACAGGGCCTCACAAACATCGTCCAAGGAAGCTATAGGCCAGATCCCAGTCATTGCCACATCCGAATCACGGGGGCTAGAGAGCAGCTTCTCAACCCCCACTGATATGCCGCATTACAGCCAGCCCTACATGAGACCCCCGGAAGGCGCCCAAAGACCTGCTGGAAGAAGCCCATAAGTAGCCCAAAAGCAAAACGAAAAAGGGCATAGTCAAAACACCCAACTCCATGAGGCAGAACATCATTACATGCACTTGCAGAGACCAGAGGGACATGCACGTGACAACGGGAACATCGCCGTTACCCACAAAACCCATAAAGAAAATTAAAACCCCCCTCACATCGCACGCATCCCATGCAGATCAAAAGGACATCCCCGCACCAGTAAAATGACACACACACAGATATATTTAATGGAAGCAGCCCTTAGAAGAAACTACTCTCCCCTCCGCAGCAAGGAGAGGGGGGACCAAAGTACTGACAAAAATAACGCTTCCCTACTTAAACTGACCATTCCCTAAAAATGCCACCACCTCTTTCTAGTACCTCACTAGAAAGTTTAACACACAGTGAAAGATATAGTGTGTACCCCTAAAAAGAAAAACACAGGAACTCTCTGAAACTTGTCTAACAATGTGTTTTTTCCAAGCTAACCTACAATGCACAGGTCTTACCCCACAGGTCTGCAATAGAGCCACATGTGCACCATCATTACAGCGGCCCACCGTCCCTTCAATTGAAACATCTTGAAAGGATGTCAACAAGGCCAACTGTTCAAGAACACAGACTGCAAATTGACTTTATGAACACTTTTCTGGAAAAGAAAAGAAACTCTTTTTTGCACTACACCAAAGTCCATCCCAAAATCTATGAATGTTTTCCAAGTTATGTATTTTTGTATTCTTGTACACTCTCTGTTTAGCATGGGTGCTCTCACACCCCTCCCGAGCCAGAAATATGCCTAGTTTCATGAAACTTACTGTGTTATTCATGCAATGCATGCACAGAGACCTCTCCCACCTCACTTACACCTATGCTGAACCAAACGCTAGCATTCCTCATGCGCTACACAGCACACTCCTACACAACGCCTGGTATCAGCACATGACCACCATGGGCACTCAAACCATGAACAGACAGGCTTTACTTATCCCAAGAGCTAGCCCAGAGAAAGCAAAATGTCTCATCCATCTGTACCTATTTAGGATTTGGGCCAAGATTCAACCCAATAGAGTTGAACCCCATGGAGCAGTAGTAAACATCACCCGGTATGAGACCAACCCCAGGGCACTGTACCTTTTTACCAAACCTAGCGACATTCAAATAGAACTAGACAAGATGTGTAGGCGGGGCACTATAGGGGAGGATACTGTTTGGCCCAGGCACTTCGTAGAAAAGTGTTTCCTGGAGGTAGTAATATCACTGCACCAGTGCACAAATACGTATTTGTGCACATATTTTGTGCACATATTTTGGGCCACCTTTTTTAATGACAAGTGGACCCTGGACATGTAATAACGATTGGTTCCAATGGGAACTGTGAAGTAATACTGCATTTACCTGCAATGGGGCACCTCCACATTGAAAGATATGTATTGGCAGTGTGACGAGCTTGCCTACACCCAGCTTGTCCCCGGATGGCGGGGGCCTCTGCACCCTTGTGACCATACACACCCCAACACTGGTCATCCCTGGTGAAGGTCTGTCTGAGTTGTCCCAACATCCCCTACAGAAGAAAACAACTCTGTTGTATCAGGCTCGGAGAAGAAGAACTGATGATTATTTTGGCTTTACTCAGTACAAGGACATTCCGGAAGAATTTAGACTGTTTTCTGAAACTCAAGTAAATGCAAGTGGGTCAATACCCTTCTTCACCTTGCACACGAAGGCAAAGGCCCGCTGGTTATAAATAACCATGTAGGAAATGTTGAAGATGATCAACGACACTGAGCTTGGCCTAAAAGATATCAAGGAAGAACTATGAGCCATCCGCCTTATGGTGAAGCAACATTGGTACGTGTTGGACTTGATGACCACGATGGAGGGTGGGGTGTGTGCCAAGATTGGTGCTTCCTGTTGTACTTTTATTCCTGGAAATGATCTCGAAAACAGAACTCTCGCTCTTGCCATCCAAGCACTGCATCGTCTACAAGTTGACATGAAGAAGGAGGGAGTTGCCCCTGAGCAGGACTGGTTTCATAGTATTTTTCTTTTTCTGGCTCCCCCTGTGGGTGTCCAAACTATTCACGTCATTACTTCCAGTTTTCATTTTTGTACTACTGTTGTGTGGTTTCCTACAAATGGGGGTTTCCTGCCTAAAAAACGCAGTACTCAAATTAGATAGTATGCAAATAGCTAGGAAAAGAATAGCAGACACTACAGCAACACATACCGTTTTGAATAATGTGACTGTCATGACATACAAGGAAAATTATGTCGTTGAAAATTCAACTAGAGGGGGGAATGTTAATATCGGTGAATGTGATATCTATATACAGCATGATATATGCATGCACAACAGCGGCAATACCAATAAATGCAATGTCAATGTACGCCATAAACTATGCACCCATAACAAAGTCAATACCAGTAAAAGAGATGTTGATGTAATCTATGACAACTGTACGCATAATAATGCGAATGTCTGTAAATATAAGATTAATTACCACCATATTCTAGGTACACGCAATAGCGAACTCGTACCGTTGCTGTCGAATTCACCCAAGATGACCTCCCCATCAACCCCGAGTCAGAGATACGTGGTCGACAGGCCCTGTGACCCGAACCCAGGCCTACCGATTGATCGGACATATGTTAGGTTACACTCAGACCGAACAAAAACACGCAATCAAGGAAAACTCTGATCGATCCCACAGATAGGTAGTTACACCACAAACTGGTCCAAGGAAAATGGCCCTGTCAGAAATGGGGGTCTCTAGTTGGGAGAGGTTTGCACCCTGTCCAAGTAGGGACCCTTATTCTGGTCAGGGTAAGGGAGTCACACAGCTAAGATAACTCCAGCTCACCCCCTTGGTAGCTTGGCACAAGCAGTCAGGCTTATCTCAGAGGCAATGTATAAAGCATTTTTACATCCACACACAGTAACACTGTGAAAACACTACCAAAGGACACCACACCATTTTAGAAACATAACCAATATTTATCTGAATAAAAGAAGACCAAAATGACAAAGATCCAACATGCACAAATCAAGAGATAACTTTTAAAAGGTTCAAAATAGTTCAGTCCATAAGAAACTATAGATGTGTCACTTTTAGCACAAAGTACCTGGGATGCGTCAAAATCACAGATGAAAACAGGCGCAAGGGAGGTGAGGTGCCGGAAAAGCAAAGAGATCCGTCGGTTCCTTACTCCCATGAGAGGTGTGCGTCGGTTCCTTATTGCCAGGGGAGGTAATGCATCGGTTTCTTACTGCAGCGCAGGGGAGGTGTTGCATCAGTTCCTTACTGCAGGGGAGGTGATAAGTCAGATCCTTACTGTGAGAGGAAGTGATGCGTCGATCTCCGGACATGCGGTCTCGGTTCCTAACTGCTGGGCCACAACGATGAAGAACTTGGCGCCCAGGGCCGATGCATCGAAAATCCAGATGCGCTGGCTCGAAGCAGCGGTACAGGCGCTGCGTCTATTTCGCAGCCGCGAAGCAGGTGATGCATCGATTTCTTCAGCTGCACAGCAGAACCTGCGCCGGAGTCAGGGCCGCACCACAGGACTCGGGTTGCGGTGATCTTTCAGCAGCACGTCAGGCACTGCATTGTTTCTTCGGCCGCACAGCGGCAAAGCACTGGTTTTTCAATTGGCAAAAACGGGCACTGAGAGTCGATGCAATTGTTTTGGTTCTTAGCAGCAAAACCACCTACAATGGCCCAGAACTGGAATTGGCACCACTTGGCAGGTCAGAACTCCCAGCAGAGGAGTTCAGGGGCTGCAGATGAAGTCTTTGATGGCATTGAGAATTCTCAACATGAGGAAAGCATACACAAGCCCTTGTAGAACCTTGGAAAGCAGGATGTAGAAAGCAAAGTCCAGTCCTTTCACTCCCAAGACAGAAGCAGCAAGCAGCAGGCCTACACACAAAGCAGCAGGCAGAGTGTCAGTCTCCTCCTACAGCATCCAGCTCTTCTTCCTGGCAGAATGCCCTCCTAATCCAGAAGCGTTCTGAAGTTATGGTGTCACAGCTCCAATACTTATACCAGTTTCTGCCTTTGAAGTAGGCAAACTTCAAAGGAAAGTCTTTGTAGTGCACAAGACCCTACCTTTCCCTGACCTGGCTCTAGACACATTACAAGGGGGAGGAGACAGCTTCGTGTTAGGACAGGCACAGCCCTATTCAGGTGTCAGTGACAGCTCCTCCCACCACTCTAGATCAGGAAGGCCATCAGCCTGGTGATGGGCCATCAGGATATGCAGGGCAGATCTCAGCTCCCTTTGAGTGACTGTCTAGAGTGCACAAATAGCCCCACTGTCATCCTCCCTCAGACATGGATTCTACAGGCAGGCAGAGGCACAGAAAGGTAAAGCAAGAAAATGCCCACTATCTAAAAGTGGCATTTTCAAACACGCAATTTAAAAACCAACTTCCCTTAAAGATGTATTTTAAAATTGTGAGTTCAGGGACCACAAACTCCAAATCTCTATCTCTTCCCAAGTGGAGGTTATACTTGTAAGAGGTTCCAAGGCAACTCCAATGATAACCTATGGGAGAGATAGTCCTTGCAATAGCGAAAAACAAAACAAGCAGTAGTTCACTATCAGGACATGTAAAGCACACCAGTACATATCCTACCTTTCAAATACAATGCAGCCTGCCCATGGGACTACCTTGGACCTACCTTAGTGGTGCCTTACAAGTAGTAAAAGGGAAGGTTTAGGCCTGGCAAGTGGGTGCACTTGCCAGCGCAACATGGGAGTTTAAAACTGCCCACACAGACACTGCAGTGGCAGGTCTGAGGCATGGTTGCAGGGCTACTCATGTGGGTGGCACAATCAGTGTTGCAGGCCCACTAGTAGCATTTGATTTACAGACCCTGGGCACACACAGTGCACTTTACTAGGGACTTACTAGTAAATCAAATATGCCAATCATGGATAACCAATTACAGATACCATTTACACAGGGAGCACTTGCACTTTAGCACTGCACAGCAGTGGTAAAGTGCTCAGAGTCCTAAAACCAGCAAAAACTAAATGTAGCGCACAGTCAAAAACAGGAGGTCAGACGCAAAAAAACAGGGGAAAAATACGCCACAGATGCCAGGTCTAACAGGTCCCAATGAAACATGTTTGGTCAAAGGCACTTGTTCCCAAAATACTACAAAGTTAGATATCAAATGTAGTTAGGAGCGCTCAGCCAATCAGGACACAGCATGCACATCACACGTATTGATCACACGTTCCCCTTGGCAGACATCTGGACACATACACGCTGGCCCACACCAGCTCTCCCTGAGGTCGAGAGCCACCTGTGTCCCACAAAACAGATATTTGTATTCATGATTTATGACTATGCCCGAACCCACATGCTCTCTAAGAATGTGAAATTGTTGTATTGTACCTCACGAACTGTATATATGATCAGCCAAAATTTCTGTACATTGAGACTGTCTTCAGACGCGACTCTGTTGATGCTCTCCCAGCCCCTGCATTCAATGAAACCAACTTGTTCCTGTTTTGCCAAACGCCTCTTGTCTTTTACTTTTTTCAAGGTTAATTGATATCCGAGCAACATAATCACATGCTAAGCAGTACAAAAACATGAATACACACTTTTGTAGTCATCTGCTGACTATCCTGAACCCTGGTCATGACCTACACTGACTAAGCCTGCCGACTAACATCATGGAGCGCAGGGCCATTCTACATGTACTGTGATGTGAGGTACTATGACACACAACACACCATTGTGACCTCTGTAAGGTAAACTACTTGTGCATGACTGTACAGACACCTTTACAGTCAGGCCTATTGACTTGATGCATACTGTCCATAGAGGCTGGTAACATAGTATAGACTACATCCTAAGACTTAGGTCACAATGAAAAGGCTGGCATGTGTGTCACTGAGATTGTCCTCTCTGGGGATGGGTGGACTACCTAATGTGATATCATACTTTGATTGAGTTTGAGTGATATGTACTGCCATCTCTGGACACACCTTTTGCCATATGTGGCACTGTTAAAGGGATGACAAGCAACATAGCATTGTATGTCTTGTTATGATCCGAGTGAATGTAACAAAGCTGATGAATCATAGATCAAAATTTCTACAGAAGTAAACAACTCTCTACACTGTTATTGTGTCACATGTGCAATAGGCCTGTACAGTGCAAACATGGCGTATGGAAAAGTAACAACAGACCTGTGGGAGTAAGGGCCCTATCATAAGTAAATGACACACATTGACAATGTGGGTAAATGTTAGAAGTATAAGGTCAGGAGGTTACCTCAGTCACCATTCAAAATGTAGTTCATGTAATAGCAATCAGGGCTACTAGTGGTTTAGAAAACTAATTTTGGGAAAATCCAAGGATCTGCAGGTCTACAGGGAGCTTACTCTGTGCATCAGTTGTATTGTCACAGTAACTCTGCCCCAGCCTGGGCCATGGCCCATAATGAGCACAACTCATTGTCGGGCCTTGATCTATGCAGGCTGCACATACTGATCCCACATGAAGATCACATTTCCACCAATTCAATACATTAAAGTATATTTTCTGGCCATCAAAAATGTGACCTCAAGGTTGTGTGGCACTCTGAAGGGGTCTGTGAGGTACAGCTAGCTCCCAGACAACAGTCTGGCAAAGCCTGATGTGGTCTGAGTGATATGTGGGACTGTACGCATAGCTAGCATCATCCTCAACTGCTCCTTATAGTATACAGACACAGCTTATGCTGTAAGCCTATACATTTCTTTGCACAATTACCTTGATCTGAAAAGCAAATATATCATAGGTATCATGAAATGTATACATGCATAGATATGTGAATGCAACACAAGTAGGATATAGGGCTATCACACATCACACATCACAATGCTGAATGTTAAGTCCACAAACTACAGGCCCCATAATCCATTACATGATTGTCGTATGTAGGGACCACAACATTTAACAAAAAAATAATCTGATTTCACTTTGTGACTCAGAGGCACATTGTAGCCTATGGGAATGGAAATGATGAACTTTAACAGAGTAAAAAATGCATTTTAGATAGTTACCTGCTCCTCTGGTGAGCCATATAGCTGGCCATATAGGACTGCTCCAACCAGGGTCTCAAGCTCCTCTGGAGAGAAGGGATGGACCCTCTCACCTGCTTGGCCTGGCATGATTGCTGCCAGAGGTGGCAAACAGCAGCTAAAGGCGGTATTGATAGCAGCAGTGTCAGGAGGCAAGTGAGGTTTTTTTCAAACCGCGGTCATCAGGGTAGACGGACACAGCCATTGGCCCGCGACCATCACAATCACCAACGTTAGCCTATGGCTGTGTCCACCGTGAATGAAACCGCCCATTATGCAGTCGATTTCCACTGGCGGTGATACATTCCAAATATCCTATATGCGAGGTCAGGCATCCGCCATTTTAGCAGTTGCAACTACAGTATTGGTGACTGTTTAGTGTGTCACCACCACTCCAAATGAGGGGTAACATGTTTACATGTGGACTACTCCATTGTCATGTAATTTCCAGAACGAAAATCAGCTGTGTAGTGCATTACTGTGCATAAAGGCAAAATGTGTGTGGTGCACAGTCCTTCACTGTTGACAGTTTTTAACCGAAAATTTCCTAAATTCATCATGTTGTGCTAATATCACATTTCTGATTGCATAATGTGCACATTTATGTTACAGACACATACGAAGGCCACAATGGGGATTATTGGTGGATGTTGTACAGTAGACAATAGTTATGTAAATTATGTGTAATGTTTTCTGAACCAGTTATGTCTTATCACGTTACTTTTGGCTAACACTACATATATGTTACTCTGGACACTGTGATAATTTTTCTACATTGTCACCACTCCACACATAGGGGCCCTGGGAGAGGGAGGAAATGACAGTGTCCAGTCTTCCGCCCATTTCCAGACCTTCAGACCATGGAAAAAAGGGATGTCATCAAGAAGTTTTGTTTAAATCGTCAAACAATACAGGATTTATGTCATCATTTGGAGCCTGATCCCCTCCCTCAAAACAGTAATCCCACATGCATTCCACCTATTGTGAGAATTATGGCACTATTGCATTTTCTGGCCACAGGTTCCTTCCAGTACACTATGGGGCCGATTCACAGAACTAATCTTAGGACTCCTAACTTTACTACTACTAAACTGAGACAAAATCCTAACTTTACGACTTTCGGTATTCACAAAAGGCATTTAGTAGTAGTAAAGTTAGGAGTCCTAACATTATTACTACTAAATGCCTTCTGTGAATACCAAAAGTAGTAAGTTTAGGATTTTATCTCAGTTTAGTAGTAGTAAAGTTAGGAGTCCTAACTTTACTACTACTAAATGCCTTCTGTGAATACCAAAAGTAGTAAGTTTAGGATTTTATCTCAGATTAGTTCTGTGAATCGGCCCCTATGGCTTTATCTGGTGGTATCTCACAACCAATGTTCAGTGGTGTGCTACAAGACGTACTTTCAGCAATAATTAAACGCATTGACAACTACATCCAGTTCCCCAAATGTGAGTATTTAGCCAATGTGAAGGGGGATGAGTTTTGACGCATTCCACATGCGGTTCGAGCCATTGATAGCACCCATATTGCTTTCGTGACCCCGCAAGTCTGGGAACAAGTGTAACGTAACAGGAAGCACTTCCATTCTATCAACATCTCAACATCTGTGCCCGGTTCCCAGGATCAGCCAACGATTTCTTCGTACTGTGGAACAGACCCATATCCAAGCTGATGTCACAACCGGAGAGGGCCTGGCTTGTATGATCTGTCCTAACCTTGTGTGGGAGATGGCAGGTTGTATCATAAGAAAGTCAGAAAGTGTGTAATATATTGTTGCACTTATGTCTGTCTTCCATCTAGGAGACTCAGCGTATCCCAACCGTCCATGGTTGTTAGCTCCACTGAGGATTGCAACTACGCCAGGGGGGGTCCGCTTTAATGAGGCCCATGGAAGAACACGGCGGCCAGTGGAGTGGGCTTTTGGGCTCCTGAAGGCCAGATTCAGATATCTGGACAAGACTGGGGGAGCCCTACTCTACTCACCCGGGAAGGTGTGTCAAATGACCGTGGCCTGCTGCATGCTCCACAACATCCCTTATATCGCAGAGGATGGAGACCATGAAGTGCCACTGGGTAAAGATCCTGAAATGCCAAATGATGATGTTAGTGGTGAAGAGGAAGGAGCTGACTTGCGTCAAGATCTCATCAACAACTTGTTCTCATGAGTGTAAGTATATTGTGAGATGTCATGACTTTGACTATTAATGCAACTCTTGTTGTGATGATGTGAGGAGGATGTTTAGGGAAAATATAAGGAATTTAAAGCTCTGGCAAAATCTGCTGAAAGGTGTTTGTGGAGGAAGGTTTTGACACATGCTCACTTTTTGGCATTGCTTTTTTTAGTTTAGACATTTGTTATGGACTGTGTACTCCAGAAGTTGACTATGTGAATTGTGACATCTGTATGGTTTCATAGCTGATTTCTTTGTTTTGGTCTGTTTTAGGTACCTTCACCATGTCATCTTCATTTGGACATTTTAGAGTTGTGACACTAGCAGGTATATGATGCTGTTTGGATGTACAAAGTGGAGATGGAGTGTTCCTGAGAATGACTGTCACAGACTTTGGGTATATAAATCCTGTACCAAGACAGCTCGCACAACAATAGGATAGAAGCAATGAGGAATTCATTGGACTTGTTCCTTGTCGTGTGATGGTCCCGATGCAATATGTTTGCCATCATGTGCTCCAACATACTGTTGTTGTGGGGGCAAATCATGTTAGTATCCCTTCACATTGGCTAAATCCTCAATATGTATGAGCTGTATGTAGCTCTTGTTTTGTCTCCTCATTGTAGGCCAAAGTGCTTCTGGCACACCACTGACATTTGTTTGTGACATTCCACCAGATGCAGCAACACTGGATTGGAATGATCCTTTGATCAGAATATGTTATACTGCCATGTGTCTATATATTAGTGTTAGTGATGTGGGATTCCAGTTGTGATCTAGGTGATATGGCTCCAGCTGATGACATAGACCACATTTATTTTACCTATTCAAAAGGAAATTGTCTGATGTATACCCTCCTTCCTTATTGTTAAGGTCTGCACCTGAAAATGTGCTCATTGACACAGAATATTTGAGTCATGTATGATTAGTTAAGTTTCTGACATACTGCCAGCCTATGGTAGGAACAACAGAATAAAGATGTTATAAGTCAATACACTTGTATGTGTGTGCTTGTGTGACATGGTTGTCATCCTGATTTAAACATTGTTTACATTCAACATATCCATGCTTACACAAGTAGCTTGTTTCAGCATTGCAAAGTTCACATGGGAGTATATATACATTGCTAGATGTGAGAGATACTACAGGAGGGAATGAGTTTGGGACTAGTGTATTTATTGCAGTGAACAAGGAGAAAACAACCAATGTGCAAAACCAAACAGGGAAAATCAAAAGTGAAGCTGTCAGTCATGGTGAATGAAACCATAGTTGTAGATGCCAAATTGTCTGAAGTCCAAAGTCCCAAATTCTACTTCCATTAGAAATGGAAAAGTGTCCAGAAATAGTCCACAAAGTGAATGTGTTGTACACACTGGAAGAAATTAGGTGTGAGGTTTCTTATTGGCGTTAGTGGCTGTCTTGCCATCCACACCTCTGGGTTGACATCCCCTCCTGCGGGGGAGTATGGGATCCTCTGTGGTGAAACTGGGGTGTCTGCAGACGTGTCTTCCTCTGACAGGGCCTCCCTTCCTGTGGCTGCTGCAGATGTCGATGGCCCGGATGTAGTTGGACCACAGGAAGGGGTAGATGGTGGTGGAAAAGCCCTGCAGAGGGTGGTGTTGATGTCCTGCAGCACCCCAATGAGCTGGCCCATGTTGGTGTTGTGGGTGGCCAGCTCCAGGTGTATGTCCCTCTGCAGCTGCTTCATCTCTCGGATTTCCATTAGTACCTGGCCGATCATGCCTTAGGAGTCCTGTCAAAACTTGGTCGATGGCGCCCTACATATGAGTGGCCCCAGTGGGGTCACTCAGCGGACCACACTCCCCCTCCCACGACCCCTACACCCACGGTCCTGTGCCCTTGCCCAGGCTGCACCCTCCTACTGCGTCCTGGTTCCTCAGCGACTAGGTTGGGGATTGTCACCTCAGAATACAGGACTGGGGGCACAAGATGGTAGTAAATGTGCTAGGTACACAGGTTGGGGGGCAGGGGTTGGCTGGAATGTTGGAGCTAGGGTGGGAGATGTTGTTGTGGACACAATGAGACCCACTATTGCCGACTGCCCATCTGTGTCAGGAAGGTCATCCACATCTCCAGGAGTGTTGTCATCACTGAAGGCATCATCCAGAGGTGGAGTGGGAGTCTGTTGAGTGGCCAAGCTCTGGCCAGGTGATGTGCCAGATAGACTTGTTGAGAAATAGAGAACATTTTTATTGGTGGAAGTGTGGTATCTACATTCAAAATTGTTTGTGTCACAGTAAGTAGAAATCTAGGAATAAACACAATAGGTAGAGATTACTATTGTGATCTATTTCTGTGGTGTTGAACTTGTTTGCTAGACATTTGGAGACATTCAATACATGTAGTAGAATTGAGCAGCTCATTAGATGAGCTGATATGTTGCATTTTGAATTAAGGAATGAACATGACATCTCCCAAACATTTAAGCCAACACATTGTAGAAGTAATGTGTATTTGATCAATCCAAGGACTAGTTGTGTACAATACAGGCGAACACACAACTTGGTTGTATATTTAGCATTAGTTATCATTTGAGCAGTGCAGAGTCAATGGGTCACCTGACACTTCTAATCAGCTGAGTTACCTTCATGCCTTACATATATTTGAGGTACACACTTGGTATGGTGTCACTCATGCCTTCAATAGTTTCAGTTGAGGGAACCAGGACAACATCAAGATAAGTAGGCAGACGTGTCTCTGAGTAGAGCATTGTATGTAGATTGCTTGGTGCATGAGAAGTGGAAAACATTTGTAGCATGGCTGACAAGTGAGAATGGGCAAACAACACTATTGCTTTTTTTCTTTTACAGAAACACGGCTTCATGGTAGTTGTAGTAATTTCTATCTCTACTTCTCCACATTTGACAAATGGGTAACTCCATGAAAGTGAACATCAATTGTAACATGGCTGATAAGTGAGTATGGGCAAACAACACTATTGCATTTTGTTTGGCCTCATAGTAGATGTAGACATTTCAGTCTCTACTTCCCCACACTTGACAAATGGGTAACTCCATGAGAAGTGAACAACAGTTGTAACATGACTCACAAGTGAGAATGGGCACACAACGCTATTGCTTGTTGTTTTCTGTTACAGAAACAGGGTCTCATGGTAGTTGTAGTCATTTCTATTGCTACTTCCCAACACATGACAAATTGTTAGTGCAACATACCTGTTGCCAAAATTCAGTTGGGCTGGACCATACATTTACATATTGACACATATCATGGGTCATGGGATGACATTTTAATTGTAATACACTTACAGACAGCATTGCAACATGTGGCATGTAATGGAGATTGATACATGTGCTCTTATATGCAACAATACACATTGAAATTAACAATCACACATCTCTGATACTTTGAGTACTGCATGTTAGGAAAGTAGATAGAGAACACATTAGAAAAAGTAGAGATGAGAGCATATAGGACATTGATGTGTTGTGGCTGTTAGTGAGGTGTAACTTACCAGACTCCACTCCCCCAGCTATTCCTGTCAAGCCCTCAGAATGCACGATGGCCAAGACCTCCTCCCAGGGAAAGAGTTGTAATGGAGCACTGGGAGAACCACCGCTAGTCTTCTGGGCCTCTAGGTGATGCTTATAGGTCAGGGAATAGACTTCCGCCCTCAGGCCGTGCCACCTCTTCCTAATTTCCAGCTGTGTGCGCAGAGTGGTACCTATAGCATTCACTTTGCTGACTATCCTGGTACACATTTCCATTTTCCTACTGAGGGGAGTATGTTGGACTTATGCTCCAAACAATTGTGACTCTAGTCCTAATAGGGGCCCCCAAAGACACTTTCCGAAAGCCTTTTCATGTCGGAAAGGCCAACATGAGATGGCTGTGGAATAGTGCCATCACAATTAGGGGATTATGGCCCACCTGCTGCATCGTAATGCGGCGGGCGGACCGTAGGGGCAGATGTTGCATGGACCACAACCGACCATCGGTCGGTTGCGGTCCTTCCGATATCGTAATCAGCCCCTAAGTTTTACATCATTTTTTTACTGTGGGTGAGAAATGCGATATTGTTTTGTTTATCTTATGTGTATGTTATTAATATGTGGTATTGATTAAATTATGTGTTGTATTTATTTGATGTCATGGATTGAGTGTGTTTTTAAGTTGGTTTGTTGGTGGTTATTATTATATATTTTTTTTTAATTATTAATATTAATATTTGTATTATATCAGTGAATAATAATTTTCTATTTTTTATAATTTTTTCACTGATGTAATAAAATATTTATATAATTATTAAAAAATATATTTGGTTTATTGTCTTAGAGTATGTTGTGGTTTATGGTATGTTAATATGTGTTTCAGAGGATAGATTTGGCTATTACTTCTAAGTAGTGTAGTTCTTTGTTATTTATGAATATTTTGACTTTGCTTTGTAGCATTTTGTGCATTTTTTTAGTTTGTTTGTTAAGTTTAGGCCAATTTCGGTAACAGATTGTTCTAGTCTCAGTTCTTGGTAGCTTAGAGCCTGATTACGAGTTCGGTGACCTTACCACCGTACAGCTGCGGCGGCGGTCCGAAGAACATCGTCGGCTATTCGGTCTCCTGCCAGCCATATTACGAGCTCACCGCTGGTCCTGCAATGGTGTTTCTGACAGCGGTGAATGTTTTTTCATATTTGTCGATGCATTTGTGTATATTTTTAACTGCACAAGTGTTGAATGTACACATATGTATACCACGTGAGAAAATACCTACTACCAGTACTTTTTGCTATAGTCTAGCCCATATGTGCCCAGTCCAGTCAATGGGTACAAACTGCAAAACGGACTTACCTGGATTTCTGCGCCAACAGGGTCATTTTCTTCGGGGTCAAGATGCTGATGTGAAGGGGAGACCTGGATGAAGGGATCCACGCGGGAGACTGACGGGAAGAAAAGGAAAAGAGTCAGTGTGCACCCCAAATCCTTCAATTCCGACGACTCGAAGCAGATGGTCTTCCCACCAGGGTCATGTCATCACCTAGCCAACTCGTAATTCCGACGGCAGTGAACTTCTCTGTACTGCCCTAAGGCAGCTGCTTTTCCCCTACCAACATTGCGGCGATCTGCAAATGGCTGGCGGTGTTGGTGGTGCTCCAGCGGGTTTTCATTCTGCAAACCAACAACATCGTAATACGGCAGGCGAACCACCTAATCAGCAAGCGGTGAATCCAATGCTACGGCGGTCCCAAGACCACCAAAGTCATAATCAGGCCTTTGTTCGTTTTGGAATGCTTCGATATTTGTATAATGTAGATTGAGTTCTGCCTAGTGTGGATTGGCATTATGCCATCTTCCTCTGCGGTGCTTGTTTTTGCTGCCTGTGCCAGAGTGCTGTCATAGACATTCCACCATGTTATCTGGAATTTGGCTTGGCGTCTGTGTCCTGACCGATACAGTCTGCCAAACCATGTACCTTCAAAATAGTCCATTAGGGCACTAAGTTTGTCTTCATTTTGTGGCTAGTAAGGGCTTTCTATCAGTATGTTATAGTGGTTGACTACCTCTGTGACAGGGACGTAGGCTAGTGCTATCATGTTTTTGACTTTGAAGGCAAATTGGCTGTTAGTGGAGTATTCTACACTTAGGGGCCAATTATGAGTTTGGCGGTCTCACCGCCATACCGACGCAACAGCGGTCCCAAGAAGACCGCCGGGATGGCGGTCTTCCACCTGCAGTATTACGATGCATGCAGCCTGAACCGCTGACCGCATCGACGGAGTGGATCCCACCTGCAGCACAGTGGACTGCAATGTTGGCGATGCATACTCTGTCACTGCCAGGACCGCGGCTTACCACCGAGCCTATCATGAAAACACAGTTGTACTGGCAGTCCCCTTGCAGCAATTCCCAGACAGCGGTAGGCCGCCGCGGTACGCTCTCAGCAAAGCACCAGAACAGTGGCCATTGGATGGATACAAAAACAACACAGCTGATGTCCATTGGCCAAGTGGACATACCTGCAAATCACACTATAAAACACATCCCTATCCAGAACATGAGACCCACTGCACCACAGCAAGACAGAGACCAAACTTTTTTGGTGAGATAAGGCAGCCCTATCTTTCCCCGTCCCTTTTAGCACTCTCTAATCACTTTTCTTGCACATTTTCTCACATCCCTTGGCTTTATTTTTTTTACATTGTCACTAACTTTAATTTACAATTATGTCACACCAAAAAAATCCACGTTTTTCAGAGGTTGAGTTGACAGTCATGGTGGATGAAATCATAAGAGTAGAGCCACAGTTGTTTGGAGCCCAAGTCCAACATACTCCTCTCAGTAGGAAAAGGGAAATGTGGTCTAGGATAGTCAACAGAGTGAATGTTGTAGGCCGCCGTATGCACACAGGAGGAAATTAGGAAGAGGTGGAACAACCTGAGGGGGAAGGTGCATTCCCTGGCCACCAAGCACCACCTGGAGGCACAGAACACTGGTGGTGGTCCTCCCGCCAGTCTTCTGGGCCTCTGTTTCCCTAGGAGGAGATGGTCTTGGCCATCCTACATTCCGAGGGCTTGACAGGACTGTCTGAGGGAGTTGAGTCTGGAAAGTTACATCTCACAAACTGTCACAATACCTCAATGTCCTGTTGGCTCTCAACTCAGCTTTTGCCATTGTGTTGTGTACATAGTTTCCTAACATGCAATCTTCAAAGTATCACAGATGTGGGTTTGTCTGTGTCTATGTGTATTGTTGCATATAAGATCTTATCTATCAATCTCCATTACATGCCACATGTTGGAATGGTGCCTGTAAGTGCATTACTATAAAAATATCATCCCAGGACCCATGATATGTGTCAATATGTAAATGTACGGTCCAGCCCAACTGCATTTTAGCAACATGTATGTAAGACTATCCAATTTGCAAGTGTTGTGAAGTAGAAATTGAAATTACTACAAATACCATGAGGCCCTGTTTCTGTAACAGAAAACAAGGTGCAATTATGATTTTGTACATTTTCACTTGTCTGACATATTACAACTGATGTCCATCCTTCGTGGAATTAACCATTTGTCAAGTGTTGCGCAGTAGAGATTGAAATGACTGCAACTACCATGAGGCCCTGTTTCTGTAACAGAAAACAAGATGCAATTGTGATTTTGCCCATTCTCACTTGTCTGTCATGTTACAACTGATGTTCATTCCTCATGGACTGAGCAATCTACATACAATGTTCTACTCAGAGACATTTCTGCCTACTTAGCTTTATGTTGTCCTGGTCTCCTCAACTGAAACTTTGGATGGCAAGAGTGACAACATACGAAGTGTGTAGCTCATATATTTCTAAAACATGAAAATAACTCAACTGATGAGAAGTGGCAGGTGACCCATTGACTCTGCACTGCTCACATGATGACTAATGCTAAATATACAACCAAGTTGTGTGATCGCCTGCTTTGTACCCAACTAGGCCTTGGAATGGTCAAATACACATATTGGCTCTCCACTGTGTTGCCTTAATTGTTTGTGCAATGTCATGTTCATTCCCTATTCCAAAATGCAACACCTCAGGACATCTAATGAGCTGCTTAATTCAAGTACATGTATTGACTGTCTCCAAATGTCTTGTTAATAAAGTTCAATACCACAGAAATATATCACACTACTAATCTCTACCTATTTTGTTTTACCTAGGTCTCTACTTACTGTGTCACAAAACATTTGGATGTAGATACCACACTTCCACCAACAACAATGTTCTCTATTTCACAACAGGTCGATTTGGCACAGCACCTGGGCAGAGCATGCCCAGCCACCACAGGATGAAGCCATCAGTGATGACAACACACCTGGAGATGTGGACGTGGATGACATTGCTGGTCCTTCTGGTCAGCCTTGGCAGACAGCAACAGTAAGTCTCACTGTGCCCACACCAATACCTCCCACCGCAGCTACAACACCTCAGCCAACCCCAGTCCCTCCTACCTGTGTACCTAGTACAGTTACTACCATCATGTGCCCTCAATCCTGGATCCTGAAGTTACAATCTCCAGCGCAGCTAGAGAGGATCCAGGACCCAGTGGGAGAGGGCACCCTGGGTCAAGGGCATAGGCTCGTGGGGGTAGGGGTAGGGGCTGTGGGAGAAGTTCTGTGGGCTCGCTGAGTGAGGCCACTGGGGTCACTCACACCCAGGCCACCATCAACCAAATCTTGGGAGCCTATCATGAGTCCCAAGACGTGATGGGCCAGGTATTGACGGAAATCCAGGAGATGAAGGAGCTGTAGAGGGACATACACCAGGAGCTGGCCACCCACAACACCAACATGGGCTCCATAATTGGGGTGTTGCAGGACATTAACACTACCCTGTGAAGGGCTTTTCCACCACCGTCTACCTCTTTCTGTGGTTCAACTACATCCGCCCATCTACATCTGTGAAAGCCACAGGAAGGGAGGCCCTGCCAGAGGAAGACACGCCTCGAGACATCCCTGTCCCTGGAGCAGTGGATCCCACCCACGTTCGCAAGCGGGGACGTCCATGCAAAAATCGAGGAGTTGTGGATGGCAAGACACCCACCAGCAAGAAACCTCGACCCAAATTTTCTCCAGTGTGTGCAGCACATTCACTCTGTGGACTATTTCTGGACACATGTACCTTTCTGATGGGAGTAGTATTTTAGAGTTTGGACTTCAAATAATTTGGATTCTACAACTATGGTTTCAATCACCATGACTGACTATTTCACTTTTTTTCTGTTTGGTTTTGCACAATGTATCACTTCGCCCTTACCACTTCAATAAATGCACAAGTCAGAAACTCATTGTCTGCTGTAGTATATCTCACATCTAGCAATGTATATATGTACTTCCATCTGAACTTTACAATGGGAAAAAAATCAACTTGAGTAAGAATGGATATGTTGCATGTTCACAATGTTTAGCTCAGGATCACAACCATGTCACACCAACACATACATACAAGTGTCTTGTCTTGGGGATCTCTTGGGGACACATGGAGAAGATGGCGGCCGGTTAGGAGCCTAGGTCGCGAGCTCCCCTAATGTGAGAGCATGCAGAGGAGATGTAGCCGGCTCTTGCTCTTGCAGCAGAACACTCACCGGGATCACGGACGCACCTAGGGGCTCAGCAAAGTGAGGAAACACCAGGAAACACCGGGAATCCGAACTCCGGCATGTGAAAGCGGTGGCGGCGGCACCCGAGGGCTCAGCAGTGCAGAGGCAGTACGGAGGCAAGGACGGAAGCAGAGGCGGAGGCGGGTCCTGGTTGGGGCCGGCGTCCCGGCTTCTCGAGAGTGCTGGGAAAAGTGCTGGGAAAAGCGGGAGACTTCTGGGCAGTTGCGGCAGAGGAATTTCGGCACCAGCGGGGAGTGATACTGAAAGTAAGTTTTAGAGGCCCCCCATGCAATCCCCCACTTATCCCACAGACAATCATTGGGCTTTTCTGCTTTGGCAATAACGAAGGGCAGGCTTGCAGGAGAACTGACAGCGACACAAAGGAGGAAAGTAAGGAGAATAAAGTTAAAGTCAAAGCCCAAGATAGTGCTGTTGTTTGCATGAATTCAGCTAAGAAGAGAGGAAGGGGCAAGCGAAGGGGTCTGTCCGCTTCAAGTACTAACTCGGTGGTTCTACTGCAGGGAGATTTACTGAGTCAACCCGCAACAACGCTCCAAACGCCCCCGGTGCCCCAAGTGAGATTTCTTTTCAGAAAGAACAAGACAGTCTCAAAATTTTCTGAAAGGGAAGATACTACAGACAGTAATATTAAAGATACTTGCTACTCACTAAGGAATAAGCATTCAAACTTGGTGCTGGTCCCTACAGCTGATGACGCAATTCCCTTGGTTAGAGAAGAAACAAGAGCAAACCACACCACCGGAAGGTGATACAGGGAAATACACTAATAAAAAACAAAGAAGTCAAAGAACTAAGGGAGGCTTAGCAGCAGTAGGTTCAACTAGAGCCGCCAAAACAGCCAAAAAAGAGCAGTTAAAGAAGGGATCCAATCTTAAAGTTACTCCTTCCCTTCGCTCTTTCTTCAAGGTGCAAGAAAAGTTAACACTTGGGCACGGGACACCTAAACTAGGGAGTGCTACTGGAGGGTCCCCGCTAAACAAAAGTTAATGTCCTCCCCTATCTTAACAATGATGGAAAATTCAAATAAGTTCCAAGCTCTCATGTTAAAGGACCCAGGAGACGAGAATGCCATAGAAATAGACGAGGTTCCGGAGAGTGAAGATAATTTGCATCAGAATACGATGAATAAGGAACAAGGACCGAAAACACCCACGCAGGCTGAAGTTGGTGATTTGATGGGGTCACTTCTCAGAAAAATGAAGCTTAGCTTTGCGAAGTCTGAAAAAATCAAGAAAAAATTCAGGCAACATGTGAAGCCTTGGAGTCTAAGGTTAATGCCCTAGTTGACAGAATTGTGGCTATTGAAAATTCACTGGAGCAGACTAGGGAGGAAGTGAAACTCTGCCAAAATGATATTGATAAGCTTAGATTAACTGAGAAAGAACTCAGGGATAAAGTTGAGACCCTGGAAAATAATTCAAGGCGGAACAATTTACGACTGTTGAATATTCCGGAAGGCTCAGAAGGGCAGAACATAAGGAGCTTCATAGTCAAACTGCTAAAAGAACTCACCCCAGAGCTGGACGGAAAAACTTTGGATGAAGACATACAAAGGGTACACAGGGACCCTTTAGGCCTAATAAAGTAAGGAAAAATCCACGGAGAGTGCTTGTTAATTTTAAGACCTACACCTTAAAGGAAAGTATCTTGAATAAGGCTTTGAAATCAGGTACTCTCTCCAAAGATGGCTATAGTTACAAAATCTGCTCCGACATCTCCAAGGCAACTGCAGACAGACAGTGGGCTCTAGGAAATTATATGCAAGACTTGAGAGCTGAAGGAGCAACAGTCCAAATGAAATTTCCAGCCCTTTTGAGGATAATGTAGAATAACCAGACTCACAATATCAGGGAGCCGAAAGAAGTGGAGTTGCTCCTAGAACGAATGAAAACAAAAAGTAATAAAGAATGACTAATGAGCAAGAGCCAATATAGTTAAATAATATTCTCACGACAGCGGATCTCAAACAGGGCAACTAGGGTTGTCCAATGACAGTAGGGAGGGTTCTCCGGGTGGGGTTAGTGTCAAGGGTTTGTTCATTTTCTTTGAGCACAATTTAAATAAAGTTCATTTGGGTGGGGAGCATTGGGGAAAAAGACAAAAATATTGTCCGATATGTAAGACTTACGGCAAACACGGTCTTGGTAAAATGCAGAATAACAAACTTTTATTAAGATAGGCGAAGTTAAAAATCTTGACTTGGAAATGTGAATGGGCTAAGAACAAAGAGAAGGCGACAAAAATCTTTGAATATCTTAAATTAATAAAGAGTGATATTATAATATTACAAGAAACCCACCTTCTTAAAGAAGAGTGGTTTCGAAATCATAAAACAGGAAAAATGGGTTGGGAACAGTGTTTGTACAGACCAATCCTGTAGTATAAAGGGAGTATCAATTATCATTAAAAAATCATCGAATTTAACATTATTAGAGGGATGCGCAGATTCAAGGGGCAGATGGGCTTTCGCTAAGATTAAGTCGGGAGATAGTTTTTTCTCCGTGGTCGGGTACTATGGCCCTAACACGGATGATCCCACACCACTTCAATCCCTTTATGCGCAGCTAATAACAACGTCCACACCACTCATACTAGGCGGTGACTTTAACATCTTATTAGATCCTAAAAATGATAGGCATCCACCTGGTAGAGCCCCGAATCTTCCTAAAATGGGAGAGTGGCTGAATAGACTTAAAGACGATTTCGGGTTGGTTGACATTTGGAAGGTCAAAGGGGACCATAGTAACAGATACACCTATAGAAATCATAAATATGGCCATGCCTCTAGAATTGACTTCTTTTTAATTGATAAACTTTTAAGCAAAAAGGTGAAAAAAGTGTTCCACATGCCCGCCCACCTCTCAGACCATTCTTTAGTCCAGCTAGACATATATTATAATTTCTTGCAGGGCGAGAAAAGGTGGACACTAGATCGTACTCTTTTATTAGACCACCAAGTAATAGATAAGTTAAGAGATACAACAGTAAATTACTTTAAAGATAACGTTAATGGAGAAACATCTAGCCATGTAATTTGGGACGCCTACAAAGCTGTGCTTAGAGGGGTCTTAATTGGACTAGCAATAAGTAGTAATAAGGAGAAAAGGCTTAAAATTACTCAGCTAGAGGCCGATATACTAGAAAAATAGGTGAGGTGGGAAGCCGCAATTTTGGAGGAAGAACAAAACAAAGCAATGGGAGAAATATCAAAAAGAAATACGATCTAGCACTCTACCTGGAGGATAGGGTAAGGAAAAGGTGGCAGGCCAGCTGTTTATCAAACTACTGAGTATGGGGAAAATAGCGGAAAACTCCTAGCGTGGAAGCTTAAAACTGACTCGAACAGAAATAAAATTATGGCAATATATAAGGGCAGCGAAGGGGAATAGTAGAAGATAGGGCAGGCATAGAAGAAGCCTTCGTAGATTTCTTTCAGTTACTGTACGAGGAAGACCTTTCGCCTTCAGCTTCAGCAGTGGACCTCTACTTAAGAGACTCACAAATTCTTAAGCTGGACCCAGGTTCTTGCAAATTATTAAATGCAGCTATCACAGTGGAAGAGGTAATGGAGGCGATAAACAGTTTGAAAAGAGGAAAGGCTGCTGGCCCAGATGTTATCCCAAATGAGCTTTACTTAGCTCTAAACGAATCCTTAGCCTCTAGATTAGCTGGACCTCTTTAACACTATCTATTTAGAAGGTTCCCCACTTCCAAAAACTTGGAATGAGGCTACTATTTGCCTAATTTTAAAATCTGGCAAAGATCCCCTCAAATGTGAGTCATATAGGCCCATATCGCTTCTAAACAACGACTATAAACTTTTTGCGCAGATCTTAGCAAAAAGACTTGGGTCTCTATCAAACAAACTTATTCATAACGACCAAAAGGGATTTATCAGGGGGAGACAGTTGCACGATCTCACTCACCAACTCATTGGAGCAATCGATATTGCTGTTCAGGAAAAGTCCCCTCTTGCAATTCTCACTTTTGATGCTGCTAAAGCATTTGACGTGAATTGGTCATTTCTGCAGGAAGTCATCCTCCACTACGGTTTAGGGGAAAATTTCTCAAGAGCAATAGTGAATATATACTCGGCTCCTGTAGCAAAAATACTTATTAATGGTAGCTTATCGAAAGGTTTTCAGATCAAAAGAGGTACTAGACAGGGATGTCCGCTATCCCCCACCCTTTAACCTCTATATAGAACCTTTAGCTAACATGATAAGGAGGTCTCATGAAATTACTCCCTTTAAACTCAACGGATGGAACTTGAAAGTGGCATTATATGCCGATGACCTAATGATTTATACAAGCAACCTGAATAAATCCTTCAACAGCATAACAAGATTATTAACAGACTTTGGGAGTATTTCTGGTTACCAAATTAACCATCAGAAGACTGAGGTCATGCATTGGAACACAATCACACCGGTGATAGTATCTAAAAACAAAATCAAATACTTGGGGATAGAAGTTCCAAAAAATATCGATGAAATTGCCCAAGTAAATCTGGACTTAAAAGTTAAAGAGATGAGGAAGTTATTAAAATCTTGGAGCTGTTTATCTCTTACTTTTATGGGGAGAGCCAACGTCATCAAGATGGCGATTTTGCCAAAGTTTACCTTTGTATTTAACGCTATTCCTTTGGAGTTTAAATCACATTGGATAAGAAAGATTCAGAGCGAAATAAATGCCTTCAACTGGGCCTCTAGAGGAGTAAGGATAGCCTGGAGAAAGCTTTGCCAAAAGAAAAATCGAGGGGGGATAGCCAGCCCAGACCTTATGATGTATTATAGAGCCTTCCATTTCAAGAATATTAGGAATCTTCTTCGACCGTATGAACTTTACTCTGCCTATTGGAAAGTAGTAACTGATTATGACCATTGTCTCTATAAGTTTGGCCACCACAAATACTTAAAAAAAAAAAAATTAAAGGTACCGGGGTCAGCGTACAAGCTATGGTACGAGATAAGGAAAATATGGAAGTTTCCTTATTACAGTCCGCTAGCACCAATATGGAATTCACCAGGAACACCAGAATGCCTGAAAGACTCCCTAGCAGGTCCTTTAAAAAGAGCAGGAGTAGAGAAATGGGGAGAACTTTTAGAGCATGGCAACTTAAAGAGCTGGGACATACTATCGGAAAGAACCAACGCAGAAATCTCAAGGTTCAAATATTACCAGTTGGCTAGCTGGTCTAAAGAACAAGAGACAATGTCAGATCATATTGGGAAACTGGAGGAAGAAATACAGAAAGACCCAGTGCGAAAAGAAATTTCAAAATGGTACTGGTACCTGATTCAGAGAGACGAGGCCGAATTTACCACACCAGGCGATATCTGGAAGAATATCTTTCCGGCTCAAGACTTGCAACAACTTTGGCAAGTATCCTGCACTTTTTATGGTATATTATAGTTTCTGCACCCCTTAGGAAAAATCATCTTTTTACTTTGCACAGGTCCTACTGGACGCCTGAAAGATTAACTAAAATGAACAACCAGGTGACGAAAAAGTGTCCAAAATGTGGCGAGATAAAGGCAAACGACATTCACATGTTTCACTTATGTGTTCATCTTGATATTTATTGGAATGAAATCGGTAAGATCATTGACAAAGCTTTAAATAGCAAGATTAAGGTAAGCACCTTTACTGTTATTTTTGGCATTCTGGATACTAATGAACCTATTATTGTTTTAAGTAAAAACAAGAAATATTTATTATTTACTTTAATCCTATTAGCCAGACGTGAGGTGTGTATAAACTGGATTCTCCCATCTCCTCCTAAGGTGGCAGACTGGCTTTACTCAGTTGATAAGTTCAGGAAATTGGATAAATCTAGAGGGGAAAGCAAACGTACTAAGTATTGGGAACTCTGGGACAAGAACTATGTGGCAGGGTAGGAAGGGATGTCCAATGATTCCAACAAACGTGATCAAACAAATTCAAGGGAATCATCATGGTGGTTCTGTGATGGTAAACTCAAAGAATTTGTAGGTTCTTAAGACATGGTTTCTACCTCGTTATCCAAGGGCGGCCCCTTTCCACTTTATGAGGTGACCTTGTTTGCCATAACCACGAAGATTGCATAAATGAGGACAAAAAAAAAAAAAACAAGTGTCTTGTCTTATCACATCTTTATTCCATTGTTCCAACCATAGGCTGTAATTATGCCATAAACTTAGTTAATCATACATGACTCAAATATTCTGTGTCAGTGATCATATTTTCAGTTGCAGACTTTAACAACATGGAAGGAGGGGCTACATCAGGCAATTTCCTATTGAATAGATAAAATAAAATTGGTCTATGTCATTAGCTGGAGCCAATCCCCTAGCTCACAAATGGAATCCCACCTCACTAACTCTAATATGCAGACACAAGGCAGTACAACATATTCTGATTGCAGGATCATTCCAATCTAATGTTGCCACCACATCTAGTTGAATGTCATAAACAAATGTCAGTGGCGTGCAACAAGCACTTTTGCCTACAATTCGGAAACATATCAACAGCTACATACAGTTAATACACAATGAGGATTTATCCACTGTGAAGGGAGACTAGCATGATTTGGCCCCATAACAAAAGTACAATACATATTGCATTAGGACCACCACACGACAAGGAACAGGTCCAATGGATTTCCCATTACTTCCATTCAATCACTGTTCAAGCTGTCTTGGTACAGGTTTTGTACACCCAAAGTCTGTGACAGACATTCCCAGGAACAACCCACGTCTCCTTCGTACTTCCAAACAGCATCATTTACCTTCCAAACTCACAACTCTGAAATGTCCAAATGAATATGTCATGGTGAAGGTACCTAAAACAGACCAAAACAAAGAGATTAACTAATAAACTATACATATAACACAATTCACAAAGTCAACTTCTGGCAAACACAGTCCATGACAAAAACCAAAGCTAAACAAAAAACACTAACAAAATGACCATGCGTCGAAACCTTCCTCCACAAACACCTTTCCCCAGGATTTTACTGAGCTTTACCTTCCTAATATTTTCACCTTAACATACTCCTCACATCATCACAACAAAATTTGCTGCAACAGTCAAAGTAATGACACTTCACAACATACTTACACTCATGAGAAGAAGTTGTCGATGAGATCTTGATGCATGTCAGCTCCTTCCTCTTCACCACTTCATCATCATTTGGCATTTCAGGATCCTCACCCGGTGGCATTTCATGTTCTCCATCCTCTGCGACACATGGGATGTTCCGTCGCAGGGCGATGCTGTGGAGCAAGCAGCAGGCCACGGTGATATGACACACCTTCCCGGGTGAGTAGAGGAGGGCTCCCCCAGTCTTGTCCAGGTATCTGAATCTGTCTTTCAGGAGCCCAAACGTCCGTTCCACTGGCCGCCATGTTCTCCCATTGGCCTCATTGAAGCGGACTTCCATTGGCATAGTTGGATTCCTCAGCAGTGCCAACAACCATTACAGTTGGGATACACTGAGTGTCCTAGATGGAAGACAGACATAAGTGCAATAATAAGTTACACACTTTATGATTCTACTACCTGACATTACCCACACAAAGTTATGACAGATCATACTTGTCAACAAGCCAGGCTCTCTCCGGTAGTAGTTGTGATATCAGCTGGGGTATGGTGCTCTGCAGTATGAAGAAACCAACGGCTGATCCTAGGAACTGGGCACCGACGTTTGAGATATATAAATCTGCTAAGCATACAACTTGCACGTTGATAGAATGGAAGTGCTTCCTGTTACTGTAAACTTGTTCCCTGGTTTGCGGTGGTACTAAGGCAATATGGGTGCCATCAATGGCTCCAACCATTTGTGGGATGCGAGCAATCCATAGAATTCAACCTTCACATTGGCTAAGTCCTCACGTCTGGGGACCTGGATGCAGCTGTCAATGTGTCTCATCATTGTTGAAAGTACGTCCTATAGTAAGCCACTGAATATTGGTTGTGACATACCACCAGATATGGTCACAGTGTATTGAAAGTAACCTGTGACCAGAAAATGCAATACTGACATAAGTTTCACAATTGGTGGGATACATGTGGGATTAGTGTTTTGAGGAAGGAGATCAGGCTCCAACTCATGACATAAATCCTGTATTGTTTGCCTATTCAAATGAAAATTCTTGATGACATCCCTTTCTTCCATGGTCTGAAGGTCTCGAAATGGGAAGTACACTGGAGGCTGTCGTCTCCTTCCTTCCCAGGGTATCTATGTGTGGAGTGAAAAATTTTGAACACCGGTCACAGTGTTTAGAGTAACATATATGAAAAGTAAGCCATAACTCATGTGACAAAGCATAGCTGGGTAAGGCAGCATTACACATTGTTCACATAATAATTGTCCAGTGTCCAACATCCACCTATAATCCCCATTGTGGTCTTCACATGCGTCAGTAACATAAATTTGCACATTATACATCCAAAAATGTATCATGAGCACCTTAATATTGTAAATGTTTAAAATTTCTATCAAAATACTGTCACCGGTGGTGAACAGTGCACCGCGGTAATACAGCGTTTATGCACAGTAACGGACTACACAGCTGTTTGTGTAAAGAAAATTACAAGGCAAGTGAGTAGTACATATGTAAACATGTTACAACTCATTTGTAGTGGAAGTGACACAGTTAACAGTCACCAGTACTTTACTTCCAACCGCTAAAATAGATGGTGACTGACCTCGCATATTGGACATTCAGAACCTGCCATAGCCGGTGGGCGGTTTTATCCACGGCGGACACAGCCATAGGCTAACACTGGTGATTGTGATGGTAGCGGCCCCATGGCTGTGTCCTTCTACGCTGTTGACCGCGTACATGGCGTACATGTATGCTGTGGTTTGAAAAATATCTCACTTGCCTCCTGACACTGCTGCTATCAACACCTCCTCCACTTTAGCTGCTGTTTGCCAACTCTGGAAGCAATCATGCCAGGCCAAGGAGGTGAGAGGGCCCGTGCCTTCTCTCCAGAGGAGCTGGAGCAACTGGTTGAAGAGGTCCTTCCCCTGGATGGCCAACTCTAAGGCTCTATATGTCATAATTTTTGGGGCAACTTCCTGCCCCAATTCCAATGGCACAGCCCAATGTCATTTCTTCAATTTTAATCCATCTTTTTATTCCATTTTACTCCTGTTACTCCTTTATTTTATCAACTCTTTCACTTTAGATGCGATGTACTCCACACACAGGGTGATGCAATTTTCAACAGTTTCTCATATTCTAGATGTGCCCATCCGGACCTCGCTTCAAGAATACGTACAGACGCGTTGTTCATCCGAAGCAGTTTTTTATTAAAAACCCAATGCATTTCAGGCTACTGGGGCCCTTCGTCAGGGGTAACTCACAAATAACAGTAAAACATGCATTATAATTCCATAAAAACGGCGTTCAAACATTCAAAGCATTCATGTAAAATTGGCTACATTACAGTCCCCTGTGACTATCATATAACATCATGCCTAATGATTCACATAGTTTATGGTATAATAACCCATTTAACAATCCCAAGAACCTCAAACAGAGTTGAATCTCCTTTTCTTTACATCCATTATGCCTTCACGTTATTCACCCGGTAACTCCCACTTAGTTACCACATCGCCCTGAACACACTCCCACTGCTCCTCCCAAACTACAACTTCCTACTTGCATATTGCGTATCATGAAACCTTCTTATTGAACACGGACATACTCTCAGATGTTTTTCTGAATTTAAACCCCCGTGCCAGCGCTATTCCCAAATCATCCTCTTGTTATATCCCTCCTTTCATTTTCATTCAACGCACACCCTCGTTCTTAACATCTAAACTAAGTGCACCACGCTGCACTCTCTCCGTCCTTAAACTAACAACTGCTTTTGTTTTCAACCGCTATCTACCGCCCGCTGGATGCAGCTGTCAATGTGTCTCATCATTGTTGAAAGTACGTCCTATAGTAAGCCACTGAATATTGGTTGTGACATACCACCAGATATGGTCACAGTGTATTGAAAGTAACCTGTGACCAGAAAATGCAATACTGACATAAGTTTCACAATTGGTGGGATATATGTGGGATTAGTGTTTTGAGGAAGGAGATCAGGCTCCAACTCTTGACATAAATCCTGTATTGTTTGCCTATTCAAATGAAAATTCTTGATGACATCCCTTTCTTCCATGGTCTGAAGGTCTCGAAATGGGAAGTACACTGGAGGCTGTCGTCTCCTTCCCTTCCCAGGGTATCTATGTGTGGAGTGAAAACAATTTTGAACACCGGTCACAGTGTTTAGAGTAACATATATGAAAAGTAAGCCATAACTCATGTGACAAAGCATAGCTGGGTAAGGCAGCATTACACATTGTTCACATAATAATTGTCCAGTGTCCAACATCCACCTATAATCCCCATTGTGGTCTTCACATGCGTCAGTAACATAAATTTGCACATTATACATCCAAAAATGTATCATGAGCACCTTAATATTGTAAATGTTTAAAATTTCTATCAAAATACTGTCACCGTGGTGAACAGTGCACCGCGGTAATACAGCGTTTATGCACAGTAACGGACTACACAGCTGTTTGTGTAAAGAAAATTATAAGGCAAGTGAGTAGTACATATGTAAACATGTTACAACTCATTTGTAGTGGAAGTGACACAGTTAACAGTCACCAGTACTTTACTTCCAACCGCTAAAATAGATGGTGACTGACCTCGCATATTGGACATTCAGAACCTGCCATAGCCGGTGGGCGGTTTTATCCACGGCGGACACAGCCATAGGCTAACACTGGTGATTGTGATGGTAGCGGCCCCATGGCTGTGTCCTTCTACGCTGATGACCGCGTACATGGCGTACATGTATGCCGTGGTTTGAAAAATATCTCACTTGCCTCCTGACACTGCTGCTATCAACACCTCCTCCACTTTAGCTGCTGTTTGCCAACTCTGGAAGCAATCATGCCAGGCCAAGGAGGTGAGAGGGCCCGTGCCTTCTCTCCAGAGGAGCTGGAGCAACTGGTTGAAGAGGTCCTTCCCCTGGATGGCCAACTCTAAGGCTCACCAGAGGAGCAGGTAACTATCTTACATACATATTTTACTCTGTTTAACTCTATCCACTCCATTCCCACAGGCTACAATGTGCCTCTGAATCTCAGAGTGAATTCAGATCACTGTTGTAACATTTTGTGGTCCCTACAGAGGACAATCATTTAATGGATTGTCGAGCACTGTACTTTGTGTACTTAACATCACCATTGTGATGTGTGATGTGTGGTAGGCCCTAGATTCTACTTGTGGTGCATGTACATATCTATGCATGAATACATTTAATGGTATCTATGATATATTTACTAATCAGATAATGGTAAATGTGCCAATAAATATACAGCCTTTACAGCATGACTTGTGAATGTATACTGTAAGAAGCAGTTGAGAATGATGTTAGCTATGTCAACAGTCCCACATATCACTCAGTCCAGATCAGGGGTTGTCTGGGAGCCAGCTATACCTCACAGATCCCTTCAGAGTGCCACACAACAATGAGGTCACGAATTGGATGGCTACAAGATATACTTTCATGTATTGAAGTGGTGGAAATGTGATCATGTGGGCTCAGTATGCTCAGCCGGCAGAGACGAAGGCCTGCCAATGAGTTGTGGCCAGTCTGGGCCATGGCCCAGGCTGGGGAAGAGTTACTGTGGCAATACAACTGATGCACAGAGTAATCTCCCTGTAGACCTGCAGATCCTTGGATAGTCCCAAAATGAGTTTATAGAACCAACAGTAGCCCTGATTGCATATACAAAGACTACATTTGGAATGGTGACTGAGGTAACCCCCTGACCTGATACTTCTTTCCATTGACCCATATTGTCAATGTGTGTCATTTACTTATGACAGGCCCTTTACTCCCACAGGTCTGTTGTTACTTTTCCATAAGTCATGTTTGCACTGTGCAGGTCTGTTGCACGTGACACATTAATAGTGCATATAGTTAGTTACTTCAGAAGAAATATTGATATGTGAATCATCAGCTTTGTTACATTCAACCAATCAAACAAGAAATACAATGGAATGTTGATGTCATCCCTGTAACAGTGCCACATATGGCAAAAGGTGTGTCCTGTGATGGCAGTACATACCACACAAACTCAATCAGACGTAGTATGATATCCCATTAAGTAGTCCACATCACATCACAGTACATGTAGGATGAACCTGGGCTACATGATGCTAGTGGGCTGGCTTAGTCAGTGTAGGACATGACCAGGGATGAGGATAGTCAGCAGATGACTACAAAAGTGTGTATTCATATCTGTGTAGTGCTCAGCATGTGAGAACTCCACATGTTGTGTGTTAACTATTGATTTATGCTTGTGCTAGATGTGTACAACTTGTGTCTCAACAAATGAGATATCCAAAAACGTGCAGTGATAATCTGCTTATTCATCCCTTGTATACATACAGGTCAATCCCCATCAGATGCGTGCCATTTGGAAAGCCATTGCCCAGAAGGTGCGGACCTTGGTGGTCAATGGCTGGCGCAGTGTCCATTTCAGGAAAAGGTGGGAGAACCTGAGGCGCTGGACCCGGAAGATCGCGGAGGTCCAGCTGGGGAAGTCCTCCCAACGTGGATGGGGCGCTCGCTGAAGCCTGACCCCCCAAAAGGCCCAAATACTCGTGGTAGCCTACCCAGAGCTTGAAGAGCAGTTGAGGGCCCAACAGCAGCTACAAGGGGGTAAGTCCTGACCAGAAATATATGTTACATTGCCGTCATTTTTTGGTAGCAGGCTGCCATTTTCCCATCAACATTGAGGGTGACTCAGTCACTTAACGCACTAGAAGAGTTGTTGAATGTGTAGGTCTGGTAGTAGGTGCATGATTTTATGCTTTGCCTATTGTCCTTATGACCAGGAACACAGCAGAGACCAGTCCACTACCAATTTGCTGTCTTGAGCAGACACATGGCTGAGTAAAGTCATGTATCACCTCATGTTCTTATATGTTCTGGGTGACAGTTGTACCAAGCAGGCCACTTGTCTTCAATGTGTCATGAGTGATGCTCCCTCACTACTGTGTCTCATGTGATGGTAGCCCTGTTACATGTGACATGGCATACAGTGCACTTTATATGCAGTGACTGGACAACACTTCCCTTTGGTAAGTTGGGATACAACAGTAGCATGAGTATGTGAACATCACTGGTGCGATCAGCATTAGTGCCTACATGTTGGCATGTGTACCTTTCCCTGTTGTAGTGTCATCTGCACTACTGTTTCATACCTGATCTAAGTGTCTTCATAGGTTGTTGTCTGATTCCATCCCAAATATGTGTGTAGTCCAATCTGTATTTGGAAATAGTCTTTTGTGATAGGCATACAGTTCATGTGTTACCACAGACAGGACTGTATACACACTGGTGGGTGGGTGACACATACTCTAAGCCATTACTCAATGTCATTGGTTAGGTCCAAATGATGAAGCAATGAAGGATATGACAGGTAGACTTATAGTAATTTATCACTATTGGAATTTCCATGGCATAGATGTGGGAGTACTCAGTTAAGTGAACTGCACATGTTGATTTGGCAAGGTTCATTCACTGACTTGTGACACACATCAGGGAGTGATATGCAGAAATGTAGGGATCAAATGTGAGTGTCTACACTCAGTATTTCAATGGAATTTGTGTTTGCGAAACAAAAAGGTACAGTGATGTGCCTTCCCATTAGGACAAAAGTGAAACCACCTCTTCATGTAATGGAGAGTCTCAACAATCTTCATTTGTCTATTGCCTTTTAGGTCTGTAATGCGAGAATGGTGTTGTCACCAGTACCAAGCTGGATTGGGGCTGTCCTTAGGCCTAAGTGAAGCATTATACTGTGGATATTTGTACACAAATCTCCCAAATATTTGGGACAGATTGTCTCCAGTCTACTTTTCTGTGCTACATGTGATACATAGCAAAGCTACTTAAGTACAGCTTTCATGAGAATATTCTGACAGTGGACATATGAGCAATTTTCTGTTAGGAAGTGTCAACAGTGTGAAATGAGCATTTCCATTTCACTGTCTTCCTGCTACTGCACATACTGCTGCAACGTAGCTATATTACTTGACCATCATTTTGTCATGATGTGGTATTTTGTATATGGCCATTTGCTGATTTCAGGGCCTTGTGTTGAATTTGTAGGGATGAGTTTGTTATTGCCATCCGATTTGATGACATCAGGTCACTATGGTATACTAGAAGGGACAAAGTATCCTACTAGATACATGAGGATGGAGTTGAGACAACTTCACTTGTGCAATTGGCACTGTATATGGTTATGACTTCACTGTGAGCAACTGTTTACAGGTCATGTAGCATGCATGCATGTGCTCATGCTAATGTTGAAGCCACTATAGTGGACCTTGTAGCTGGAGTCTTCTGTGCACTTTATTAATGTTCTGTGGTTAAAGCTCTTGGTCCAGTGTGTTCTGGCATGTCAGCATCATCCCAGGCAAGCAGAGGAGACAGGGCCAACATAATTGGGAAAGCAGCTGGCCACAGTGGCTCCGGTCGTGACACGACAGACACTGAGGGAGCTAGTGGCCCAGAGGGGGAGGGTAGTGCCACGGAGGACACAGACATCATCTTCAGTGGACACTCCCTAGTGGTGGCAGAAGACACAGTTACAGTACCCAGACCATCCTTGTGGCCAGCCCCCTACCATCTCCACCCTCCCTGTTGCTCCCCACCCAGTTGGCCGGACCCACTCCCCTAAAAGGGGAGCCGTCTCCTTCACTCCGGGCACCTCAGCCCCTGCCCCTGTCACTCCGGATGCCTTGAGTGAGGAGTTTATTAACATCCTGAGACACATCTCTGTAGAGCACACGGCACTACTGAATGCCATCCAGGGGAAAGGCAGCCATCTGCAATAGATGGTGGCCTACCTGGAAGGCATCCACAATGCTATGTCTGGCCTACAGAGATCTTTTCAGGCTCTGGCTTCCTCTCTCACGTCAGACATGCACCCATCCCAAACTTTCACCCCACCTCCTGCCTCTTTCCCATCCAAATTCCCTATTGCCATGCCTGTCCCAAGCACACTCGCACATACCCAACACACACACTTCAACAGCCCCAAGCAGTACATGCAAACAGAAACACCACAAAACACAGAAGCACGTAACAACTCACCTGACACTCACTCCCCACACCATCACCACCCCCCAGCAGACCCCCAAACACCACACCTGCACTCACAGACCCATCCCCAACACCCAGCATTCCCCCAGACACCACACCCACAGAGCCAACCACCAGTTGCAGCATTCCCCCAGACAACACACTCACACCCACAGACCCATCCACCACCCCAGCATTCCCCCAGATACCACACCTGTATCCACAGACATATCCACCACCCCAGCATTCCCCAAGACACCATTCCTGCACCCACATACCCATCCACCATCCCCAACATTCCCCCAGATACTACACCTGCACCCATAGACCCATCCACAACACCCAGCATTCCCCCAGACACCACACCTGCACCACCATGCCCATCCACAACACCCCGATACCCAGCACTTCCACATCACACACCAGGAAAACATGCAAACGCCCACACTCAGCCACACAACAGACACCTACATAACACAAACACAATACATCAAACACACAGACACCTGCACCAACAACACACGCACCCACAACTGACACTTCCACTCCCTCTACCTCCCAAACCCTACTGTCTCCCAAACATCCTGCCCATTTTCCCTGTGAAAGCGTGTTATTTGCCCTTGCCCTTACCCCTGTCAAACCCGACCCCACATACCAAAGCCAAAAGAACCCCTTCGACACCCCCAACCCATCCCTTCCACATCCCATTCCAACCCTGAGAAAACTGATCACCCCACCCTTAAACTCAGGTGTACCCCTGAGAAGAAGACCAAAACCTCTCCCAAAAGCAAAGACACCCCCTCCCAAAGTCAGGACCACCCCTCACAAAACCAAATCCACCCCTCCCAATACCGACCTCACCCCTCCCGAGTAACATCATTGAAGTGCTTGGACTCCCCACAAGATGCCCCTTCCTGGGGAGGTTCCCCAGGCAGTGTCGTGAAGGACAAGTTTAGTGGCACATCAGTATGCTGGACCACACAATGTGTCCATGGACTGGCCATTGGCTTTTGGTTTACTCCATGTGTTTATTTTGGAGAACTAAAAAACGTTTCTTGGTTTAGAACACATCAGTCCTACCAATACTTTTCTAACTATTTGATGTTATTGGATACTTTGGGATGTGTGACTACAGATGTGTTTGTTTCACCTTGATTGATGATCCATTTGAAGTGGTTAGTATGATCTGACCTTGGAAGCAGTGCTATAGTCACACAGGGCAAGGGGAAATGTAAAATGGATAGATATGTGGGATGAATTCCAATTGGGGCTGACATTGCTTTGGGTAGTATTTCATATGGTAAGTATTTCAGCTTGGCTTGGCCAATGTCAACATCATTTAGCTTGCACTTTACCCTATGATGTAGGTTGGATATCTGTTTGATGTGTGCAAGTTAGTTATTTGTTTATCTACACATGGAAGGTGTTAAATTGTCATTCATTTTTAGAAATGTTTATGGACATGTGCCCATTTTCATGTGTGTACCTTACACTACGTTATCTAAATGTGAGACAACTGCTGTTACTGATGTGTTTGCTTTCATGACTAGCACTTACACATTTCCCATATATGCATGGCACTTGGTTATGCTATTGGTTGTCCCTGATAGACTTCAAGCCACAGGCCCTGTGCACATAGAGGTTTGGAGGCATGTGCAAAGTGGACCATGGCCCAGGGTCCCAGCCTTTCAGGGGTCCCCCTATTAGAGGCAAACCTATTCTACAGAGAGTCTTTACATTGTGCCCTTTGAATACTTCTCACACTGATTATTTGAAATCCCATTTACCTGACATTACCTTTTAATGTGGGTGATGTGTGAGAGTCCATTACAGAGATTTAGCAGAGAAGGTTTGTTTCAGTTTCATGACACATCCATAAAGATGCATCTTTGATATCACAACAGGACCTAGCACATGAGCAATGTGAGGGTGTCACAGAGATTAATAGCTGTGATGTTGATGAGGAGGTGCTGTTGTGTGACACAATTTAATGACACATCACTATCCCTGATTATTAGATGTAAACACATGGATTCGACATGTGTTTACATCTAATAATCAGGGATAGTGGTAGAGTGCACCTGTGCAGTGTCAGTGACCTGGCCAAAGAGGCCATCATAGAGCTGTAATTGGATCATACATTCAGAACTATTCTGAACAGGGCCCCCCAAATATGTTTGGCCCAGGGACCCCAAACACCTTGACATGTCCATGGTGGGGCATCTATTTGCTGAGGGCTCGATGGAAATGGGTAAGATTGTAGCTTACTGCTGGTTACATCCATGACAGTGACGGTTTTGGACATCAACAAGCAGGAACAGCAGCGGCAGGACGTGTAGAATTGGCTCTATGGCGACACAGGACGTGCAAAGCTGAGTACATGTGAGTTTCAGCCTTATATCCCCCCCTTTCCGCCAGCTCAAATGTGGAGGTTTGACTGCAACAGTCACGTCAGCGGGAAGGCATATCATGATTGGGCAGGTGGTAACATTGGCAGTCCGCCCTCCGACAGACACATTTGCCTATCCCGCCGCTGTCGACATTTCCTGGCGGCGGTACCGCAGCAGTCTTTCATCTATGAAACCGCATGTAGCGTAATAGGGCGGTCGGACTGCTAACTGCGTGGCAGTGATTACGACGCCGTTTTGACAGTGGTATCATGATTGCCCAACTTGTAATCAGGCCTTTAGTGTATATTTTTGGAGGTGTCGACATATACTGTGATTAAAGTGATAGTAACAGTCTTGCATGGCTGTGTTGGGGTATATTTTTAGGATTGTATGAATCATAGCTTGTTCAAACTCTATGATTATTTTTTGGGGGTAGTTGTTTTACATGGTTTAGGAGTTCAAGGTAGGTACTGCCTTGTTTATTAAGGATTAAAGCGTATATGACCTGGATATTGGTGTTTTGAAACTCACCATGTATGCTGTATATTTGAGTGAATGGCTTGGGACACATTTTGAAGGTCCTACCCATCATCCAGTTTGGCATTGGGAAAGTTTCATTACGTTGTTTGTGAGGGAGAAGATTAGGATTTGTTTTTCATTATTTTTATAGTCATGTAAGAGGAAGGGTTCCTCTTTGTGTGGGGTTGTTAAATGCTCTGATATGTTTATGTCCTGGTATCTTCTAGGAGCAGGTGGGGTATCACTGGTGGCTTTTTTAGCGAGTGTAATTAGATGTTTTAAAGTGGTGTAGATGGTAGTTGGCCAGTTATATGTTCAGGGACTTTGGATAGTATGTCTTTAAGGATTTTGGTTGTGGGTTTCTTAGAACTAGTGCTTGCTTCTCTTTTGTCTTGTAAAATTTCTCTAACTTCTACCTCTGTAACATTTAGGGGTGGTTATGATCTTTTGCATTGTTTACAACATTTTCTTTTGTCGTTACCCTTCCATAACATGTATTATAATAATATTTAGTACATTTCCAGTTTATAGTTTCTGTTGATGCACTTTCTTGGCTGAAGGAGTAGCCCATCTGTCTTAATACCTGTTTTCCTTTTGTGAAGTGATACATTTTGCACTTTTTATCATTATATCTGTAAGTAGTTTAATAATAGAAATCTATATTATAGTTACATTTTGCATGTGAGTTATTTGTATATTTAACAATGCAGTTATTTTTATTTTATTTTCCTACTTGTATGTTTTGTTGAGATGTTTTGCATGGTTTTTTCAGCTCTTCCTTTCAACTTGTTTAAATGTGAAGCAGGTGTTTCTTTTATGTTGAAAGAGGAAAAAAAGTCAGATTAATTTAATTTGTTTTTTATTTGCTTGTTTGTGGAGGTTTATGGGATTAGATCTGTTTTTGGTCACTGTTTGGGTGGGTTTCTAATTTATTAATTATGTATACTTACTTTATTTGATATTTTTGGTGCGTTGTTGTAGATGAGATTTCCTAGCAGTATGTTGGTCTGGAAGTTGTATTTTTTTATTTCGGCTCGTCTGTGTAAAACAATAAAAGTTAAAGAGTGTGTTACTATGTACTTGTTAATTAATCACTTTTTTAGTTTAGGACTATATAATTTTAAGTTTAAATAAAAGTATTACTTACTTAAATATATAGTTGTAGAGATCTATATTGTGATGTATAATCTTTTATAGTGAAAATCCGGCAGAGTTTTCTCCTCTTTCAGTGTTTGACTTTTTTGGAATAATGATTTGCTTTCCCTGTGCAGGACGGCCGGGAGCCATCCTGCGCCAAGGTGCTCGTGTGCGCAGGACGGCTCCCGGCAGTTCTCGCACATGGCATTTGAAATCCCTCTGGTGCGGGCACCAGAGGGATTTCTTTTTCCCCCCAACAGCCTCGGGAGCTGGGGAAGAGCTTCCCCAGCTCCCGAGGCTGTTTGTTTGGTTTCCCTGAAATGACGGTAAGAAATGATGGTCCGCCGGGTGTCTAGTTTTCAGAAATGTGTGGGTTTGGTAGGTTTCCCTAGATGGCCGCCGAGCCCGGGGCCAAAAACCCAGGTGACCCCCATTGCAAAACCAGGTCGTTATGTGAGAGGTCATTTTGATGTCTCCTCAATACGTTTTGGGCCCTTGCCTGTCGCAGGTACTTGGCCCACCCACACGAGTGAGGTACCATTTTTATCGGAAGACTTTGGGGAATGCAGGGAGGGTGGAATTTTGTGGATCCACACAGATTCCAGAACTTTCCATCACAGAAATGTCAGGAAAATGTGTTTTGTTTTACTAAGTTTGAGGTTTGCAGGGGATTCTGGGTAACAGAACCTGGTAAGAGCCACACAAGTCACCCCCTCCTGGATTCCCCTGGGTGTCTAGTTTTAAAAAATGTATAGGTTTGCTAGGTTTCCCTAGGTGCCGGCAGAGCTAGGGTTCAAAATCTACAGCTAGGCACTTTGCGAAAAAAGGGTCTGTTTTCACTGTAAAAATGTGGTGTGTCTACGTTGTGTTTTGGGCCATTTCCTGTCGCAGGCGCTAGGCCTACCCACACAAGTGCAGTACCATTTTTATCGGAAGACTTTGGGGAATGCGGGGTGGGTAGAATTTTGTGGATCCACGCAGATTCCAGAACTTTCCATCACAGAAATGTGAGGAAAATTTGGTGTTTTTTTTTTACAAAGTTGAGGTTTGCAAGGGATTCTGGGTAACAGAACTCAATGACAGCCACTCATGTCACCCCATCCTGAATTCCTCTGGGTGTCTAGTTTTCAAAAATGTATAGGTTTGCTAGGTTTCCCTAGGTGCCGGCTGAGCTAGGGTTCAAAATCCACAGCTAGGCATTGTGCAAAAAAAGGGTCTGTTTTCACTGTAAAAATGTGGTGTGTCTACGTTGCGTTTTGGGCCGTTTCCTGTTGTGGGCACTAAGCCTACCCATACAAGTGAGGTACCATTTTTATCGGGAGACTTAGGGGAACCTCATAATTGTAGAGCAACTTTTATTACCTATTGACTTTCTATGCATTTCTGGCTTCCTAATGTAAGACAATGTGTAAAAAAGAAGTCACTTTGAAAAATGTCCTACAATTCACAGGCTAGTATGGGTAACCACAATTTCGGAGATGTGCAAAATAGCTACTGTTTCTAAACTCTATATTTTGTTCCCATTTCGGAAATTCCTAGGTGTCTTTGATACCTATTTTTCACTCTTTATATTTTACCAAATTAATTGCTATATACCCGGTACACAATGAAAAACCACTGCAAGACGCTGCTCAGTTATTGGCTCTGGGTTCCTCAGGTACTTGGTGAACCTACAAGTCTTATATATCCCCACAACCAGAAGGGTCCAGCGGATGTAACGGTGTATTGCTTTCAAACATCTGTCATACTTAGGAGAAGTTACAGGTGAAAACGTTGGCACAAATAGCTGTTATTTTCAACTCATTTTCAATTTTTCTTATATTCAACTGTTAGTTTCTATAAAAAGAACTTGAGGGATATACACAAATGACCCCTTGCTGAATTTAGAATTTTGTCTACTTTTCAGAAATGTATAGCTGTCCGGGATCCATTATTGCTTTCATACCTATTTCTACCACTAACTGGAAGGAGGTTGAAAGCACAAAAAGTAGCAAAAATAGGCTATATCCCAGTAAAATGCCAAAACTGTGTAAAACATTTTGCTTTTCTGACAAAAGTCTGCTTGTCCCTGAAAGCTGGGGGATGATAATTTCAGCACCACAAACCCTTTGTTGATACCATTTGCAGGGGGAAAACCAGACACTAACTTCTGCAGCACTTTTTCCCCATTTTTCCAAACAAAAACACATTTTAGCTGTATTTTGGCTAATTTCTGGGTCCCCTCCAGGGCAATCCACAAACTCTGGGTACCTTTAAAATCCCTATAATGTTGGAAGAAAAGGGCGCAAATTTGGCATGGATACCTTATGTGGTCAAAAGGTTACAGGGGCCTAAGCGTGAACTACCCCAAATAGCCAAAAAAAGGCTTCGCATGGGGGGGAAAAGGCCTAGCAGCGAAAGAGTTAATTAGTGTGCGTTTTATATTGTTTGTTTATTTGTTTGAGAAATGTTATTAGTTGAAGTTGCTTATAGTGTGATTTTATTGGTTGGTTTAGTATAATTTGAGTTTTTTGTATCAGTTTGGTCTATGTTTAGTAAACTCTAATGTATGTTTTCTTTTAGCAGTATTATATATAATTGCATTTATTTAACTATGAATTCATTTGTTTTGATACAATATTTTATATTGTTATTTGCATTTAAATATTTATAGTAAATATTAATGTTTTAGATGCATTTATTGTATATTTTATACCTGTTCTATTTTTATGGGGTGAATGTTTAATTTTTGATTGATATAATATATTTTAAATTAATTATAGATGTTTATTATAAGTTTTGGGTTTATTTGAAGTGATTCGTTTATGTGAAAATTGTCTTTTGGTGTTTTTTTAATTGAATGTCTTCCTTATGTTGATAATTTTGTAGTCAATATTGTGGTAATCGATATTTTTGACATGGTATATGTTTATTTATAGGTAATGATATTTGTGTTTCTGATATTTATGTTAACAATATTTGTGTGCTCGATATCAGTGATTTTTATAGTTATGTATATCAAGTCAATATTTTTGTTCTCGATATTAAATTTCCGATATTGGTGGTTCTCGATATTATTTCGATGTTGTGTCACTGATCCGAGCAAATCATATAACACAAATAATACTCAACATATAACAACCATACCAAAACATACAGAACAAGTGTGAGGTGCAAACATGTATGCCCAAAAATAACCAACATCTCAAACCCACAATTCATACTTATTACATCTAGTTAGGCCCTAATATCAGTAAAGTGAATCCGAGTTTGATATGTTTTATAAAGTTCAGCTGTATCTTGAGCGTCAATAGATAGAAGATGGTGCTAGTCCAAATAAGCCAGATGGTTAAATGATTAAGAAATATCATTTTTTACAGATTCTCGTGTTAGAGGGATCAAAGAGACCATAGTTATAACCAGAATCTTACAGTCTAGAGCTCAAGGCGGTAAACCTTTTGAGAATGGCCGCTGTTTCTTTTGAAAAATCTTGGTGTCTATGAATTTTGCCACACTCAACAATCAAAGAAGGAATTTTCCGAGCTGCTTTCTGTATCGAAATCAAAATAATTATGATAGAAAACTTTAAAGATAACTTACCTAGGTTTGGACTCATTCAGCTGACGATGGGAAGGGATGAGGAGTGCTTCAACTATTTCAAATTTCTCTGTGAATTTCAGATTAAGAAACTTGGGCAGCATGTTTTCCAGATATTGTCTAGAAATCCACTCTTGCTATATTTTCTAATTAAAGATCCTTAGATTGTATTGTATATTCAGATTCTGTTAAGTCCAGAAGCAATTTCTTCATGGAAAGAACTTTAGCAATAACGGGAAGTAATTGGTCAATTATGGCTTTATTGTATCTAATTGCACTTTCATTATCCAAGACATTCATTGATAAACCAGACAAATATCTTGAAATATTTTTAATATCCATGCTGATAGCATCAGTATTAGAATTAATAGCATAGATTTCTATCATTATTGTACTTAGTCAGGGTTCTGCTCAACCTTACATTTAATGGGTGGCTGTGATATAGGTTGTTTCTTTTTATTTGGATGACCAGATATGTCCTTGTTTTCCACATGTAATGTTGTAATATGAAATATTATATTGTAGATGAAACGTTTTAGGGTTTGCTGTGGCACAACTTATAATATTACATTAAATATTACATCAAATATTAAGTGTGGAAAATACAGCTCAATTATATATAGTGCAAACGAGAGAAAGTAACTGTTCAAAATTTGAAAACTGGAAAAATAATAGTCAAGTCACTCTATTTCTGTGGTGCAGCAGCTATATCCAACACAGGAGGGCCTGAGAAGAAGACCCTGCCTCTCACATCAGAGTCCCTGCCTTCTTCGCTGAGTCTGCAACAGACCTCTCACCCAGACATTAAGGTGAGGTTGTATGACAGTGAATGGCTTAAATTAATGCCCCTGTTCATTTTCCTGAAGTCATCGTTGAGGAGGGAAAGCAGAGCTCTTAAAATGGTGGCCATCTCGATGTGCATGCCCATAATAATAGCAATAATGAAGCTTATAGAGTGCAATAGTTACTTCGACAGAAGTGTCCCAGCGCTAATCGGTCTAAGCCCCAAAATGATTACAAAAGGGCTAGAATAAAAGATAGCCTATCTAAAGAGCCAGGTTTTCACGGAACAGAGACTCAGTCTTAGATAGCCTGAGATAAAGTGGAAGAGAACTCCACAACTTGGGTGCGAGAAAGTCCCAATGCGGACTTTCTTTACTCTAGGAACCTGAGCTAGCAAGACCCCAGAGGACCTAAGTCACCTCGAAGGAGAGTAGTGACTAATAAGTGGGTGCAGATAGCTGGCACCTGTCTTCCTAAAAGCCCTGTAACAATAACAGAGGGATTTAAAAGAGAGACGTTTCTTCAGCGGGAGCCAGTGCAATTTACACAATGCAGAACCTTCAGATGCCCGCTTAGGAAGATTTAGCAGAAGCCGGGCTGCAGAGTTCTGTACACGCTGGAGTCTCATGAGCCGAGACTAGGTAACTCCCAGATAAAGAATGTTACAGTAATCCAGCCGAGAGATAATGAGTGCTTGGATCACTGTTTTCTGGGCAGATTCAGGCCAAAGGCTAATAAGGTTCCTAAGGGATTTTAAAATCCCAAACATTTGCCTGCCAAGGCCGTGATCTGACTATCAGATGTGAGGTTTTCTTCAAATCAAATGCTCCTACGTTCCGACAAGGAGGACATTTGGGAATGTAAAACTTTTCCCTGCAAATCACTTTCTACGAGAAGCAATCAAGATATTATTGCATTTGTAACCTTCTACCCCTAAACCATAAGGAGAGAAAATTGAAGTATTTAAAAATATTATTTTCTTTCCCATTTTCTATTTACAGAAACTGATTTCCACGTAAAGGTCTTTCTTGCCCTTCACCTCCTTTGATAAACTAGAACTTTGGTGCTCTTTGCCAAGCTTATTACATAACTTATTCCACGTTCTTATAGGTTTAAGTTTAGAAGCGAAAATAAGTGTGGGAATGGCCCTGCGAATTTTGTAAATTCCCAGAAATGTGTGACTTTGTAGGTGTTCACCGAATTTCCAACAATCACTCACTTATCCTCTCTATGGTACATCCACTTGTAACAGATATGGAATTTCTGTGCATCTGGTGGAATTCCACAGTCTTCTATGCTTGGACAATTCTGAAGACCCTAAATTTGTTCATCAGGAAATTACAACCAAAGATTTTTTTAACTAAGTTTCTTTAGTTGTTTTCAGTTGCAAAAATACACGTTGGCTGCAGAATGGTGAGTAGCACCAGGTAGATAAATTTGACTCCCTTCCCACCACCATAGTTACTAGAGTTGGTTAAGAAAAAAAGCCAACAAACAGAAAATGAAAAAAAGAAGCATCATGCCCAAACCTTGAGTAAGCTTTCTTTGTCATTAACCCTTTCCCTACTTGAATTAAGCATGTGCAAGGGTTCCTGCCCTAAGTCTTCCTTTATTGTTGTGATCTATGCTTCCAAACTACAACTAAGCAATTGAAGGGCTCTCAGACTGCCAACACATGCCAAAGCCTAGTGAAGGAGCGCACGATGGGCAGTGTCACCCTCTCATTCATTCATCATGTGACAAGTCTTTCCACAGGTCTATCCCTCACACTCTGAGAAGTTAGCTAATGTCTCAAGTCACTCACCTACAGTGTGTTCTTTATGCAGGAGTTAAGTCCCATGGACCTCATGTGTTTCTGCTTGACTGTCTCAAATTGGGTAAGGTCCTTGGTAGCTGCTGTTGCATTAGGGCGGGAAACTATCTAATATTTGAGCTGTCATTATTGGGGTCTGTTTCTCGGAAGTCGTTGTTTGTTTACACTCTGAGCACGACTTGATTTTCTCCAGATGGAAAGGCTTTCCAGGGTTCAGGCTCTCTCCCTCCTCCAGAAAGCATTGCCCTTTGAAGCTGGTGTAAAATCCGGATTACAATGTATTGGAGTGTGTGGCGATGGGAATATGGTGAGACCCCCCCTTCTCAGCTATCTGATCTGACACCTCAGGAACCATCTCAACTGGGGCTGCAAGGTAGGCTTGTGGGAATGCTGCATCCTCCCCAACCAAGCCAGTTATCAAATGGAATGCCCAACCACTACCTTAGCCATAAAGAGCCATTTTCTCCGCTTCTCTGTTTACCTAATAAGATTCTACTTTTTAAATATATTAGTTTGAATTTTGCGAGTGATATGGTTTCTGAATCCAGGGCCTATATGCCTGACACCTAATGTATACTAGCTCAAGCAGTTGAAAGAATGTATAGAAAAGTTGTTTAAATAGTTTGTGGTACATAACTGCATTTAATCCATATTGGACACCATTAACTGACTTTTATTTAGAATTTGATTTCAACTTAACTGTATGGTAGCTCACTGGTTTCAAGTGCACACCATACAGGCCCACAAATATCTCTGTGTAATATATATATATCACATATATATATCACATAGGAACATTTGGTAACATAGGATTGAATTCAACCTGCCAATGGTGATCAAAATACACTGACTTAAGGGTCTGCAATTGTCTCTCTCTCAACTGAATACGCGGATATAAGAACAAAAAACAAATTAATAATTTGTCTTGTGCACAGCACACAATTAAAATGATCGTCATTTTGACCTGAGCCAAAATATTGATTGCCTCACACGATTTTAAGGACACCGTGTGTCATTTGTACTTCTAATGTTATTTATTTTAAAATATTAGAACACTTTAGAGAGGGTGCTGACAAATGTTATTTGTGATTGTGGAATTTAGGAGACCTTTTGCTTTCAACATCTCCTAAATCCCAGGAAAAGTCACTAAACGTCAAGTTACACATCATCCTCACTTTTCATGCATTTATGTGAAGATGTTCTTCATAAAAGAATAAAATTTAGTTTCCATGAGATAGAATCCCCTTGGCTGCACCACACAAATTTTTGATCCTGTAAGAATGCACACCAAACTCAGCAATAGAAGAAAAATCACAGGCCTTTGTCCTGCCCACTCTCCTGCTAAAATCACTCTAGGGCTTCTAGGGGCCACCATCTAGTGAGGTTGTAACTGCACCCAGGGCAGAGCCAGTGCTTAATTTAAGCCGGTGGTTGCCAGTGAGTGCCACTGGCACTTATTTTACCCCATCAGATGTTTACCAAGTGCAAGAGAGTGAAAAAGATACAAAAGGGAAAGAAGGAGGACGAGAAAGGCAGAAAAACCATCACAAAGGGAGAAAGCAGGAACCTGAAAGAGTGAGATGAAGGCAACCTGAAAGAGTGAGATGAAGGCACGGGGAGTGTCTGGTAGTGGATTAAAGTGGCATGAGGTGGATTTAAGACTACCAGCCTTGGTATTCAGTACACCCACGATTAATTGCACCGACCGCGAGTTTCTGAGAAGAGCTTGATTACGCTAACCTGCACCCCTAAGTTCCCTACCAAGTATAGCGTAAGCGATCGATCTTTTATTTACCTAAAGTGGTCGAGGGGAAGAAAACAACTTAAACAGATATCAACAAAGTTGTCGTGCCTGAAAAGATCACTGACTCCGAAGTGCAGTTTGAATATTTATTATAAGGCCAAAAACATTTGGATGTAAATACATCTCAATAGCAAAGTATAAAGATACAGGAAAATTAGTACAGAGCCGATCTTTCAAATATAAGTAATGCAGCCCAAAAGGCAAATGATTTTAAATTCCAAAATCACAATGCAACACAAAATAGATGCAATATTTAGCTCTCGATTCATTGAAAGAAATCAAAATCTTTCCCTACACTATTCTATATGAGGGCCCTTCCTGTCTCTCTTGTATCGTTCCCCAATGGTGTCAGCACATGTGACTTCCTAAGAAGTACTCACGTCAAATGGGTCGTTTAGCTTAAGGCTATGGAGCTCGCTCTAAGATGCTCCTTCTTCTCCGAAAGCTAGCAGAAGTCTGGTCTCTCTGTCCCTGCGCATCATATAAAAAGACAGGATTCAATCAACATTGCGTCACCTTTTCTAAAAGTTTCCACTAGACCTCTATACAGTAGCTGGTTCTCTTTCATGAAGCAAAATTAATTAAAGGTATCTTCTTCCAGTGGCCTTGGCTTCCAGACAGACCCGATACGCAAAGCATCCTCCCTTCTCGCTTCCAGTTATCTTCAAAGGCATTCCGGATCTCTCCTTAACTCTGAAAATAATGATGTGTATTTCTGCACCTGCAACAGGGTGAGAACCCTCTAACCTTGAACACAACACTCATTTAATTCCTTATTTCTCGAGAGCAAGGAGAATCTTTTGGGCCTATATTTCAGACAACTTAAACAAATCACAATTACGATATATAAAATAATATTGTCCTGCACATTATGCATGAAGGAATCATAATACATACAGAAGTCTACTTAATGCATTCACTATTTCAACATTACATGATTCAATTAAATGTTTCTTAATAATCAAAAACACTGCACACAATACGAATATATGAGAGTGCGTTTAAACTATGAGTATAGTGCACTCATACAAATAGAGTGCTATCTGCGCTCTATCAGTTCCCCCCTCTTATGACTAGTGTCATAACACCAATTCTCTTTTCTGTTGTAGTTTCTCCTAGTAGAAGAGACCGACCTAAACAGGAGCTGTAGCTTGCCGTTCCTGTCTGAATCGTTCTAACCCTTTAAGGTGTTGGTAATGTCTGTCCTGCAGTTGCTCAAGTTGTAGTTCTCTCTTTTTCAACACAGTCTCCTGATGTCTTGCCCTTTGCCATTTGTAAGCCTTGATGGCTCCTAATAGGACGATTATACAAATGACAGCTATTATAATAGGCTTCAAAATATATCCCATTATTCCTTGTCCCAGACTTCCAAACCAACTGCCTATCTTGCCAAAGCCTTTCCCCACTTGCTCCCAGAGTCCTTCAGCAGCCATCTCACGTAACTCTTGGTGTATATCTGAAATATTGTTAATGTATTTCCTTATATCCTGACTGTTGTCAGGAATATAAGTGCAGCACTGTTGAACTTTCAACAATTTGCAGACTCCTCCGGCTTTTGCTAGCAGCACATCTAGGGCAAGACGGTTTTGCAAAACCATAGCCCTTATCGAAACCATCTCCCCATCTACAAGTAGTAGAATCTGAGCTGTATTTATGGAGAGCTTATCCACTAATGTTGCCAGCTTTCTGATTTTCAAATCATTCAGAATCACACCCATACTCGGTATCATAGCTCCAAATATGTCGCCAATCACTTCTCCTGCACTCGCACCACGTTTCCCTCTTTGAGGTCTCCTATTTTCTAGAGGCCATAAATCATTCATATGGAAAATCTTGGGATATACGACAGCTAAATAGCAGGTGCCGTACCAGTTCTTGGGCAACTTCACATAAGCATTCTTTCCACACACAAAATACACATTGGGCACTACTGTTATTTTATCCAGTAATGCTTTTCTGATTGATTCTTCAATCAAGAAGACATGCTCACAATCACTCTCACCCACAAATATCTTATCGTAGTATGTGGTCGGGTGTCTAATGCACAATTTTCCTTTCTGCTGGAAATCTAATGCTATAGGTCCAAAACTCCCCTTTGCTTTATGATCTAATTCTTCTTTGGTCCATGGGGTAACCTTATACTTTGGATCTGGTCTGAATAGAGTCTGTCTATGTCGGTCTTCTATCTGATCTATGAACTTCTTTTCGATGTCAGTCAACATACAGGTTAAATTGTGTCTATGGGCATAGGATGTATCTAAAGTGATGGTAGGCACGAAATACTTTGACATTCTCTCTACTTCCTTATAATAATCATATTTATTCATGTAGTTCAGAACGGGGACTTCCGAGAGTACCACATCATAATTAGAGAAATAGTACTCGAAGTGTGCCTTGCTATAAAACATGCTCAATAAGACACTACATGTAATGCCATAAGTCACAGGCAAATGGTGATATCGAATGCCTTCCTCTACTGAGGCAGGTAACTGCATACACACATAGCAATCCTTCGCTTCCATGGTATCCACATACTCATACAATAATCGAGCATACGCATTCAAAGTGAAATCACCCTTTGACAGATCAACATGCAGTCTACGACTGGTTTCCTTAATCATTTCTAGGTCATGGGCGTATGCGTCCTCCTCTATCTCAGAGCTTGGTATAGTGAGTGTTGTCTGTACCCTGTTCTGTTCGTCATTTTGATATCCAACTAGAGATACAACAATCACCACAGTTATAACAATAAGCACCGCTACAATGAGGGTGCCAATGATCCACTTCTGTTTGCGTGTTGATTTTTCGGACACCATGGTTTTTCTTGATCTGTTCCAAAGCACACAAGGGAAACACAGTCTCTTTCTGTTTCTTTGTTTTAACAATGTCTTTCTTGCTTCTTTCCTTTCATGCAATTAATGTCAGAGTTCTTTCGATTGATACTAAACCTATTGAAGAGATGTAGACAACCCTACTCCTCACTCCATCATCTACAAGAAAAGTCCCTAAATTTAAATCTTCTTAATCTGGGGTCTAGGTTATCTTCTTTCTAAGGCCTAATGCTTTCTTTGATTACAGTTCAGGCTTCATCATTAAGGACATTTGACCCAAGGATTTCGAGAACAAGTTGCAGAATCTCTGCACGGATGTCTCCCAACTCTAGCGCGGTGAGCCGTCGGCCAAATGCAGGGAAAACAACCTCATTAAGGATAAGGTAACGCAATCCACTTAGTCTTGGAGGATTCGGAACTTGCAGAGTTAGTATTCCAAACGCTTCTACACCTGGGACCAGTAATCGTATTTCAATCGAGAGAGTGTTCTCTCCGTAGCTCACTGTACCAGGTCCCAACCTCCCGGACTTTGCTGGGCCCTGCATCTGCAGCCAGGTATGTCCACTCAGGAGATGCGTATCTTCGAGATGCTGTTCTTTCTCTTCGGGAACGTCTCAGACCATCCGGTCTTTCTTCCACGTCACTTTGATCCGATTCAGATGTTTCAGGAATTGGAGTGAGATCTTTCTCAGATGCAAGCCGTATATTCAGCCTTTCTTTTCTTGCTGGCCACTTTTCTGCTCTAGCATTTGTTCTCCTTTCTTCCTCTTGATCTGACCTTTCTGCAACAGACAGTTCACTTTGATCTGAGGCACCGCTCACTTCTGCAATATCCTCTATTTCAGGATCTGGACTCAGTTCAGGAGCATTCAGATCTTCTCTTACTTGCTCACTTGGCTGTTCCGTTTCCTCCGAAACTCTTACAGCTGAGTTTGTGCCGTCGTCGTTGTCTGTATCAGGTCCACACATGCTCCTCGGACCCAGGGAACTCTCTTCTTCTGCAGGCGCTTGAACTCGGCGAGTGTGGGAAGCATGGATCCAATTCGGCAATCCTCCACACTTCACAGCAGTACTTGTGACCAGTATCACTTGGTAGGGTCCACGCCAGCGAACATCAAGACAACTCTTCCTTACGTGTTTACGAACGAGCACCCAGTCACCAGGATTAAGATCATGCAGCAGGTCTCTCGAGGTGGATGCAGTCGCAGCCTCGACCTGGTGGGATACAGAAGTAACCACATCAGCCAGTCCTTTACAATAATCCAACACTAAATCATCAGTGATGTTTATCAATGCTGTAGCTGGCACCATAGGCAAACGCATAGCTCTTCCAGTTAAAATCTCGTGTGGAGACAGCCCTGTCCTTCTATCAGGAGTGCTACGTAGACTCATTAGCACCAGGGGCAATGCATCCGGCCACTTCAATGAAGTGGACGAACACACCTTTGCCACTCTTGACTTGATGGTGCCATTAACCTGCTCTACTAGACCTGAAGCCTCAGGCCTGTAGCTACAATGCAGTCTTTGATCAATATTTAACGCAGAACACAACAACTTCATTATTTCACTGTGGAAATGAGTTCCTCTATCTGTTTCCACTGATGTTGGGAAACCGTACCGCGGGATCAGTTCTCTTAATAACAATTTGGCTACTGTGAGACTGTCACATCGTCTAGTTGGATATGCTTCCACCCACCGTGAAAAGATACACACCACCACCAAAACATATCTCAACCTATTGCACCTTGGCATCTCTATGAAGTCTAACTGTATCCTGTTGAAGGGACCCCCAGATTTTCCAATGTAACTCATTCCAACCACAGTTCTTTTTCCAACATTCATCTGTTGGCAAGTACCACACCGGTGACATACCGTTTCAGCCCACACACGGAAGCGTGGATTAAACCACGTCTGCCTGAACACTCGCACCATAGCATCTCTTCCCAAGTGAACTGCTCCATGAATTTGCCTTGCCATTGGGCTCAGTAGGCAATTGGGTAATACTGCTCTTTCATCTGTGGACACCCAAATGCCATCATCTCTTTTTGTGCAACCTGCCTTGACCCATGAAGCAGCTTCCTCTTCCGTGACTTCATCCTGCAATCGCTTCACCTCATCCCAAGTATCGGCTATAGCTAACATCATGCTGAGCTCGGTCTCTTCTGTGCTCTCGCCTATATATTCCCCATTGAAAATACAAACATGTTCAGCGCAAAATCGTGCTACTTCATCTGCATAATTGTTGCCCTTAGTGACAAAGTCTTCTCCCTTTCCATGAGCTGCACATTTAACAACTGCTATCTCTTTGGGCTTCTGCAAAGCTTCCAATAATTGGCGCACATACTCGCCATTACGTATAGGTGACCCTAAGGACGTGAGAAACCCCCTCTGTGACCATAACTGCCCAAAATCATGAACCACACCAAATCCATATTGACTGTCAGTATACACAGTCACTCGCAGATCAGCTGCAATGATACAGGCACGTGTCAAAGCGACAATTTCGGCCACCTGAGCAGAGAATACTCTATTTAAACAGGCAGCTTCCACTACTCCCATGATGGTGCACACAGCAAACGCTGCTCTCAAATACCCTTCATTGTCTGTTATGCATGAACCATCAACAAAAAGGATCAAATCAGATTGGGGCAAAGGTTCATCGACAATGTCAAGTCTGGGTTTGGTGGATAGGTCAGTAACATCTAGGCAGTCATGCTCTTCACAATCCTCATCTCCTTCCTCTTGCGGAATAGGTAACAATGTAGCAGGGTTCAGAGTGGTACAACGTCTCAGGGTCACATTATCAGCAGCCAAGAAAACCTGCTCATACTTAGTAAGTCTGTTGTTTGTTAAATACTGTGTTTTCGTTCGAGTCATTAACAATTCTACAGAATGGGGCACATAAACAATGAGCGGATAACCCATCACTATGCTTTCACATCTTTCAATGCTGACACCAGTTGCAGCAACGGATTTCAGACATCCGGGCAAAGCAGAAGCTACAGGATCTAATGTAGCTGAGAAGTGGGCTACTGGCCTACGGGCACCCCCATGTGTCTGCACTAGGACTGCTAAAGCACATCCCTCCTTTTCAAACCAAAAAAGCGAAAACGCTTTGTTATAATCCGGCATTCGGAGAGCTGGAGCACGACAGATATTTTCCTTCAGCTCACGGAAGCCCTTCAAGCACTCGTCATCCCATGGTACCGGATCACTAACATCCTTTCGAGTCAGTTTCAACAGGGGCTTTGCTTGCAAGGAAAAATTTGGGATCCACTGTCGACAATAGCCGACCATTCCCAAAAACATGCGGACTTCTTTTTGTGTTTTCGGAGTTCCCATTTGCAAAATCGCCTCTATGCGATCTGGTGACACCCTTCGTTTTCCTTTCTCAATCCGGTGACCTAGGTACTGAACTTCAGACAAACAATACTGCAATTTGTTTGGAGACACTTTGTGTCCATTCTCTACCAAATGATTCAGCAACGCCACAGTATCAATACTACAAGCATCCTCAGTCTCTGAGGCGACCAAAAGGTCGTCGATATATTGCACTTAGACTGAGTTGTGGGCCATCACCAGTCCTTCAAGATTCTTTTTCAAACATTGACTAAAAATGGAGGGGCTTTCTGTATACACCTGAGGGATTCTTTGCCATGTTAATACACGATCATCCATCCTAAATGCAAATAAAAACTGGCTTTCTTCATGCAATGGTATAGAGAAGAATGCGTGACACAAATCTATCACTGTAAACCATTCTGCTTTGCATGGTATCTGGAATAGAATAACAGCTGGATTCGGTACCACAGGACAACATGGGATAACAATTTCATTAACCCGACGCAGATCTTGCACTATTCTGTACTTGCCACTTGGCTTTTGTAGTCCCATGATAGGTGAATTACAGGGACTACCTCTTATCTCCTTCAGAATACCTTGTGCAATCATAGTCTCAATCACAGGTCTTATGCCGGCCACAGTTTCTGGAGTTAACTTATATTGTGGCGTTCGTGGGAATTCAGCATTAGGTTTGATCTGTATCTTAACTGGCTCAACTCCTCTCATCAAACCTACATCCTCGCCCATAAAATCCCACACTTTCGGATCAACTGAATCTCTCAAGTCATGTGGTAATTCTGCTATTGTGAGCACCACAAACATTTCTGCACACAGACTCAAGTTAGCCATTTTAAAATCAGCATCGTCATCATATGTTTGCAATTCCACCCCTCTCGGAGTGCACGATATAGTACAATTGAGCTTGCACAGAAGGTCTCTTCCCAGAAGACAGACCGGACTCGAATTGCACACTACAAATTGATGTCTATCCCGGAATGGTCCTATTCTCACGGGTAATTCGTTTGTCAATGGATTGGTCATTTTCTGATTACTAACCCCCACTACTTGAATCGATCGTCCTGAAAGAGTTAAATTCGGGACTACTTCAGTTCTCACTGTAGAGCGAGCAGCTCCGGTGTCTAATAAGAAGGTAACAGGATATCCATTCACGTCTGCATCTACAAACGGACCACTCTGATCTACTTCTAGAATCGCATCTAAGGTGCATTCCTCGTGCACCCCGCTCTGGCACTCCTGTGAATCTTGATTTTTATCAAATCGGTCTTGTATTTCAAAATAAGGCATCTGATGGTATAACTGATTCTGCATGGGTATTCTAGGAGGTTGAGGTACTTGCACTTGTGGCTCATATCCTCCTCCATACATAGACCTGGGTCTTGTCACAGTATTGACAGCCTCGGTCAGCTGTCCCTCTCCTTCCATCTGTATCTGATTTGCTGGATTTGATCTACACTCGCGCTTCCAATGCCCGATTTTGTGACAATAATGACAGGCAGTGACTCTTTTCTGTTGAGCCACCCAGTCACTCGTACCTGAATCCATTCCTCTTCCTCTACCCTGACCAGGTTGGGTCACCACCTGTTGTCCCATTCCTCTTCCACCTCCTCTACCTCTACCTTGACCTCCTCCAAACCCTTGCGTCATATCAGCGTTTCTCAACTGCACCAACATCAACTTGTCCTTTAATTTCTTCTGTGTCGACTCCACTTGATCACTGCAATATTTAGCATAACGCAGAATCTCGTTCACCGACTTATTCTGCCAACATATCAAATGCTGCTGTATCATCAAGCTAATGTCAGATTTCGTTCCCAACACAAACTTCGAGACAAACTGTCCCATATCTTTCTGTTCAATTGTATCCAATCCACTATGCTGTTTAAAAGCCAACAACAATCGTTCATAATAATCATGTACTGATTCTTTAGAGTCTTGGGTGGTACGATCAATCTTCAACCAATCAACAGTTTGAGGAGCTACCTTCGATTGCAACCATGTAATCACTTGCTCATACTTTCTCATTACATCAGGTGAAGGACCATGAGTTAACGAATCTCTAGGCGGCTCTACAGTAGGCCACTCAATGGCAATCTTACACGCTGCCCACAAATCTGCCGGCACGACGATATCAAACAAGGTGTTCAAATCAATCCACAATACCTTTGAAATCTTTACAAATCGGTCCATTTGTTTATACCATTCAGCAGGCTTTTCCCTCAGCTGAGGGAAATCATTTGTAAATGCTGCCAAATCACCCCTGCTCCATGGCACATGTACATACCCTCCATTCTGTACCTCCCTAAGGGGGTAATTTCCTGCTGCTCCTGTCCCACCACCCGGAGGCGGAGTATTCCCTATTCCAGTCTGGAAGCTTTTCTTTTTGACCCATTTATTTTTCCATCTGTCTAAATCTTTCAATGTCCGCATCCCCATCACTAGTTCTCTAATTTGTGCTTTCAATCCGCTCGTTCGCTTCTCTTCCAAATCCTTATCTGTGTAATTTAATCTGCAAGAACCCTGATTCAGCTTGGTCTTTGACAAATCAACCTCATATCTTTGTGCCAAAAGCAACAATGCATCATAAGCTCGTTTGGCCTTTCTTGTCATGTCCTTTGCTACGAACAGTAGTTCGCTTGAGTTATAAGTATCAATTTTAATCCGGGGTAAATTACCTTCAATCACCTCGTCTAACTCTGCCTTTAATCGTACTACATCTAACATTGGCACCTTTATTGCGCTTTTTAACACCTTCTGAATTCCCTCTTTTCATGTCTCTTCCCTGTCACAACTTTGGGTTCTCCTAAGAACTGCACCCTCTTCTGTCTTTTCATCTGGGCGTCTCTCTCTCTCTCACACAACTTCGGCTTCTCCAGTGGTCACCTGCACAAATCAACTGTGGCCCAAACAGTACTTTAGGCGCTTCTTGTCTCCTGCTTAACTCTTCCCTCGGCATCATTGACTCTCTCACTGGTTGAACCCACATTCGAAGGTCAGACCTAGAAATCGCTAGAGCCCCTGTCCGTCCTCGTTCTGTCCCACTATCCATTCTGGATGGATCAGCTGTAGCTGGCAGTGGAGTACTAGCTTTTACTGGTATTCGACAGAAACCTGTCCCACTCATTGCGAGGCTCCCTCCAGAAATTGTCTCTTCCCCTTCACTTATGTGCTGATGACTGTCGTCGGGTCTTTCTCTAGGAGTATATATCGGAACCACTGGCCCTATCGTGACTGGTACAGACAAAGCATCTGGCAACTGCATATTTCCTACAGGTGGTTCCGGATCAGTGTTTGAATACCTTCTTCCTCCAGACCCTCCCGGAATGTGTACCATGGTAATTTGGCCTCTTACCCCTGCCGTTGGTTCCCCAGGATTCAGTTGTTCTGCACCTAACTGCTCTTCTGTTGGGCGCACCCTCTCTGTTTCAAATCTAGACCCACAGGGTGGAGGACGGTCCGCTAGCAATCTGTCGAGAAAGCCATCATCTGTATCACTGTCCTCCTCCGTCTTCTTTTTCCCTTCAGCCCCCTCTCCTACTGTAAGAAGTGGGTACAAGTGTTCTCCCTCTATAGTATCTACTCTCCATCTCTTCAACTGAGCATCCCATCTAGCATCATGATATGCCTTCATTGCTTTTCTCATTCTTCCATGTGAAGCCTCTCTCTTTTTTACTAAAGCGGCTCTCATCCATGCATCTAATGCCTCAAATTGTGTGGGTCGAGGGGCGGTTTCAGCGCATTCATCACCCCCTCAGCTGGGTCAGCACCTCCATACGAAAAGACCCATAACGAGGGAAAGCCAATTCACCCTCTTTCTCTGTAATTTTATGCCAATTCTGAAGCCACACGATAGTATGAAGTCCTACATTCGTTGCCATGTAATGTGCCGGTGTGTCCTCTGGCGGGGCTTCTTCCCCTACCCGAGTCACTACCCCTGTGTCACCTCTACACAAATCTCGCAATACCCTAAAACATCTCATTTTGAAATTGATCAATTGCAAGCGCCAAAGTTACGCTGTTCCACTGCTAATGCACTTCCACCAATCTCAGCGCGGCGTTACACCAACCAACCTATCACAGCGCGGCGCACTCTGACGTCACTTCTCACTCCTTGCAGCGGCTCACCCGCCTTTACAATTTCACCGCAAACTCTCATACACACATTCGTACCACAAGTAACTGTATAACCAAAAGTTATTCAACCAAGTAACTGTTCCTACACAATTACAATAACTTACAGTCACATAAACAAGTAATTGTCTGTCACTGAAGATCGATAGAACACTCTCACAAGAACATTCAGCCGTAGTGACCCCCGATCTGCGTTGGTCACTCAATCGCCATAGTCCACCCCCGGTACCTGAGGCTTTCTACCGCGACCTATTCTTCATTCACACAAAAGGTCCCTAACACAAGTGGATCGTTGATAGCGCTTCACAACACCCACATTTGAACAGACAATCACAATACAAAACTATCCCGGGATCTTGGACTTCTCTTGAGTCCGCTTACCAAAACTTAAACCAAAAACCACATTCACTCAACATACACCCCAACTCCGCAAGACATCACCCACTTACTCATTCCCGCAATCTAACACAATGCCTTTCATACTCACGCCACCACTGTTTCCGCCGCACCGTCAACGTCCGCCAGTCTCCGGTCTCCTCCGCTCCACTGCAGGGCTCTCCGACCTTCCGACCTTCGACCCTACTCCTAAGTTCTCCCCTCACCTTAGAGGTAAACCACTTTAAAGGTAAACCATCCTCTGCTACCATTTGATTACGCTAACCTGCACCCCTAAGTTCCCTACTAAGTATAGCGTAAGCGATCAATCTTTTATTTACCTAAAGTGGTCGAGGGGAAGAAAACAACATAAACAGATATCAACAAAGTTGTCGTGCCTGAAAAGATCACTGACTCCGAAGTACAGTTTGAATATTTATTATAAGGCCAAAAACAATTGGATGTAAATACATCTCAATAGCAAAGTATAAAGATACAGGAAAATTAGTACAGAGCCGATCTTTATAATATAAGTAATGCAGCCCAAAAGGCAAATGATTATAAATTCCAAAATCACAATGCAACACAAAATAGATGCAATATTCAGCTCTCGATTCATTGAAAGAAATCAAAATCTTTCCCTACACTATTCTATATGAGGGCCCTTCCTGTCTCTCTTGTATCGTTCCCCAATGGTGTCAGCACGTGTGACTTCCTAAGATGTACTCACATCAAATGGGTCGTTTAGCTTAAGGCTATGGAGCTCGCTCTAAGATGCTCCTTCTTCTCCGAAAGCTAGTAGAAGTCTGGTCTCTCTGTCCCTGCGCATCATATAAAAAGACAGGATTCAATCAACATTGCGTCACCTTTTCTAAAAGTTTCCACTAGACCTCTATACAGTAGCTGGTTCTCTTTCATGACGCAAAATTAATTAAAGGTATCTTCTTCCAGTGGCCTTGGCTTCCAGACAGACCCGATACGCAAAGCATCCTCCCTTCTCGCTTCCAGTTATCTTCAAAGGCATTCCGGATCTCTCCTTAACTCTGAAAATAATGATATGTATTTCTGCACCTACAACAGGGTGAGAACACTCTAACCTTGAACAGAACACTCATTTAATTCATTATTTCTCGAGAGCAAGGAGAATCTTTTGGGCCTATATTTCAGACCACTTTAAACAAATCACAATTACGATATATAAAATCATATTGTCCTGCACATTATGCATGAAGGAATCATAATACATACAGAAGTCTACTTAATGCGTTCACTAATTCAACATTAAATTATTCAATTAAATGTTTCTTAATAATCAAAAACACTGCACACAATACGAATAGATGAGAGTGCGTTTAAACTATGAGTATAGTGCACTCATACAAATAGAGTGCTATCTGCGCTCTATCAAGCTTCAGGGATCGGCAATTTTTCTTTTAAGAATTAAGCACTTGGCAGAATAGGCCTTTTACTCCACCAGGCACTTATCGCCTTTGAAGGGGAAGTCTTGAAAGCCCAGGGCTGCTCCTGATGCCTCTGTCATTTTCTCCAGCTTCTGGGGGATAATTGCAGAATTCTTCAAGAGAGTAAGAAAGAGAGACACGGGAAAGTAGAGAGAAAGCGATTAGAGAGGGAGGAGAAAGAGTAAGAGGGTGGACGAACAGAGAGAGAGCGAGAGACTGCGCGAGGAGAAGAAGAGAGCAGGGCTGGTTTGGGCATTTTTGCCAGGGCCGCTTTTTGTTCCCCAGTCAGTCCTGCCTTAGCTGCACGTGCATACCAAAAGTAGAAGTGCCGGCACGGATGCTGCAGAAAAGGAGACTCAAATTGTAACATTATAGGCTTTGCGCCTGCCAGTGCCGTTGGAGATGAAGAATGAAACCCATTACACCCACTTGTCGCACATTACTGCGCCGCATTTACAGCAGCGAGGAAGTAAATTAGGACAGCTGCTGTCATTTGGAATACGCACTCCCATAATTAGCCACTTGAGGGCAGACTCGTGCTGCGTGAGCAATGGGAGAATATTGTTTGCAGCACAGCGGCTCTGTGCCACCTCTTTCACAACATTCTTTCAAATCGACCAAATAAAAGGCTTTTATTTCACAAAATAGCAATGCATGGCAAGATATCTGACGAAAGCAGTTTTCAAATAAATGAACTGTGTAAGTTAAGAAGAAAATACCGTAACGTTTTTAGTTTATTCACGGTTTCTCATTTTTAAAAAAAGGCGGGCGTAGACCGCCCTCAAGTGGTTAAAGTGCATATTGCGTGTCTTTCATGTGTTTGTAATTCATAAAGCAGGGGAGGGTGGATTCTTGTACAGTGGTGCTAGGCGCAACATCTAACAAAACAACTTAAAGCTGTAAAACTAATATCCTTTTAAACCACTTCAGTAATTGCTGATCATTGCTGGTTATTGCTAATTGTTTCCCTAATGCAAATGACTTTAGTTCCTTCCCCTGTATATTTGACCAACGAGAACACAATGCAGAGTTATTATGTTAAATGAATTTTGCAAATAGGGAGTTGTGTTTTTATTTTTCAGAATGCGCTGCGCAAGCCGGTAAGATGTGCGTGATGAATCTTTCTGTATGGAACTACCTGGACCCTAAACCTCCGAACGCTGAACCACAAGTACACAGGCGCTTCAAGAAACATATTAAAGTATTTTTGGCTGTCACTAGAGGTCAGCGCAATCTTCTCTATTTCATAAAACATTTAAAGACTCATCTCTTCTCCGCCTCCTCTTGCATTTACGCAGATTTCGATATTTTCGAAAATACCTGTTGTCTTTTTTCCATATTACTGTCAAATTCGTTGTTTACCCCTCAGCTCTAGAATGCACCCGTGCTAATATCGACACTACCGAAAACTGTAAAATTAATAAAATTGCATGTGCGTAAGTTTATGGTTTCCGGACCGACTCAGTCTTTTATGCTTCCGTGAATGATAAAAGGAGTGCCCTTGAATTGAGCACAATTAGTAGACCTGTCATTTAATTGCCAAAAGGCAATTCGTTGTGCTGTGTCCACTATCTAAATCAAAAATGCTATGTTAGGTGCAGGGCAGTTAAGCACAAATAATGACTTACAGGGTTTTGTTTATTGGGTAATAAGAGTTCAGTGGAAAAAAGGGGGGAATTCTATTGGTTAAGTAGAAATATCAACTGACACCAATAAGCCACACTAGACTTGAATAACCCGTTTCTTCTACAGATTTTACCATAGTTGTTCAGTAGATGTCTAGTCACTAACATACTGCTGCCTGAGTCCAGCAGAGAGAATATGTAACTTGTCAAGTGGCATTTCTACACTTGATAATTTGGCCTAAAAATCCAGAAAGCTTTTTTATTATCTCTCTTCTATTTTTGATAAATGGGTGGTAGATTATCATGTTAGTAGCATAGCAAGATTCCCATGGGCGCTGGTGCAAACTATGAAACTGGCCCCTTTAACTATTGTTAGGGTAGTAAAATACAGCAATCATCAGAGTTCAATGGGCCCCCCAAGGACTCTGCGCTCCGGTGCCACTGCACCTGCTGTACCAACGGTAGCTGTGCCCCTGGATTACATACTGGTAACCTTCATTAATATGGGTTGTACTCTTCATTGTCACAGTCCTAATCACTGAGGGTGACCATTCTCTGCAGAAAGAAATCTTGTTATCACTAAATACATTTGAATTTTTTAACTTTCAGATGTTTTTATTTGCTACAACAACACTTACACTTGCCTACAACCACTGGCGGGCAAGGTGCTCATTACAACAATGGCAAGTAAACCCCTCACCGACACCTCGTCCTCAAGTAAAATTGTATTTTTTTAACAGAAATGGTAAAAAGTTTTAAAGATTCTTCCCCAGCTTCAAAATGTTCACGTCCTTCTTCTTCAGTGATACCTGCCATACTATCTTCCCCAGTGGGCACACCGTACCGTACTGTACATTCCTGTAGTACGCTCTCTCCCACCCAATCACTCTCCTCTACGGGCTGAAGATCCTAAAGTCCAAGGGCCTTATTTATGAAGGTCTTGCTACACTTTTGCGACACCTTTGCATCACTCTTTGTGACGCAGCGGTGGCGTAAACCATGCGCATCGTTGCGCCATATTTACAAAGTGAAGCATCTAGGCAGATGCGTCACCTTGTAAAGCCCAGCGCCACATTATACCTGCGTCAGGTATAATGTATGCAGGGTGGGCGTTCCCCCGCAAGAAAGCCTCGTAGAAGTGTTGCAGTGAAATCTCAGAGATTTCACTGCAACACTTCTAGGACACCAATGCGTCAAAACCTTACACCTGCCTCATGGCAGGCGTAAGGTTAGCACAGTGCCATAGGCACAGGCCTACCCCATGCATTGCTGGAGTTGCATCATGCGTGTGACACAACTCCAGCAATGCGTGACATTTGCGCTGACAGATACGTCAGGATTCCTGACAAGCTACATTACACAGCTTTGCACTGTCTCGCTCACTCAGTACCTCTCCCAGAGCATCCCATGATTCAAAATCCTAGTGTGAAAGTAGGAGGAATCTGCACCCTGCGTCCTTCTTCCCCATAGGCACACTACAGTGGACTGCACTCATCTCACTCATCCATTAATTCGCTCACTTTTGACAGGCAGCCCAACATCATGAAATCCCAGAGTGAAATATGCAGGAATCTGTGCACTGTGTCTTCTTACCCACCACGTAGATAAACTCTCCACATTGCACTGCCCTACCCTGCACTGCACTCACTCTCTCACTCAATCACTTCCCTGCACACATCCAAGATCCTGAAATCTAGGATGAAATGGGAAGGAGCACATGGGCTGCGTCCTTCCATGCATTCTGAATGTGCTCGAATGCAAGTCTGCACCCTTCTCAGGCCTAGCTCCATGGGGCCAAGCACATAAGTGTCCCTACCAGAGCAGCCACCTAGACACCCTAGGGATAAGACCCTACACTCTGGTAGACTAGCCCAGTCCACTTTAAGCTGGGTGGGTGCCAGGACACGGCCTAAGGAGTACTCTTCATCGATGCCTGGCACATTTAACCACCAGTTGCAAGACCACCCATGGGAAAAAAGGGGAGTGTACCATTTAGTCATAAATCCTAACATCACTCTTTTTTACTTGTGTGCCCGGCGTGTAAATGGATCAATCGGAGAGAGAGGCAGATGACTGCAGTCTGAGTGCAGACAGTGCCAGTAGGGAAGAGGCATTGCTCATTACTCCTCTTGGATTGTCCTGGGTCTAGTATCACTCTAATAGACTAACTTTAATTTTAATCCTCTGACTTGCCTAGTTTGTCTCTTCAGAAAGCAGTAACACACTCCCTCACGCATGTGCACAAAAGACACACACTAATTCAATTTCTCTATCTCTCTTTCTTGCCCTCTTTTTCTCACTCATCTTTTTCTTTTCAAATACCAACATACCAACCACACAGAAAAGGCAACACATATCACATTATTCTTACCTAGAGTATTCCGGGAGCAAGTGCAAGGCAACTAATGTCTTGGAATTCAGTGATTCAGTGATAAGGAATGTATTAAGCCTAACCATGTGACTTCTGTAGGATTTGTGTATTTGTGACTGTGACGGCATTGCCTCTCCCTGTGTTTTTCTCCATGTGCTGTTCTCCCTCAGGACATAACAATAAAATTTATATTTTTACCTCCGGATAAAAATACAAAATCACATAAACCACTCAAATTCCACTATACATACCCACCACATTCAAAAGAATGCACCACATCCAAATACCACAGAAGATTGGAAAAATATATATGGCTTTAATCCTCTTATATACAAAATAATTTCACATTCATATTCTCTATCAAATATCACCTTCATATTAAAAAACACATATACATCGCACAAAAATAATAAACAATATAAAAATAAAACAATAATGAATACAATAGCATTAGGGAGAACAATTAAGACATAATCATCAGTCTTCATAAACCAGCAACTCTGCTTATTGTATCAACAAGGGTCCATGAAAATATCATATCCCATATAAAGACCCCCTGTGCACTGCAGATTTTGCTTAAATGTTCTGTTGACGTGTTTTGGTGGACACTGTTATTAATAACCACCTTCTTCAGGACTATATACATTTTTCTGCCAAATATTTTTTATAACTTCTATGAAAGAAGATAATAACTGCATTAACAACTTCAAACTGGCAAATCTTTTCAGTCCAAACGAGTCTGTGAAATTTATTTGTTGTATGGAAAGAGGGTTAGAGTCTTCAGTCAATCAATCAATCAATCATTTATAGAGCGCAACAAATCACCTGTGAGGGTCTCGAGGTACTGGAGCTATTGGTTGCTGCGTGTAGGTTTGACCATTCAAACATTCAGGTCTTTGGGTCACTTTTGAATTGCTGGAGCGATGGAGCAGTCCTGAGGTGCAAGGGGAGGTTGCTCCAAGCCTTGGCTGCCAGATGCGAGAAGGAAAGTCGTCCACTGTTGGCTTGGCGGATCCATGGGGTGCCTGTGAGGGATAGGGAGGCTGATCTAATGTGTCTGGTCGGTTGGTGGAAGGTCAGGTGTTTGTTGATGTATGCTGGTCCTACGTTGTGTAGGGCCTTGCAGGCGTGGGTCAACATCTTGAAATGGCATCTCCTCTTAATCGGGGGCCAGTGTAGGTTCTTGAGATGGGATGTGATGTGGGTCCGTCTAGGGAGGCCGAGTATGAGTCTTGGTGCTGAGTTCTGTATTGTCTGGAATTTTTTGAGGAGGCGTGCAGTGATTCCTACGTAGAGTGTGTTTTCGTAGTCCAGTCTGCTGGTGACGAGGGCCTGCGTGATGGCCCTTCTGGTGTTAGTTGGGAGCCACCTGAAGATCTTGCGGAGCATGCAAAAGGTCTGGAAGCAGGCAGATGAGACTACGTTGACTTGTTTCTTTATGGATAGCTTGCTTGCTATCCAAGATGATGCTGAGGTTGCGGGCGTGGTCTGTTGAGACGGAGGTGCAGAGCTCGAGGCCACCATGTGTCATTCCATAGAGAGGTGTTGTTCCTAAAGATGAGGACTTCCATCTTGTCCTTGTTGAGTTTGAGACGGTTGTCCTTCATCCAGTCCGTGATGTTCATCATGCTTCTGTGGAAGTTAGCTTTTGTGGTGGTGGGGTCTTCGAACAGTGAAAGGATGAACAGTGTTTCGTTGGCGTAGGAGATGATGCTTAGTCCGTGTGATCTGACGGCATCAGCCAGGGGGGTCATGTAGGCGTTGAAGAGGGTCGGGCTGAGGGATGATCCTTGGGGGACTCCCCAGATGATCTTCTTGGGCTCTGAGGTGAACAGTGGGAGATGTATCTTTTGGGTTCTGCTGGTGAGGTCCAAGGTGATCCATTTGAGGGAGTTCCTTTGGATCCCGATGTGGTGGAGCCTGTTGATCAGTATGCAGTGGGAGATTGTGTCAAACATGGCGGACATGTCCAGGAGGATGAATGCTGCTGTTTCCCCGCAGTCCAGGAGGGCTCTGATTTCGTTGGTGGCTGTGATCAGGATTGTCTTAGTGCTGTGGTTAGCTCAAAATCAGGATTGGGAGGGGTCCGGGAGGTTGTGGTCTTCTAGATGTTGGGTGAGTTGTTGGTTTATCGCTTTCTTGAGGACTTTAGCTGGATAGGGGAGCAAAGAGATGGGCCGGTAGTTCCTTAGTTCGGCTGGGTTGGTTGATGGTTTCTTCAGGAGGGGCCTTACTTCTGCGTGTTTCCAGTCCTCAGGGAAGGACGCAATGAAGATGGAAGTGTTCATGATTTTCCTGAGCTCATTTCCAAATGTCTTGCACCGAGGTTGAAGACTTGGTGGGGGCATGGGTCCATGGGTGCTCCCGAGGGTACGGAGTTCAAGATAGAGATAGCGCCTTGCGCGGTGAGGAGGTTCCAGTGGGTGAGAAGGTGTTCGGGGTTTGTGTTCGTGGGTGTGAGCTTGTTGATGCTGTCGGCGGTGAGGGTTGGCATCTGAAGTTTTTGTAGATGGCCAAGATCTTGTTGTGGCAGAAGCCAGTGAGGTTGTCGCACAGTTCCTGTGAGGAAGTGATGTCATTCTCTGTGACTGCGGATTGTTGAATTCCTTCAAGATGGCGAAGAGTTCTTTGCTGTTGTTTGCACTGGCTTCAATGCGGTGTGCTAGGGCGTTCTTCTTGGTTTCTTTCAGGAGGCAGTGGTACTGGTTGAGAGCGGTCCTGAAGCAGTGTGGTCTGCATTTGGTGGAGTGCAATTCATCGGTGAACCAGCTAGCTCTTCTGCTTGGTTCTTTGGCTTTGGCTGTCTTGGCTGGGGCGATGGCGTCGGCGCATTCTGTGATCCCCTGGGAGCAGTTCTTTGCTGATTGTTCTAGGTTTTGACTAGAGTCTGGGAGGTGGAAGCAGAGGGTGTTGTGCCACTGGTCTTCTGATATCTTTTTCCAGTCCATTCGCATGAATATGGGGGGCGCGGTGCAGGAGTGGGTGGGTCCTGAGATGGTGAAGTTGATGCTGTAGTGGTTGGTCCAGGTGAGTTGTGTTGTGTGGTTGTACCTGACTCTGTTGCTGGAAGTGAAGATGGGATCGAGCGTGTGCCCTGCGATGTGGGTGGGGTCGGTGACCAATGCTTGAGACCAATGTTACTCATGCTCTCCAGGAGGTCAGTGGTGTTGGCGCCACCTGGATCATTGAGGTGGAAGTGGAGGTCCCCTAGGAAGATGTAGTGCTCAGAGTCGATTGCAAGTCGGTGATGAGTTCCTGGATGGCGTTGCGGAAGCTCGGGTGAGGTCCTGGTGGTCTGTAGGGAAGGGTGCTTCTGATGGAGCTTTTTCCATCTGTGTGGAGTAGGAAGTTGAAGTGTTCCATTATGGGTGTTGGGCCGTCAGGGGATGTCGTGCAGTGGACGTGTTCCTGTAGATTATGGCGATTTCCCGTCTGTGTTTGTTGGTTCTGTCACAGTGTTTTATCTTGTAGCCTTCAGGATGGCGATGACAATGTCTGGAGCGGGGGGGATTTAGCCAGGTTTCTGTGAGGAAGATGACGTCCGGGGTGAGGGAACAGATCGTTAAGTTAAGTTTGATTGGTGCAAAGTTATGGACAGTATGTATGTGATCGTTTTGTAAGCTTGCATGACTTAATAGTTTTAAAGCATGAGTGTTTGAATATTAAGTCTGGATGAAGTTATTATGAACAGTAGGCAGGGGACTTTTTATAAGGAATTTAATACCAAGTGAAGTTGTGGAATGTATATGGTTTTAATTAGTCATTAATTCTGATGTTCGTTTTATGCTGTCATTTTATGAATATGGGATCTTGATTTGATGGATTGCATAGATTTGTGTGATGTTTGTTAAGGCACTGTTATTATCTTCTTTCATTGATGTTATATGAATTTTTGGGAGAAAAATGTATATACTCCTGAAGAAGGTGGCTATTAATAAGAGTGTCCACCGAAACACGTCGACTGCACATTTAAGCAAATTTTGTAGTGTACAAGAGGTGTTTATATGGGATAGAATATTTTCATGGACCCTTGTTGATACAATAAGCAGAGTTGCTGGTTTATGAAGACTGATGATTATGGCTTAATTGTTCTCCCTAATGCTAATGAATTTATTATTGTTTTATTTTTATACTTTTTTTTATTATTGTGTGATGTATATTTGTTTTTAAAAAGAAGGTGACATTTGAAAGAGAATATTAATGTGAGATTATTGTTATATAATAGAATTAAAGCCATATATATTTTTCCAAACTTCTGTGGTATTTGGATGTGGTTTATTCTTTCGAATGTAGGGTGTAGGTATAGTGGGGTTTGAGTGGTTTATGTAATTTTTGTGTTTTTATCCTGAGGAGATTTTTGTAATTTTATTGCTAAGCGGAACCCTGTCCCCTTGGTGTGTGGGGTCTCTCTCTTGGTTGTTTCACACTCCCTCAGGACATACACAGCTACTCACCCACAGAAGGCACCAACCAACATCATGCTAATGTACAACAGTGACTATTCCCATCATGCAAGTCCAAAACAGACACCCAACCCGGCAATCAATACAATGTAGTTCCCACAAGGAACTAACACACCTCTAATACCTCATATTTGTGCTTTCATCAAGCATCCAACACTGTTCTATATCAATCACTAACACCACTGTTACAACCTCATCTACACATGGTCATAATGTGACAACACATAAACAGAAACCACTTACCATAATGCGCACAACACATCACCTAAGCAATATAGTTGGCAAAGTACTGCTAAATCAATGGCAATATCACACACAACATCAACATACTGTTTAGAAAAATACAGATAAAACTAGCATAAACATAGCTCACTCTTGAGAGGACAAAATCACACCATGAGACACTGGCTGGGGTTGTGATATTGTAGGAAAGTGCCCCTTTTTGTAAGATCACTACCCACTTTTTGCTCCAAATGCTGATGGTTATGACTCTGATAGTGCACTGGAGTCTACTGTCCAGGCCCCAGTGGCTGTGCTCTTCTCTAAAACTGTTATGTTCAGCTTGGTAATCCCAAATTGGCAAAAGCTTTACCCTCTTAGAAGTCCCTAGTATATAGTACCAGGGGTAGCCAGGGAATTGGTGGTAAAGAGGTCCACAGGGTTGCAGAATGGCTTTATGCTACCCTGGGTGACCCATGCAAGCTACTGATAGCAGGCCTTCAATTGCAGACTGCAGGAGCAGTGCAAAATGCTCAAATTCAACTGTGCCCTCAACATGTGTGGCACAGTCACCCACACTGCCTTTAATGTATGTAAGGCACCTCTAAGGTAGGTTTCCTCAGCCCAGGAGGCAGGGTGCATTTTTTTTTTTTTGTCAAAATGTATTTATTGAAGCATTTGTCACAAATTACAAACAGTGTATAACGCATACATCACACAATGCGTTTCGTGTAGATCAGTGGGTATAGATGCCGTCCTTCAAGTAGCTAAGATAGAAAGCACATTTTCTAATGACCATGGCAGTGTTGCCCCTCAGCATGCTATCTCGAAAGGCGACATATCATAACTAAGAGTAGAAAAGTACACCTAGTATCTCCCTAGAGCTACCAGGCCCAATCTGTCATATAGCGCCTACTTAGGTAAACAACATCGTGCGATGCGTAACTAGCATCTAGTAAAACCATATTGGAAGTTTTCTGTCAGCAATGTCTAGATTACTTCAGAGCATGTAACATAGGTCTAAAAGAGCAGCAAAATACAAAAGAAAAAGAAGCAAAGGTGGTTAAAAAAGGAAATTAAAAAAAATATAACATTCTAACTACGGTGGTACCCAGGGAAGTTAGTGGAGCTGTGTTGTTGGCTGTAGAGGGAGGAGGAGGCCAGGCCAAGGCGGGAGCGCCCCACGGCCAGCGCAGGATGCTATCATCGCCAGGGCCACCACATCTGTGATGCCTGTCTTTGGGTGGACAGAGGAAACCTAAATCAGGAAGAGATGGAGAGCTCTTAACCTAGGGCTACAGGCAAATAGGGGAAGTCCCTCTGAGAGGTAGCTGACCAGGGGAGTCCAGATGTAATCAAATCCCTTTCGTGACTCTTCAGCTATATCCGTCAGTCGCTCCATTGCTAAGGACTTCCACAATCGAGCGTGCCATTGAGTGAGCGAGGGGGCCTCAGGCTTCTTCCATGCCCCCGCTATGGCCATCTTCGCGGCTCCCAAGCAGAGCCAGAGAATAGATCTAACCGCATGTGTTTGGTATTTAAGCAGGGGGTCGCGGAGCCCCAGCAGTACATGTTCTATGGAGTCCCCAATTGGGTAGCCCAGTATAACTTTAATTTGAGAGAGGATTTCCTTCCAAAAGGTTTAAATAACCAGGCAGTCACACCAGATATGTTTAAAGTCTCCCAGCAGACCACAACCTCGCCAACACCGATCAGAAGTGCCCGGGAAAATAGTGTGCAGTTTATGGGGATGTAGGTACCAGTCATAAAGCGTTTTGTAATGGGCTTCCCTGAGGTGCATGGATCTGTTAAATTTTGCTATGTCTCTATACAGGGATTCCCATTGCTTATACGAGGGTGGTGTCTGGAGCATATCTCCCCAATCCACCCTGTGGCGCTGGGTGCGGTGTGGTGCTAGTGTGAGTAGGAGATTATAGAGAAAAGAAATAGATCCTTTGCCCGTAGTGCCCGTCTGTACAAATTTCTCTATTGGAAGGTATGCTCTAGTGGCGGCTTGCCGAATCTGTGGTTGTTGGACCCAGTGGATTAGTTGAGTGTAATGGTATCGCTCAGTGGGTGGAAGGTGGAAATGGTTCATGCAGTCGTGAAAGGAGCTTAGCTTAGTGCCCTGAAAGAGGTCCGAGATCATGAGGCAACCCCCTTTGTTCCATAAGTCAAAATGCCCCTCTTGAAGGGCTGGTGGAAAATCCTGGGAGAAGTGTATGGGGGTATAGGGGGACGGGAAGGTAGTCAGTGGTAGAGTTCTAGTTACTGTGTCTCATACTTGGAGGGTGGTGGAGGTAGGCACACTTAAGTAAGCGTTGGGAGGCCTATCAGCTTTGCGGCACCATGGTAAGTCCCAGATCATCCTACCCGTCACCTGTCTGTCAATGTGGAGCCACAATTTGTCCGATTCTCGTAGTGACCATTCGCTCAGTACCCTTAATTGGGCCGCCCTATAGTAGGTGAGGAAGTCTGGTAGGGCTAGGCCTCCCTTCAGACGTGGTCTGGTTAATAGGTGATAGGAGAGTCGTGCACGCTTGCCTTGCCAAATGAATTTGAGCAACAAGGTTTTTAATTCAGGAAAGAGTGCCTTGTCCGGTTGGATGGGGAGGCCCTGCAAGAGGTAGAGGAGACGTGGCAATACGTTCATTTTAATTGCATTGATCCTGCCAATATATGAAATGTAGGCTGTGCTCCATTTTTTACAGTCAGCTCTTAAGTGTTGCAAAAGGGGTGGGAAGTTGGCCTTGTAGAGGTCAGTGAGTTTGGGAGTAATTTGGATCCCCAGATATGTAATGGCCTTACGCGCCCATTGAAAGGGGGATGTTTCCTCCAGAGTCTTTTGCGCGCCATGAGGCAGGGTGAGATTCAGGATATATGATTTAGTTAGATTGACTTTGAAGCCGGACACCGCTTCAAATTATTCTAGTTCCTGGTTAATAGCCAGGAGGGAGATGGCCGGGTTAGTAATTGGTAAAAGGATGTCGTCTGCAAATGAGGCGATCTTATGTTCATCCGTCCCAAAACGGATTCCTGTGAGTTTGATTAGCGCGAATCCGGGCTGCCAGGGGTTCAATACTCAGGGCGAAGAGGAGCGGGGTAAGAGGGCACCCTTGTCTGGTCCCTCTCGCTAAATCAAAAGAGTTCGAGGCCACCCCATTTACCACTACTCGAGACCTAGGGGCACTAAAGTTGGCATGGATCATTGCAATAAAGGCGTCGCAGAAACCAAATCGGCGCAGAGAAAGCTCCAGGAAGTTCCAATGAAACGCGATCAAAAGCTTTCTCTGCGTCGAGCGATAGTAGCACGGCAGGGATCTTCTTCTTTTGGGACTTATCAATTAGGTGAAAAATGCGTCTAAGAATGTCATGTGTCTGCCGCCCCTTAATAAACCCTGATTGGTCTGGATGGATAAGGTCAGGGAGATACGTCTCGAGCCGGGTAGCTAGAATCATGGAGTATAATTTGGCGTCTAGGTTAAGCAGGGCAATGGGGCGATATGATGAACACTGCTGGGGGTCCTTCCCGGGTTTCGGGATGATAGAAATTAGAGCTTCGCCCATGGATGGGGTCACAGCCTGCCGGCTTGCGATATCATTGAAGAGCGTGGTTAGGTGAGGGCCCAAGTCTGCTGCGAAAGTACGGTAGAATTGGGCGGTAAAGCCGTCAGGCCCTGGTGCTTTGTGACGTTTTAAGGAGTCGATTGCTGCCTGTACCTCTTCCAGGGTGATACGTCCACCAAGCTTTTCATTGGCGGAGTCAGGGAGCTGGGGCAGGGCAAGGGGAACTAAATATTGCGATTGCCTGGACTCGCTATGGGCGTCAGCTCGGTAGAGTTTTTGATAAAAGTCATGGAATGCCTGAGCTTTCCCTTCCTCATTGGTGTGGGTTATACCATAATCGTCTAAAATCTGTTTTACGTATTCTTTCTCTTGTTTGACCCGTAATTGTTTGGCTAGTAGGGAGCCCACCTTATCTTTCCCTTCATAACCTCTGGCCTGGAGTCTCAGGATTGTTTTCTCTGCCCTATTTGTGTATATTGCATTAAGTTTCCCTTTGAGGGCCGTAACTTTCCTCAGTGACGGGGCTGAGGGAGTGGTCTTGTGTTGCCCCTCTGCTGCTACCAATTCCCTTTCTAGGTCTAAGCGTTCTTTAGTTTGAAGTCTCTTGAGGGAGGAGGCAAGAGAGATGCAGTGACCCCTAATATGCGCCTTAAATGCGTCCCAGTTATTCGCTAGGGATGTGTCGGTTGGGTCATTGAGTAGAAAGAAGTCTTTAATCGCTTTGAGAAGGTCATCTCGGTGGAGACGCTCCCTACATAAGAACTCTGGGAAGTACCATCTCGTGAGCTTAGAACGTGGGGCTGGCCAATCTAAAAGGCAGGTCAGAGGGGCGTGATCGGAGATAGCGATAGGGAGAATGATAGAGGCCGTGACCGCATGGGTGAGCGATTGGCTGATAAAAATGTGGTCAATGCAGGAATATGATTTGTGAACATGAGAGAAGAAGGAGAAGTCCTTCTTGGTCGGATTAAGGTGGCGCCAGATGTCTATCAGCCCCAATTGTTGCAGTGTTTGTTTGAGCGGTATGGGAAACGTACCCCCCCCGGAACGTTGTGTATGAGTGGAGTCTAGAAGGGGATCCCAGATGAGGTTAAAATCCCCCATGATGATGAGGTCCCCCACTGCAAAACCTAGTAAGGAATCTAAAAAGGAGGAGAGAAAGTCAAGTTGCCCTGTGTTAGGCGCATATACAGAAGCTATTGTGCAAGGTCTGCCCATCAGCGACCCCTTAACCATGATAAATCTGCCCTCCTTGTCCTTCTGTGTGGTCTCATGGACAAAGTGAGCGGAGGAATGGAACATTAGGGCGGCCCCATTCTGTTTCTTGATATTTGTGGTTTGATAGATCTGGGGATAGCGTTTGTGCTTAAGTCTGCTTTCCTCTCCCCGCTTTATGTGGGTCTCCTGACTGGCCACAACCCACGGCCCCTGATCCCCTATATATTTCCAGAACCTGTGTCGTTTGTTAGGGGAGTTGAGGCCCCTAACATTCCAAGATAAAAGCTTAATCCCCATCTCCCCTTTGAAAAATAGTCCCGCTGATGTAAGAGCCTCCCCTCACCCCCCTCATTCCCCTCCCGCCCCCGGTGTATCCATCCCTGGGAAGAGCACCTAAAAGAGAAAAAACAAAAGCAATACAAGAAAGAAGATAAATAACAGTCATCGCAAACTTCGAGGTTTGCGTTGTCGGATGTCCTTAGGGGTAGGACCAGTCCTGCACCAAATAGTCCGCTAAGTAGAGTAGATGACCCCCGTTGCGGAATCTTTTAAACTGGGATAGATTCGAGGGGTCACCATTAGTCCATCGCGCGGTCTGGTATGAGCCCTGCAGTGGGTCTCCTAGTGAGGAGGTGTGAGAGTCCATTCTTCTTTTGGGGAATGGGGTGCCTTCGGCGAGTGTAGTAGATCAGATTACAGAAGTTGGTCAAGGAGTCTTTTTGCCAGTGGCCGGTACCGTCTGCCATTTCTCACTGGTCTCCTTGCTTCTCGTTCGTCCCCCGGCGGCGCCTGGTGGGGTCGGGCTTCCCCGGGGTGATGCGTTGGCGAGGCCAAGTAGATTCACGGCGCCCTCCACCTCAGTGAAATGATGCTGTTTATTATTGAGAGTAAAGGCGATTCCAAAGGGGTATGTCCACCTATATCGAACGTGCTTGTCTCGCAGAGCGGAGGTGACAAGGCGAAACTGCTGGCGGCGCATCAGCGTAGCCTGGGCGAGATCTTGAAACAACGTGCATGATCCTCCTTGGTAGTCAATTGTGTCTCGCCCTCGGGCTCTGCGGAGCACCAGCTCTTTTGTTCTGAAGGAGGCAAATTTGGCTAAAACGTCTCTGGGTCGTTGATGTTTCCCTTGTGGGGCCGGGCCCACTCTGTGAACACGTTCCAATTGAATCGGCGGGCCATCGCTTCCTATAATGGCGGTGAAGAGACCAACGATATATTGCTCTAGATCAGCCCCTTCTCGTCCTTTCTCCAGGCCGCGCACTCTAATGTTCTCCCGTCGGGAACGGTTCTCCAGGTCCTCGCATTTGAGGAGCGCAGAGTTCAGTTGTGCTGTGAGGGCTTCGGCGCCTTCTTCAAGCGGTTGGAGTCGATCCTCGAGAGTCTGACATTTGGCCTCCAGGTCGAGGGTGCGGGTCCCCACGGAATCCACGTCGGCGCGCAGATCGCAAATTTTTGAGGCCATGCCGGACTAGAAGGCGTCGAGAGAAGCGTTGATGTCAGCTTTAATATCGTCTTGTAGTTCACTTTTGAAGTCCCTGAGCGTGGCCAGAAGCTCATCGCGAGTCAGCGCCATTGTCCCCTCTGTCTGGGTGTGCTCAAGGTTCGGTCCGTTACCCGTACCAGAGTTGCCAAAGTAACCCGAGACCTTGTTGGACTGTGTTTTCTTGGGCGGCATATGGGCGAGTCATAGATCCAGGCCCCTCCTTGGCGCGCCGGCACACTCCCTTCGCTCGCGGTCGTGGAATCCGGACTCGCGGTTCACCGGGTACGGCACGGGATCCGGGTGTCCTCCCTTCCGCCAAGTGAGCCCCCCAATGCCTCTAGGTAGAGTCTCGCGGGAGCCCGTGGGCTACTATGTGGCCCCAGGTAGCCTCAGAAGCTTGAAATGTAAGGGTTCAGGCGGCCATCTTAAGGTCAGGCAGGGAGGTCAGGCAGGCTTGATTTCTAGCTTCTCTCACAGGTGCAAAGACCCAGCCACCAATCCTGTTGCGCATGGGTCCCTTCTGATCAGCGCGTGTAGCAGTGGGAGGCGAGAGGCACTGTGAAGCAAATTGGGGGCCTCTGGGCCCTCCGGGAATCGGCGCGCGCTCTCACCTCAGGCCACTGTGGCTGCCGAGTTTGCAAGGAGGGACGCCGCTGCCGGATGCGTGGTGCTAACAGGAGGCCGTATTCAAGGTACCGCTGGCGCTTGCTTCAGTCAAAATGCGGTTTCTGCTTTAGCGGGCTCTGCATGCAGGGGTCCCTGCGTCAAGTCGCCCGCCATTTTAAAAATCACTGCCGCGCTCCACTGGCCTCTCCTCTCATCGTTAGTGCGGGTCCCCCAGCTGATGGTCAGTCGTCCCAGCTGTATTTCGTGAGGTCCGGAGAGCGTCCCCCTGTTGCCGGACTTACCCCGGTGCCGAGATCTTGTCAGTTGCGCCAGGAACTCGTTAACGGCGGGGCCCGGCTGCCATATTGCGCCATCGGCCGCGCTCCGCCTCGGTCGTGAAAGCGGGGCTAGATCTCCTCATGGGCACTGCCAAGCCTCGAAAACATTGGCCGAGTGGTCACCCATCATTTCTTGTGCCGTTGCAGCGTCTTTGGTGAGCTAGTTATGACGATGGAGATATTAACGTGGACGTTGGTGCAGGAGCCGAGCAGGATCACGTCCTCGCGGCCATGATGGCTGGCCACGCCCCAGGGTGCATTATTTTAACGGTGTGGACATATAAGTGCAAGCCTATATGTCCCTACATTAGCGTTCCCTATGACAACTACTATATGTGTTTGCGGCCCTTAGGATAACATGGGCTGCCAACCGTGCACTCTCGAGATTGGCAGCCTTGTTATGGTACCACTAAAATAAGTCATGTTTGGTATCAAACAACGTGCCTTCTCACCCCTGACATGAGTCTCGTGCCCTGGGTGATGAGCCATGCACCCAGGTGGCACCTTAGAGGTTGTCCCCAGCTTTACTGTGCTCTGGCTGACCAGCCCACGCTTTCCCACGCCTGCTGCCGCCAGGACAGGATTCTGACCTCCTGCCAGGCAGGGTGATCACTCCCAGGAGTCAGAAACAAAAGGCTAGGCAGGAAGAAGGTCACACCTCCCTCCTCCCCAGCAGGCTAGTAAATTGGCACATCAGAGCGGTGAGTTTCAAAGGCTGCACCACCTCTGATGTGCATCTGGGCTGTCCTCCCCTTTCCCTAGGTGGCAAGGCAGGACATTATCAATGCAGGAAGGGTGGCCACACCTCAATGGTGGGCAGCCTGGTCAGTACACCTAATATTTGAATTTGCATCTTTAGGAGGGCAGAAATAGTGGGTTCTGGGAAGAAAAGGTGACCTACACTACCGGATGTGGTCACCTCAGGGGCAGACTAGCTGCAGAAACTAGCTGCCCATTGGCTACTAGCTCTCACACCCCTAACTCCCCCAAATCTAGGATTAATGGGACCCCCTGACACCAGAACCTCAGATCTGAACAACTTACTTCAAAGAAGGACCAAGAGGAGACCTGTGTCACTGACAACAGGACTTTGCCCACCAGCACGAAGCAAATGAGGAATACTTTGTCCCTGAGGCAACTGACTTGGGACTGAGCGAATGACCTCGTCCTTGGCTAAAACTCACCACTAACTAAGAGAGGGACCCTTGTGGAAGTCAGAAGCACCCTCAGTCTCTCCTGGACTAGTAGCACTAGCCCCCGTCAAACTGCAGGTAAAAACACTCACCAGATCCAAAGAATCGCTGGCTATCGGGCCCTCTGAGGGATCGCCCAAATCCAGGTGGTCCAGTGCATTGTTGGAGTTGTAGTCTCACCTGCACCGAAGTTTCAGGCCGCTACATTACTACCCTGACCCAGTGAAGTACCAGAAGCTTTTTGTTGTGTCTACCGCTGCCAAGACTTGTCACCAGTCCGGTAACTGCCCCCCACACTCAACGCTGCATCTACAGAGAACACCGAGCAACCATCATCCGTCATCAGCAACTATGTACCTGTTGTGTATTTGCATTTTGTTTCTTCCAGCACTATGTAAGCGATAAAAACGCCACCTGCGGTGCCCGTTCACCACCAAGAACAGACAGATCAACTCTTCACCCGGACTCCACGGGCTAGGTAAAATTGATCTGACTGTTGGTGCCTGGTCCTGCATGACCTTAACCCTGTTAGGGTTCCATGTAACTCAACCTGCAAGTTAACGATTGTCACTAGTGGATTTTGCTATTGACCGCAATGTTATTTATTCAATGTATTTTTCTGCGCTGATTTAATATTGCTTCAAAAATCTATAACTCCGGTTATATGTATGCTATTCCATTCATTTTGGTGTCTAAATTAAGATAAAGATACATTCTATTTTTATACATTGGTGTCTAATTTCTCTCGAGTTGTGCCAATTACTTATCGTTCATATTGGTACTCTGAAATGCTTAACACATGTTCCTCTAGTAAAGCATGACTGCTCTTTGCCTCTCTACCAGGACTAAGCTAAGGATTTATTAGTGTGAATCCAAGGACCATCTTTGGGAGATTGTGATAATATTACGTGGTAAGGCCACCCAGCCATTCCACATAATATTCCACTTTCCTACAGATACAATTATAAAAAGTGCTATAATCTTACAGAGCAATAAACAATTGTCCCTCCCCAACAAGAGAAAAACGGACGTCTTTCAGCACATCCATGCAAAACCATAAATTGCCTCAAACACCTTCCTAGATCAAACTCATTATAATTAAATACTTGCTCACAAACCCATTTTAAAATTAACTTGTTCAAAGTCTTCACTGTCCACTCACAACCAAATATCGAAAAAACGGTGCAGAGACAGAATATCGAATCAAAAATATCGATTTACACAAATATCGAGTTAAAAATATCGTGGGTCAAAAATATCAACAGACAAATTCTCGTGGTCAAGAATATCAAATTTAGGTAAGTAATATCAATGTTAAAAATATCGAAGTGTAAAACATCATTTGCAAAAATATAATTGTTAAAAATATCAATTTTTTATTAATGTTATGTATTTTAGTATAGATTTTATATGTATGTGATGTATGTTTTTTTGTATAAGATTTGTTTGTATATTTAATATACGTGTTACATTTTTTGTAGTTATTGATTATTTTTTATTTGATTTTTGCGTTTTTAGTTCCGTAGCGGGTTGTGGGTTTATAGGGAAATAGGGTGGGAAGTAATTTAATTATATAAAATTAATTGATTATTTTTTGTAGTTATTAAAATTTTATATTTTGAATTTTGCTTTTTTAGTTCCGTGGCGGGTTGTGGGTTTATAGGGGAATAGGGTGGGAAGTAATTTCATTATATTAAATTTATTGAATATTTTTATTATTATTTGTTTAATTGAGATGTTATAGTGTTAAATGGGTAAAGTAATGTATTATTAATTAATTAATAATTGGTTGTTAATTAATTTTAATTAGTTAATTGGTAATTAATTATGGTAATTGTGTCATTAATTTTAAGTGTGTGTTGTGGTGTTTATAGGTGTAAAGGGTGGGAAGTAATTTATTTTTAATTGATGAATGAATAATTAGTTGTTAATTAATTTTAATTAATTAATTAGTAATTAATTATGGTAATTGTTAACATCAATTTTAGATGTGTGTTGTGGTGTTTATTGGAGTAAAGGGTGGTAAGTATTTTGTGTTTAATTAATTATTATATAGTTGTTAATTAATGTTAATTAATTGATATTTATTTTGTGTAATTGTTTATTTTTGTGTGTGTTGGTTTTACTTTTAAAGGGGTAAAAGGTGGGTATTAAATGCATTTTTACATATTTAGGTATTAGTTGTTAATAGTAATAGTTTTTCTTTTAAAAATAATATTTAATTATGTTTTATTATTTTATAGTTTAATTTAGGTGTGTGTTGTGGATATTATAGTGTTGAAGCATGTGTACTCAATGAATGTTTATTATTTTTTTATTGATTTCTAATTATGTTAATTATGGAAATAAATGTAATTGAAAATGTTGAAGTGTTTTGTTATTGGTGTGGTGTGATAGGGTAGGAAATAAAATAAATACATTTATGTTTTAATGAATATTGTTTATAAATGTACTTATTAATTTATTTTATATATTATTTGTAGGTTTTTGTTATATGTAATTAATATTATAATATGTGTTCTTTTTATATGTTTAATATATTTAATTTTATATTTTTAAAATATTGTTTATTTATTTTTATGATTTTAAAAATTTTGTAATATATATTTTTCAATTGTTTAAGTGTATTAGTAATTTTTGTTTCTCTGCTCTCCAACACTTTCCCTAATGTTGTAATCACTGGAGTGGGAATAGTAATTTTCACCCCTCCGCTATCCAACACTTTCCCTACTGTTGCACTCATTGGAGTGGGAATTGTAATTTTTACCCCTCCGCTATCCAGCACTTTCTCTACAGTTGCACTCACAGGAGTTGGAATAGTACATTTAATTCCTCCACTATGTAACACATACCCTACTTTTGCACTCACTGGAGTGGGAATAGTAATTTTGTCCCCTCCGCTATCCAACACTTTCCCTACTGTTGTTATCATTGGAGTGAGAATAGTAATTTTTACCCCTCCACTATCCAACACTTTCCCTACTGTTGCCCTCACTGGAGTTGGAATAGTAAATTTAATTATTCCGCTATCCAACACTTTCCCTACTGTTGCACTTATTGTATTGGGAAATATAAGTTTAATTTTTTTTAATAGTTTAATTTTTTAAATTTATTATAGAATTTTGAATTATGATAATGAAACCCATCTTTCACAGTTAACTGTGAAATATATAGTATATTTTATGGCTTTCTGTGAAATTGGATCTTTTTTATACCAAGCATTTTGTGCAATAAAATCAACCAATCATGTAAGGTAATATGTCATGGCACTAGTGAGGTTATCTGTGAAGTCATCACAAGCTCAGCAAACCATAGCTAAAACACCTGCCACGAAAACCATAACTTACACCCAAATGCAATGCTCATGACCTAGAACTGTGATGTAAAAGATGACTTCACTCACAAATGACATAAATGATCTTATCAGTGACATGACATATTACATTACCATTTACATTATGAATAACTCAACATGACTATGTATGCGGTACGATCTATTTGTGTAAATGTTGAAATTTAAAGATGAGGTGTGAAGTCTTCCTATTGTTTTAAATATTGTGTGTTTATAAAAATTTAATTTAGTGTGTGAGTTCTGGTTTTCATGGTAGTTGGGTCTGTGTGGATCTAACCAAATCTAGGGAATTTCAGGGGATTTTCGCTTTATTTTGTAGCCACATGTGCACTTTGTCATTTTTTGTGTGTGAATTTTAGAGGAGTTTTTAACATACATTAAGACGTTAGTATCAAAGCTAAACATAAATTCATACTAATTTTGTTTTTGTAGCTAGAAAGGTAAAAGTGCTTTAATGGTGATCGTTTTGATTTATATACAGGGCATGTGTTAGGTGTGGTGGTGAATAACAATGCATTTTCATCATGTTATGTTATGTTAAGTTATGTTATGTTATGTTGCGTCCTGCCTCCCTTTCCTCATTGCCTACAGCTCTGTGAAGCAAGGGTTGACTGCATGGCATAGCCATAGGTCAGGCCTTTCACATGCCCACTTTGTGGCTAACCGCCTCTGCATATAGACTATGGTTGTGTGCAGCGGTCAGGGCCAGATTTAGGGTGGTGCGACCGGTGCCAGCGCACCAGGAGCTGACCTGGAGGAGGGGCACTGACCTCAGGGGGGGTTCTGTGGTTAGCAATAACGTCTGATTTAAAAGCACCTGCTGCAGAGTTCCTTGTGCATCCAGCTTTCAGGCAGCAATAAAAATGTTGCGATAACTCTTGTGATTAATGTTCCTCCTTGAGAGAGAGATCAGAGTTTTGTCTAGTGGCAGTTTTGACTCGCCATAAAGTAACGCAGAGGGTTAATATGCCTGCTGCAAAGAACAGATCTGTATTTTATGTGGATAGCTGAGGGGATTAGTAAAGCCAGCCTTTACAAGCACTTTGAAACAAATGAAATGTATTTGAGAGAGGGGCTATGCAGAGATGAGGGGCACTTTTGCAGGGTGGTAGTGAGGGAATCTGAGGAGAAGGTCATATGGGGTAGATGGGTGCCAAAAAAGATTGATGCACCGGGTGCCACCAGTGCTAAAGCCTGCCATGGCAGCGGTAGTTGGCCACAGACAACCAGATCCCACCGTGTCCGGCATGTGGAGTTACTGCATCTATTGTTTGTCTAATACAGCTTGGTAATCTACACAAAGACTTTTGTAGGCTATGTGGTTCAGATAACCTGCATTCTAGTACTAGGTGTTTACAGAGTGGCAGGGTATGGTACCAGAATACTGCATATTTTTCTTGCACCGCTAAGTAATAAATGAAGAAGGCTGGCACTGATAATCCTCTATGCTTCACAAGCATTGCCAAGATATCTTACACGCGCCTGGTCCCCACCTGACACCAGTCTAAGCTGACAGCTCCAGAGTTTGCAAAAGAAGTCCTTTGTAGCTAATATCTAATGTTCTAAATATAACCATATAGCACCCTTCAGTCAAGAAAAGAAGGGAAATTAATATAATTTGCAAGTTGTATAGTTATCTAATGGGTATGAGATTGACCATCAAATTTCTCTATTGTTATCCCACTTCAGACTTTTCAAGGAAGCTATTTTATGTAGAACATCATAAGTGAAGCAGTATGCAATCTATTTTAGTACATGAATCCATGCATCCTGAAACAAACTACTTTCAAATAAGGTTTGTGAATCAAAACTTATATATGTAGGCCATATTATCTACATTTTAAGTGGATGCAGGTTTGGGACCTGGATGGTATCACCTCATATGTCTTCATGTCCTCTTCACTCAATCGAAATTAAAGGAAGCATCGAAAAGCTTTCTTTCGGCCACCAATCTGGCCTTGTCACTCGAATTTAAAGAAAAAAAACTCCTGCTTCCTTGGGCGCACCCAGTGTTCAATTTGAGCTGGTGGTTGCAGGTGAAGCACACTCAGGGCTGGACTGGGAATGCAAACCGGCCCTGGAAATTGAGTCGGGCCGGCCGCGGGGCGGGGGGTGTGGGCGTGGAAAACACAGCTGCTTTTGTTACAGGTGGCCTATATTGCAAAACCGGCCCCTGGTAACAAAAACGGCCCTCAGGGGTCCAAAACCGGCCCCTACCCTGGCGGCCCACTGGGGAAACGCCTGGTACCCGCTACGGCCAGTCCGGCCCTGAGCACACTGACACTTATTTTTGGAGATTGGTACTTATTTTTCCGCATCAGACTTTGATTCAGAGTAAATGAGAGAAAAACACAAAAGGGGAGGAAGGAAGAAAAGAAAGATGCAAATACAGCAACAAAGAAAGAACGCATGGATGAAAAAGAACCTGAAAGAGTGAGATAAAGGATAGGGAGTGTCTGGTGGTGCATCAAAGAGGCATGAGGTGGAATCAAGACTAAGTAGCCTTGGTATTTAGTACCCCAAACATTCAATACCATTGGTTGTGGGCTTCTTAGCAAAACTTTGGGCCCTGGAACTTATTCTTTTACAAATTAAGCAATGTGTGCACCTTCAAATAGCCAAAATGAAGTTCCACATAAACCAATAGCTTGGCTTAAGAGACTATAAGCCCTGCTCTTGCCAGAGATGCAGTGGTTCCCAGATTCTGACTCTGAATTAGAAAATATAGCCAACAATTTCAGAAGCAAGCTCAGATTCCAACAATGAATGGTTTTCTTCTGTGAATTTCTCTCCATGTAAAAGTATTTAGCACACTGGGGAAACAAAAATACATTTCCTGCATCTGTTTGCATTAAAAAATGTGCCATTTGAACATGAAAGATCTACATTCTTAAATTCAGAGCTTTCAAAATAATTTGTCCTCCCTACTAACTCTCCAAACTCACTTCCTTGGTCTCTCCAAATTTCACGTCTACTCGGCCAATCAATCTGCTCTGCTTTTAGTCTCTTCAATCTACTGCTTTTCTATTCTCCTTCACACAATGCATCTTTCTTATTCCCTTCTAATTTCTAATTTCTAATTGTTATGTAGTCACATTAGGCCCGGGCGAATACACCACCATCTTACATGTTCACGTTTTAAAGTTGACATCTTTCTTGTAAGTTAACATTTGACACACATTTGCTTGCATGCCTGTGTCGATAATATGACTTTTTCTTACATTTATATTTCTTCTCAGTCATATAATCAGAGCCTTGAACATTCTGCACAAAAGCTAAAGTTCACTGCTCAAAATGTTGATGTTTGTTATTGTTAGCTCAGCAACAGCTTTGTCAGGATAGAATCAATAATGACGACCTGACTGGGACTTCGGCATGGCAACATGGGTGAAGTTTATTATATAAACGACACCACTCCTTTGTTTAGTTAGAGGAGCATTTTGCTGACACTGACGAGGTCGCCCCATGCCGGATTTCCAGCCCAGCTGAATCCTGCTTACCTCCTGAGAAGGATGGTGTCCAGCTATAGACCAAGACAAGCTCCCAGATTAAACATACCCACAGGTAACTGGGGAGTTAGATCACCCAAAAGGGATTTTGGCAGATTCGCCCACCCTCGGTACACTAGGAAAGGGAGCGCTAGGTAAGAGCACAATTGTAACTGTATTTATATGCAAGCATATAATCTATGTAACAGCACAATGGTTAAATTGTTCATTTTCTTTACCATTCTCGTGATGCTGATTACTTTGGTTTTTTTCCTTCTATTGATAATTGTAACACACATATTTTACACAAGAATCATATACCTTCAATACATTTTGAAATGCCAATTCAAGTATTTCTTGTGTCTCCCTATTGGCATGCATGAGTTACCAAATGAAAGGGATCTAGATCTGTTTCCACAATTTCCTTGGGGGAGTCAGGATTATCATGTTCTGAGGTTGCACATACCAACGGTTTCCTTGCTAGGTTAGGGGTACAGATGGTGCACTGTGAGCTAGCCAGGACTAAGGACAACATATCCTGATGGTGTGTGTGGACTCAGTCTTGCTCAATTTTGACATTTATGTATCCAACAAACACACAGTTTTACTGAGAAAGGATTAACCGAACGACAGTCTCCTTCACCCAATGCCCTCTCTAATTCCCTCCTTTGATTTACTGCCTTATTCCTCTTTCTCCCTCTTTATTAATGAGCTATTAAGATCTCATCCTGACAAGGGAAGGGTCAATATCATTTTCAAGACCGGAGGCTACCATTATGCATATTAACCTTAAATTGATCTGTCTGGAACACATTTAAACCAGGGAAAGGCAGAGTCTTATCTTTTGGTTCTAGTCTCCAGCATGATGAAATTTTTTAAAACATCCGGTCCCATCTTCCATCCTAGAAGAGAACTTGTTTCTGGCTGAAGTAGAAACATTTTCTGAAATATGAACAAAGTGTTTGGTTTGCTTGTTCTTATCTTTGGCTTGGAGTCATGAATTGTTGTTCTTCGTGTCAAATATAAAAGGTAATGAAGGGGTGATTGAATGTTTTTATACGATTTTATTACTGTATTGTGTTTTTACAAACAGATGCTTTTATGATCCTAGTGATCGAAATAAAGCTTTACAAACAGAAATATGAATAGTGATCCTTAATTTCAGATGAGGATATCTGTCTGATCTCTGATGCACACTGACACAATATGTAATCAGAGTTCTAAACTTTGATACACTACAGATTTGCAGAATTTGCCTTAGTTTGTGTACCTCTGTGCTGTGGTTCTTGGTGTTTTAACAAAATATCAAGCCAAATATATTCTGTGTCCATAATATCATAGTCAAAATACAGTGGCTTCAAAAATATTATGGAAAATATCCAAGGTAACTATATATATATTTTTTACTCATTTTGCAATGAAAAAAACAGGGAGATGACCCCCACTGACTGCCATAGCTTCTTTGCTATCCAGCCAAGATTCCAGATGCCCATGTCGTCCAAGAAATCTGTAATCATCTACAGTGCGCAAAGTTTCTTCATACCTTCCAAGTAGGATTCCAGCCATTGCTTGGATCACATAAATTCTGTCTATCTGGGACTAACCAACGCTACCTTTCACAGATTACTCGTTATTCAAAACAAGACTGCTCGATTATTCTTCCCAGATGGGCGCACACTACCCCAATGAAGAAGCAACTCTATTGGCTTCCCATAAAGCAACATATCCCATTTAAGAAGTGCTGCATTACTTTTAAGGGCTTGAATGATTTAGTCCCCCACTTCATTACCACAAAGGTAGAGAGGTACATGCCCTCACATACTTTGAGATCAACCAACTCAAATTTGATTGTCACCCCAAAATTTCGTAAGAGTAGATCTAGCTTCTGCAGCTTCATGGTTCACTTTGTGGAATTCTTTGCTAGCTAACTTACATATGGAGCCCAATTATAGTCTGTTCCAAAAACTGAATATTTAAACAGGGTTATCCACACTACATATCCTCTAGCTCCTTCTCTCTGTACCCCTGTTATGTCCTTTGACTCAGCACAATCCTCTGGGTGATTGTGCACTCTAAGAGTGTAACTAATATAACATAACATAACAATAACATTGAAGATAAAAGTATACTTTACTATAATATCTTTTGTTATCATATAGTTATATTGCATTGTGTTTTTTATCATTTATTGTAGTGTGAAATGTATTTTTAATTATTTTTAAATAATGTTATTGTAATGCAAAACGTTTTGGGGATTTTTTGGTTTATTGTGGGGTTTGGTGGGTAGTTTTTAAATTATATATTAATCAATTATCATTGATTAATTTAATTTGGAATTATTTTTCTATATGTTGAATTAATTGTAAAGTTTAAAAACATTTGTAGATTAAACAATTACTATATAATTATTTTTATGGATTGTGGAGGGAATTGGAGTTTGAATTGGTTTTATTTTTTTTACTGCATATTAGTTACTGCTAATTTTAAAGTTGTAATGCTTCACATTATTTGTTTACGCTTAATTATTTCATAATTATCATTTTTAATTTGAGATTTTGTACATATCGGGGGAATCTGCAGGTAGTATTAAAAAAAATGGTATTATAACAATGTATTACTTTTCTCTTATGTTTTTGTGCTTTTGGTGGATTAAAGGGATACAGTTTTATATTAAATAAAATGTGTTAAATACATTTTGTTTTTAAATCATACTCTGACATATTTGTTAGATTTTTAAAAACTATTTTAATGTTCTTTTGAATGTTTGATATATTCAGAATTAATTGATTGTTTGATTACATTTATGAAATAGTTTTAATGCTTATTTATATTATTTGGATGTACTGCATCTGAACTGCCTAATGTATATACCTCTACCAATGTTTATTAGACTGGAGTTAAAATATTACCTTTGACCTCTTGCACCAATGTATGCATTTTCCCTAATGTTTGTTGGACTGGAGTTACCATAGTAAGTTTAAATGTTTGTTGGTCTTGAATTACCTTAGTGAGCTTCAACTCCAGACCCCTTCGAATGTGTGCGTTAGAACAGTAAATCTGACCATGACCATGTATGCATTTTCTTCAATGTTTGTTAGACTAGAGTTAGAATAGTAAATATGACACTCAAATATAAGGCACTTTCCCCAGTGTTTGTTAGACTGGAGTTAAACTAGTAAATATCACTCCCAATGTATGCACTTCAGCCATATTTGATAGATTGGAGTTAAAGCAGAAATTTGACTCCAACCCAATGTATGCTCTCACCCCAGTATTAGTTGGACTGGAGTTAGAATATTAAATCTAACCCTGACCAATGTATTCATTTTCCCTAATGCCTGTTATAATGGAGTAAGAATAGTGATTCTCCCAATGCATTTTTCTTGAGTTTGGTTTTTTAATTATTTACTATTTTGTTTATTCTTTTCACTATTTTCAAAATATTCATTTTTGTTTAAATATTTTCAAATATTATTTATAATGATAACATTTCTAATGTTTGATATTTTTTGAAAAATGAACAATAGGTATATCTTTATGTTATGTTTTAGTCTTCAATATAAATTATTGATATTATATATTTTAAGAATGATGTTTATTTGTATACTAAAGGGCTGATTAGGATGTCGGTCAGAAAGACCGACATCTATGTTTTAAAGTCCGACTGCCTAATTACAATGTAGGCAATCAGAGTTTAAACCGGCCGGTCAGACAGACTGGCGTCCGACGGGCTCATGGAGCCCGTTGGCCAGTCGGAGGCCACACATAATCCCCTAGGGATGGCTTCCCGACATGAAAAGCCTGTCGGAAAGCTACTTTGGGGGCACCTAGCAGGGCCCCCATGCCTCTGCAGCCTCCGGTTGGGGGTCTGGAGGGCACCTATGGTGCCCCCCTGTAAATCCCTGCACAGTGTGGCAGGCACCTAGAGGGGCCTGCCACGTTGTGCAGGGATTTACAGAAACTCCCATTTCTCTATGGGTCCTTGTGTTGCGGCCTGTTTCCAACTGCAGCACAAGCTCCCATAGGGAAATGGGAGTTTGAGACCGCACCATGTGCGGTCGCATTGTAATACGGTAATACAATATTGTAATACGTTGTTCGGAACCGCCGATCTACGGTCGGTCGGTTCCCACACCAAGAGGGTGTCGGTCGGAGGCAACTCCAACCGACATCGTAATTAGGGCCTAAATGTATTGTGATTTATAATTTAATCTTTTTTTCTTTTTCATTGACAAATGTTTGTTTAGTTATATGTCTAAAATAGTTTTAAACTTACTAAATTAGTTTGTTTTTTATGGTGTATACACATTTAAAGACAGTATTTGTTTTTTTTAAAATAACTTGAATGTTAGTTACAATTAAATACATATACTTACCTTTATAACATCAATATGCTAGGCCTCCATATTTTGGTAGTCAATATGTTTGTGCTATACAATATATGGACGTAAAGTTTAACTTTTTGTGGTTGATGTTACGGCTACGATATTTCTGCATCACGTTATTTTTGTGGTCGATATTTTGTCATAGAACTGCAGTTCCCTGGATAACAAGCTGGTGCAGTGCAATTTTCCACTTTAAAGTACATGTGTTGGCCTGGCCAAGATGGCAGCAGAATAGGACGCGATTCCAGTCTCTCTGCTGCCCAAGTCCGCATCAACAGCGACCTGAGGGCTTCTCAGCCGGCACCACCTCGAGAAACCTGAGCACATGCCTAAACTGGGGCGCACTGACGATTTGGGGGCCGACACGCGCCGGTAGCCACACCACTGACCTCAGTTTCAGCCATGGGTCTGGGTAACGCAGACTTTAGGATGGCAGCAGCATAGGCCTCTAACCCCGGGCCTCACAACTATTGGCCCTACAAGCTCTTTCAAAGAGGGGAGCACCAGAGACGTCCATCGCTCCCCCCAGCTTCAGCGTTGCCCTGCCCGACGGACGAATTGGAACGCTGTCCTCATCAGGGTTCACGACGCAGCGGCCAGCCCTAATGCTGCAGCCTGATCCTCCGCGACTGCCTGGGCCATCCGGGTGAATCCCGGGACCGATGAGCCCGCTACTGACCAGCAGTCCCCGGGGAGCTGGGCCTTGAGCAGCAACTATGTTTCTGGGAGCAGGAGAGACCGGTGCCGACGTTGCGCTTTTGGCGGCTTTCCCTGCACTACTGTCGGCGCATACCCCGGGCCCACGTGTTGTTGCAGATCTACGGCTGCTGTTGACGGCTGTTGAGGGGTGGATGCTGGGGCTCCTGGCACACTGATGCCCCCCAGGCCGACTGCTGCTTGACATACCTGGGCTGATTGACGTGGCCCCCAAAGCCTGGTATCGGCACTTGGTGCACTGCGGAGGGCCAATGGGTCTCGCTGTGATGGACCAGCCCTCTTGACACCGTTGGGGCCTGTAGGAGGCCGGTTTCACTCCTGAAGAGCCCGGTAAGATATTGGTGCGCAGCCCCGTACGACTGCCCCATCTGTGCCTAACTTGGGTGCCCATGAGCTCGCTTCCACGCAGCCACTGCTCCCTCAGCTCCTGCACCTCCAGGGGCAGCTTGGACCCCTCATTAGTCCCCAGGTCCTGCCACTACCAGCTTCCCCTTCTGCTGCTTCCTGCGAGTGTCTTAATTCAAGTGAGCCCTCCAGTGCTGCAACTCTATTCCCCTCTCCCACAGGGGACCTCCAACAACCCACATTGTCTAGGCATCCACCCACCTTGAGAGGCCTATCCTGCAGCTACCCATAGACTGAAGGCCCTTGAAGTTTGCCGATGGGACCCCAGCAAGTAAAGCAGGAGGGCCCCAGTACGGTGGAGCTGGGGCCGATGACAAGCATGAGCTCTCTGTGACTCCCCTGAGCTGCTCCGCTCGGCACCCTGCCACAAATGCACCGAGCAACAAGCCAAGCGGCACAGATGACCTTCGCTGAGCCTGAGGAAATACCCCGGGAGCTTTGCCATGAGGGGGAGGACACACGTTAACGGGTCCTGAGGCCCGACAAACCAAGAAACAATGACTTCACCCAGCAACTGACCCTGAGCATGCTAAAAGCCCCTTTCCTTCTGATTCAGCGGAAGCCATGTAAATGTTATACTCATTTACTATAACACCAATATAATAATGAACAGAAACTTTTATAACTAAGAGTTTGGGCCCATGGAAACTCAATAACCACTTGTATACATCTGGTCCTCCGGTAGATCTTTGGAAGAGCTAATAGGGACTCAGATAATGAGAAACGGATGCTTTTTCCTTCATGAGGACCTATAATGAAGAAAAAGCCTAACCAACCATAATAGTCACAATATGCATAAATGTCAAATAATTCACAAATAAAAACAAACTCTGTATACTTATTAAGTCACTTGTATCTAAATCATCCAAATATGAATGGCCAATACACCAAATACATTAGTAATGTCAATTCTGTATTATTTCAATGTTACAGGCAAAATCACAAGAAAAGAAATACAGTTCATGGCAAATACATCATAAATCAATAACAAGTGTGAAAGGAGAGAGAGAGAGACAAAAATAAATAATTCATTGCAATATCAATAAGCAATTCAGGATTTATACGAACCTAAGATCAATGAACTAATGCACAGTGTGCAATAGTCAGAAGTAGCTAACCCTTCAGCCGAAAAAGGTGTAGCTTGAGCACCATTACCAGCCGATGAAGTGCAAGGTAATCAGGATAGTTCTGTTCAAAGAGAATCAGGTTCGGACTGATAGCATGTCACGCCCAGTATTTGCAAGGATGATAGCCAGCCAGAGTAGCATAGAGAGAATTCAGCAGCAAAAAGGCTCTTTTCTCATAGAAACAGCTACTGCCAAGTTCTTTTCCCATGGAAATACTTATACCCAAAATATGTCACAATTCCAACCCCCAAGTGTTTCATTTTCACAGTTTTAGTTCATGAGATGATCATTCTCCAGACTAGTTCATCCGAAACTTTAACAAGACAGTCCATCGTTCATTTATAAATATGTCAATTCACCTCGGAAGTAGGAACACATCGAGACGTCTTCCTATCCAGGCGCTCGCTTCCACATCAGCTTGCAACATAGTCGACACAATTAATCATAGAAAGACATACTCTAACCATAGAAAGGAATTTCTAGTGATATGCTGTGCACAACTAAACAAATAAATTAGCATTTGGAAATAACGAAAGACAAAAGACATTCTTTTGAGGCCTAGTTAACAAAAGAAAAATAACTCTAGCAGGTTTTGAGGCCTTCATAAGAAAAGCATAAATCGTCGTTTTTCTGAAGGATAAAGCACGCACATTACTGTTTAAGAAATGAAGAAAATACATAAGGAAACGATAATTAAGGATTCATTATTCTGATTAGACTCACAAGCATAACCTAATTTCAAATTGTAAACTATTAATAATGAATTACTTTTCTTGTTATGAAGAAAAAAATAATCGTGAAACAAACATTTTACTCTAAGCATTTTCATTATTATTATTTTCAAAATTCTACCTATAAGTTTTGCTTTAGCACATTTATCAAGTTTCTCTCCCTCGTGTCATTTTAGTTCTCATAATAGAAATCTCATATATTTTTTTCTTGCACGTTAAACATTGTTGCTTCTGATTACTAAACGTGTTGTGTCTTTCTTGCACATTTTCACGTTGTACTTTTGAAAGTTTCACATGTTAATAATTTTCACACTTTTTTTGGGGGTTTTTTTTTAAACAAATTTTATTGCCATTTTATATCAGGCTGAGACATTTTACATCATGAAACACATAAATTCTGGTCTTATCTAAAGGTAAAATATCCCATGGCCCAAATCGTGGTCCCTTCCATTGGAGTCCCTTGTTCTGTCATCTCCTTTCGGCGCCTAACTATAAACTGCTGTATATGCCCCAGTTGCCCCCCTCCTCCTCCCACCCACCCAAACGATTAACTAGTTCCCCCTCCCTAGCCCGCACTGCCGTCTTCAGTATTTTTCCAGAGCTCGGAATGATCCCTCCTCGTGTCAGATCGTGTAAAAAAGTCCGCCGCAGGAGTTCCCCGGTCAGTAGCTACCTGTCCCTGAAAGAATGGTATATGTCCACCCCTATTCGGGATCCCCTGTGTAATCTCTCTCCGTCTCCACCGCTATCGAAGCTCCTGCTGTGGTGGCCTCTCAGGGGTAGAAGCGTCAGATGCCTGCTCATCCCGCTGTATGTCGTTCAGCAACGTCTCCCACGCTCTGGCTCTCTCCTCCCTGCCTATCCCTCGCTGCCATTCCTCAGAAGGATCCTGCTCTCACAGCCCGCCCATTTTACCAGCTCCCGCTTCCACCCCTGTACACTGGGGCCCCTCTGGTCTTTCCAGTTGCGGGTAATTTCCCGCTTCGCCAGGACAAAGGCCAGGTCTTGGAACCTGTCCTTGGTTCTAGTTTTGGCCGTGTGTGGGAACAAACCCAGCAGTACATGTGTAGGTGTGCATGGAATTACCCTCTCCGTGATCCTAGCCGTCTCCTGCGTCACTCCTGTCCAGTAATGTGCTAATGTAGTGCAGCTCCACATCATGTGGAAGTATGTCGCCCCCACCGTAGTGCACCTCGGGCATCGGGCGTCCTCCCTGGCAAAATACCGATTAATACGCTCCGAGGTCAGATAAGCCCGGTGGAACGTATAAAAGCTAATTAGGTTAAAGCAGGCATTTCTGGAGACCTTAGCCGCCCATTCCAGCGCTTTCTCCCAGTCCGTATCCGCTATCGGACTGGCGATATCCCCTTCCCAATGGTCCTTCAGCCGGTCTAGTGGCAATATGGTATCCCTCCCAATGGCCCTACAAAGACATGCAACCGCCTTGATGGTTCCCCCTGCCAAATAATTTTCACACTGTTAATTATGTTTATTAATAACACACTTATGAACAGACTTGATCAAGCAAGATTATTTGCAAATAATCACGCTCCATCAATCCCCCATCTGATGGCGACTCAAGCCATCACACAGTCTACATAATCTGATTATGATCTGATTATTTTCAGAATGCACTTGTTCTCATTTGTTTTAGTATAACACCTTCTATACCTTTTAATATGTCATAGTAAGCACCCTTTTGTTTTCTAATTCTATTTCATCTCTTTTCCTTTTTCTTGCTCTTTGTTTTATGTCTTTTGTTTTACACTTACAGCACTTATATATCAATATTACTATTATCATGCCAGCAGCAATAGCACTTATTGGTGTTAGTATTCGTCCCAACAAGCTGTTACTTAGTTTCAAAAACCAATTACTTACCGAGGAAAAACCCTTACCAAGTTTCTCCATGCACCGTCAACTTTTAATTCTGTTAAATCATTTCGCAAATGTGTAATGTTACTGATATATCCCTCCAAGTCTCTGCTTTTGTCAGGGATATAAGTGCAACATTGTTTAATTTCCAGCATACTACAGACTCTGCCCTCTTTTGCCAATAATACATCAAGTGCAAGCCTATTCTGCAAAACCATAGATCTCATAGCAACCATTTCAGTGTTTGTAGGAAAGTGGCTCTGTATATACTGTACCCAAGTAAGGTTCAGGGTGTACAGAGTCCACAGTCCCCAGAGGGTTGACAGAGGCTAAAGTTAGATATAACCTTACTCTCCAAAGTGGTAGCTTGGTCGAGCAGTAAGGCAGTATCAGAGGACAGTGTAAAGCATTTGTTGTACACACTCAGTCAGCAAATGAAGCCACACACTCAAGAACTGAACTCTAGGCCAATGGTTTGTATATAAAAAATATATGCTTGTTTTATTTTAGAACCAACAATAGGATCAAAATATACTTTCTCAGTATGAGATGCTTTAGTTATTCACCTTACAGATAGGCAGTAGACTTTTTTGATAGTGGTGATCACAGTTGGTGCAAGAGGCAACACAGGGTCAAATTCAATGCAACATTGAGCTCAATGGAAAATTATACTTAATTACAATTGATTACTTTGCAGAGCACTTTTCTAACCACAGGACTGGATCCTGGATTCAGTCCTGGGACACTTCCTGTAAACAGGTAAGAAAAAGCGTTTTGGTTATTGTAGTGATTTTTGAAGAATATTACTATATTTCAAAAGCTGACACTTAGAAACTTTTCTGGGTAAAATTACCAATGTTATCCTATGAAAGGAAATACAGTGTGCAAGCAAAGTATGTTTACGTTACTTTTGTAATCCAGTGCTGGACTCCTAGGTTCAGCACTGGGACATTTACTTAAAACAGGTAAGTAATTACGTTTTTGTAGTTTGTTCGATTTTTAAAGAATATTTGTAAAATACAGAAATCGACACTTAGAAGAAATTTCACAGAAAACCAGTCAATGGATCCCTATGAAAGAAAAGTGAGTTAACGGTAAGTAACGTTGCGATTACTTTTAGGGCCAGTGTTGGGCACTCGGGTCCAGCACTGAGGCCCTCCTAATACTAGGTGAGTATTTTCGTTTTCGTGACTCGGTTGATTTTTGGTGAATATTCTAAAGTTTCAGAACTCCACACTTAGAAGAAATTTCGCAGAAAACCAGTCAATGGAACCCTATGGAAGAAAAGTGAGTTATCGGATTTCGGGTAAGTACTTGACTGGCAGGGTTAAGGTTCTGGGTAAGACTCAGGGGTCCCCCAGGATCAGGTAAGTACAATTTTTACACCCTCAGCGGCACAGGGGCGGCCGGGTGCAGAGTGAGAAGGCCCAATGTTATCCTATGGCAGGCGGGGGCCCCGGGTTGGTGGCTGCTGGCAAGCAGGCCACGCGACTGTGGGAGCTGGGCTCCTGGTCACTTGCTCAGGGCAAGTAGGGAAGTAGGTTAGGATAGAGGTTGCACTTCCAGGGGCACTCGGGCGGCTGGGTGCAGGGTGCTTTTGAGCCGTCGGGCGCTCAATGTTAAACAATAGAGGTCGTGAAAGGTGAAGAGAGGCTGCAGGCTCGGGGACGGTGATTCTTCAGGGACGACCAACACTTCAGGAGGTAAGTTGGGGTCTTGGAGGATAGGTAGACACCCAGGAGTTGGGCACAGGGGGCCGTGGGGCGCCGGGTGCAGGGGTGTCTTTGAGGTCGGGAAATCTTACCCCCTGCTGGTCGCGGTTGGAGGGGTCCCTTGTCCTGAGGCTGCAGGCGTCGTCTGGGTCGTCGAGGAGGGTCCTTGGCCACTGGATTCCAGGTCAGAATCGCCGGGGGACGTCCTCGAGGTCTTTGGTCACTCAGGCACAGGCTGGACTCGGCGGGTGCAGAGTGTGCAGGTTTCGCGGCTCCGTGCCAGGGCCGGGGTCTTTGGTAGGTTTTTCTTTTGAGCAGTACCACTGCTCGTGGGAGTCCCTGGGTCGAAGGCTGTAGCACAGAAGTCAGGTCCTCCGGGGTTTGTGAGGTTGCTGAGGCCGGGATTCCGCAGGAGCAGGTTCAGAGGTCGACAGGCCGGTAGGGCTGGGGCCAAGTCAGTTGTTGTCGCCTCCTTTTAGCAGCTGCACGGCTGGTCTTCTTGCTTCGTCTTCTCTTCTTGTTTTCGGATTTGGGAACTCCGGAAGGAAGGTTCAGGGAGCCCCTAAATACTAAATTTAGGGGTGGTTACAGGTAGGTAAGGGCAGGGACCAATGGGTCCCTTCCCTGGGGTGGGTACACCCCCTATTCTGTTCCTCTCCAGTGGGAGGGGGCAGGAGCCTGTCCCTGGTTGGCCAGGTCCCCCATCCTCAAGATGGCGGGGACTCGAGTTTGTGCTTCACCTCGCCTCCCCACCTTAGGGGTGGAGTTGGCAGAGGTGGGCACAACCCATTTCCTGCTTCTGGTTTTCCCGCCGGTTCTCCCGCCAGGAGTGGGGGTAGAACCAGTGGGGACCAGTTTGCTGGAAGCAGCAAATGGTCTGGGGAAACTCCAAAGGCGGCAGGCCTTTGAAGCTCCCCCTGCCCATCCTGGGGAGGAGGCTTTGGCACCTCGTCCCGGGATGTGCATTGTTTCAGGCTCCTGAGAGCAGAGGCTCTCGACCCAGGGGTCCAGAAACATGTCTGGTGGTGGCAGCCTGGGCAGCCACTCAGTCCGGACACTGGAGGTCGGGTTGGTTTCAGGGGGCATCTCTAAGATGCCCTCTGGAGTGCGTTTTACATTAAATCCCACACTGGTATCAGTGGGGGTTTAATGTGCTGAGAAGTTTGATACCAAACTTCTTAGTCTTCAGTGGGGCCATTATGGTGCTGTGGAGTTCGTAATGACAGACTCCCAGCACCATATACTCTTAATGGCAGCACTGCACTTACAATGCCCAAGAATGGACTTGGGCACTGTAGGGGCACAGGGCTCATGCCTCTATGCCCTCACCACTGGCATAGTGCACCCAGCTAGAGGGGTGGCTGACCTGAGGCCAGGGCAGTGGCTTGTAGGCATGGCACACAGGGATGTGAGCCATGTCGACTCTTCACTTTTGTTCTGCACCAAGACACGCAGCCTGCAAAGGCAGTGTGTGTGTGTAAGGTGCAGGGTCCCTAAGGGTGGCACAACAAGTGCTGCAGCCCTTAGGGGCCTTCCCTGGTCACAGTGCCCTGGGTACCCATGGTACCATTTACCAGGGGCTGACCTGTGGCCAGGGATGTCAATTGGGTGTAGGTATCAATGCAATTTTAGGGAAGGAACACAGGCCCTGGGTACCTGGTTGGCAGGAGCCCAGGGCACACTCAGTCAAAGTACATCAGCCATTCAGCAAAAAGTGGGGGCATACCATGTAAGAAAGATGGCACTTTCTCACACAACTCCCCCAAACGAAAGATGATGAGACTAACCTTGCCCTATGGAGTCTTCATTGTCTAAGTGGAAGAACCTGGAAAGGCCATCTGCATTGGCATGGGCAGTGCCAGGTCTGTGTTCCACTTCAAAGTCCATTCCCTGTAGGGAGATGGACCACCTCAATAGTTTTGGGTTTTCTCCTTTCATTTGCATTAGCCACCTGAGAGGTCTGTGGTCAGTTTGAACTAGGAAGTGAGTTCCAAACAGGTAGGGCCTCAGCTTCTTCAGGGACCAGACCACAGCAAAGGCCTCCTCTCAATGGCACTCCAACGCTGCTCCCTGGGGAGAAGCCTTCTGCTTATAAAAGCAACAGGTTGGTCTTGGCCTTCATCATTGGTCTGGGATAGGACCGCTCCTATCCCTAGCTCAGAGGCATCAGTCTGCACAATGAACTGCTTGGCATAATCTGGTGCTTTTAGAATTGGTGCTGAGCACATTGCTTCTTTCAGAGTGTCAAAAGCCTTTTGGCAACAGACTGTCCAGTTTACTTTCTTTGGCATCTTCTTGGAGGTGAGTTCTGTGAGGGGAGTCACAATGGACCCATATCCCTTCACAAACCTCCTGTAGTACCCAGTCAAGCCAAGGAATGCCCTGACTTGGGTCTGAGTTGTTGGAGCTACCCAGTCCAGGATAGCCTGGATCTTGGGCTGTAAGGGTTGTACCTGGCCTCCACCAACCAGGTGGCCCAAGTACACCACAGTGCCCTGCCCTATCTGGCATTTGGATGCCTTGATAGTTAGGCCTGCAGTTTGCAGGGCCTTTAAAACCTTCCCAAGGTGGACCAGGTGATCCTGCCAGGTGGAACTGAAGACAGCAATATCATCAAGATAAGCTGCACTAAAGGACTCCAACCCAGCAAGGACTTGATTCACCAACCTCTGGAAGGTGGCAGGGGCATTCTTTAAACCAAAGGGCATAACAGTGAACTGAAAATGCCCATCAGGTGTGGAGAATGCTGTTTTCTGTTTGGCTCCTGGGGCCATGCCAATCTGCCAGTACCCTGCAGTTAAGTCAAAGGTACTCAGGTATTTGGCTGCACCCAATCTGTCTATCAGTTCATCAGCTCTTGGGATAGGGTGTGCATCTGTCTTGGTGACAGAGTTGAGACCCCTATAGTCCACACAAAACCTCATCTCTCTCTTTTCACCCTTTTGATGAGGTTTGGGGACCAGAACCACTGGGCTAGCCCAGGGGCTCTCAGAGGGCTCAATGACCCCTAGCTCCAGCATCTTGCTGACTTCAGCTCTGATGCTTTCCTTAACTTGGTCTGACTGACGATAGATCTTGTTTTTGACAGGTGCACTGTCACCAGTGTCCACATCATGGGTACACCAGTTTGTCAGACCAGGG